>CM042684.1:319359416-320030866 GCA_023614405.1 Avena insularis
CGTGTTCGCTATACAGGATCTTACGATCGACAAAACTCGTACAAAGATATAAGAGTCAGTCTCGCACACGTTTGATACCCACAACAAGACCTATGAAACTACCTTTGTTTCTCAAATCACATGTTACGCTACTACGAGTGCACAACCTTTGGAATGTCTACGCAAAAGAAACACGTACAGGTGTACATACACACGTAGAAGAAAAGGCGTCACGTACTCGACGCGCCTACTTGAGAGCGAAGATCTACAATTTTTTTGAACGCACCCTAAGTAAGGTATATGTTACACGGTTTTACAAAAGGAGACAAACACAAAGAGTATGAAAAGAGCAAGTTTTACAGCAAAAGATAAACGGAAACACAGGTGATGACATTTATATTCAATCGGATGACTAAATATACAGGTTTCAATAATACAAATAACATATGGCAAGAGACAAACACGGTAACATGATGGTACTTCTATTCACCATGAACTCACGGGATTTTCCTGATGAGGAAGCAACGATGACACGTGGCCATCGTAATCCTAGAGATTGTTGAGTTGAAGAAGCCTGGAACTTTGAGGCCGTACTCCTATTCATCGATGCCATCTTCCACGAACCACATCGTCATAAACACTTACATCGTCATAGGCATGCACAAAATAGGAAGAAGATTTAACAACAGAAGACAAACGCGAAAAGTGCCGAAGGAGCGAGATTTGTTGGGATAAAAAGTTAATACTCTCATGTACATTTTTATTCATTACACATATAACCTTACACGTTTCGAAAACACCGAATACCATAAAGCAAGATACAAACACGACTAGATGATGATTTATTGTTCATTGTCACCCCACGGAACTTACAGCTTTCAGTCATACACAATATATAAACATCTACACCTATATACTACTATCTACCGTTAAGAACTAAGCAAGGCACAATAACGAGTGGTCATCCTAATCTCAAGACTTTTGAGGAGCCTATCAAAGTAGCTAGGTCTTTAGGGTCGTACTCGTCCTCGTTGACATAATATTCCATGTACCATGTCGGCGAACATGCTTCTGCCATCACAGGCGAGCGTGACATGCAGCATGGGGTGGAAGGAAACACACTAGCCAGCGGTGGCTTCATGTCTTCGAGCTTTGGGGCTTTCCTATACGGAGTGGCGGCGGCGGTGCGAGGCGCTAAGAGGCCGCCAAGATCTGATGCGTCTTGATCCATGTCAAACTAGATTCGTGTATGTTAATCATCATGAGTCTCCTCCTCTCGGCAAGATGGAATATGTTCCACGTACATGCTTATGTGAAAGACGTGCGAAATAAACGTTAGGAAGAAATCGCATGAAATAGTGGAATAACGGCAAAGAAAACATACCGAATCGAAGACCGAGAAGACACTGAGTCTGCGGACGAATGATGAAGGAAGATATACGGTAGCCGATGGGTGGTGGCGTCTCTTTTAGGACATCGTTTAGGCAAGGCAAGGTGGACGGAGGGGGGAGAGAAGGAAATATGACTCAAGAAACCATGAAGACGAAGATGTCTTTTATAGAGTATGCATGACCTAACCACGAACCCGAACACGGCAAGAGCACATCATCGCTGTGAGAACCCGCGTATGCATACGATCAAAAGCTGCCATCTCAGCGATGGACGGGACCCACGGTATGATATGACCATGATAAACCGCATACCTCTATGAACTACGGTGCCAGGTCATCTCTCTACCCGAGAGAATCTACATCGTCTAGCGTCTTCGGTGAGATATGGCTTGGACTTACATCGCCACATCGGTTGCGGACGGGCCTACGTCCATGAGAAACCACGGACAACACGGGCTCACTGCACCAGGTCGGCTCTCGATGGGTCCCATGACCATGAGAAACCGTGGCCGGTATGGTCTCTTGGCGGGTCCCGTGACCGCGAGAAACCACAACCAGTACAGGGTCATGGCGCCATGTTGGCTCTCGGCGGGTCCTTTGACCATGAGAAACCGCGACTAATATGGGCTCACGGCGCCATATTGGCTCTCAGCGGGTCCCATGACCGCGAGAAACCGTGTCCGGTATGGGCTCATGGCGCCACGTAGGCTCTCGGTGGGTCCCATGGTCGCGAGAAACGCGCTCGGCATGGGCTCATGGCGCCACATCGGCTCTTGGTGAGCCTCGCCACCCGGTGGGTGCAGAGGCGTTCCGCACAGGGAAAGCCTCTCACAGAGACCGGTCCTACCCTCGGACGCTGACGGTGGGCCCAGTTCACGCGTGTGGCCCATCGGTCTGCGACACGGGGTACGATGACGCGTGGTACACCCTTACGCGGTCCGGAATCTTTCGCCCTGGCCCACCTCAAGGGATAGCAGGGCTCCACTGCGACATAGTCGTGTGTCCTTCTCAACATCCATCACACGACTGAAAAGAATCTGACGACGTGGATAGCAGTTTGAGCCGACACAATCTAGCGCTATTATTTATTCATGATGCTTAGAAAAATTATAAATTTGAGCCACATCTATAAAGTATGGTTGTTTATTTGGTTCTTGTACTCTATATCATATAGAAATAAATATTTATTACCTTCCTAATACTTAATGTTTTGGTCCAACTTAGCTTCATGCATGTTTCTAAGATAACATGCGTGTGGTTCTGTTGTTAATGCAATTAGAAAGTGGAGATCATGCATGAATCCAGCACCCACACGTCCACACCCACGTGTTGACTCAAGGAAAACCCAACCGTCCCCGCGTATATAAACCCGCTTGGCCTCATTGTCTCTTCTAGGAGCATCCACTTATCCCCCAATCTGTCTAGTAAAAAAACCAATCTGTACATATCGTGCGCGCAGAAGCTACTACCACAGCACCACCCTCCCCTTAGTTGTGCCATGAAGCATACCCGTCATGGAGATGAGCTGGAGGTGAAGCCCGTTGGAGGCGCAGTAGATGGCTCGATATTTGTGGTCATCGCTGATGTAGCAGGTCTGGCTTCTCTAGGCACACACGCCGCTCGTTGTCGCATCATCGTTGCTTTGGGCTCCATCTAGTCGGTTGCCTTCGAGAAGAAGGTGAACGACAACTTCATGGTGCCATCAACAGATCTAGATTAGGGGCATGCAGGCGGAAGCAGCATCTTCATCCCAGAGAAAGACGAGAACTACGCCCACGCCATCATCGACCCCTTCGTTGAAGCTATCAAACAGGCTTATGAATTCGAGGAGGAGGTCTCCAATGAGGGCACCGAGGTACTACTTTGCTTCTCTATTCGCAGTCGCAAAATTCACTGTTCATATGTAGGGTTTGCTCAATCTATAGATTGTTTTACTCCGCTGCCCTTTTCTTGTTGTAGACATACTAGAATCTACGGTTCGAACGGTCGATTATTTTGCAGATTTGATTAGATATGCTGATCTTTCATCTAGTAATTTTACATTTATTTGATCTGTATCATATTTGATTTTAGGGGTTTTAGAGATTGTTGTTACTATAGTGTTGATTTGATACACCATGCATGTATTAACTACATCTAATACGTACTAAGTGATTGCATAGTGTATAAGGAGTACATTTCAATTTCTTATTAAGGCCAATAACTCAAATTTTCTCCAAAAGAGTGCAAGAGAGACACATTTAATGGTGTTTAATTTTTGTAGGGATGGGTTAGTGAACCTGGGGCCAATGTATACAAACAAGACTGTGTTTGGTACTTTGGTTCGCTAACTCCATCTCTGAAAAACTTATGAGGCCTAATATTTATTCTACATTCATATGAAATTATGATCTTTAAACTGTTTCTGCTAGTAATCAACCAATTGTGATCATACATTTAATTTATTACATGTATCTGAATCTCGATCTTGTTTGATTCTTGTGATTATGTGATTACATTATCTAGAAAACAACTAAATGATTAGTATGCATGATTTGATTATAAGTTGTTATCATTACATGTTTATGAATATTGTTTGATTCTTGTTATTATTATTACAATATTTAGGAAACACGTGCATTCATGTATTAACTACATTTAGTACGAACTAAGCGATTGTCGCCGGATTAATGACAAGTACGCCATGAGGGGGTCCTCGGGGTGTGTGGAAGAGAGGGGTGTGACGTACGGTGTTCCGGGACGGTGATCACACAAGTTTACCCAGGTTCGAATCCAACGGCTTTGGATGGATCCTACTCCTGCTAGCAATCCAGTAATACGACAGAGCCGGAGTATGGGTTACAAGGGTTTCGCATGTGCGAGTTGAGATTATAGACTATTGTGAGGGTGCCCTAAAGGCTCTCCCTAGAACGGCTTATATAGATATCCGGCCTAGGGTTTACAGGAGAGATTTATCCGGCTATGACTAAGAGTCGCTTACAGAGTACATCTTGAACTACAAGTAACACTATGGGCCTATGTCGGTAAGTCTTCTGGGCCTTCCCGTAGTCGAACCGAACTCCGTCTCTTCTTCCTGAGTGGGCCACCCATGAATCAAAGCTCTAACCCGAAGTAGGCCACCCTGGTCGGTGAGGCACGGTGAGGATATCCGGAAAGTATATCTCCAACAGCAGCCCCCGGAAGCCTCCATGATCCAAAGTCGGATTTCATCATTGTCTAGCTTGATCTCCAGCTTGCAGAATCGTGAAGGGTTCCTAAAACTTCAAAAGGAAAGGATAGGATCCGAGTCTCAAATGAGCCGAACCTATGAATATGTTATTCGGGTTTCCAGCTTGAAATTCAAACTAAGCCGGAACTTGGTCTTTGACGTAACCTGACAATAGTCATGGTCAAGTCATGTCACTGACAGACATTTCCTGTCAGCACGACCGTTGGTAGGTCCGCCTTTCGCGGAATCGAGGCGCCATTTTAATGCGTGCGTGTAGATCGAGGCGGTGTAATCATCACGCGGGAATTACCCAATTCTTTCCTTTTTTTTCAAGACGCGTGGCGCGTTTACTGTAGCGTTTACACGAACCTTGACGCGGCCAGGGGATATAAGCGCTGAGGATCGTTTTCCCCATCTTATTCACCAGGACTTGCGTCGTTTCCTTCTCCCCTATGCCTCCCCACAAACCCAGAGCTCCTCTGCTCCCTAGAAACCTCCAGCGCCGCCCATCCAAGGTCACCGACGCACAAGAAAAATGGCTTCAGCATCATCTTCCAGCATAGCGGCGACGGCAGCAGCGGTGGAGAAGGAGAGCAACCGTGGGGTCTGGATCCCGTGCGTCCTTGACGACGCCAAGCTCCACGTCGTGGAGGAAGAAGGGCTCCTCCGCACCGGCAACTAGCGGAGCGGCTTCGGCGAAACCGTCCCCACCCCCCGCGAAGGCGAGCGAGTGCACTTCGGCACCCACCTTGACAGAGGTTTGAGCTTCCCTCCCTCAGATTTATTTTCTAAGGTTATAGATCACTACGGTGTTCAACTTCATCATCTTCCCCCGAACTCTCTCTTAGAGATGAGTGCGTATGCATCTTTGTGCGAGGGGTATCTCGGCATTAGGCCGAGCCTTACTCTTTTTCGGTTTTATTTCCATGTCTGAAGAAATTCCATCACTGCCGGTAATCCTTATATTACCGGTAATATTAGTTTTTCCGTTAGAAGAGAGCGCGTCTATCCTCGGATTATGGCCAGTGAGTTGGTCAATCAATGGTCGTCCACTTTCTTCTATCACAAGGATATTCCCGCTCTCGGCAAAGCTACTACTTTGCCGGCTTTTGTCGACGGTGCCGCTACGCCCCAAGAGTCCTGGGACGCAGATGCGCCGGCTCTCAGTGACGATCTGCTTCTTGCCAAGAGGCGGATCGAGTATTTGATGAAGCACAATGGCCTGGAAGGGTCTGACTTAGTTCACTGCTGGGTGGCATACCGGATCCAGCCTCTTCAACATCATGGAGATCGACTGATGCACTCCATCACGTCGTCCAAGAAAGATTTCCTCCGCATCAGCCCCAAGCCCTACTCGGCAAAAGATTACGTATGTCAAATCAAGTGACTGATAAGGGAGCGGATTGAGAGGAAGATTCCGGAGCTGTCCTTGGACATGCATATGGCGGAAGATCTCGTGATGCTGGTAAGTTTCCAGCAGCAACTCGTATTATGTGCTCATTTTTATATTATTTTGCAATATTGAGATATCTCTTCTTTTCAGCTTGCTGGCCTCCCCGAGTCGGAGCTTGCTCCTATCGAGGGATATCCTCCTGAATTTTCTCAGGATGAGGGAGAGTTGGTTCCACTGCCGGACATTGTTCCTCGGAAGCGTAAAGCTCCGATAGTGGCTATTGGCACAAAGGAGGTGCCTGTTGTGAAGAGGTAATCTTTCCTCACAAGGTCTTTGTACTATATGTATTAATTCTTTCCGAGATTTAATGTTTTTTGTTCTATTACCTTCTCAGAGCTAAACAGCTCACCAGGGGCAAGGGGAAGGGAGCTTTGTCGAAACCCCTGCACCAGTCAAAGCTAAATTTGACTTCTCCTGCTGCAGCACCTCCGACTCCTGCCCCTCAGCCTTCTGCGGTGCCGGAGATTACTCCATCTCCGACCGTCGTAGAAGATCCGGCTCAATCAGCAGAGCCAGTGATCATCGGATCGCAAACTGACGTCACCATGGGTGACTCAGGTTTTGATAAGGGTGAACCCTCTTCGGGTAATGATCCCTCGGCAGATGTCTTTGCTGACAATCTCCTCAGCAATCTGGGACTTGCCAAACTTGGCCTTTCTTGGAAATCTGCGGAGGAAATCTAGCGGCTGGCCTGGCAATGCCTAGAAAGCCATACTATTACTGCCGAAGAAGAAGCACAAGAAGCGGAGGATGTCAAGTACTCTGAACTTCTTGAACAAGTCCACCTTCACGACGAGAGGCTGAGAACCGGCGAGCTTCCAGCACCACTGGTGATCCCGCTCACCCTCGCCGAGAAGGTTACCACCGAAGTGAACATGAGTTTGAGCAAACTCACTCATGAACATGTAAGTAGGAATTCCAACTCATGTTTTACTTTATTTCATATCATATCCTCTAGCCCCCAAGCATGAAGTTGGATAGACAATCCGGATTTATGCTTTCTTAGGATGCCAAAGAATGAACTAGTGTAGCCCCCAAGGCTCGTGCTGATATTAGTAAAAAATATTAGCCCGAGTCTTTAGTAGACTTCTGACTCTAGGTATTCTGACTTATAGAAAGTTAATTCATATAACCAGGAATTATTGAAGAATATCTGTAACAAGCAGAGAGAAATCAGAGCTCTCCGACTTGAAAATGCTCAACTGAAAGTATCCAAGGATGAGGCTAAAGGTAAACATTCCAGAACTCAAACCTTTGTCTTTTATTTCATAGTCAAATTTTCGTTCAACTATTGTTCTTTTTTACTTCAGCACTGGTAAAGCAATCATGTGCTATGATTGAAGAGGCCGAGAATCTGAAAACCCTGGAGGTGGAAAACAAGGACTTCCGCCAAGAGCTGAATAAGCTTAAGGCGGATCATGAGAAGAGCATTTCTCAAGTTCTCGAATCCTCCTCCATGACCACCGAAGAGCGTGATCGCAAGATTACGCTCGAGGATAAGAAAATCTCAGATCTCAGCAATGAATTATTCAGAGAGAAGGATATTGCCGAGGCACTCCGGGCTGAACTCCAGAATCTTTGGGAAGAGAAGACCAAAGTAGACGATGTCATCTTCAGTACGTTTCCTTCTTTCTGACTTTTCTGCATCTTCCGACACTTGGGAGTCCGGATTTATTTTATTAACTCCTTTGCATTACCTACGCAGGTCCTCTGAACTTACTAGACTCAGCCTCTGCCGAATATCGCACCAGCCGGCTTACACAAGTCGGTGATTTACTGCATGACTTCTGCCAATCCATTAAGGATATTGGCGAAGTTCTCAAGGTTCCGAACATGCATAGCATGTCCAGTTTTGAAGTGCGAGATAAGGCCAAGGAAATGCCCCAGCTCATCCAGGACTGGAACATGTCCTACGCACGCACCGCAGTGCAGAACGCTCTCACCATGGTTATGAGCCACCATGGAAACATGGAAATCTGGCAAGTAACCAGAGGGTACTATAAAGTGGATGAAGATGGTTAAGAACAGGACATCAAAGCCATTATGGACTCCTGTGCCGGATATGGGTGCTACGTAGCTGACTTGACCAGCTACGATACCTCCTTCTTCACTCGTGTAGCGACGTCGCCTCCGCCCGCCGAAGAAACTGGTGAAGCCTCCGATGACGAACAAACCATCTCGGATTTGAATGTCTCGGAGCGATATCGAGGCGAGGTTTATGTCTCCAGTGAGCCGGTAGCTCCTTCTTCTTCCCCTGCATCGTAGAGCATCAGAACAAACAATGTATTATTCTAAAAACAATCCGGGTTGTAAATCAGTACTATGATACTTTTGCTAGTGCTAAGTTTTATTTTATCTATTCATCACTTTTGGATTTATAATTTTTGTGCCTGAAATGTTTACATAAGCACTTATGTTTTTTGTCTGCACTTATTGTTTATCTAGCTTTCCGCCTCATCCCTTTCGTGAGCTGGCCAACCTTTAGCACGGAAACTTTGCCAAGCAACGAAGCTCAATTGCTAAACCAGTTCAAACTCGGAAACAAAGTCAGCTTCTAGTACCAACAATTCACCACTCGGAAAATGCCCGCATCCGGCAATCAGATAAATAACCAAAGTATAGACTAGAAAATTTAGATTTATACCCGAAGGTAGAAATTTTAGAATCGAAAATCTAAACCAGAACAAACATGAGCATAAAGTACTTTCAAGTATTCTGGGATTTTCGACTGTGACATGATCATTCAGAAATAAGATGGTAAAAAACTTCTCAGAAAAATTTGAGGCAACCAATACTTTATTTCTCATTTGAACATGTACACTTATATGATTACAAAGAAAGATAAACTAACAATAAAAGGGACATAGCTGAGCAATATTCCATGGTCTGTCTAATTCTTCCGGGTCTGTACTTCCTCCAGCTCTCTTTCTTTTCTTAGTAGCAGGTCTTTCCTTGACTGGCCGCATATCAGTTAGATAGTAAGAACCATTGTACATTACTCGACTAACTAAAAATGTCCCTTCCCAAATTGGAGAAAGCTTGTGCTTTCTTTGCTGCACAAGCCGGAGAACCAAATCGCTCTTATTGAAAGACCAGTTTCTGACTCTCTAGCTATGATACTTGCATAACTTCTGCTGATAGGCTGTTGATCTCATCTCAGCAACGACGCAAACTTCTTCGACTAAGTCGAGATCATTTTGTCGAGAATTTTTGGTATCCTCTTCAATATACGCGGCAACCCTATGAGAAGTGTGAATTAAATCGCTAGGAAGAACTGCTTCTGTGCCATAGACCAAGAAGAAAGGTGTGTATCCAGTCGACCTATTCGGAGTTGTTCGTAAGCTCCATATTACAGAAGGTAATTCCTCTGCCCAAGCCCCCGCAGCATGCCGTTGTGGTGCTTCGAGTCTTGGTTTTAGGCCTTATAGGATTAAACCATTTGCTCTTTCGACTTGTCCATTAGCTTGTGGATGTCCGACTGACGCAATGTCAAGCCGGATATTTTGTTCATTGCAGAATTCGACAAGCTCTCCCATAGAGAAATTACTCCTGTTGTCCGTGATAATGCTATGTGGATAACCGTATCGGATTATGACATCCTTGACAAATCTTCTGGATGTTTCTCAATCACAACTAGTGATAGGTTTAGCCTCAATCCATTTTGTGAATTTATCCACCATCACTAAGAGATGAGTAAATCCACTTGGAGCCCGTTTAAACGGTCCTACCATGTCAAGCCCCCAGACCGCAAAAGGCCATGTTATAGGTATTGTTCGATTGATCGGTAACGTGAGCTTGTTTGGCGTATTTTTGGCAGCCTTGCGTATTGACGACCGTCGGCATACGCCTTGGCTGTAAGCCAGAAAAAACCATGTCGGAAAGCTTTTGCCACTAGAGATTTGGCTGCAGCGTGGTGACCACACTCGCCTTCGTGGATCTCTCGTAAGATTTTCACTCCTTCCGGACATACACAGCGCTGAAAGATCCCAGATGCACTCCGCTTATAGAGCTCACCACTAATTATATTGTAGGCTTTTGCTCGTCAGACGATCTGTCGGCTTAGAACTTCGTCTTCGGGTAATTTTCCGTCTACCAAGTAATCAAAGTAGGGTTGAGTCCAGCTAGGAATCACAGCCAGAACTGCTACTAAAGGTGAGTCGGATTTGGTCAGATATTCCTCGTCTACTCCTTTTATAGAGGGAACTTTGAGGTGCTCTAAAAAAGCGCCATCCGGAACCTTTTTCCGTGTAGAGCCTATTCAAGATAGTGCATCTGCTTCCTCAATTTCTATTCAGGGGATGTGTTGAACCTCAAACCCTTCAAACGATTTGGATAGTTCGTCCATGACAGCCCTATATGCTGCCATGTGTTTGTTCGCATTACAGATATCCGACACTTATTGGGCAACAAGATCCGAATCTCCATAACACATTAAACGTCGGATGTCGATATCCTTAGCAATCCGGATTCCATGCATTAGTGCTTCATACTCGGCAATGTTATTCGTCGCTGTGAAGTGGATCTGCAATACATAGAAAAGTTTATCTCCTTGGGGTGATTTAAGCACCACGCTAGCCCCCGAGCGCCTCAGACCCGTCAAAATGTAAGGTCCAGTATTCCGACTCTAGTAGGGTCATATTCTCCGTTGTCTCTGTCCAATCAGTGATAAAGTCAGCGAGGATTTGGGATTTGATTGATGTACAAGATTTGTACTCAATTTCGAAAGCTCAAAGCTCTATGCCCCATTTGGCGACGCGTCATGTGGCGTCACTATTGTTGATTATGTCTCTCATGGGAGTTGTGCTCACCATGGTAATTGGATGTTCTTGAAAATAATGTCGTAACTTACGAGATGCTAAGAACACCCCATAAGCCAACTTTTGATAGTGCGGATACCGCTACTTTGATTCAGTTAAGACCTCGCTGAGATAGTAAGTCGGACGTTGCACCAGGTGTTCCTGATTTTCCTCTGATCTCTCCACCACCATGACGATATTGACGACCTTGTTTGTCGCAGCGAGATAGAGCAACATCAGTTCCTGTGGTTCCGGTGCTGCAAGGATGGGAGAAGATGAGAGTACTGCTTTCAGATCTTATAGTGCAGCTTCAGCTTCGTCGGTCCAAACAATTTTTTTGGTCTTTTTCAGGAGCTTGTATAATGGTGCGGCTATTTCACCGAGTCGGCTTACAAACCGACTGATTGTGGAAATGCAACCAGTTAGTCTTTGAACGTTCTTCAAGCGAGTTGGCCTGGAAATATTGAGTATATCCTTAATCTTGTCCTGGTTTACCTCTATGCCTCTTTGAGACACGATAAAACCTAACAATTTTCCGGCTGGTATTCCAAAGAAGCATTTCTTTGGGTTAAGCATTATGTTCTATTTCCGTAGATCGGTGAACATTTCCTCCAAGTCGGAAATTAAGGTTTCCTTCTTTTTGGACATCACCGCAATATCATCCACATATGCATGTACATTGCATCCGATTTGGTCGTGGAGGCAACGTTGCATAGTGCGCTGGTACGTAGCTCCTGCGTTCTTGAGCCCAAAGGGCATCGTAACGAAACAGAAGGTTCCGAAGGGGGTTATGATTGAAGTTTTGACTTTGTCAGATTCCTTCATCCGAATTTGGTGATAACCGGAATATGCGTCGAGAAAACATAGGAGTTCCAAGCATGCCGTAGAATCGATAACTTGATCAATCCTAGGCAGAGAAAACGGATCTTTGGGACAAGCCTTGTTCAAGGCAGTATAATCAACACACATCCTTAAATCAGTGGTGTCCTTTTTAGGGACCATTACAGGATTGGCCGACCACTCAGTGTGGATGACCTCTTCTATGAATCCGGCTAACTCGAGCCGGGCTAGTTTCTTAGATATTGCCTTGCTCTTTTCATCGCCGAAACATCGTAGGGACTGTTTGACGGGTTTAGCGTTCGGGTGTACATTTAGAGAGTGCTCGGCAAGTTCCCTAGGTACTCCGGTCATGTCAGATGGCTGCCATGCGAAGATATCTTGATTTGCTTGGAGGAACTTGACGAGCGCGCTTTTCTATGCGCTATCTAGGCCTACACCTATTTGGGTCACCTTGGAGGGGTCATCATCCTTCAACGGTGTCTTCTTCGTCTCTTCCGATGCCTTGAACTCCGGATTCGGCTTTGTCACCTCCTTCTTCGATGCGGGCATCTCGGACGGATCGATGGTCTTCTTGATCTCCTGGTACTCCTGGGCGAGCAACACGGCTTCAGCAAAGGCGGCATTTCCATCCCCGCACTCTCGCGCCTTCTTCGGGTCTCCCCTGATGGTGATTGATGACCCACAAGTATAGGGGGTGTATCGCAGTATTTTCGAGGGAAGTGAAACCCAATTTATTGATTCGACACAAGGGGAGCCAAAGAATATTTATAAGCCTTAATAGTTGAGTTGTCAATTCAGCTGCACCTGGAAACAATCTTGCTCACATCAGTTTATCAGTAGCAACAGTTTTGTAGTAGGAATAGTAAAGTAACAGCATTAGTAAAGCAAAGACAGTAGTAACAAAAGCAGTAAACAGTGGGATTCGAGTGCGGTAGGCATAGGGATGGATGGACGGGCGTTGCATGGACAAGACAATCCACATGGCAATCAGAACATAGGGCAATTGCAGATAAATAAGATAAAGCATCCAAGTACTAGACAATCTTAGGCATGTGTTCCATATATAGTCATATGTGCTCGCAATGAGAACTTGCACAACATCTTTTGTCCTGCCAGCCCGTTTGCAGCGGGGCCTCTAGGGAACTACTGGCAATTAAGGTGCTCCTTTTAATAGAGCACCGGAGCAAAGCATTAACACTCCGTGAACACATGTGATCCTCACATCAAAGCCTTTCCCTTTCGGTTATCCCGATTACTGTCACTTCGGGGCCATAGGTTCCGGACAACAATATGTGTATACAACTTGCAGATAAGACCCAAAACAATACTATCATAATGAATCAATAATAAGTTCAGATCTAAAATCATGGCACTCGGGCCCTAGTGACAAGCATTAAGCACAACAAGTCGCAACAAAGTCATAAAGCACTAATAAAAGATACTACGCACCATGCCCTAACAATCTGATGCCATTACATGAATGATCCCATCCAATCCCTACCATCCCCATAGCCTACAGCGGGGGATTACTCACTCATAGATGGGGGAAACATGGATGGTCGATGGAGAAGCGATGGTGATGATGATGGCGATGATCTCCTCCAATTCCGTCCCCAGGTGCCGAACGAGTTTACGGTGCTGTTTCGTGGAATCTGATGGTGGCGGCGAGCGGAACTCCTTCGAAAACGCCGAACCCCAGTTTTTAGGTCAAGGCTCCTTATAGGCGAAGAGAGAGGTCGAGGGTGCTGGGGCCCACACCACCCCACGGCGCTGGCCCGGCCAGCCAGGTGTGTGGCCACCCCAGGGCTCTTCTCCTTCTCGTATTCTGGCTCCTGGAGTCTTCGGGTGAAATAAGATTTTTGGCATATTTTCCGGGATTTTTCCTGATAGTTGATTTTCTGCACAAAAAGTAAACACCAAGGCAATTCTGAAAACACGATTCGCATTAGTTGTATCCAAATCACACTAGTATAGAGGAGAAACAATAGCAAAAGTGTTCGGGAAAGTAGATACGTTTTGGACGTATCAACTCCCCCCAAGCTTAGCTTATTGCTTGTCCTCAAGCAATTCAGTTGAAAACTGAGTTCGATAAAAGAACTTTCACGAACACATTTGCTTCATATGATGTAAATATTCTTAGCAATGTGATCAACTACCTAGACAATTCATAATAAAGAGTATGCAACTGAGTCTACTTAATAGTTATTGCAAGCTATGAAGAGATTCCAACTCAAGAATAATAAGTAGCATGAAGCACAAACATAAGCAACATTACAATGCTCATAAAAAGGTATGATAGAGTGGTATCTCACTTGCCTTTGATTATGAATGCCAAGGCACCTTTGAAGTTCAAGTGATGACTAGAAGTAAAGATATCAAGGATACAAGCATCAAAGTCATAACACAAATAATCAAGTATTGGAACAAACACAAAGAATGACAACTATGCTCTCAAGAAGGTGCTCAAAGAATAAGTGGAGACTCAACAAGTAGAAGAAAAGGTTTTGAATAATTTGAAAGGCTTCCAAATGCTGAAAGTATGGTACTTGTTAGCTTTCAGCTCTCATTGCCCCTATCATAAGCATCTTTAAATGATTAAGGTTAAAGTGACACAACTAAGAGGATATGCTTGACAAGTTATAAATCGAAGTCTCATGCCTCTTACTTCAGTCACAAGTAAGCTCTTGTCATTGTAAGTACATACATATCATAGAGAACCGCCAACGGGGTACCCCTTGCATATGATACAGGAGCTATCCCATAATCAAAATGACAAGGCAAGCAGACAATGAGCATCTCAGCCATCTTTTTATTTACTATGTGCATAGATTTTTATTGAGGATGCTTCATAGAATGCTCATTACGGTTATGCTGCAAGTTTCCACCATGATTAGGCATGGCTTAGGCTAGCGCCCAGCGCTTTCTAACATACATACAAACTCCATGATCTTACAAGTTCCACTTTTATTTCACACATGGGATCCATAAGCAAAAGAACATGATATCAACTAGGTACAAAGTACCTATGAAGCGTTGAAAGCGGTCCCCATGATACATGGTTCTGCTAACTTCAACTCATAAAGCGCAAGCATATGCGCAACAAAGAAGGACACAATGGTTCAGGTTTATTAAGTGCAAGAAAATAAAGTGTGCCATCAAGTTCGTGAGAGCTTTACTAACTAACTTTCTCATAACAAGCAAACATTTTATTCGGAAGAAAACAAGGCATATTGAATATGCACGGAGATAGCAAACGATGCTAATAGGTAGGTATGGTGGACACTTTGGAAATATTTGGTTTAGGGAGTTGGAAACATGAGTAAAACACTCAATGGAAGTGAAGGCTAGCAAAAGTGAGGGAGCGACAAACGAGAGAGCAATAGCTGTCATTATCATGCTTGCAACAAAACAGGACTACTCATGGCATGAAAGTGATTCAAGATACTTAAGGCAAAATAATTCATCAAGGCTTAACTGATTATCACAGTCATGTGCATGCATGAGCATGTGCCAAGTCAATTCAAATGAAACATTCAGAGGAGGATATCACGGTGTCATACCAATTTATGAATAGAGTAATGCAAGCAAACATTCATGAAATATGCTACAAACTATTAGCGAGCTGGAGCTAGTCATAAGAAAGCAAGAACTACTAAGCATTCAAAGAAAAGATACACCCTACATGAACGGACTAAGCAAGCTCACAATGATGAGTATATGTACAAAAATGAAGACAAATAGAGTTCATTACCAGCCTCTTACCATGCCTCAAGTTGTCATTAATCCTCATTATTGCTCTTCACTTGTGTGGCTTGAATAATAATATGAAACCAATAATCCACTGAGAACTGCCGAACCCTGTAGCAAACTCGCAAAAACCAAAGAAGAATGACAAATATTTTTGGTGTTTTCGATTTTTAAACAAGAACCAAAAGAGAAAAACAAGCAAAGCAAAATATTTTTGGGTTTTTTGAATAGTTCAAACAAAACAAAAAGGGAAAAGCAAACCAAGGCAAAAAGAAGAAGCAAACCAAAGAGAAACAACAAAAATATTTTTGGTCTTTTTGTGTTTTTAGAAAGCAAAAGCAAAGAAGAATGAAAACTAAAAAGAGAACGAAAGCAGGAATATACAAAGTACCGACGCAACATGATATGGAGATGAGTGCGGTGTCGGCATACCTCCCCCCAAGCTTAGGCTTTTGGCCTAAGTGGGTATCAATCCCAAGCTGGCCAGGATGAAGTGTCCCTGGGGTATGACGAGGAGGTACCCTCGTCCTGGTGCGATCCCGAGTACGCCCCTCCGTAATGTGCGGAGTAATCATAGGAGGGCACGTCCTCCTAGTGCTGCTCGTGGAAACCCAACAAGCGAAGATGCTCGTCCACCTCCTCCTTGGAGCATGACCACGGTCTCCTATCAACACTAAACAAAGCACGTTGTGGCAAAAGGATCTCCCTTTCATCCCCGTCAGTGAAAAGCATCCTATATACTAGATTGTTCAAATCAGAGGTAGCAGTGACAAAGTGATGAGTTTTCATGGCAACAAGGTCGAGCCTCTGTGGTGCTAGCATAACATCATCAGGAGCCACCAAAAGATCTAATGCATCGACTACACACGAGGCAATGATGACCCCATAGATAGGCCCCCTAGCAGCTAGGCGGCGAGCAATAAGCGAGCCAAGATTGTACCGAGTATCATTGTTGAGCGCAGCAGCAAGGAATGCTAAATGATAGTTGGAGATATTACTAGTGTTCTCCCTACCCAATACACTAGTGGCAAGATAATATGCAAAGTATCTAAGAGCAGGGAGTTGGATATTTCTTATCTTTTCGTGTTGCGCCACACGGTCATTATCACTGGTCACCCCTCGGTAAAGCTCCAACAAATCAGCGGGTCGCCCTTGAATTTTCTTCACGATCCCTGTCATACGCACACCTACAATAGTGCAAAATCTCTCCAAAGGCATGGTGAAGGGCATATCATAGATTTTAAAGGAGACAGTGGAATGATAGGATGTGTTAGTAAATGAGAAGCTCTCAACAAAAGTTTTGGTGAGCATAGCATACTGTGCACTCTCATCTTGCATATAAGAGGTTAGGCCAACCCTCTCAATCAGTAGCAAGAAATCATCAAGAATACCTGCAGCTTGTAAGAAAGTAAAACAAGGAAAAGAGGATGGGTGAGCATCCCCATCATCCCTTTCACTGCCAATACGAGTTGCAATGAGATCTCCATTGTATGATGGCCTAGCTTGAGAGGCTGTTCTTGAGGGCCTCGACCTCCTAGGTGCATCACTCTCAAATATTTCTCCAAAAGTATGGTTGTTCATGCTTGGTATTCTGAAATTTAAACACCTATTAAACAAGTGATTGCAAAGTAAATATAATAAAGGATTCTACTCATAGGGACTTTCAAGAGGCCTAAACATGCATCAAAACTATGTCTCTAAGCATCAAACAAGCTTACAAGCTCTCATAACCAGTCACCTACAGCAGCAAAATACTCAACATATAATCCACTAAACACAAATCTACTTGGACAAGGGGAGGAGTCACATACCAAGGAACAATTGCTCCAAATTTCAGCAAGAAAGATGGGCTAAGCAAGGAGATCGAAGAAATCGAGAGCAACCATAGAAAGAACGCGATTTTGAGCTATGAACTGGAGCTTACTCGGGAGAGAGAAGAAAGTGGCAGGTGAGAGAAGTAGTGGGGGGCCAGGGGTGGCCCACACCAGGGCATGGTGCCACCCAGGGCTGGCCACGCCACCACATGGTGTGCCTGCCTGGTGGGCCCCCCTGGTACCTACCAGGTACTCCTCTGCCCTTTTTTCATGTAAAAATTTAATATGAACTTTCTGGAATTTTTCGAGACACTTTATTTTTGGGCTTTTTCTAGAAATAGAAGAATGATTTTTCTGACAGACAGATTTTTTCTTTTGGAAACATGATGCAAGGACAAAACAAGGCTAGAACTACAGAAGTTATAGCATGCAAACAAACTAACAACACAAATAAAACTAAACGAAAGCAAAAACTAAAATGCAAAGGATAGAAATAAATGGAGATAATCATAATGAAAACATTGTTTTGTTCAATGGAATCCTTTTGTTAGCAAGTTTGATCAAGTCTTGCTACCAAAACGATTGCATATGAGACAAAACTTTGTACTCCACTAATGATTATGTTACCTTAACCTTGATAGCAATGGTCCCAATCATAATAGTTTCAATTTTTTCTCTTGGTATGGGACAATATATTTCTCCAACTTGAATGCCTTCAACATGTTCAATTGAATTCAAACCATAAGTCCTTTCAATCTTCTTGGGGAAATAGACAGTATGTTCCTTGTCATTAACATTGAAGGTCACCTTTCCTTGATTACAATTAATAACAGCTACTGCAGTATTAAGAAAAGGTCTCCCAAGAATAATAGACATATTATCATCTTTAGGCATTTCAAGCACAACAAAATCAGTTAATATTAAGCAATTGTGAGCTACCTGAATAGGTACATCCTCACATATACCCACAGGAATAGTGGTAGATTTATCAGCCATTTGCAGAGATATATCAGTTGGTATCAATTTTTCAAGCTGAAGCCTCTTATAGAGAGAGAAGTGCATAACACTAACTCTAGCTCCCAAATCACACAAAGCAGTTCTAACATAACTGTTCTTAATAGAGCAAGGGATAGTTGGAATCCCTGGGTCTCCAAGTTTCTTAGGAACCTTACCATTGAAGGAATAATTAGCAAGCAAAGTAGAGATTTCTTCATTAGGGATCTTCCTTTTATTCGAGACAATGTCCTTCATATACTTTGAGTAAGGAGGCAATTTAATAGCATCAGTCAAAGGAATTTGCAAGAATAAAGGCTTCATCCACTCACAAAACTTATTGTAGTATTCATCTTCCTTTGACTTGTGTTTCTTATCAGGGAAAGGCATAGGTTTTTGGACCCAAGGTTCTCTTTCACTACCATGTTTCTTAGCAATAAAATCTTCTTTAGTGTATTTAGTATTCTTCGTGTGGTTTTCAGGTTCTTCTTCAACTTTTTCTTCATTAGGCACTTCATTTTCTTCATTACCACTTTTAGTTTCAGCATCAGAGATAGATATACTATTAGGATCTATAGCAGGTTCAGAGGGTTCTACAATAGTTTTATGTTTCTTTTTCCTTTTCTTACGAATAGAACCGCTATTTTCAGCTTGTTGAGAATCCTGCTCAATTCTTTTGGGATGCCCCTCAGGATATAGAGGATCCTGGGTAGCAGCTCCACTTCTAGTTCTAATTTCATAGCCATGTTTTTCTTTATCAGCATTAACTAGCAAGTTGTTTTGCACTTTAATAAGTTGATCTATTTGAGTTTGAACCATTTGAAAGTGTTTAACAATCATTTTAACATCATTGGAGGTTCTTTCCACAATATCTTTCAACTCAACAATAGCTCTAGTGTTTTCCATTAGATGATTTTGCACCCTTTTATTAAAGTTATCTTGCTTAACAATAAAGATATCAAATTCTTCTAAGCATTGATCAGGAGGTTTCGAGTAAGGGATATCACCTTCATCAAAGTGTTGGAGAGAGTGTACCTCAATAGTGGATGAATAGGGAATAGGCTTACATAATTCTTCTATAGGAGGTAAATTCTTGACATCTGCAGCTTTAATTTCCTTCTCCTTAAGACATTTCTTAGCTTCCTTCATCACTTCATCATTTAATTCAATAACTCCCCTCCTCTTTGATGTTGGAATAGGCACCAGAATAGATGGTTCAGGTACAATTACTTTAGGTATAGCTTGTTTAGGAGGAGTCCAATCTTCATAATTCTTGCTTATTTTAGCCATCAATTCCTCTGCTTCCTTAGGAGTCCTATTCCTGAAAACACAATCAGCACAACTATCTAGGTATGTCCTAGATTCTTCGGTTAGTCCATTATAAAATATATCAAGTAGCTCATTCTTAGGTAATGGACTTCCAAATTGCATGAATCAAAGCACAAAACCTTGCCCAAGATTCGCAATACCTCTTTTTTCTCCTGTTTAAAATCAAAAGTTCTGCAAAATAGCATGTCTAGCAATCGAGGAAAATATTTCTGCAGGAAAGTACTAATCAAGCACTCAGGGCTATCAATAGATCCAGGAGGTAAATTACTAAACCAAGTTTTAGCTTCTCCTTTCAGTGAAAAGGGAAAAATCTTAGCAACAAAGTAAGTACGCATCTTAATATCATCAGAAAACAAGCCACTCATGGTAGAAAGTTCATTCATATGTGCTACCGCACTTTCATTCTTAGTCCCACAAAAAGGTTCTTTCTCAACAATAGCTATGTAAGATAGATCGAGAGAGAAATCATAATCTTCATCTATAATGTTTATGGGAGAAGCAGCAAACTTAGCACCAGGAGATAATTTGGGTCTAATAGTATGCCTCTCAAGGAGATTCTTAGCAGCGCTCCTATCATTGGTGTTCCTACATTCTTCAATAAACTCATCAGTCATCTCAACATAATCTTCTTCAGCATCATAACTCTTACTAGACTCAGGTGAGCTAACAGGTGTGGCAGTGTGTCTTCATTAGGAGTTTCGGTATTTCCAACTATAGTTCTAGCAATCGTAGCATCTAGGAAAGGACCTAATGAACCACTCTTATCAAGCACAGTAGAAGCATCATCATAGGTATCAGAAGTTTCAGATTCAACAGTAGTAGCAGTGTGTGTACCATGTGTATGTGGTGGTGTAAGGAACTTACTCAAAACAGACGGTGAATCAAGAGCAATAGAGGTGTTCAGAACCGTACCTCTTCTTGTAGTGGATGGTAAAATAGGAACCTTGCCATCACGAGACTTACCCATGATGGATGGATAGCAGCAAACAATAGAGAATCCAAGTGAACTTGATAAATAAAGCTATGCTCCCCGGCAACGGCACTAGAAAATAGTCTTGATGACCCACAAGTATAGGGGTTGTATCGTAGTATTTTCGAGGGAAGTGAAACCCAATTTATTGATTCGACACAAGGGGAGCCAAAGAATATTTATAAGCCTTAACAACTGAGTTGTCAATTCAGCTGCACCTGGAAACAATCTTGCTCACAGTAATTTATCAGTAGCAACAGTTTTGCAGTAGGAATAGTAAAGTAACAACAATAGTAAAGCAAAGACAGTAGTAACAAAAGCAAGAAATTGGGATTCGAAAAGTGTAGGCATAGGGATGGATGGACGGGCGTTGCATGGACAAGACAATCCACATGGCAATCAGAACATAGGGCAATTGCAGATAAATAAGATAAAGCATCCAAGTACTAGACAATCCTAGGCATGTGTTCCATATATAGTCATACGTGCTCGCAATGACAACTTGCACAACATCTTTTGTCCTGCCAGCCCGTTTGCAGCGGAGCCTCTAGGGAACTACTGGCAATTAAGGTGCTCCTTTTAATAGAGCACCAGAGCAAAGCATTAACACTCCGTGAACACATGTGATCCTCAAATCAAAGCCTTTCCCTTCCGGTTATCCCGATTTCTGTCACTTCGGGGCCATAGGTTCCGGACAACAACGTGTGTATACAACTTGCAGATAAGACCCAAAACAATACTATCATAATGAATCAATAATAAGTTCAGATCTGAAATCATGGCACTCGGGCCCTAGTGACAAGCATTAAGCACAACAAGTTGCAACAAAGTCATAAAGCACTAATAAAAGATACTAGGCACCATGCCCTAACAATCTGATGCCATTACATGAATGATCTCATCCAATCCCTACCATCCCCATAGCCTACAGCGGGGGATTACTCACTCATAGATGGGGGAAACATGGATGGTCAATGGAGAAGCGATGGTGATGATGATGGCGATGATCTCCTCCATTCCCGTCTGGCAGTGGTGCCGAACGGAGTTTCGTGCTGCTGGAATCATGAAGCGTAACTCCTTCTCGAAAAACGCGAACCCCCCAAGTTTTTAGGTCAAGGCTCTTATAGGCGAAGAGAGGCGAGGGGTGCTGGGGCCCACACCACCTCGGGCGGGTGCCTGGCCAAGGCCAAGAGGGTGGTGTGGCCACCCCAGGGCTCTTCTCCGTCTCATATTCTGGCTCTTGGAGTCTTCGGGTGAAATAGGATTTTTGGCATATTTTCCAGGATTTTTCCTGATAGTTGATATTCTGCACAAAAAATAGACACCAAGGCAATTCTGCTGAAAACAGCGTCAGTTCACATTAGTTGCATCCAAATCACACAAGTATAGAGGAGAAACAATAGCAAAAGTGTTCGAAAAAGTAGATACGTTTTGGACGTATCAGTGATCATGCCTTTGGGACCTGGAATTTTCATAATATTGTAAATGTAACACGGACGAGCCATAAAAGCCCAATAAGCCAGACGTCCAAATATAGCATGGTACGCGCTCTTGAACGGGACCACTTCGAAGGAAAGTGCTTCCGTCTGATAGTTCTTTGGAGTTCCGAAGGTAACATCCAAAGTGATTTCTCCCAGGGAATTTGCTTGTCTTCCTGGGACAACTCCATGAAAGATCACAGAGCTGTAATTCTGCTGGGTCTCCGAGATTCGCATCCGGCATAGCGTTTCGACATACAGGATGTTAATGCTGCTGCCGCCATCCATGAGAGTCTTGGAGAAACCATAGCCATCAATAAGTGGATTGACGACTAAGGCATATTTTCCTTGCCTGTGCAACTTAGGCAGATGATCAGCCCGGTCAAAGGTGATTGCCACTTCCGACCAGTCCAGGAATTGGGGGACAGCCAAAACTATTGCGTTGAGCTCATGCAGAACTGCTTTCGTGACCTTAGCTGGTTGAGATCCGAGGAAGGTGACGTAAGTGTGTTTATTTGTTGGGAAGTTTTTCTTCCCCTCCGGCTTGGGATTTGAAGGATTAGCTTCCTCCATGTCGGAATCTTCCTTGGTCTCTATCTTTTTCGGGATTCTTATTTCCCTTCTTCCGCTTAGCCCTATAGCCAGCAGTATCATCATTCTTGATGTCGTCATTAAAACGACATTCAGCGTTTGTGTGAGACGAGCCCCCATTGGCACCTAAGTGGTGCACACATGGGTTATTGGCAATGTCGGCCCAGGAGTAGGTTTTTCCAGGTTGTTGGTCTCCTCCACCCTGGTCTCTTGATGTCCCATGACCGCGTCTGTGGCCACCGCCACGTCCTCCTCATCCTCCAGACCCAAAAGTAGCAGTAACCACTGCTGTTTTTCGTGTTGGGTTTTTATTCCAAGGTATTCTTGCGCTTCTAAGCTTGCTACTTTGGTTGTTTTGCCGACTGTGGCACAGCTAGGGCATTCAGTAATCCCTCTACGTCATCGTCAGCATCTGCATACTTGCTCGCCGTTCTATCATCTCTCCCAAATCAGTGACCTTGTCACACTTTAAGCGATGACGTAGTAAACCAATTGGGAGTCCTACAATGAAAGCTTCAATCGCAGTTTGATCATTTACTCCCTCACAGGAGTTCTTAGCATCGATCCATCGTCCGAGATAATCTCGGCAAGTTTCTCCAACTTTCTTGGTGCAACGCTGTAGGTCTCCTACCGTACAGGGCCTCTGATATGTGCCTCCGAAATTCCGAAAGAACGTACTTTGCATGTCATACCAGTTGTGAATGGTGTTCTCCGGAAGTTCATTGAGCCATGATCGTGCCGTCTTCCGCAACATAAGTGGGAGATACCGGGTCGCGACCAGGCTGTTTCCGCCTTTGGCGATGCAACAAGCTTGGAAGAAATCCTGGAGCCAAGTATCTGGCCAAGCTACACCGTCGTAGGGCTGGATATGTCGTGAGATAGCAAATCCTTCCGAGAATCTTGTTGCTCTTATACATGGTCCGAAGCATTTTGGGCCCACGTATATATCATCATTCTCGTAGCGCCGTGCCTCTATGTTGGAGTTAATCCAGTGTCTCGTGTCGCTTGGGGACAGAGATCGTCGTCCTGATTGACGGCTGTGGCTGCGGTGCCTTGGAGCCGGACTTTGGCTTCTGCCACCACCTCCTCCGCCACGACGCCCTCCTTGGCCTCCTTGAGAGTTGTTGTGATGGCTGCTTGGCAGAGATGGTGGAGCAGCTGGATTGTTTTCGGCTGATCGCCGGCCTCCATCCGGAGCGTCATTATTCTGGTTTGACTCAGCATGGTGTCCATCATTCCTTCGTCCGTCACTCCCAGCACGGTGGGGTTCAGCCGGACGGCTTGTATGTCTAGGAGGTGGCATTCTTTGTCGGTTCTCCTCTCGGCGTTTATCTTTGTCTTCTTCCCTACGATCGTTCGACTCTCGCCGGGGAGGATTTTTCGGATACAGTGCAGCAATCGCCTCTTGCTCGGCGGCTAGAGCAACGTTACGCCAGTCACGTGCAGCTCTGTGACACTATCCTAAAGATCAGGTTCTTGAGTGATTGTCTGCCTGACGGTCAGAACGGTGATGCTGTTCCAGAGCCCGCTGGGGTCTAATGTCGTTCCAGGCCGGATCCATGCGACATTGGTCGGATTGGGAGACTAGTTTTCCGCTTCCAGATTTCGCGACCTTCTGCTGCTCCAGACCCTTGGTGAGTAGCTTAATGCCCAATCGAACCTGTTCCGGGCCTGGGTTGTTCGCCAGGATATCTTGGGCTGCAGCGGTGTTTTGCACTGGTGTTGGATATACCAGATCTCCGTTACTGTCGAGCCGAGGCATCCCCGGATCTCCCTCAAAGAGAACCTTGCGTACTTCCGGAAATTGATTGTCATGTGTGTGTCGTTTCCGGTTCTTCTGATGTTGTAGAGAGATGAGTTTCTCTGCCTTGGCCATGCGCTTCTTCTCTTCCTCGATGTTCTTGGCTTCATCCAGGAGTACTTGGTGACGCGCTTCTAGGGCTTGGGCCCTTTCGTCCAATTATGCAGCAGTAAGTTCTGCCACAGTAGGGATAGGTGTGGTTAATGCAGCGTCGATGAGTTTACGAGCACCTGCGGTGACCACGTGTCCATCCACCGACTCTTCTTTGGGCTCGTCTGGGATAAGTGCTCTATCCGAGTCTTCTTCGTATTCCTCGACAATCACCTCCTATGTTGGAAGTTCTTTTGTTGGGGTCTTGTTCTTCTTGTTCCTCTTCTTTGCCTTCTTGGTAGCGCCGGTAGCAAAGACGGCTTTGGGTTCGTTTCTCGGAGTCAAGCTCTGATTGGTACTTTCGGACATCTGGACCTTGGGATTATCTCTGATATCCATGTCATCCTGCGCTTGGGGAGAGTTTTCTTCGGATCCTTCATCCATGGCTTCTCCTTCTTTTGCAGCTTTGGAGTTGTACTCCTCTTCATATTCCGCGAAGAACTTTCGGAAATCCGCCGATGTCATCGAGTCATCCAAAGATGTGGGTAAGTCGGTGTTTGTTCCGATCGCCTCCAACACTGAGTCAGTGTTGTCTCCAGCATCGTGGAGACGGATCCGGATCCAACATATCCGACGAAGTGCGATGTGTGGGTCCTGAGGTAGTTGCGTCTCTCCTTGTGGGCTTCCTCGAAGATCTTGATGGTGTCGAGAACCTCATCCACGTTTGCGCCTTGCAGCATCATGCGCCTCAACGTATGCCTCGGGAAAGGTTGGTCTGTTCTGGTGTTGGCAGAGCCGGAACCAAGGTTATTGTTGTGCTCCTCATGAACTTCGACCTCGGCAGGTGGATCGATCTGGGATTCGGCCTCGCTAGGGAGATCCACTCCAGATTCAACTTGAACTGCAAGATCTACTTCAGGTTCGGCTTTCTCCACTATCTCCGCGATAGGCACAGGCTGGGTGGGATTAGGGTTTTCTAGGATCCGGAACTCTACCGCCTCCACGGACAAAGGGGACCCAAAATTTTATTCTGCCTCTATCATCACCGCTGGGGTGCGTAGGGCAGGTTCAGCGAATCCGATGTACACATCGATCTCGCCGAAAGACATGATGATGTAGGCAGTCACGGCTTCCCTAGCCGGAATCTAGGTCTCGTCGAGGACGATGAGAGGGACGTCACTGGCATAGAGGATGCGACCGACGGCGATAGTTTCGCTGATTCTGATTCTTGCAGATTCTGCTCGGAACGTAGATCTGAAGCTCATTTGCCCCATAGTAGGCGCCAACTATCGTTGGATTAATGCCAAGTACGCCATGAGGGGGTCCTAGAGGCGTGTGGAAGAGAGGGGTGTGAGACGTACGGTGTTCCGGGACGGTGAGCACACAAGTTTACCTAGGTTCGAATCCATCGGCTTTGGACGGATCCTACTCCTGCTAGCTATCCAGTAATATGGCAGAGCCGGAATATGGGTTACAAGGGTTTCGCCTGTGCGAGTTGAGATTGTAGACTATTGTGCGGGTGCCCTAAAGGCTCTCCCTAGGACGGCTTATATAGATATCTGGCCTAGGGTTTACAGGAGAGATCTATCCGGCTACGACTAAGAGTCCGTTATAGAGTACATCTTGAACTACAAATAACACTATGAGCCTATTTTGGTAAGTCTTCTGGGTCTTCCCGTAGTCGGACCGAACTCCGTCTCTTCTCCCTTACTGGGCCGCCCATGAAGCAAAGCTCTAACCCGAAGTGGGCCACCCTGGTCAGTGAGGCACAGAGAGGATAACCGAAAAGTATATCCCCAACAGTGATTGCATAGTATATAAGGATTACATTTCAATTTTTTACTGAGGTCAATGATTCTAATTTTCCCCAAAAGAGTGCAAGGTAAACACATTTGATGGGGTTGGATTTTTTCAAGGATGGGTTAGTGAATTTACGACAATATACACAAAGAGTAGGTTGTGCTTGGTACTTGGTTCACTAACTCTATCTCTGAAAATCTTATGAGGCACCAGATTTATTCTACATTCATATGGAACTATGATCTTTGAATTGTTTCTACTAGTACACAACCAATTGTATGATACATTTAATTTAATTATTACATGTATCTGAATCTCTTATTTTATTCTTATGATTATGATTACACTATCCAGGAAACAAATGATTCATATGATGCATGTAAATGCATGGTTTGATCATAAGTAGTTGTCATTACATGTCTATAAATATTGTTTGATTTATTATTATTAAAGTATTTAGAAAACACATGATTACAATTTAAGTCATATTACTGTCAAGATTACCAAAACATTAATAAACTCATTTGTAATAAAACTTTACTATATGAACTAATGGTGATACATATGATAAATTATCAACTAATGTTCCAACTACTTGTCATTTTTAATGATATGTGGTAGATGAGATGTTCATGCTATTTATCTTACTAGTACATAATTCCTTTTGCTCGGTTGTATTTTAATTAAATTATTTATATGATCAAGTTTTTATGTATTTAAAAATCAACAAGAAGAATCTAATGACATGGGCGACGACAAGGCCTCCAGGATCAGCCAGAGCCGCTACATACTGAGGTGGTTCCAGAGTGGGCAAATTCATTTTCACTATAAGAGGAAATTGTTTTGCCCATTCTATAGCAAAGTCATCAATAAGGACATTGACAACATGATCTATCACTCGGTGGGCGTCAGTCAGGGCCGCGACCATAAGCACAAGGAGAAGACCTTGGTGAAGCACACAACCTATGGCAAATTCCTCTAGGAATATTTCAAGACTGGCATGTTTCCCCTTGAGTGCAAGACAATATATCCGCAGTTTGTAGTGGAACTATCAGTACCTCGTTTATTAATCTACTCCTTTATACGGAGTTTCCTTTAATTTTCTAATGCTCAATTATATTATTGATAATGCTGATGCACATTATCAAAATGTTTTTTAAATACTCAGGGATCGTTTGATTTGCAGAATTCTCAAAACACAGGCATAGAAAAATCACATGATTGGTGTGGCATCACCTCTTGAATCCTATAGGAATAGAAAATTATAGGATTTCATAAGGATTTCAATCATTTGAATCAAACGACCAATGTAGGAATATTTCCTAAAGAAAAATATCCTTCACGAATCCTTTGTAATTCCTTTGAATCAAACGAGCCTCAATGTTTACACTTGAATTGACAACTTGTACAAGCAGTAGGAAAAAATTCATGCACAACACTCAATTTTTTAAAAAGAACTTAGGTAATTTGACGAATATGGAGTCAATCACGAATGAAGCCTCTAGAGTTTGCAAGCATTCTTTTCCAAACCATGGTTTGACACATGCATGGAGCCTCTAGAGTTTACATGCTTGGACGCTAGCCAAATTCAAAATCTTAGTCTGCGCAATTATTATGGTCATGGATGATCAGTGGGTGTGACTCTTAGCCTTTAATTCCTAGACATATAGCATGCAGTCTACTAGCTTTTTTCTATTATTGTTTGGCTTGTAGCCAAATTCAAAATCTCAATCAGGCGGCAAAATCACCTACCGACCTTGAAGCATTTTGCGCCCCTCCGATTCAAACATTCTGAGGCAAAATCTCCCATCGGGGAGTACCATTTTTCTATTATTATTTGGACACTAGCTAAATTTAAAATCTCAATCGAGCTGCAAAATTACCCACCAACCTTGAAGCTTTTTGTGTCCCTCCATTTCAGAAACTTTGAGGCAAAATCTCCCACCTGAGATACCATTTTTCTACTATTAATAGATGGACGCAAGCCAAATTCAAAATCTCTATCAGGCGACAAAATCACCCACCAATCTCTAAGCATTTAGCGTCCCTCTATTCAAACACTCTGAGGCAAAATCTCCCACAAGGGGAGTACTATTTTTCTATTATTATTTGGACGCTAGCCAAATTCAAAATCTCAATCGAGCGGCAAAATTACCGACCGACCTTGAAGCTTTTCGCACCCCTTCGTTTCAAAAACTTTAGAGCAAAATCTACACCGAGGAGAACCATTTTACTACTATTAGTAGATGGATGCAAGCCAAATTCAAAATCTCAATCGAGCGGCAAAATTACCGACCAACCTTGAAGCTTTTTGCACCCCTCCGTTTCAAAAACTTTAGAGCAAAATCTACACCGGGGAGAACCATTTTACTATTATTAGTAGATGGATGCAAGCCAAATTCAAAATCTCAATCGAGCGGCAAAATCACCTAGAGACCTTCAAGCATTTTCCGCCCCTCCGGTTCAAACACTTTGAGGAAAAATCTCCCACTATGGAAGTACCTTTTTATATTAGTAGATGGAGGCTAGCAAAATTCAAAATCTTAATCGAGCGGCAAAATTTGCTTCCTATCCCATTTGAATCGGCGGGAACATATTTCCAGTGCAAATATATGGTCATGGATGATGAGTTGATGTGACTCTCGACCTTGAATTCCTGAAACTCGTACGCTCTACAGTACTACTTTTTTTCTATTAGTAGATGGACGCTAGTTAAATTCAAAATCTCAATCGAGCGGCAAAAACTTCTACCAACCTTGAAACATTTTAAACCTTCCTTTTCAAACACTTTAAAATTCCCATTCTACCTATTGTTTAGACGACAAATGGGCATGCTAAATTTGGTAGTTTGCGGCACGCTCGTAATTATATTTCTATTCACCACTATAATCCTGATTCGCATAGTATTTCCCGCTAGCCCTCCCAAAAAGCCCAAGCTCCTCTCTTGCGCTCTCACCTCCACGACCACTGCGCACACCGGCCAGCAGCGGGATCTTCTTGATCTGCGATCTCGGCCCCGCTTCACCGACGCCCACTACACCGAATATAGTTCACCGGGTCTCTCTACCACTACACCGGAGCTGCGATCTAGTTCACAGCACCGATGGCGCCATCGACCATCCAAGCTCTATTTCCCTGCCACCGACAACTACCCAACCGTACCGGAGCTGATTCACTGATGTCCACCAGGCGTGATCTAGTTCAACGAGTTTCATTTCCACCGATCCAGATCAGCTGTACAGGCGTCGCATGTATACTACACCGGATCTACCTCAGTGACACTCTTGTCCACCACGCTCAAGCCGACATCGACTGCCCAGATCTACTTCCCCAACACGAACAACCACCGCAACAACATCACCCTCGGTGACCTCGACGTCACCGTCACGAATACAGATGATGCTTAGACGCCCCTCCGACCATGGTAACTAAGCTTAATGGTAACCAAATTTTCAACTTGTTTTTGTTTTGTCAACAGTAAAACAGGTTCAAGCCTGATACATTGAACTACATTTTTGTAATCGTGCTACACATCAATTCACTGGTTTCCTTGTTCTTTGTGCTACATACAAGGTCTCTAGACATGTTGGTTTGCATCACTTACTCTACAAATTTTGAAGTCGTGCACACTTTTGTTTATTTTTGTTACTTTTTCATGCACATGTTCTTAGCTACTCCATATAACAGTAATTGCCTGCTATTATGGTTTTCTTGCAAAATCTAAGTCACTAGAAAATATTACTACTAGTTTTCATTCCCTGCTCCATAGTTGTTGGCTTCTATCTGGTTTGTCCTTAGTTAAGTTCCTGCTATTGTTTCCTCCCTAGCATCCTTCCGCTATCTTGTAGTACCCCTTTAAACTCTTCATACTAATTTGTTTATAATTTTGTTGTTGCCATCTAGTTATTCAAAATCTGCAACATGAACTATTTTCTCTTATGTTACATAGACCTCAAACATGGAACACTGAACATCTTGGTTTGCAAAGCTTGTTCTACAGGTTCACAAACGATGCCTTTGAATTTCGTATTTGGTTCTGGTTCGTCCTAAGAAACTACATAATTATCCTCTACTATGTTGTTCATGGGTTGTTGGCATTCCCTACTCTACAAGTTTAGATATGATGCCATTATATTTTCTATCTAGTTCATTCTCAGCTATGATGATAACTGCATCCTATTGTGTAGTTCACCGCAAATTCCGAGTCACCCAATGCCTCGTGCATTCTAGGCTATACATCTGCTTTCATATTTGCTGAAATGACCTAGCTAGTTCATATTTGCTTAAATTCTAAGCCACACACATGTTATTTGGTTGGTCGTTTTATGGAAGGCACACTTGTTTAATACTTGCTTGCTTGTCCTATTTTGTTTAATTAAACCATGGACCTGTAGTAAACTCCAGTTCAAATGGTTAGTTTCAAATTCTTTGATAATGAAGAAGGTTGTTTGTTTGCCTTGTTTGCTGTATTAATTTGTTATTACTTAGTTTCAGACTGCAATTGTTGCTATCTCCACCAAAGAGGGGCTACAAGATCATGTATCAAGGTAGTTTTCCAATGTAGCTGTCACACTCAAAGGGGGATGTTGTTGATAGATTGAGAAAGAAAATTGAGAAGGCTCATCTCGATTGGCAACTAAAATGCTGAATTTTGTTACCTTTCAGTTTGTTGATGATATGTAATAATTTTAAGATATTTAAAGCTGATGTAATATCTAGGTAAATCTCATAGACCATGTAGGCATTTAGTTGATACTGTATCGACAATGAACTGGGTCGACTAGGCTTTTGTATTGGCCCGTAATGTACTAGATCGATGATGAACAGTAAATGATGCTCCTTGATGGTCCATACACACCTTTTTTATCGTTGCGATTGGCGTGGGCCTCAAAAAGGCTAAAACAGTAATGGGCCTCACGTGCAAAAGTCCGAAAGGGACACCACGAACAGGCTTGATGATCAGTAAAAGGCCGGAGCAGTAAAAGGCCAATACCATAGCAAACATCCTTATGGACATGAACATGAAAGATTTGAACAGTAAAAGTTCCGAACAGTAAAATGCTAGAATGGTAGAAGGCTAGAACAGTAGCAGACCTTCTCACAAATGGTCGTTAGTGGGTGGCACATGACGAGCAGGTTAGAACAGTAAAATGCCAGAATAGTAATAAGTCTTCTCACCAATGTACCTTCATTAGGCGACCACCCATGGGCTTTAAGAATAGTGATGGGCCTAACACATGCCTTAGTTGGGCCTTATGTAGGATGAAACAGTAATAAACCGCAAAGTTAACTGGCTACGGCTGGGCTAGAAAGTTAACAGGGCGCATGCCTCATGTAGGCCGAACCAGTAAAGGGTCGTCTTCTTATTGGGATTCTCTCATGGGTCGGCCCACTTAATTATTAGCAGGCCTTGGCTTCTACCATGATTGTGTGACTGTTAACAGCAGTAATTATCCATTAAAGATACTTGCCACGTGGCAGTTTGCATGACGTCGGCAATCAACGGGGCTAACGAAACCGATCTACCACAACACGAAATTCTGTGGTTGAAGCATGCAGTCCGCCATGGTCACAAAAAAAATGTGGTTGATTCTTTGGTGATGTTTTTTTATCAGAGATACTCATCCATCACAAAAGACTTTTTGACCATGGAATATGGGCCTTCAACCACGAAAACCATCTGTTATAAAAGCCAACTTTTCTTGTAGTGATGGATCCAACAGTTGTCTTTACTACACCCCTTTCGGGGCCCTCTGTTGCAAATTCTATATCAACGACTAAAAGAGAGACATAAACCTGCTAGCCACTTATACAGTACAAGCCATATATTAAGCGTGGAACCAGTATCATGTAAGCTTACACTTAAGGTCGGCCCGAGCCGCTTCATCAAATAGTGTCACGATATAAAAAAGTGCATGTGGGAGGGTAACAACTAGAGGATCAGTGCCCACACTTCAACATGTGTTCTAACTTCTAACTGTACAAGCGGTGCTACGCATAGATCAGGTCTGATACCATTGTTGGGGTTCGGTAGCAGAAAACACAAAATTTTCATGAGTAGTGCAACACCCAATCAGCAAGATCTATCTACGAGTAATGATGTAATGCCGAAAGTTTCGGTAACATATCCTTGAAGACCGAAAGTGCTTAACGTTCCGAGTGGAACATGGATGAAGTAGCCAAGACTATAGCCGACCTCAAGGTCATGAAACTCCTCGGAAGTCACCCCAGTTCCTTGCACGACAGCCCAGGTGCCACTATTGGCAGAACATCCATGGTTTTGCACACATCTGGTGTATGATGACGATCTTCGGCTCACTGATCCATGTCATGAGTGCAGAAGTAGATCTTCTGGCTAGGATCTCTGCAGCACAACAGTGTGTCGCAGCGAAGCACTCCCTCGGGCACGCAGCCCTAACCTAGGGCCACAGTTGCAAGAGAGAATAGAGAGAGGGAGAGAGAGAAATTCTCTAAGGAAAATACCTTAGAGAAATATCTCAATTTTCTGTGTCATTTTCCCACCCATATGCCCCTCTTTATATAGGGGAAAAGGGGAGACCCCTTTCTCCCCAAGTCCCAAGGTGGGACAAAAGGAGGGGATGTAAGGCGTGTGGGAGGAGGGGAGTCGTCAACCGGCCGGGTGGGCCCTGGCGCGCGCGCAACCCGAGGTGGGGTAGAAACCAAATGGGCCCACCCGCGCGGCGACCCATGGCCAGTGGCGAGGGCGCCCCCTTTGTCCCATTCAGGTGGCTTGCCCTCTTGGGTCGTTCCCCTTCGGGGATTTGGCCTGTTACGGGAAGTTGCCCAATAAATTTAATAATAAATATTTATTTAATATTAATTACAACAATTAATACATAAATACATATTAATAAATCCCTCTTGACCTGAAAAACCTTTTGGTCCACTCGAATGACTTTGAAACCTCTCGGAACAATTCCGGTTCTCTCTCAAAACAGTTCCGGTGTTCTCTCTTCCTACTTCGATGATTCCATTATATCCTAAACAAGCTCTAATTGTCATCACACCCTTAAGTGTGTTACCCTACGGTTAGGGAGCGTCATAGACATGATCGAGACCTTTATCATATCAATGATCAATAGCGGGACCGGGATGCCCATAATGACCCATGTGCATTCCACGATGTCTATTGTCATTTGGACCGTAAACATTGAGTCCAATTCCCTTTATTGCTTTGATACTAACTTATTCGAGACCTGACCATCGGTATCATTATACCTCCGTTCAATCTCATTATCGACAAGTGATGTTTTACTCATTACGTGATATTTTATCCTCATGACCTAGTCACATGTTGCGCATCATTTATGGATGTAATCTCACTGAGTGGGACCTTTGTATCTTATCGTCACATAGGAGAACAAATCTCGATTTTGATACATGTGCCTGATGGCCCAAAATATATTGAGCTCGTTGGGGAAACCCAAGAGGAAGGTATGATGAGCACGGCAGCAAGTTTTCCCTCAGTATGAAACCAAGGTTATCAATCCAGTAGGAGCAAGGAAACACCCCACAGGTGTTGCTAGTTGAGCCTTGGCAGGGCGCACTACCGGTGCTAGTAGCAACGTGGAGACCTGCACAACACAACCATAGAACTTTGCCCCCAACTTGCGATGAGGTTGTCAATCTCACCGTTTTTGCTAAAAACAAAGGATTAAACGTATCGACTGGAAGGAAGTAATAGTTTGCAGAAAGTAAACACAAAGCAGTAAACAGTTTGTAGATTGAATGTAAAAGAAAGGACCGAGGTCCATAGTTCACTAGAGGTGGCTCTCCTTAAGATAGATAACATGCTGGATGAACAAATTACAGCGGGGCAATTGACAAACATCGAGAAAGCATACAAGCATATACTAATCATCTTGACTCCTTTGAGATTTGATTAGGCATTACAACATTATATATAGACCGCCATCCAACTGCATCTATGACTAATAATCCACCTTCAGGTTATCATCCGAACCCCCTCCAGTATTAAGTTGCAAGCAACAGATTATTGCTTTATGAATTGCGTGTAAAGTAAACAATACGATTGTTCTATGAACAAAGGATTGTTGTTTTATCCCTAGTAGCAACAGCACATCTAGTACCTTAGAGATTTCTGTCACTTCCCATTACGAGGCATGAACCCACTATCGAGCATAAATACTAACCCTTGGAGTTGCTAGCATCTACTTGGCCAAGATAGCTACTAACAACGGAAAGCATGCAAGATCACAAATAACAAAGACATGATAGAATCAATAATCAATCTGAAATATCATCTCAATATCCATCGGATCCCCGCAAACACAACATGTATGGATTACAAATAGATGATCTTGATCATGAACGAAGCTCACAAGATCTAGATATGAAAGCACAAAGGAGGAGAACCAGCCATCTAGCTACTACATGGACCCGTAGTCTAGAGATGAACTACTCACGCATCACACCGAAGGCTTGCATGATGATGAAGAAGGCCTCCAGGGTGAATTCCCCTCTCCGGCAGGGTGCTAGGAAGAGCTTCAGATCCCTCCCGGTCTAGGGATGGAGATGACGGCGGCTACAGACTCTTTCATAGATTTTTGATCGGGTACTTAGGGTTTTGGTATCAGAGGAAATATATAGGTGAAAGGAGAGGCCGAGGGGGTGCTGGGTCGGCGACCACCTGGCCTTGGCTAGGCTGGCCTTGGCCAGTGGTGTGTGGCCAGGCCCTAGCCCTTCTCCATCTCGTATTCTGGCTCCAGATGTCTTCCGGTAAAATAGCGACTTTGACTTTTGCCCCGTCCAATTCCGAGAATATTCATTTTCTGACTTCCTGGAACCAAAAATAGCAGAAAAACAGTACCGGTAATCGTGGCTCTTGTCAATAGGTTAGTCCAAGAAATCATATGAAAAGTACTCCAAAGTGTGGAAAAAACACAAGAAAGTAGATAAAACCAAGCATGGAACATCAAAAATTATAGATATATTTGCAATGTATTAGTGCCTCAACGTGCCCCTCTCGAATACCCAACATACATCTTTATGATCACCCTGCTACAGTGTGATGGTTGATGTAGTCAAAGCAGCAGCAGGTGACAGTGATTAAACAAGATCTCAGGGTCTACGGATTAGGATACTTTGTTTCTAACTATTACAACGTGAACTTTGTAATTTGATTGTGTTACGGATTAGGATACTACAACGTGAACTTTGTAGTTATATGGGTAATGTCCATCACATCATTCACAAATGATATGACTTCATTGTCAACTGACATAAATGCACCATGATCAGGAAACCTTGATCATCGGTCACCCAATGAACTAGTTGTATAGAGGCTACTAGGGACTGTTGGTTTGTTTACATACCACATATGTATCAATATTTCCGATTGACAGCTATAGCATGGTACAAAATTATTATGAACTAATGGGATATGATAATAAACATCTTTTATTATTTGACTTTAGGGCATATCTCCTTCATGATCGCCATGGCAGCACTGCTGACCGCCGTTGTTACCACTATCGAGCGTCACTTGCGGCATGTTGCTCCATCTAGAAGCACCACTGCCCTAGGCTAGTAGCATCACCGATAACCGCTTGTAGCACCGCAGACCAACACAAGTAGCATCGTCCATCGTCGTTGGTAGCATCACCAATTTTTGCTTGCAGCATGTTGCTCTGACTGGTAGCACCACCTCCCTAGCCTAGTAGCAACTTCAATATCCGCTGGTAGCACGGACACCAACCGCTTGTAGAAACTCTAAACACCACAAGTAGCAATGCCGCCCCTGCCACCTGCACATCCACCACCCCATTAATGGCAGTTGCACCGGTTGCCGCTAGCAGCCGTAGCCGCCTCCCAGAGCAGCACCTTCATTGTTGGGCTGACGATAATATTGATGCACGGTCGTAGGTCATGAGTTGGAGAGCTTGATTCAACATGAAGTCGGCGACATCCCTGCTTGATGTTGGGGGTGGCGGGATACATTAGAGGACGAGGAAGCGGAGGGGTTGGGATTGGGCTCGAGCGCTTGGCGGTGCAGGGCAGGCGCCATGGGAGGTGGTGGAGCACGCGAGAGCCATGTGTGACAACAGAGAATTGGCAAGGAAAGGGGAAAAGAAGGGTCGGGATGGGTGAACGAGAGCGCTTGTAGAAGATAAGGTAGAAGGTGTTAATGCTCGTGGTAGGCCCCTGAAGCCTCACCATATGAGACGTTCTGTCCTCCGGGTTAAGAGAAGCATTTTCCAAACGGAAAAGAAAAAGTCCATTTCAAACCCTAAACTCATAGAGGTTCATCGATTTGAACCCTGAAATCGAAATCCCTGTCGTTTGTATCCTAAACTATTGAATCCTAGTCTAAAATAAACCATTGACCAATTTTACAAGCCCTACGTAGCAAAAAAACAACAAAATTGTCTATTCCAATCGTGTGGTCCCTAACCTTACATTATTCTCTCTGAACTAAAACCACAGGTCCATGTCTTTTCCATCAAGCAGTGCGGCCTTGCATATCTCTGAACTCAAATCAATTAAAAATTCGTTGTCGTCGCCCTGATGTGTGTCGGCCACTCCCATCGCTTCAGCCATGGCAATGCTCCTCCCCTGGTCCCACCTCGCTGTTGTCCATAACCGCTCGTCCCTCACCCATGACGGCTCCTACCTCGTCTACGTCTCCACGGCACCCCGCATGGGTGCCCCTTGCTGTCGCTCTGCTCTCTGTTTCTAGAAGTTTTACAAATTAACCCCAAAAAATTAGTGGAACAAAATGAATATGGCACGTGGGCCCACTATCAGTGAGAGTAGCCTGTAATCCCGGCAGGGTAGTTACTTTTCCGGTGTAGCAAATAGCTCCAGGGTTTAATTTAGATGGGAATTGAATAGTTCAGGTTACGAATGCCACTAATTTTGACTTCAGAGTTCAAACCACCAAAGCTCTACAAAGAGAAAATTTCATCTCACGCCACCCTTTGTGGCAAACGTTGCACAGAACACAAAAACAAACCTTCTGTTGCAGCTAGCACAGGTTCGTGCCTAATTCGTTGCACCTAGCCCAAATGATTCCATTAACTTGCTAACAATCTCTTGCCAGCTTGCATAATTGAAACATTGAACGTATAAAACTAGAGAATTGGCATATAACACTAGAAAATTTGGCTGCATACATTTGAAAATGGTAGCTATTTGAGCAACACAATTACTACCATATATCAATAACATTGTAATGACAGCAACTTAAGCAAAAAGTGTATCCTGGCACATTACAAGCTTCGAAAGTTACTGTTGAGGGTCAACCTCGAGGGTGGCCCGATCTTTCACGTATCCTGTTCAAATCGAGGGTGGAGTGTAGGGGAAGGAGAGGAGGGATGAACTCGACAAACTCACGCACGAAGAACACGATGAACACACTCATGCAAAACCATGATACACACCAATAGCTCACGCCGGCAGTGACCGCTCTAGCGCAATCCCTAGGATCAGCGTCGGGCGGAGGACTCTCTCTCGAACCGGCACAACGAGTAGGGAGACTCGGTGAGACCTTGACGTCTAGGCAAAGGAACTCCGATGCCCAGGCCTTGTACAACGAGGGAGGCATGATGCAAACTCCAACGAGGTTTGTGATATTTGGGTGCCCCTCAATCAAGAAACATGACGCAATAATTACAAAGATCCACAAGGATGTCCACTAATTCCAAATATCATGTCTAGGGTTTACAATAGAGGGGGGACTATATACAGGCCAACCACTAATTCGAGGTATTTTGGGAATAAAGATAAGATCTGGATGAACTAAGAGGTACATGGGCCGAAGGCCCAAAGGCTTTTACATGTCTGGCGACGCTCGGTCCGGAGACTCCGATGTGGTGGACCGGAGACTCTAGTCTGGGCCAGAGAATCCGATCGATCTCCATTCCATCTCTGGAGTGGTCATCTGAGTGTCCTCGAGCTCGATTTGGGGGTCGATCTGGAGATGGGCCAGATACTCCGGTGTCTCGGTCCGGAGACTCCGGTCTGAGCAGCTCCAGTAACTTCTTCTTCTTGACCTGCTCCTTGCACTTCATCCATAGGAGCTTGGTGATGCGTCGGGGCTTCATAACTGAGAATGCATAGTGTATTTGCATGAAGTAGCAAGCCATCCAAGGATGTTTTAAAATTCACATGATGAGAGAAGCGAATTCACCTTAGCTCGGAGGAGTTTGGATCGGGCACGAGTCATGGGTCCAGTTGGGGGACTTGGTGGTGTAGATGTAGGAGCGTCCGTAGGATGGGCTGCATCAGTTACCAGCAACAAGAGTAGTGTTTCTAACACATCCAAAAGATCTAGAGTCTTCGAATCTTGCAAATATTACATGGCTCATGTCATTTCATACAATTTTTGTATTTAATGGCTCATTGTTGACCATTTTCCATGGCTTGCTCCCTCTGTTACGCTTCCAACCCAGCTGTGAAGTAAAAATAGCCCCTGCTATTGGTGTAATGGTCACTTCCCCTTGCTCGTCCTCTTCCAGTCCATGAATCATGAACATGTTGTTGGTGTGTTGGTGGTGCATGAGCCGAGGGTTGGTGTGGTGGCGGTGCAGCATGAGCCAAGGGTTGGCGTGGTGCTGGTGCATCATGAGCTATAGGTTAGCGTGGTGGCGCAGCTAGAGCTGGAGACGCCGTTGAAGCTATTGTGCATGATGGTGAAGCAGCTGTTAATGGTGGTACCCCAATATTCTCAGGCAACTTGCGATTACTCTACGTTAATAAGACAATTACATAATTAAACACAAGGCTGCAATATAGCATAAACCACTCAATATTAATAAGAATCAACATTAAAAGAATTACCTTATGCCCTGCCTTCATAATGGCAAAGTGAGGCTTGAGAGGCTTGGTACAAGTTGTGTACCGATGCCCTTTTAACTTACAATTTGAGCAAGTGATAGTACTAATTTTGACACTACAATCTTGCCCTTCCCCTACACTTGGCCTTCTTTTTTTCCTTTTTCTCCTAGGCTTGGTTGCAAATACATGAGGTTCTATGTCCGGGGTATCCATTTTCACCCAGTCATCTTGCCCCAGCACAGGATATATCATTGCCTTGTAGGTCAGCTCATACATTGGCTTCTTAAAAAATCACTAACATGGTCTTTGGGAAACTCTTTGCGCATATGGATTACAGATATTGCATGTTTGCAAGACAAAAATACTGCCCACACTCGGGAAATACTTGGTTTACTGCATTCAACAAGCCCTTTTGACGGTCAGACATGATAGTGAAATGTCCATACCTATTTCGGCTACCACCTAGAGCATATCTCAGTTGTAGTAGAAACCAACACCATGTCGATGTCTCCTCTTTTCCTACTAATCCAAAGGCAAGGGGGAACATGTTACTGTTCCCATCCCTTGCCGTTGCAGCAAGTATTGTGAAACCCATTGCCTACCTTCAAGAAACAACCATCAACACTTGAAAATGAACAGCAAGGTTGTAAGGAATAGTTCATAAATATGAAATCGACATTACTGGCAAATAACAAGGAAGATATCTTACCAATAGAACAAGCCATGGAATCGAGGATTCTTTTGTGGATCTGAATTTGTATAACATTGACAATGCACCTAGTACGCCCGGGGTTTGTGTTTAACACGGTCTGCAGATAATCTCTTACTCTATTGGTGTTCATGATGTCCATTGATTTCCACTAGTGCTTTGTGCCTTGCCCTACGCCATGTGTTTAGATATAGAAACCCCATAGTCCCTTTTAACCATGTCCATAAATGCTATTATCTTCCTATTGAGTTCACTTATTATGTGGTCTTCATAAGTCTTACTCAGCCATACACTAGTAATTCTTGAACTTGTATAAATCTTTCCACATGTATGAGGCAGAATAAGTTGGCGAATGACATGTGTAGTCTCTCCCGAAAGAGTTGATGTCATCATGATAAACGGATATATGCCTTCAGACTTGCAGCAAACTGTGATCATATCCTTGTCATTCCTCAAGTATTCCTCAGCTTGAATTGGGTACAAGTGTTCTACATCAGTATCACCTTCACAACGTACAAGCAATTCATCATAATGGTCAGACTCGCTGTCAACTTCATAATCTACGCAGTCCTCATCGGTATACCCAATTCATTCACACTCCGCGTGCTCCAAATATCAGCTAACTGCACTTCCTCAAAGAATTCCAACCCGCAGAACAAACAATTGCAATACATTTAACTCTAGGCAAAATAGTACACTTGCAGTAAAATTTCTTTCAACCATATACAAAATTTCTTTCAACAAATTGCACAATCTCATACCCATTCTTCAAACTGTCAAACTCACACCACGAATTTAAGAACATTACTACATATGTACGTCTGAGCACAAAAAATCTGAAGACAACCTAGGGTTCCTCTTCTTTGCCCAAATAATTAGAGGACACAATCTAATACGAGATCACTAAATAGAGGGGGCGGATGATGGCAGAGGAGAACATACCCACATGATCGGGATAGGGGGTTGCCGGATTCCGCATGAGCCGTCGCCGGCGCGCCGCCTGAACTGCCGCCGACCACGTCCCCGAACGACACCGTCCGTGCCCCATCTCCATAAGAGAGCAGGAAAGACATGTACCCATGGAATGGAGAGAGAGAGAGAGGGTCGCCGGATTCCGCTGTCGCCTCGGCATCATTGTCATTCTTGGCTGGCCCGCTTGCCGCTTCCTGTCGCTCATGTCGCACGTCAGGCGCCGCTTTCGCTCGATTTTCTTTTTTTCTCTCTTAGTTCGACTGGGTCGGTTCAGCTAGGACAGGGTGAGCTTCCGGGAGAGGGCCCGTTGTGGGCCGGTTGATGCCACGCAAGCAAACGAGCGGGCCCGACCTATCAAATTACATGTTAGCAATAGTAATAGGTTGATTTGGGCTAGGTGCAACGAATTAGGCACGAATCTGTGCTAGCTATAATGGAAGGTTTGTTTTTGTGTTCTGTGCAACGTTTTGATGCAAAGGTTGGTGTGAGATGTAATTTTCTCTAGAAAGGGGTTGAAAATGGACTTTTTCCCAACGGAGACCTAAAAAACGCCTGACTGAAGCATAAACCAACCAAAATTTCTTAAACCCAACTCGCAAAGGAAACCCCTCCACAGCATGGCCTCATCTTCCCTCTTCGCCGCGGGGCGCCGCCTTCTCCGCCTAGGCCGCGGGAGGCTCTTCCACTGCAGATCCCGCTCCCACAATCCCACTCCTCTTCTCCTTCCCCCGCGCACCGCATCCTCTCCTCGCAGCTACAGCTCTGAGAGGCCGCCGTGCCGGCCGCCGAGCCTGCAGTCCACGCTGTGGCCGCTGGGCCACCCGGGCACGCTCCTGGTTCCGGAAATCGAGCGCTGGGCCGAAAAGCCCGGCAATCGCCTCCGCCCAGTGGAGCTCGAGCGCGTCGTCAAAGAGCTCCGCAAGCGCCGCCGCCACCGCCAGGCTCTCGAGGTAATAACCCTCCCCGTGCCCTCCTAGCTATTCGATGAAATGCGGCAGTAACTTCCCATGGCTCTGTGGGCCCATTTATCTCCTGCGCCGAAATACTGGAAATTCCCTGGAATTTATAAGCATTCTTACGGATTGATACTCCAGTGAAAATCCTACAATCAGATTTTGTGAAGCCTTGACGTAAAGTGTGAGCCACTTCTTCTCCACAAACTACAGCCATCGATTTTGTGAAGCCTTGTTGCCGCACTATGAGCAACCTGTTCTTCAACCAGACAGAGACGTTGTATGCAACCTATTCTGATCATGACATCCTGAGTTTCTTAACATGGAGAAAGTTTGGCACCAGAGTAATAAAAATATTTCAGAAAAAATGAGACAACATGAACTCATGCGGACATGGACGAGTTGGGACTGTGCAGCCAAAGCACGAGGATCAGTTGTGGGCAGGGACTGGTGGGGCCAACTGCGGACTACAAGATGCGAGAGGGCCAGCCAAAGCATGAGGATACGTTGTAGTTCGCCATGGGGCCTGGGGGCAGGTACGAGGGAGAACCGAGGCTGCGGTGACGACCGCGTCAGAGAGATGATGCGGCCACAATGTCAAACCAACACAGAACCCACCTGAATCCATAGATTTCTAGATAGCACAAAGGGAAATCAACCATAAAGAGATTCCCTACACATGAAACGAGATTTTTTTCACGATTATGATATTACATCTCAAATCAGGGTACTCCATAACACTATCTTAGTACTCTGAAACACCAGTGTAGGAGTATAAATCAATTCTACCCATCAGATCTGCAAGAATGGATGGTTGAGATTAATTTAAGGGTACTGTAGAAGAGCTCTATGACTGTATGCAATTAGATGACCTGAGTACTAAACACAGTGCATAAAGAAGGGAAATGGCTTCTTCAGTTCCTTTCATTTGGCTTGTGTGACAGACTCGTAAAATGAAGAGTTTAATCTACTCTGTAATTTTTGTTTACTCAATCAGGTCTGTAGTTAAAAGTACTTTGGTGCAGATCAACCTGCATCTGTTTTTGCCTTCAGAATTAACGGCAAACCATGCTGACCAGGGGTTTGCAGAATGTAGACCATTGAACACTTAAAAGTATTACAGAAAATTAATCTGGATTTGGGACGAGATTGTTTTTTATGCCAGTAATTGTGTGGATTTTTATTTGCTATTGAATGAACCTTTACTGTGCACAGGTCTCCGAGTGGATGAGTGCTAAGGGCCATGTCAAATTTTTGCCGAAGGATCATGCTGTTCACCTGGATTTGATCGGTCAGGTTCATGGAGTCGGAGCAGCAGAAGCCTACTTCAACAAACTGCCTGATAAAGATAAGACGGAGAAACCCTATGGTGCACTCCTAAACTGCTACACACGAGAACACCTAGTTGACGAATCCTTGACCCATTTTCAGAAGATGAAAGAGCTTGGTTTTGTGTTCAGCAGTCTCCCCTACAATAACCTCATGGGCCTGTATACTAACATAGGACAGCATGAGAAGGTCCCTTCAGTGATAGCAGATATGAAAAGCAACGGTATCATGCCTGACAACTTCAGCTACAGAGTATGCATAAACTCTTATGGCACGCAGGCAGATTTTTTCGGGATGGAGAAAACCCTGGAGGATATGGAGTGTGAGCCTCAAATTGTTGTTGACTGGAATACCTATGCCGTTGTGGCAAGCAACTACATTAAGGGCAACCTCAGGGACAAGGCAATCTCTGCCTTGAAGAAAGCAGAAGTAAAAATTGACATAAAAGATTCAGATACCTATAACCACCTGATGTCCCTCTACGGCCAGCTGGGGGACAAGTCAGAGGTGAAGAGGCTCTGGGCGCTCCAAATGTCAAACTGCAAGAGGCATATTAATAAGGACTACACTACAATGCTTGCAATGCTTGTGAAGCTTGATGAAATCGAAGAAGCTGAGGCCTTATTGAAAGAATGGGAGTCGAGTGACAACGCGTTCGACTTCCATGTCCCAAATGTGTTGCTAACCGGATACCGGCAGAAGGGCATGCTAGACAAGGCCGAGGCACTGCTGGATGACTTCTTGAAGAAGAGGAAGACGCCTCCTTCAACCAGTTGGGCCATTGTGGCAATCGGGTATGCGGAGAAAGGTGATGCTGCGAAAGCCTACGAGCTAATAAAGAATGCCCTTTGTGTTTATGCTCCTAACAGTGGCTGGACCCCGAGGCCTGCGATGATTGAGATGATACTGAAGTATCTTGGAGACGAAGGTGAACTCAAGGATGTTGAAAGTTTCATTCATCTTCTGCAAGCTGCTATGCCTATGAACTCGGATATGACCGACGCTTTGTCAAAGGCTCGTATGAGAGAAGAGAAGAAGACTGGAAGTGCAGAGGAAGAAGCTCCATGCTCAACAAAAGCATCAGGATGATGTTTCTTGAACTGATTATTAATGAGACAGAGCTTTTAGGACGATATGTGGTTGATGAACTGTGCTGCACCATGTAATCTATCTAGTTAGTTAGAAAAAAATTATTGGTTCCTTACGTACAACAGTTCATGGTTTCGTAGCATGGTGCCAATTCCATCACATCTTGACGAGACAATCTACTGAAAGTGCAATCGTTCAAGAATGTGTTACAAAATAATCAAATTGGATTTCAAGGAGATTGAGGTGAGCAGAAGCATGATCTTCCAAAAAAAAGAGAAGTTGACGTACAATAATGGATGAAAAGTTCCACCAATGATCTACTGTGGGCCTCAAGAATAATGATATATTTTTCAACTATTGCACTATATTAGTAGACACATACACCGACACTCCTAAACGTTATGAATCGGACATCTATTAACTGCAAAATAATACGAGTACTTAATATTATTTACTTATGTTCTCTAACATCCAGCCTGAGCCAAGGCAGCAGAAATGAAGTGGTAATATTAGACCACACAAGTACTTCAAACTTAAAAGGTCTTTTAAGTTATTCTTCTTGAGTTGTCACAGTTCAACCAACGTAGCACTGGGTTATCCAAGTTCAAAACATGGATCTATGAATACACCGACATAAAAATGCCACCAATAGATCAACTAGATATAAGACATTGCTGGAAACACGTATGCCACCAATATAGCGCCAAGATATCCACTACTCAGAAAGAGTGGACTTCAGCTCTCCACTCTTCTCCATCTCGAGAACAATGTCACAGCCCCCCATCAGTTCCGATTTGTAGTAGAGCTGGGGAAAAGTAGGCCAGTTCGAGTAAGTCTTCAGACCTTGTCGGACTTCCTCATCAGATAGAATGTCAAAGGACCCAAAGCTGACTCCTGCTCCTTTCAATGCATTCACAACTTTCGAACTGAAGCCGCAACGTGGAGCATCTGGGTTGCCCTTCATGAACAGCATCACTGGGGATGAGGAAATCAAGGCCTTCAGCCGGTCCTCTAGGCTCTCTTTCGGAATAATCCCTTTCTCAGACAGAACCTTCTTTAGCTCCCCACTCTTATGCATCTCCATCACTATGTCAGAACCACCAACCAGTTCACCCTTTATGTACACTTGAGGGTAGCTAGGCCAGTTCGATAGAACCTTTAGGCCCTGCCTAACCTGATCATCTGAAAGAATGTCAAAACTTGAGAAAGGGATCTTCTCTTGCTTAAGAATATGAATGACCTTCCCACTGAATCCACACTTTGGCTCCTCAGGTGAGCCTTTGATAAATATCATCACTGGATTAGAATTAGTGAGATTCTCCAAACGAGCCTTCTGAGCTTCAGTAAGCCCAATATGGTCACTGCTCTTTTCACTTGCAGACTCAGATAACACTGGCTCCTCAATTCTGTTTCCTTCTGGTCGGAGAGGAATGTTATGCTCCTTTAACACATCCTTCAGTTCACCACTTTCATGCATAGCAATAGCAATATCACATCCACCAAGCAGCTCACCATTGCAGTACAGCTGAGGAAAAGTTGGCCAGTTAGAGAACTTCTTCAGTCCTTCACGTAACTCATTATCTGCAAGGATGTCAAAGCTCCCAAATTCAACTCCTTCCTGCTTCAATATGTCAACCACCCTTCGGCTGAAACCACACCTCGGCTCTTCTGGATTTCCCTTCATAAATAGGATGACAGGATGGGAATTCACAAGCTGCTCCAATCGCTTGTTCAGAGCAGTTGCACTTCCAGCAGCAGAAGATCCATTTTGCTGTGCCAATTCTTGGACCTTTTCAAGTACAGCGGGCCCAGCAGCAACCCCCAGGCTAGCAGGTGCAGCAGACTCAGCAACATTGGCAGGCCCAGCTAACTTTGCAACCTTGTTGGCCAGGCTGGCTGGATTTGCACCCTCCAGAGTATCAACAGTTTTGCCTTCCTGAAAACAGATAAACTATGCACATGACAACCTCTTCCGAAGAAAGCAACACATGAAATTTCCAAGGCGTTAAACAGAACATATTTGGCACAGCATCAAACAAAATCCAAAAGCTAAGCAAACATGACCCAACCTAACCTCACATATTTGCAGAGAACATCATATGGAAATCTGAAGGTTGTGTGGCACGTTCGAGTGGCACTACAAAGTAATTTGACTGTAACACCAAAGTTCGAAGTGAAGACATGACTAACTAGCCTATCTAAGATGACACTGTGCATGCCGACCTCAGGAGGTTTCCTAACATTGGTTATAGTCGTACAGAACATTCCAAAGTCCATGCAGCACACCAGTGACATGAACTGGTAAGTGGTAACAGCCTGCTACATCATCCCACAACATAAAGACACCCAAAGAAGCAAGAACATTGTACATCCATGCTAGGATGAACTAAATTAACTTACACATCCGCACAGAACCTTTAACTAAGGCAGGCTAGAGAAAATTTACTGACATGTATACCAAACTTCATTATTCAACAGTATATGGGGGCATGGACACACAGAATTGATATCATTGCTTGCAGAATAGTTTGAAAGTGGGTCCTAACAATAATATCAACACATGCCTTGTCATGAGGGCAAAGCAAATGTTGGATTTTTTTCCTTAGGAAATGGATAAGGGAACTCGTTCAATTCAAATTTATTAAGAAGGGTACCACGAACCTACCACATACGTTATGTAATTAACAATGTGATGCATTGCATGACAACTGTAAGTAGTAAATACCTTGCAGAAAACAAAGTATGGCACTGCTGTAACTCCATAAGCCTCTGAAATTTCCGGTTGTTCTTCAGCTTCAACCTGATAGGAGTTACCAACATATCAAGGATAGACGAAAAACTCTTCAGATATCCAAATTACGAAAAGGTGTGTTATTGGCAGGCTGTAAAGGATGAATCGTAATTATTTGACTAAAGAACACTAAGTAATAACCAAACTACCAAAGTAGAATAGTCGCGAACGTGATATTTGATTAGATCAGGTTTTACTCGAATCTCCATCTGATGGCATCACTCAGTGAAACTAGTGGTAGCAAAAATTATTTACAAAGTGTTGGACTAGGGTAACATTTGACCTCATACTCATGCTGAATCCATAGCCTAACGGGAAGAGCGGAGGGTTTCAAGCAAAAACAGAATGCATGCAGCTGCTATATCTCATGCTTTTAGGCTATCGTGGAGCGTGAAATGATGCAAGCACTAGTGGGGGTTGAACTGCGCTTACACATCACATGCTAAATCGAACAACCAACAGATATTTGCTTGTCGCATCTCAACTTGGTACTAAATAAACATGATATAATATAATCAAAGATACAATTACATAGCAGCAGATATCATACACCAGAACCCTAAACGCGAATCCGAACTAGTACGTCACCGACGAATCACGATCCACCGGAAACCAAACCGATCCCAAATCTAGCGCGACAGAACAGGACAGGAAGCGGAGAGGAAGGCCGGGTAGGGAGATATAGCAAGCAGCACGTACCCGTAGGAAGAGCGCGTGCGGGAAGTCGACGGCGAGGTGGGCGAAGACCTCGTCCATCTGCTTGGAGGCCTCGCACCAGGAGGCCCAGAAGTGCACGGCGGCGGCCCGCGCGCCGCCTACCGCCGCGTCGAGCTCCGCCCTCGACCCCACCTCCCTCACCGCCCCGCTGCCGCTCGCCATCACCACTTCCACTGCCTCTCCCTCCTTCCGAAGCAGCCCCAGCAGAACAATCGGCGGCTAGAAACGAGGGATGCTAGGCTAGCAACGGAGGCAATTTGGAGGAGGAGAGAGAAGACGACCCGTGGCGAGGGGTTGCGGCTTGGGGTTTTCCTCTCCTTTCCCGTGCGGTGCGACGGCGACGGAAGATTCCAGAAGGGGCCGGGACCGACCGATTTCGGCTATCTGGGCCTGGTTCAGGATGGGCTAAAGAGCCCAAGAGGAAAAGGACGGGTCTGACGTGTATCCGCGCGGACGGGCCGGCAAAAAGCCGGGAGCTGCGGCGGCGGTGGGGTCCAGGCGCCGTCCGGGTGCCCCCGCTCCGCTCCCGGCCCACGAGTCTATAAATTTGGAGCATTTCCGCGGCCCTCCGACGGCAAGAAACCCTAGTCGCCACCAACCCTTCGGCTGCGTCGACCAGTTCATCAGATCTGTGATATTCCCCCCCTCGTCTTTTTTTTTCCTCTTTGATTGATGTTTGATTCTCGTCAGCTGTTTGAGCGTGCGTCTGGTTTTGCTGGATGGTTTGGATCGATGATGCTGTTGAAGAAATACTGCGTTATCTTCCTGATCAATGTGAGGCCGCTGCGATAAGCGGCGGCTTCCTGATGACACCATTATCTCGCTGAGATCCATGCCGCAGAAGCAACTTGGCCGCTTTTTCCCTTTGCCATCTCTTTTCCTCTGGATGTTATGTTGTCGCTTCTTGAGTAGAAGAGTATCTCGTGGCAGGGGATGCTAGATGAGAAGGGATAGAGTAACGGTGATGTATCTCGACATATGCTTACGAGTTACGAATAGGAAACGCAGAAATGCTACTTCGCCAAAGAGATCACTGGTAATAAGAGTGATCTATGTCTCTAATACGAACAAGAGTTAAGCCATGCTGTAAAGCACCTCAACCACGGTACTAGCAATGGTCGTGTAGGTACATCACGCTTAGATTGGCATCACTCCTATCGGTTTCAGTTCATCATCGCTTAAACGAACTACTCTGCTACGAACAAAATCATTCCCCGATCATACCTGTAACATTGCTTAGTGCTCACAACATCCTAGTACTAGTACTACTTTTCTCCTGAAACGCAACCGACCGAGTCCTCTGCACTACTTTCAGCATAACAAGGTACAGTAGAATCAAACAAACCAAAACACAAAAGTCGATGAAACTGAATTGCTGGCCACCATGACCAGGAATCACCACTCACCGGCCATGACAATAACAACATACTCCATTAATTTAAAGCAAAATAAAGAGCGTGAGCAGAGTATACATATGGTTACTACAACCCAGTCTATAGCAGTTTTGCTGGGTTGTAACTGGTGGACAGACAGAATAACAAATAAGGTCATAGGTACAGTACGATTACAAAACAACAGGCAAAATAAATGTCAGCATCTCTAGAATACACTGATTCCAGTATAATCATGCATGCTTATTTACAGCTGCATTAGCAGATTTCCAAATCTGGCAGGATAGCTTTGATCTTGTTTCTGGCGTTGGCGTGGCCCAGTCCATGAGCTTATGGACCTCTATAACTCGGCTGCAAAGAAAGGAAGCGACTTCAGCGGCATCACCTGCTCCTGCAACGAAGAATGTGGCCACACTCAGTTTGGATACCAATAAGTCTCGTCATCATTGAAATCGGAACTCGGTGTAACTGATGATACCTCGGAGTCCTCCAGATGTTCCGAAGGGAAATGAAGCCCAGTGGAACAGTTCTTGAGCACCTCAGGGCTCTTCATCCATGCCTTGTGCGCTTCGATGGATTTCAGCTTGTAGCGGAACATCTGCACAAACGAATCAGATTTTCTTCATTCACAAAAATGTCCTCCCTCTGTTCCTTTCACAAAAGCTAAAACATCTTATATTTTGGAACAGATAGAGTAATAGGCAAATCAAGTTATATGGAAGAATTGTGTAGGCAGGGGATCATGTGCTCCTCCACACCTCAGATAAAGAAATAGTTGGCTTTTCAAGCTCTTCTCCCTCGACATGAATTCCTGTACCCTGACATTCTGGGCAAAGGATGGACTCTATTCTGCTCTTTGGCGCTGTTTTTGCCTTTCTGCCTCGCTTGCTCTTCCCCTTCTTTGAAATTTGATCAGCCAGAACCTCATATTGGCACAGAATATTCCAGTGCAATAGGCATGAAGTGTGAAATAGATGAAAAGCCTGCAAAATTCATGCTTAGCCAAGTAGTCACAGCAGAAGGCTTCAACTATAAATACAGAATTCTCTTGCTAAGTTTGTCCGAAAAGAAACACGATATGTTTGTAAGAGCTTTGCCTTTTTGGACAAAGGAATCTCTGGTTGATAAGTTTTTAACAGTGAGACAGATTTATATTTCTCTTCACTACTCACAAAAGAAATAGATAGAAGATCTAACTTTCTAATCAGATCCTCTTACTGTTATTCTCTGTAAAGGGAAGTAAGTATGCTTGATGTTGACTTCAGGAAACAGAAAATGGAACAATGTTTGGAATTACTAACCCCACTCGAGTTTCTACTGCTGCAAGCTAGGTTTCCTGTACTGCAGTTCAGCAAGGTAGCGACATCCTTTCCAGGAAGCATTGCTCGCCCACAAATATCACAAACTTTCTCAGCAGCGAGTCGCTTCTGCTTCCTGATCTCTCTTCTCACAGACTTGCTGGATAAGGGGCTGACTCGAAGATTGTTTGAGGTACCTATTGAGGAACCAGTCACGATAGCTTGACTTGTGCAGTTAGTCTGACCATTCGACTCTTCTGAAGATGCTTCTTGATCAGAAAATGACTTCTTCCTTCGCTTTCCACGATGTCCCGCATCATCAATTACAAAGAAAGATCCAGCAGATATGTGAAGGTCCTGATCATCACAAGGCCACTTCCTTCCCAGCTCATATGCATAAGAGAAGTTGACAATGGCGAAACCAGATTGCTCGTAGATGTTAAACCCCTCAGAGCAATGTGAGTCTTCTTGTCCTACCCAGGCACACCAGATCTTGCTAATCTTGTTACGACCATCACTAGCTTCAGCGATCTTGTATGTAATGTTTCCATAGCCCAGAAGATGCACAGGCAAGTTCAAAACAGCATCCCTTATCAATACACCAGGAACAACAAGCTGACCATCAGTCCCATTGCTGTTTGACGGTGCATTATCTTCAGCTACAGTAGCAGTTCTACCATTGGGGCGTCCATTTGCACCGCTGGGTGCGCCTTTCGCACCATTATGGGAGCTTGAACCATCCTTCAACCTCGACGTCACTTCAGCATCATTCGCTGAGAACTCAGGATGGAGAACCAGAGCAAGCTCTCCGTTGTTGTTCTGCGAGCTCGAGTCCAGCAAGGGCGGATCATTCTCGCGTGAGTTATTGAAGAAGAGCACGCCATCATTGAACGGCCATGGCATAGGCCCAAACAGTGTGACCTTGGCCTCGGCATACCGCCGTGAGTGCAGATTCCCCTTCAGGTGGTCAAACAGCACATTGTCACTGAAGCACTCGGTGAGGCAGATGGTGCAGAAGAAGATGACGCGTTTCCCGACACGCCGGAGCTCCACATAGGTGTGCCCATCCTGCCGCACCTCCCGAAGCGTGGCCTTGGCAGCAATCTCACGGATGTCCACGGTACCATTCCGTTGCAGCACCAAATCCTTCCCAACCATGGTGGAATTCCCTCAGGTTACCACAAACACCGAGCCCCTTCTTCTCAGCTTCCCCAAATTAACCTTCCAGACTACTTTTCCCTCTCTCAAATCACTAGCAAAAAATTCACCCCTCTTGAGATCTTAGTTTCCTTCCTCCCGAGAGCCCTAGGATTACAAGCTTAACAAATAACGACTGTAACTAGTACTAGACAAATAAAACCTAATACAGCCGGTCGTATTCGTATGTTTCCAGCCATGGGAATGGAAGCAAGCGTGAGGAACCTTCCCAGCAGCGCGAACTCCTCGCCGGTGGCACCAACCCTAGACATCAAATCCAACACGGGAAGGCAGCAGCAAACCCTAGACTCCTGACGCCCGCCAAATCGGCGCAGGAGGAAAGCGGCATTGGAGACAGAACTAGCAGAGGAAGACGGGCCGAGGTTGCTGGAGATGTTGCTGCTGCGGGGGAGGAGGAGGAGGCTGGTGTAGGCTGCGCAAGGTGGTCGGCGAGGCGGTGGAGGAGGAGCGGAGGAGGCAGGCGTACGACAACGAGGATAGCGCCGAGGGCGACGAGGCCATGTGATGCCAACACGGCGGCGAGGGAGGGTCGTCGGCGCGGGGAATTGTGGCCGCGCCTTGTTTTTCGATTTTTGCTTTGGCCGGGGAGTTTGGAAGGTAGACAGAAAGAGGAAGGTGCGAGAGGTGAGGGGAAAAGGAAGGAAGCGCGTGTCTGGATGGACGGGGAGAAGGCGAGGTGAAACAAAACGGGCAGGCAGGTTGCTGTTGCCGGGTTCCGGGTCGGGTTGAAGTTGAGTAATGAGTAGCACGAGGACTCCGCTATTTTTTTTTAAATAATACATTTTTTTAATTCAATTTTACGAATATTACGTAAAAAAAAGGTAAATTGCAGATCTAACGTACTGTCGTCTTTTGAGAAAACGACCGGCCAAATCGTTTATTGAAAAGACAACCGGCCTGCTCACATGATCGGTAGCCAGCTGATCATTTTTTGAAAAAACGACAGGGCATATCGTTTTTTGAAAAGACGACGAGGCTTGTCTTTTATTGAAAAGCTGGCGGCTGCATGGATCATACACATTGCGTTGGGCTAATCCAGCCGTTTAGAGTTTATCGCCCGCGGGTAGAATCCCGCCACTATTTTGCGTCGTTCTTTTCCCCGATAGTATTTCTCCCGCCACTTTTTCGTGCCGTTTATCTCTCGCCACCTCTTCTCGCTAGTATTTGTCCCGCCACTTTTTCGTGCCGTTTCTCTCCCGCCACTTCTTCCCGCTGTTTTCTCCCGCTAATTCCTACTAGTTTCCCCTATAAATACTGGCACCGAGATGGTATCTCTCCATCCTGTTATTCCTCTTTTTCTCACATTTCCTTCCCCTCTCCATCATGAGTGTGCCATGTTCGGACCCAGAGTATAGGTCTACGAAGATGAAAGATGCCAGGTTGCCGCAAGGGGTGACACACGATCGATGTTGGTGCGGTCATCTCGCGAAGGTCAAGGAGTCGATCGATTTTTTCACCTGCATGAGTATGAAGTTTTTCATGTGTCCCAACTACAACGCAAGCCCGCCCCGGCAAGCAAGTTCGTCGTACGAGAGGCCTCCGGTATATTCTCAGAGCATGGTTAATATGAACCATTCATGTTATCATGAGTTCTTTTATTCATTCCATTGATTTGCTTGCAGTCTCCTCCTCCACTTTGCAAGTGGTACCGTTGGATTGACATGGGCGGATAACTGGGCCGTCAGAGATTGCAGTGAGCCGACGTGCAAGGGAGATCTTTCTTGATGAGGAACATGCTGAAAGGAAGGGCGCGAACGGGAAGAAGGAACATGAGAGAGAAACGAAAGAATTCCGAGCAGAGCAAGCTCGAAACCACGAGCTAAACAGGAAGAGAAGGGAGGAAGAGGAGCGGCAGGAACATGTGCACAAGGAGGCTCGTGAGGCGGAAAGGAAGAGATTAAGAGAAAGAGCTGCCGAGACGCGGGCGGCAGAGGAACGTGGGGACAAGACCGGAAAGTACCCGCGCTGGACTCAGGGAAGGTAGACGTATGTCTTAATACCGATGTATCTTAATTTTAGTTGTAGTGTTGTGATGTAACTTTATTTCAGTTGTAGTGTCCTGATGTATCTTAATTTCAGTTGTAGTGTCTTGATGTATCTTAATTTCAGTTGTACTGTCTTGATGTAACTTCATTTCAGTTATAGTAATGTGATGTATCTTAAATTCAACATGTCATTTAATTTTGGAGACAACGATAGCCAAAATATCTCCCGCCAAAATGTTTCCCGCCTAAATATTTCCCGCCAAAATATCTCTCGCCAAAATGATTCCGGCCTAAATATGTCCCGCCAAAATATCTCCCGCCAAGATATCTCCCGCCAAAATATGTTTCCCGCCAAAATGTTTCCCGCCAATTTTGGTTCGCTTACCCTATAAAACCCCCTCCTCACGCAGTTGTTTAAGCAAACCCTTTTAGCCAGTATGTTTCCCGGTTTTCCCTACGATCGCAGTTTCGTGACAGACATATCCGTCAACCTTTTTCATTTAGCTAGGAACTTTAGGATAGACAACAATCTAGCCCCATTGGAGGAACTAATTGGTAGTGATTGTCTCCTCACTGAGCTGCGTGAGGAATTGCATAGAAAAGGGTGACCGAAGAGGACTCCAGAGGAGATACGACAAGAGCTACTTCGGATCAATGCTAGGTGGAGCAAGCAAAGATTCTCTAATGAAGGGGCAAGGCAGCTGAACATCATGCTACCTTGGATTTGGATAGAAGAGAGTGAAGATGAAGACGATCTCTTCATGCCGCCGGTCGGTGGTACTAGGGATAGAGCAAAGCGTGACAAGGCCGAGACCTTGAACAAGGCGCATGCCAAGAAGAGCAATGACAAGTTAGAAGAGAGTGAAGATGAAGATGATATATTCATGACGCCTACCGTTGGGACTAAGTGGAGAGCTGAGTGGGACGAAAGGCTGGCCAAGAAGAAGGCATTGTCGAAGGGTAAGGGCAATGCATCATCGGTCGAGGCATCGTCGAAGGGTAAGGGAAAGAAGAGCAGGCCATGAAGAAGACATCGTTGAAGGGTAAGGGCATAGTCATAGGGATAGAGAGCGCTCTTATTTATGTACCGCAAGTTATGTTCAACTGTTGTTGCAAGCTATGTTGAAGTGTTTGTCGACAAAAAAATGTGTCTCATACGTAGACAGATACAAAGGGCAAGTCTCATACAAAGACAGATACCTAGACAGATACAAGATACAAGTCTCATACATAGATAGATATCACTGCCACCGGTCATGAGGTTGCCCTAGCATCGGTGAACTCCATCCATACCTTCTAGGAGGCCCCACATTACGGGGAGGTAGTGTTGACCCATCACCCTGCGTCTGTGTATCCTGTGTGGGGAAAGGTGGTGGAGTCTGCCGCATCTGATACAGTCCAAACCAGTCAACCTGATCCTGCTGAGTCTGCTGATCCTCCTCATTAGTCGCCCACAAACCCATTGAGGACATGCTTGGGTCTCCATATCCTCCTACCATGTAAAAATATTAAGTACTCAACGATTATACACTACATGTAACCAAATATATAGGAAAATGCGTACCCTCAGGACGATAGCCCATGAATGGAACTTGCAGTGCTTCTTGGTGCCCTTGGTGAGAAAGTAAGCTGCGGTTGCCGCCATCGGTCGAAAGTAAATCTGCTGTTGCTGTACCACGTGAGCCTCGGCAATGCAGTCTGGGGTGGTGCTCTCGGTGTCTCCTCTGCTGCTGCCACGCGAGCCTCCGGCTGGTGCGGAGGTGGTGCTCTCGGTGTCTCCTGTTGTGAGATCCGTGGACGAGGGCCGTGGCGGATAGGTGCAGTGGGTGTCTCCTGCTGCGGCCGCCCCGAGCCTCGGAGTAGTGTCTGGTATGCACGCGGGGTGCACTCCTGCGTGGAGTGACATGGCGGGCGAGCCTGCGTGGAGTGACGCGGCGGACCCTCCCCCATGGAGTGACGCGGTGTACGCTGTGCTGCTCGGTGTTGAACGACGTATGAAACGTTTGTGCACGTGATGGTCGCATAGATACTCTGTAGTCTTTCCTAGACACGCCTTACAAAGGACTGAACTCCTTGACGTGGTAGTAGAAGAGGAGCGGACGAGAGCGAACGTCCCCACTGATTCACTTTAGTCTGTAGCTCCCATGTCATACCGGTCTGCATTTTTATAGTGGATAAGTACACATTATATAGGCTACCAGGTGCAGTAACGAAGAAAAGTGTATTTATCGCTGATTGTCTGGGCTTCATAGTCGACTGGCTAGGGTATCTTTCATCATCATGTGCGTGGTGGACGGGACGCAACCGTGTCATGCTCATATACCTTTGTAAGTATGCACGGAATAGCTCCATATCAAACGCAGGAGCGGTCCACACGTCAGTTGTTGCATTCTGCCAACCATTGATATAAGTATTAACCTGTTGAAGCCACTGATTTGCGCTTCTGTTAGTACCCTTCCGAGAGTACCTGCAATTAGATTTTGTAAGTATACAATCGGTGTAAAATTATAGATACATAATATATTAACTTACATATGCACGTTTGATGAAAGGGGCGCCTCCGAACATGGAGGATCTACCATCTGGCGAAGACCGGATTGCCTCATGACCCTCTGTTGAGACATCTCCTCCACCTGACAATCGAAGATGATCTTCGATTTAGTCAGCCAGTAGTCCTCATCTCTAGTGCACATAATAGATAACCCGCTAGGATATCTTGCGGCTTTATCAACTGTGGTGTACGACTCCTAAATGACCGATTCCTCCTTCAACGTGTCGAGCGCCGGTAGTAGCAATGGTTACCTCTTCTCCCGCGAAACGACACTGTTGGATTAAATAGTTATTAGTTTCCTTCAAAGTGCAATATGGACAATGCAATTAACTGAACCTTTTAACTTACCTTGCGACGTGTCCAATGTGTACCGAATGTAGGCATGTCAATTCTCTCGTGGTCAAACAGCATATCAGACTCATAGACAACAGGGGCCTGTCCTAGGATGATTACCGCTTGATTCTTTGCTACCTCCGGGCGGCCGATAGGGAACCTCTCCCATGACCACAGCTGCATCAATAGTGGGCATCCTAGCAAGACAAATTTTTCTTTGGTTAGCGTACAGCCCGTGCATATACCTCGGTACGTTGCTGCTAAGACAGCAGAACCCCAACTCCACTGTGTGATGTCGTTCTGGCACGTCGCCTCCGCGATCTCTCTAGCATAGTGGATGTAGCGCGCTCTGATGGTTGAGACGTGGTTCTCGGTGAACATCACCTTCCCAAGTAGTCACATTAAGTACGCCTCAAGGCTGCGCGTAATTTGTGGCTCAGTCATCGGAATGGCTGGGTACCCGAACCTTTGTATCTGCATTGGTTAATAGAACAAGTTTTAGCATCGTGTGATATGAAAATAGGTGTGTCAAATACAAAGATACTGGTAACAAACGAACCTAATAGTTCTGCAACCAATTAAATTTGGGCCCATGATTTTCATACGTGAACTCCAGAACTCCTTCACGGATGCCATAGAATCGTTGGGCCATTTCTTGGGCCCAATTCGCCGGTGCATCCAATGGGCCTATTGGCACTCCAGCCAACGGCAGGCCCAGCAAGTATGAGACATCCTGCAGTGTAGGAGCCATCTCCCCCCAGCGAAAGTGGAAAGTGTGAGTCTCGGGCCGCCATCGATCCACTAAGCAGGTGAGCAACGACACGTCGTAGCCCATGCGCGTGGTCTGGAAGCCATGGTGTCGTCCTTCTATCTCCTGCGTATGAGTGGCCTCAACCAGACGCACAAATGGTAATATCCTGGCCCACTTCAACCTGCATACCGAGATAGAATTACAATTTGTTTACTTTGGCCCTCAAATATTTGAACCACAACTAGAAATAAATGTCTCATACCTCTGCAACCAATTAGGGTGTATCATCAAGTTAGACATGAGAGTGCAAGTGATAAGATGCTTCAAACTCCATGGTTCCGCATCCAATAAAGTTGACCGGTGCTTTCTATCTATATCAGCATTAAGCAAAGATCCCGCTATCTGCATAATTTAAAACATGGTTCCATAAGAATTACAAATTTAAAACATGGTTCCATAAGAATTACAAATTTAAAACATAGTTCTATACGAATTACAAATTTAAAACATAGTTCCATACGAATTACAAATTTTGACATAGTTCCATACGAATTACAAATTTAGAACATAGTTCCATACGAATTACAAATTTAAAACATAGTTCCGTACGAATTACAAATTCTAGTTTCTTTCTCTGCCTCTTGTTCCTCGCCTGCCACATCTGCCACGTCCACGAGGATCCGCTCCTCCAGTCCCGAAGATATGACAATTGGTGTCTCTATGACCAAAATGATTACATAGAAAACATAGTCTAGTAGGGACTCCGGCTTCGGATTCATTCATATCATTACGGATGCGGACACATTGTCGCCTTCCTCTTCTTGTCCGCATCAGTCCAGGATCTGGGATGTAAATCCTTTCACCAGGGTTTACTTTGTTGAAATTGCCCCATGCTCTATATCCCATCATCTCGCCAGTCCATGTATTGATCACCGACTCCTTAAGAAAATAAGGAGACACAAACGATCTCGCATCCATACCTAACCGCCCACATGCAACAAGTACATGAGAGCAAGGCAGATGTAGCAGCTTGGGTTTGTTGCAGGTACACTCACACGTCGGCCAAGCCTCATTTCCTATCCTTACCTCTTGTGTCTTTACCTCTTCTCCAGATCCGATCTTGTTGGAAGGGAGGCGCACCTCAAATCTTCGTTCTTGATTACCGATGGCGACGACGTGCATAGACCGAGCCTTTTCCATTTTGTCATTCATGTAATCCATTATCTTTGAACAGTACCTCGTGTTTGGGTTGTTGATGATATGCATCTGAGCAAGCTGGAGTCTGTCTCTGAAGTACTTCAACGTTCCGGTGAAAATACACTCCACAATAGCTGTTAATGGCAGAGCCCTGCTTTCTCTCAAGACGAAGTTGTAAGTTTTGGCAAGATTTGTAGTCATGACGCCAAACCTAGAACCATGAGTGTCGTGCAACAGAGACCACCTCTCCACAGGCTCGTGCTCTATCCATTCCTGAAAATTCTTAATCCTTCTGCCAGGCCTCCTCCTAGTACCGGGTTGGTCAAACCCTGACAAATCGCAAAGAGCAATTGGTTCTTCCTCGGGTGGTGCTACTCCAGCTACTGTCTGGGCAGCTACCGCGGCCGCATGAGCCGCCACAGCTGCTGCTCTAGCTGCTTTCCTCTGCCTAACATGTTTATTGTGAATTCATCTAGATAGGTCTGACACTTGATATACTTCCACTCCCGGTTCTGCTTGCAAAGCTTCTTGAATAGGTTCATTAGGGCCTTGTTCCTGAACTGTGAGAAAAAGTTAGCCTCTAGATGCCGCATGCACCAACGACTCTGCATTTCTAGCCATGGAGTTGGTTTATCATGGGCAGGATGAGTCAGCTTCCTTATCGCGCTGAGTATACCCGGATGCCTGTCATGAAGGACGCATACATTCGGTACATCCCTCACAATTGCTAGCTTCAGCTGCCTAAAAAACCATACCCAACTCTCAGTGTTCTCGCTCTCCACAAAAGCAAATGCAAGTGGAACAACTTGATTGTTCCTGTCTTGACCTATGGCAGTCAAGATCTGGCCCCTGTACTTGCCAGTGATAAATGTACCATCCACACAAATGACTGGTCGACAGTGAGTGAAAGCTTCTATGCATATAGCAAATGAGAAGAACACTCGATGCAGCATCCTCAAATTGGGTTCTTGAGGCAATGTAAAGTGTTGGATGTCGAGGTATGTGCCTGGATTCCTAGCCTGCATTGTCTGCAGCATCCGAGCAACATAGTCGTATCCATCTCGAAACGAACCAAATCTTGTCTCCAGTGCCCTCTGCTTAGTCCTCCAAGCCTTTTCGTAAGAAATATTGTAGCGAAATCTGACAGCAACTTTGTTGATGATAGCTTTCACCACCATGGCTTTGGTCTCCACTATCTCAGTGTATAACAGTCTAGCCAAGAGGATTGACGTGAGGTTACGATGGTCTTGAAGGACATTGTCAAGTTGACATGTGTGCTGCACAACATCACTAACCTTCCAGTTGGTGTCATATCGAGGACGATGGGCATGGACCCTGACAGGACATCCGGCTACCTCGCAAACCAAAGTCAAATATTGTTGGGATGACACCTTTGTTTTGAAAACCCGTTGCGTGGATAATGCCCACTCAACGATTGCTTCCTGTAGATGCCTCTTGCTAGGATATAATCCACCAATGGAGATGTTGTTGACGTGACAGTGCCACGAGGAATCATGCCCATCGTTCACATTCATTGCTGCTGTGTGGTCTTCATTTCATGATGCCGGAATAGGTTGGTCCTCTTGATCAGACTCAACGGAATCATAAGAGCTATCATTGTACCCTTCTGAATCTTTGGCTTTCATCTGATCTTGCGACCAACCATCGTGTATCTCATCCTCATCGACCTCACCACTGAAAATATCTTCTCCTGTCCCTTGACTACCTTCAGCTGATTCATGTCCACCATCCTTGGTGTGTGCAAAACTACTCTGACCAGGTTCATAACCACCACCGCCATCTTGGCCTTGACTGCTATGGTCATCATAGTAGCCACCACCACCTCCGTCTTCGGCTTGACTGCTTTGCTCATGATCATAACCACCACCAGCATGGTGTGTCTGACTACTCTGGCCCTGATCATAAACAGGCTTTTTCGCCATAGGAAGCACTAAGACACTGGGGTTAACTACCCTATGCAGACAGGCTTTCACCCATTTTGACCCATTTAGCTTGCTCTTCTATCGGTCTAAAAAAATTTAGGTTTAATCCTTGACTTAGTCCATAATACATGCACACCGACAGTATGGGTGGGAGGGAGCCCTAAACGAGCAGATAACCAATCCTTCAACTCAATAATGGATATGGTTTCAGGATCCTGGAGCACTTCATCAACACTATAAAAATCGCTCAAATCAACTCTATGCTGGTTTTTTTTACGACACCGTCACCATAGTAGAACCTAAACACTACATTATTGGACATAACTTCCGACCTAAAAATAACACAATTTGTCAAATGCCCGTACAGTGGCAGATTTTAGCACACAAATATACTAATAATTCTATATCCGAATAATCTTGCATAGCCCGCAAATATACTTATAATCCTATAGCCGAATAATCTGGCAGCTAACCTACCACATCCAGAACTACGGATAAAATTAAAATATACAAATGACTACAGTTAGCAAGAAATTAGGGTTTACCCTTGAAACGTGAGAAATCCTGCCGTGCAGCTGCGTCCACTCAATGGATCGACAACCCCCACTCAAGAACAGCTGCCTCCACTCAAGCTGCACCACCAGCCTCCACCATAGCCATTGCCCCTCAAGAACTCCACGAAATCCTCCTAAAATATGCCTCAAATCACCTCACCAGACTATCCCATTAGTAGATCAGGACTCTACTAAGTGTCTAATGTGTTTCAACAGTAGCTATCGGTGAAAAACTGTGCAAACCTGAGCTCTAAATCAGTGTAGCTCGCGTAGGCAGATGAACCAGCCAGAAGAACACGAGAGAGAGCGAAGGAGGAAGAAGCGAATGCACCGGCACGGCGCGGGGATATGGAGGAGCTGGTCGTTGCTTCAAAAGACGAGGCCGCCGGTCGTTTCCTCAAAATACGAGGGCACCATGCCGTCTTTCCATCAAACGACGCGCGCGGTCGCCGAGCGCTGTCCGCCTGCAACCCGGCAGGGTGGGGCCCGTCGCGCTCCTTTCTGCGCCTCAAAAGACGGCCTGGGCTGATCGTCTCCTCAAAAAATGACACGGGCTCGTCGTTCTTTGAAAGTCGTTCTTTGAAAAAAGCCAGTACGTTAGATCTGCAAATTTTTTTTTGCGTAATATTCGTGAAATTGAATAAAAAGAGTGTATTATTTTAAAAAAAATAGCCGAGGACTCCATCGGTTCAACCAATAATAAAGGATTTTATTTTTCTCTGGAACCGGGTAGGCATTGGTCCGGTTCTTTGGGGTTCGAAAAAGAATTTGATTCTGTAAAATGTGGAAGATCGGTCATCTGGAAAACAAATCTCTACTATATAATTTTAGTTACGGTGGTTTTCGTCGTCGGTCCGTCCTAAAATTTTCGTACGTCGTCCCTCCTGCCCACGGTTGCTGTTTGCTGTCGTATACGTAAAGGAAACTGATTCGTGCCCCAAAAGAAGTCCTGTTCTTAAAGGTAGCTGATTGTCGCTGTTAAAAGAAAGTACGATGACCAAAGAAAAAATAGCGGTTCAAATCGTCCGTCGGCCGTGCGCTGAACGAGGCGAGGACGGCGCTGCGGTGACCCCCAGCGGCGCGCGGTGCCTAGATGCCGGCGACAACGAGCCGTCGCGGCAGAGGAGGAGGGGTAGCGGAGGAGAAGACATATCCTCTTTCCGTCGAAGCGAGATTGAGGACGCAGGGCGAGACGGTGGCTGCCTGGTCGGGGACGAGGTCTTCGCGAGGTCCGCCAGGTCGGGGACGAGGTCCTGGCGAGGTGGAGATGCCGGCGAGCTAGTGCGGGAATTCCCGGAGAGAGGCGACAGAGGAGCAGACCAGATACCATCGGCGCATGGCGAGTACGCAACGACCTCTGCTACTGCCCTTCCTGCTCCACGCTCCTCTGCTTCGTCCTCCAACGTCGCCCCCTTCCTCTCACTCTGGTTCCATCACCGGCGGGCATGGTGGTCGGAGGTGAGGATGAGAGGGTCTGGGATCGCTTAGGTAGTAACTTTCTTCATATCTTCTGCTCGGTTGAGGAAGGGGCCGACGCTCACGACAGGGGGACGGCGGCCGCTGTGATCTCTGGTTCCATGGACGCTGAGCTGGCGCGAGCGATGTCGACGGAAGAGGCCGTCGGCGGAAGGAAGGATCTGGTCAGGCAGCCGTCGTCCTGGACCAGGAGGAGCGTAGCGAAGCTTCGTCGGGGACGTCCTCGCAGCAGATACCCGTACCTGGGCGCGCGGCAGCTACCGAAATTCGGGGACTCGTGCACTAGGCTGCACTGCTCCTGCGGATCCGACCATCCACGTGTTCTTGATCTGATACCAGCTGATTAAAGAATTGATCCAATGCTAGGATGCCCCGACTCGATTTGCATGACTCAGCACAAAATCCAACTGTCATCTATGGCTTTACCAACTCCACCCAACCGTTCTTCATCCAGATCTAGAAAACAACATGACCAACCTCTGCACTCACCTCCTCCAACTCCCTCTGCTTGTTTAGCCCACAATTGATTTGGCTGATTTGTACCGGTGTAGTCCACGGCCAGGCTCATGTATCTGCGCGTCTCGCCGGATCGATCGGCTATGGTCGTGCGTGCTGTTTTGTACGGTGGAAAAATTGGTGAGCTTAGGGTGCTACCGAGCTAGCCGTCTAGGTGCGTGTCTGCCGGAAGTTGTCGCTCACGCCGGAATACACTCGGTGTCGTCTAGCTATGTATGTGCTGCTGATCTAGAGTATTACCTAGCTTGCTTGATTGATCTGACATGCTAGCTTGCATTGCATGTAGATTTTGCCATATATTATGATCTTAGAACATCTCTAAAGGGCAAAGTGAAAAAATGCATATAAGAGACATTGCACTCGCTATTTTCAGTTCACAACCCCCCCCTCCGCCGCATATAACAGAACCCGTATCTGAAACTTAAAATTTCAAACACTTGCGGTAATTACGTTCGTGGCAAATTTTAGAAAAGAAGACGAGCAAATTCAGAGTTAAACGTGCATATTCAGAATTTTAACATTTTTTTGAGGATGCAACGCGAGGACACACTCCACTTGTGCTGAAACCGAGATGCCGAATTGGATGCTTTTAGTTCATGGAGAAAGAAGTTGTGGAGAAGAAGTAAAGAGACACATGCGGTGGAGAAGAAGTAGAGATGCGGCAGTACAGCTATTAAATGCCGATAATTTACCGACTCAATATACTTCGAAAGTTCTGACAAGAACATAAATGTTAATTTTAATTTGTAGTTTACTGATTGGGTCACGCCATTAATTTCTCGTGTAAAAAAGTTCAAATTATATAACAATCAGACTACATTTAATTGGCAACTGTACAATACTTCAAAAAAAAGTCTAATTTGGACTCATGGGTCTTTTAGGTAAAATTTATTGAGAGATGGTGTTCTAAAGACCTAAAAACGACTGATTAAATATAAAGAATGTCATCTTGAATCAAAAAACATTTTTTTGTGCATATCGAGGAGGTTGAGCCATTTTGTTTAAGTGGCATGAGGACATACCTCATCTTATCAGATCCATCGGGTCATCTTCACGACACAAATAAAAGCTTAGTGAATCCTGGCAATGCACGAGCATTCGACTATTTAATTAGTAAGAAATATTTGATGCGCAGTGGTAATCGGTCTCGAAGATGAGAAATATTTGATTTTATGGTACCGTAGCAACGCACGGGCTTTCTGCTAGTAACCATAAATTCTCAGGACTCAAAATTTGGTTTTCTTTCCACCGAGAGTACCAATGTATGGCGAGTTGCGCTCTTGACGACGCATGTTTTTTTTTTTGAACGGATAAGGCCTAGGAAGAGCCTAGAAGCTGCATTAAATTCAGGCGATTACAGACCGTTTTACAAACATGACCACAGAGCCGTCCTGAGAATAAGCAATAAGGACCCTAGAAAGAAAGCATAAAATGTGATCAGGTCCAAGGTCACCGCCGACGCACTGGCTACTCCAACGACCGTCGCCTGCACCACCGAGGAACTTGCCACTTGGGGTACAGCCAACACTAGATGTCGCCAAGAAGCCGGAGAGAGGCCTCCACACTCGGAGGTTAAACAAACGCCTCCATGGCGTTCCGAGGACTAAGATGGCCGCCAATCGACCAGCAGAGGCAGGGGCTGGACAGACATCGCCGACATGAAGCTCCTGCTGGAGAACTCTTCGAAGGAATCGCCACTTCAATGGTGAAGAAGATGGCCAGCCAAGGGCCAAATTCGAGAACTTCGTTGTTGCTTCCGAGAGGAACCACGTAGATCGAGCAAGCAGGGAAGCAGATTCATCCTTTCCCTTGCCTGCACGGTCGGCCGAAAGGAGGGATCCGGGACATGGAGCTGAGATCTGACGGCGAACACGCTTATTGAGGGAGCTCGCCTCTGAGACTTCCATCTTCCTCCTCCATGGAGGCTCGATGGAGAAGACCAGCGACACCTTGCTGGTGGTGCGCGAGGCCACCAATGAAGAAAAGCTCCAGAGGTCGTTTTTATTGGCGGAGATCCCTGGAGATCTCCCTCCCCACCGACGACGACCCTCGAAAGAGCCATGCCAAGAAGAGGAGAACAACCAGGACGCGATGGAGCCAGCTGACAGGCTCCTTCAACCTACTCCCATACTCCACTTGGGGAAGACAACCACACCAAGACTACTATCTACAGGAAGGGCCCGACCTCCCCTCTCCCAGTCACTCCGGCCGACGAGGTCGCCGAAGGAGAGGGAGAGGGGAGCCGTAGACAGCAAGATGACTCTCAAGGTGGAAAGGTTGAGAGTAGGGGAGCGAGTCGTTGTGCCTCCTCCTTTGACGACGCATGGTGGCGGCGATGGTTGTGGCGGAGTGCACAATGGAGGAGTCAAAGGAACGGATGAGAGATGGAGCGGTGGCACGAGGTGAAGCACGTCAGTAGGGTGACGGTGGTGAGGTGCACAATGGTGACAAAATCAAATTCGGTTTTCCAAAGTCGAGAGTCTAATTCTAATTTGGTTTGGTTTTTTCGTTTAAGACATTGTTGACGAGGCAAGAGGATCGGCGACGGGCCGAGGCCTCTACATTTCGCTTGTTCCGCCCCTGTTGGTCGCGCCTAAGACAAGAAGTGTAGCACTTGCACCGGTTCAAAGAGGCATGAAGCACTTTTGGGCACTATATGCATCTCGGCAAGTATGACATCTAATGGGACAGGTCAACAGTGTTTGCGGGTCGGTTTTTTTCCATTTCCAAAAAATAGAGTGTTTGCAGGTCAAAGGGGTCGAAGCAGGTCAGAGAAATGGTCGAAAGAGTAATAAATGGTGAATTGCAAATAATCCTAAAAGATGTGGCTATGTGAGAACAAATTTTAAAAATTGGAACTATATGTCCTAGTTCCTTCAAAGGCTGGAATTTCTTGGTATTTACTCGTATATATTTGTCAGCATGCTGCGTGCATCGAATATGCTGGAAGGCTCTTCTCGGATACCATTTTACTCTTTTCAAAGTCTAGAGTCTAATTCTAATTTGGTTTGGTTTTTTCGTTTAAGACATTGTTGACGAGACAAGAGGATCGGCGACAGGTGGAGGCCTCTACATTTCGCTTGTTCCGCCCCTGTTGGTCACGCCTAAGACAATAAGTGTGGCATTTGCACCGGTTCAAAGAGGCATGAAGCACTTTTGGGCACTTTGCTCGATTGTACTTTTTTGTTGACCTCGTGTTGCTTCCTGCCAAGGTGGTTAAGTTAGTGTGTGAAACTGTGAAGAAGGGATGGCACCCCCATCGGCTTTTGAAGACGTGCTCCCAATCAATCGGTGGGAAATGACGCTCGTGGTCATCGGCAGGGTGGAGGCGGCTTCGCAGCCGCAGAGAAAGAAGGGCCGGCAGCCAAAGCTTGCTCACCACCAAATCGCAGAGGTTCCTCGCCGGTTCATCATCCAGCTGGACGCTGCTGACCTCCACATGCTGGTGATCCTCCTGCTGCCTTTTGCTGCGCTGAGTGGGTGTAGGTGGATTGGTTCGCTGGCCAGGTTGCGTTCAGGAAGAACTAGTCCAAACTGGTGTACAAGTATGACCTGTGGCACGATGATTTCATGGAGTTCAAACTCAAGGCCTTCATCGTAAAGATGACGACCTACAAGGCGGGATCCTCCAGCACCAAGCAGTACACCTGCCCTGACCACAGCTAGATGCGACGGGCTTGATGTTATAGTTTGTTAGTTTGTAAGTAGTACTAGTAGTTGCTGATGGAGAACTCGTGATGGTGAACTAGGCTTATCTCTTTTGATCAAGGGTTAAAATCCCTGGTGGTTCAGGGGCATGCGATGCCCCTGTTGATGGTTCGTTTCATCAGGGGTTAAGCCTCTGGTGGCTAATGGTTATTTTGATCAGGGGTGTAATTTAGAACCCCTGATTGTTGCTTGTATGGTAGTATATATGTGTTGTAGCTAGTAATGTTGTGTGTGCATATGCCTGTTATTGTGATCATGTGTTGTGTCTGTACTGTGTGTGGTAAGATCACCCAATTTGAAAGGGTGATCATAACCCATGTGATCAGGTGCAAAGCACCACACCAAACACTTGTGAAATGCATCAGCGGGGAAAAAGTCTTAAATCTGTGCAACCAAACAGTTGAGCCAATTTGCAGGAAACCTGAATACAGAAAGCCAAATAAAATGCCCAAGTTGGCCCAAGACCAATCTCCCCTCATGCAGCACCCAGCGGGCCAAGTAGGGGAAACGGGAATTTGGGCCCGACCAACCAAACATGCCCTTCATGTGTGAAATATTCTTTTAGTGAGGGATAATTTCTCGATTGTGAGGTGTCTGTGGCGACTTCATCAATCTCAAAACACAATCTGGCGAAACCTCCAGGAGGTGCTCATAAGAGTAGGGTGTTTTAATATGTAACCTGACTTGTGTCATGATTAGTCTATTCCACCATGGTTTCTCATGATAAGGACCGGTGGTTGAGTTAGATAGATAGTATTTATCTTTTCCTCAACTCATGTTGTAATCCTTTTGTGGGTTGTTGGTAAAAACCCCTTTATAAACACACAAGGTGTGCTCATAACCGGGTAAGACACTTTACCTAAAATATCATACGGTGACGTGTTTGCGATCATAAGGGTGAATGTCTGTGTGTATTGTGAGAGTATGTGCTTGTTCCGCTGCTCTATAGATCATATCAGGGTGGTTACAACCTCCACGGATCAGACGGACAGTTGCAGGATAGAGGATCCCTATCACAAGCTGTGGGCATGGCGATCCACCTCCCTTGCACTCCATTAACAGAAACCCTAGTTGTCGTTGTGTGTAGTGCGATCGCAGTCCAACATAGCCAGATCTCTGGGAACCCCAAATGCCTCAGAACTTTGAAAAGTAAGGAACATGGGAGAGGGAATCGTAGGCACGGGAGACGTCGAGTTTCGGAAGCACACCTTTCCCCTCCTCCCGTTGATCTTTCGGGACATCTTCCTAACCAAGATGAAGTTGTCGTGCAAATTTCTCCCCTATATTAAAGCCGGTTGATTCATACTAACTAGACCTTTTTATCTTAGGCCATAGATTATTGGCGAGCAATTTGGAGAATAGCTTCAGAAACTATGCACAAGGCTAATCGGCATGTAGTCACCAACTTCCTTTGCATCAGATTTCTTGGTGATGAGCATTATGAGAGCATGGTTCAGTCTACCAAAGGTGCACTCATCCCCTAGAATCCCCCACATATAACTTCCGAATAGCTACCATGATCTCTTTCTTAATAAATGGTCATGCACGTTGATAAAATTCTCCCACAAAACCATCTAGATCTGGTGCACGATCAGGTGGCAACTCTTTAATTATTCTCCACACTTCTTCTTATGTTAACATGGATCCTAATTCACGTAGATTCACCGTGCTCTCATGTGGGCCAAGTGCATAGTACAACGTGTTTTCCCTCCTCTAAATTCTCCCGAGAAGGCTGTTGTATGTTCCAAAGGAGATATCTTCTTTTTTGAGACTGCTCGGTGATCAACTTATCGCCATGTTTGATTGTAGGGATACAATTCTTCATTGTTAGCCTTAATATTGATTCATGTATTTGCATTGTCCATTTAGTTTTGCATGTAGTTAGGTGATCATGTATTCATGTAGTTTGTCGTGCTTCTCATATGTGAGATGAGTATAGGTTCGACTTCAGCGTGGGATGCATGGTGAGATGCTTGAGATCGTCATGAGATGCGACTAATGGCTAGAAGCCGAGTACCGTGTGAAATGTTGCTGCATCTAAGAGCTGGATCAAGATGTTATGCACGAGAAATATCTGAGTGAACAGTCACGCATCTGGTCATAGTTTGTTAGTTGCATGCAAGTCACACGTTAGCTATGTACATGCTTTGGCTGAGTCACAGGTTACCTAGTGCGATTCTAGGAGAAGATCAAGTCAGTTGTTGTGGCTTAGTGCGTCGTGAATGCTAGTGAATGTAGTGGGTTGAGTGTGGTGTGTGAGTTTATTTAAGAGTTGTGTAACCATGTTTAAATTGACAAGAGGAAGAGAGAGAGAGAGAGAGAGAGAGAGAGAGAGAGAGAGAAAAGTTGGACTACATGAGGCAGCCAACACCAAAACATTTATCTCCATTGTTCTTGTCTGAGTTGTGAGAAGCATCTCAAGGTTGAAGAAGAGGGAGTTGCGAGCTTCAAGATCCCTAGATTGTGGCGGCAGACTCCATACGAGGTGGAGAACAACGTCTCGAGGTGAAGGTTATCAGCAGCGTGATGCCGCTAGCAGGTGGTTGCGGTATGATGTCGCTAGGAGGTGACAAAGGTGTGATACCACTGAGAGGATCCAAAAATAGCCACCGTCCACCATATTTAAACATTGTTTTTAGTCAAGAAATTGACAAGAAACTTTCAATCCTTGCCAGTAATGACTAATAATTGCAAAGATATGCAAACCATTGCTTTGAATTGTGTTGTACAGGAAATCACGCTTTTTAATGCGAAATCTGGAGTCATAATGAAGGTTTTTGAGGAAGTCCACACGACCAAGTAATTGCGGAGTCAATTCCAGGCGACAGCATCCGTAACGACCATTGGTACGGGCGGGGCCCGCCCGTACCGTCCGCACGTACCATGTGGCAGAGGCTTCGTCTCGTCAAACCCTACAACTTTCATGAAGACGCCTGATGAGTCCAAAATTGAAGCATATTTACCTTTTGTTTTTGCATAAACAGAATAGGGATTTTTTGTATTTCACTGCGTTTGCGCGCACCTTTTTGTCCTTGTTTCAATAGGATCCCATCTCTTATGAACATATCAATTACAGCTGTCATATTATGAGATAATATGATATTTGTAAGTGATAAAAGTTATTTTATTGATTTACCTTCGCACCTGAGAGAATACCAAACGAGAGGAAAGCATATGTGAAATGGATCGTATGGGCACCTAGAGGGGGAGGGGGTGAATAGGTGCTACTTCAAATTTTAATGCTTTTTCAATTTTAGGCTTAGCACAAAGGGTAAATTCTCTAGATAAACTATTAGGTGGAATTTCCTTATATGCAAACCTATCTACTAGCGAGTAAAGAGCGAGTGGAAGAGGAATAGGTAAACCGTAGTGAAGCACGCGGAGACACAAAATTTGTTTGATCGCAGTTCCTTCCTTGTTAAGGGAAGTACGTCTATGTTGGAGGGGTGGGCGGTACTAAGACCACCACGCCACAATAGGCCACACCCTGTTCTCCGATGGATCCCGCCACCAAAGGCCTGATCCACCTTTCCACTATAGGGACCCTTCGAGGGTGCCGCGCCTTTTACAAGATTAGCGGGGTACAACTCCACAATCAACTTGGAGGCTCCTGAAATGACAACAAGCTGCCACAAGAACAATGTTATCAAATACAACGAACAAGATCTAGATATTGACAAGAATACTAGATCAGGGATTTCTCCAAACAAATGGAGAGGAGTTGATGCGCTTGATTCGTGATGACGACGACGATTATCTCTTCCTTCAATTCCCCGAAAGATCAAAGCCTTCAGGTGGTTGAAGTGGGAGATCTAGAATGGGAGCTCTTGCACAATGTCTAGACAATTTCGAATGAATCAAGCGTTCTGAATGTTGGGGAAGAAGGGGTACTTATACCCCCTTCCAAAACTAGTTGTTGGAGACTTTGGGGGCCAGATTATCCGGCCCAAGTGAGGGCCGGATTATCCGGCCTGGGGAAAACTCCGCCCTAGACTCGGAATATCCGGCAGAAAGTCCGCCCCTCTCTGAGTGTCGCGTAGAGCTTGCACTTGATCATCTTCTGGGGGCCGGATTATCCGGCCCCATGTGAAGGCCAGATTATCCGGCCTGGGGAGGAAAAACCACCCTAGTTCGGATTTTCCGGGAGAAAATCCGACCGGACTCCGAGCGACGCGCCTTGGCTCGCTTTGCTCAAAAACTGGGGGCCGGATTTTCCGGCCCATGCGACAGCCAGATTATCCGGCCTAGGGAAGAAAAACCGCCCCTAGTCCGGATTTTCCGGGCGATAATCTGCCCCCTCTCTGGGTGACGTGCCTTGGCAGTCTTTGAGCAATGAGGTAGGCCGGATTATCCGGCCCTTGGTGGGGTGGATAATCCGGCCCCCTCTCAAAGCTTCCTGCACACTCAGCGTACATGAATAATCTCCACATTATTGTTATCTAACACACAAAACACAGGAAAACATGAAATGTTCTTTCAATCTCCCCCTTTTTGGTGTTAGATGACAATACTAGGATTTGCAGGAAAGGATTACAAGACAACCAACAAAAACATGGAAGAGACTCCCCCTCAATGTGTGCATATTAGAAATTTGCATTTGAATACAAATGCATACAAATAGGTGAATCTATTCCATAGGCATAAGAGCAATATAATCATACCACCGAGGTAGAAGAGATGCATCCTTGAAATAACCTCACTTATCAACGTGATAACCAATATAAGCGCCTTCCTTGATCAAGATTTCCAGCATAATAGGATATGAATAGATGAATCCATAAGCATAATCCATGAGATAAATTCAGACAACCACTGATATAGAGTCTCAAACAAACCACAAATCACAAATTTAAAGTTCAACGCTAAATGGGCATAAGCGAGAAAACGACGAATAGAAAATGCAAGTTCTTATGCCCGACCCAAGCAAATCCTCGAAGATCCTAATAGAACTACTTCTCCCCCTTTGGCATCGAGAGACCAAAAAGGAAGAAGAGCGATGATAGCGCCCCAAGGATTAAGACAACAAAAATAAGATGGTACTAGACACTCAAAATTGCAAGATCCAAATCAAATAAAAGCCAAGATTGAGTGTGATTCCCATAAGAACATGAGAGAGCAAAAACATCCAAAAAGATCCAATTCTCCTCAAGGGAGAGGGCGGTGGCCGGAGCCACCTTGTTGGAGTGTATGGTGTGACATCGTGAAGATATATCTTGGGTTCACGACCAATACTCATCAATAAGCTCACATTCACAAAATGATATTAAGAGAAATGATTTATCTTGCTTTTGGCATTATGGGGGGGAGGGTTAGCCCAATGAGTTAGGACCACACTCCCCCTATATCCATGCCCACACCTAGACCAAATAAGACTGAGATGTACGAGATGTACGAATGAGTGTATGGGTAATCAAGAGAAACTCTTGGAATCAATGATATTTAGCTCATTCCTCAAGTAGCAGAATCTTGCTTCGTCAAGTGGCTTCGTAAAAATGTCTGCAAGTTGGTTCTTCGTGCTCACAAAAGGTAGATCAATATCGCCTCAAGCAACATGGTCTCGAATAAAATGATCCCGAATCACAATATGCTTTGTCCTTGTGTGCTGGACCGGATTGTACGCAATTTTGATTGCACTTTCATTATCACATAAAAGAGGCACTTTGTCACAATTGACACCGTATTCCTTTAAAGTTTGCCTCATCCATAATAACTGAGTGCAAGTGCTAGCAGCAGCAACATATTCAGCTTCGGCGGTGGAGAGAGATATACAATTCTGCTTTTTAGATGACCAACACACAAGAGATCTTCCCAAGAATTGACAAGCTCCAGAAGTGGAGTTCCGATCATCCTTATCACCAACCCAATCTGAATCACTATAACCACATAGAGAGAAATTGGAGCCCTTGGGATACCAGAGACCAAAGTTAGGGGAATGAACCAAATATCGAAAGATCCTCTTGACCACCACTAAGTGGATTTCTTTAGGAGCTGCTTGATACCTTGCACACACCCCCACACTCAACACAATATCGGGTCTAGATGCGCAGAGGTAAAGAAGAGAGCCGATCATGGACCGGTATACCTTTTGGTCCACATCTTTACCATGTGGGTTAAGTTCAAGGTGACATTTTGTTTGCATCGGAGTGGCGACACCATTAAGATCCGTCATCTTGAATCTCTTGAGCATGTCTTGGATGTACTTTGCTTGATTGATGAAGGTTCCTTCTCTAAGTTGCTTGATCTCGAATCCAAGAAAGAACCGTAATTCCCCCATCATAGACATCTCAAACCTGTCAGTCACAAGCTTTGAAAATTCATCATTAAAAGCTTTATTAGTAGAACCAAAGATTATATCGTCTACATATAGTTGGCATACGAAGAGATCCCCCTTAACCTTCTTAGTAAAAAGAGTGGGATCGATTTGCCCAACTTCAAAGCCACGGTCTAGCAAAAGCTCTTTAAGGTGCTCATACCACGCACGTGGGGCTTGTTTAAGGCCATAGAGTGCCTTATCGAGTTTGTAGACATGGTTCGGGAAGTTAGGATCCTCAAAGCCCGGGGGTTGCTTTACATATACCAACTCATGTAGAGGACCATTAAGGAAAGCACTCTTGACGTCCATTTGCTGCAATTTAAAATTGTTATGGGCAGCATAAGCAAGAAGAATATGGATGGACTCAAGGCGAGCCACTGGAGCATAGGTCTCGCCGAAGTCAATGCCCTCAACTTGGGAGTAACCTTGTGCCACAAGTCTTGCCTTGTTCCTCACAACAATGCCATTCTCATCTTGCTTGTTTTTAAATATCCATTTGGTGCCGATAACATTGCGGCAATCTTTGGGCTTCTCCATGAGTTTCCAGACTTTGTTGCGCTCGAAATTATTCAATTCTTCATGCATAGCAACAACCCAGTTTGGATCTTCAAGAGATTCAAAGACCTTCTTGGGTTCCACCATTGAGATGTGAGCTTGATGCTCACCAAAGCTGGCCAATTCCCTTCTTGTAGAAACCCTTCATCGAAGATCACCAACAACCTTGTCAAGGGTGTGGCCCCTTAACTCAAGGTTCCGATCAGCCCGAGCCTTGCGATGAAGTTCAATAAGTTTGTTGTCTCTTGGAGGAGTAGTTTCATCACTTGAATCTTCAATGGAATCATTTGCTTTACCTTGATTAGAAACTAGGATAACAACAGTAGGTGGTGATGAAGCGTGCCCTTGAGATGAGTCAGTAGTCGTAACAGGAGGCTGTTGAACAACAGGTGAGTCAGGGCCGGATAATCCGGCCTAGGAGTACTTGTAGCAGCTTCAGTAGGATGCTTGGGGCTTGCTTGAACTGGCGAGGGGCCGGATAATCTGGGGCTGGCCAGAAAATCCGGGGCTAGCCGGAAAATCTGGCCTGGAGCTTGCATCGATATCTTCAGCACCAGGAGCAATATAGTCAGCAGGAGCGGGGTGGCCGGATAATCCGGTGTCCACCAGATAATTCTGCATGGAGCTTTCTGGAACAACTTAACCTTCAGCAGTTGATGGAGATGGTGCAGAAGTTGCTCCCGTGGTGGGAACATGTTGGGTAGGTGTAGATGAGGGCTCTTCATGAGTAGAGCATTGTTCTTCCCTATCCGCCACAAGGGGTTCCTCAATGGGGCGGAAAAATCTCACTCCCATTCTTCTTATGGCATCTTGGGATATTTCAACATCTGCATCACAAGCACCAACTTGCTCCGCACGGGAACCGTCATTTTCCTCGAACACCACACTACAAGATTCTACAACAGTTCTGGCGAGCTTATTGTAGACTCTATAAGTGTGGGATTCAGCACCATAATCAGCAAAAATACCTTCTAGAGCTTTAGATTCAAACTTGGATAAACAAAATCCCTTTATGAGAAAGAAACACTTACACCCGAATACCCGAAAGTATGAGATGTTAGGCTTGTTATCGGTAAGTATTTCATACGGAGTCTTGTCCAAGATCTTACGGAGGTATAACTGGTTGGATGAGTGACAAGCGGTAGAGATTGCTTCAGCCCAGAAGTTATATGGATACTTGAATTCGGCTAGCATTGATCTTGTCATATACATTAGAGTCTTATTCTTCCTCTCGGCTACACCATTTTGTTGAGGGGTGTACGCAGCGGAATATTGATGTCTTATCCCCTCTTCACTTAGGAACTCATTTAAGGTGTAGTTCTTGAACTCAGAGCTGTTATCACTTCTTATAGCCAGTATAGGGACATTGTGTTGACGTTGAACCTCGTTGGCGAAGTCGATGACCGTTTGTTGAGTTTCACTCTTCAACTTGAAGAAATAAACCCAAGTGTATCTTGAGTAATCATCAACAATCACTAGACAATACTTCTTCCCACCGAGACTTGCATGAGATGGAGGTCCGAAGAGGTCCACATGAAGGAGCTCTAAGATCCTTTTTGACGAGATAATAGTCTTCCTTCGATGAGGAGAGTCATGCATTTTCCCTTCAACACATGCCCTGCAAACACGATCTTTGGCAAAGGAGAAATTTTCTTTTAGTCCAAGGTTGTGGAGACTTTGCAAAGTTCTCATATTGACGTGGGCTAGTCGGCGATGCCATAGCCAACCCGCATCAGCCTTTCCAAAAAGACACATCGGGCCTGTAGTGGTTTTCCCCAAAAAGTCCACCACGTACAGGTCATTTTCAACATATCCCACGAAAGTGACTTTTAGAGACTTGCTCCACAAGAGTACCACCAAATCAGCATCAATATAAACTGCAAAGCCCATCTTACCAAGGGTGCGAACTGAAAGTAAGTTGTACCCGAGGGTCTCAACAAGCATGACGTCCACGGGAGAGATATCGTGAGCCACCACAACTTTGCCGAGACCCAATACCTCAGATTTTGACTTGTCACCGTAGGAGACGGTTATATGATCATGATTTGGTCGCATCTCCGTGATGATCTCCTTGCTTCCGGTCATATGGCTCGTGCATCCGCTATCGAGTACCCATTTAGAACCACCGGAAGCATAGCCCTCGGACCCTCTTGCCATTAGGCAAGTAGCGTTGTTGTTGATGACGTTCTCGTTTGGCGAATCGAAGAGAGATGATGGAGTCGATGTGGTGGCTATAGCAGCCACCTCGCGAGAACTATCTTCATCCTCTTCATATTCACTTGCAGAGGAGTATTCTTCTTGTGCCACTAAGACGATCTTGGGTTGCTTCTTGTAGGGGCCATTCTTCTTAATAAATGGCTTCTTCTTAGGTGCTTTGGATTTTTCTTTAAGAATGAGCCTGCCACCATTGTCTTCTCTATTTTGATACGGACACTCGGCAACAAAGTGCATCCTATCTCCATAGTTGTAGCAAGTTCTCAGTTTTGGGCCACTTTCTCTTCTTCCACTTGACCCATTCTTGCGCTCGAGTTCCGACTTGGCCTTGGCAGGATCCTTCCAAAAGTTCCTTGCATAAAATGCCATGTAATCACCATGAGCATGTTTGACTTCATCGGGGCTGTCCATGGAGGCCCCATCAAACGCTCTTTAATCCTCCTCTTGATCAACAACATTGGCTTTTAGAGCAACATTGACACCCTTTTGCATTCCAATGGCCCGAGCACGGGCATCTTCAGCATTCTTTGCCGCCACTTTGAATGACGCCATTTCTTGCATGACCTCATTGGATGTCATTTGATGGTAATTATGTCTACCTTGCAGGCTCTTCAAGTCCATTGGCTCGAAAGGCATTAAGGCACTCACATATTTCCTTTTTATCCACGCATCATCAATGTGAGTGGCTCCATGCTTTCTAAATGTTGTTGCGATGCCCTTGAGTCTTCTGTACATGTCTTCATGGTTTTCACCATCCAACATGTAGAATCCCTCAGCTTCATTACTAAGGGCATCATACCTATTCCTTCTCATGCTTTAATTCCCAACAAAGAGATCAGTGAGGGCATCCCAAGCTTCTTTAGCTGTGTTGAGATGTTCAATGTGGGGCATGTCCTTGGGACCCACACCGAGATGTATCATGTGGAGAGCAGTGGCATTCAATTGGCTGTCCACGACTTCTCTTCTTGTCAGGTTGGTTTGATCTCCAATATGAAGACCCTCTTCAATAATCCTCCAAAGTTCAATAGAGGAGCTGCAAACATGAGACTTCATTAAGAATTGCCATTGATTGAAAGAGGATGCAGTGAGCTTGGGTGGATCACCCCTATTGTTTATATGAGGATGAGGGATAGGTGGGTCGGGGGAATATATGTGACGAACCTCACTATATTCCTCCTTACCACTTCCCTTCTTGGAGGTGGAACCATTAAGTTTTTCACCTTCCGCATCATCATCCTTGGATCCGGTGTTAGCCTTTTCCTTAGATGATGGTGTGGCTGCCTCAGAGGAGGATGGAGATGGGGCTATGGATGATGTGAGGCGAGCAATCATTTGATTCATCTCCTCCATCTTGGCCTCAAAGGATTTCAACAAGGTTGTTTCCAACGTCTTGAGGTCATCCATTGTGACCTTATCCACAGCCTCATTCCCATCACCCTTGGTACCCATACTACTCTTAGGCGGTTAAGCCTGAATTAAGAGCCGGGGCTCTGATACCAATTGAAATGGACCGTATGGGCACCTAGAGGGGGGGGGGTGAATAGGTGCTACTTCAAATTTTAATGCTTTTTCAATTTTAGGCTTAGCACAAAGGGTAAATTCTATAGATAAACTATTAGGTGGAATTTCCCTATATGCAAACCTATCTACTAGCGAGTAAAGAGCGATTGGAAGAGGAACGGGTAAACCATAGTGAAGCACGCGGAGACACATGATTTGTTTGACCACAGTTCCTTCCTTGTTAAGGGAAGTACGTCTACGTTGGAGGGGTGGGCGGTACTAAGACCACCACGCCACAATAGGCCACACCCTGTTCTCCGATGGATCCCGCCACCAAAGGCCTGATCCACCTTTCCACTATAGGGACCCTTCGAGGTGGGTACCGGCGCCTTTACACTACTAGCAGGGCACAACTCCACAATCAACTTGGAGGCTCCCGAAATGATAACAAGCTACCACAAGAACAATGTTATCAAATACAACGAACAAGATCTAGATATTGACAAGAATACTAGATCAGGGATTTCTCCAAATGAATGGAGAGGAGTTGATGCGCTTGATTCGTGATGACGACGACAATTCTCTCCTCCTTCAATTCCCCCAAAGATCGAAGCCTTCGGGTGGTTGAAGTGGGAGATCTTGAATGGGAGCTCTTGCACAATGTCTAGACAATTTTGAATGAATCAAGCGTTCTGAACGTTGGGGAAGAAGGGGTACTTATACCCCTTCCAAAACCAGCCGTTGGAGACTTTGGGGGCCGGATTATCCGGCCCAAGTGAGGGCCGGATTATCCAGACTAGGGAAAACTCCACCCCAAACTCGGAATATCCGGTAGAAAGTCCGCCCCCTCTCTGAGTGTCACGCAGAGCTTGCACTTGATCATCTTCTACGGGCCGGATTATCCGGCCCCTTGTGAAGGCTGGATTATCCGGCCTGGGGAGGAAAAACCGCCCCAGTTTGGATTTTCCGGGAGAAAATCCGACCAGACTCCGAGCGACACGCCTTGGCTTGCTTTGCTCAAAAACTGGGGGCCGGATTATCCGGCCCATGCGACAGCCGGATTATCTGGACTGGGGAAGAAAAAACCGCTCCTAGTTTGGATTTTCCGGGCGATAATCCGCCCCCTCTCTGGGTGACGCGCCTTGGCAGTCTTTGAGCAATGAGGTAGGTCGGATTATCCGGCCCTTGGTAGGGCGGATAATCCGCCCCCCCTCAAAGCTTCCTGCACACTTAGCGCACATGAATAATCTCCACAGTATTGTTATCTAACACACAAAACACAGGAAAACATGAAATGTTCTTTCAATATGCCGTGATAACAACTAGTGGTATGGGCAGAGCCCACCCGTACCGTCCATGCCTTACCACGCGGCATCGTGTCCTCCTTGTCAAATACTTTCTCCTAGTGAAGACGGCAGGGAGATCTGACATTCACAGCCACCACAAACCATGAAAAACCACATCAGAAAGGGATCTGAAAGAGGAACTTGGAGAAGGGCAAATCCCTGCTGCTTCACGGATCATTAGAGGACATAACATCATCCCCTTCATCATCAACCTCTGCATCTCCATCACCATTACTACCCCATCTCACATCTATTAGATCTTGTTGTAATTCCATATTCAATTGTGGTTTGCACTAGATTTATCCTCGTACTTTTATCCATCAATTTGATTATGATGATGTCATTGATTGCTTCCATGTGTGAGTAGTTTACCCTCGTTCTTGGGGAGATGGAGAAACCCTATCACTATTATGAAGTTGCCATAAAGATGATCTATTCTTGTGTCCATATGACTGGCTAGTATGTGAAATATCTATAATTTGTGTTTGATCTCTCTCTTTAGATGGTATGTGTAGTCGGACACATATCATTTTCCTTCGGGACTAAAGTGAGGGAGAAATCCTTTGGACATGTTTGGAAGTGTGCCCGAAGAGCTTCGTGACAATTGGCGTCAGCTATCAACCTACACGGTCAAAGGAGGATAAAGAGAGACTCCCTAAGCTTATTACGATATCCACGGGGAGACCCTTAATTGTGGTGTTTTGTATGGGTGATTGCTCTTAGACATCGCAATGGTTATTTAGAGGTGACCTCACTCTTGGCTCAACAAAGTGGCTTCCTACAAGCCTTATAGTGAACATCTTATTATGGAGCTCTCTCCACACATATCATGACACAAGAAGTATGTTATTTTAATTTATAGTAATAATATCATGATAGTGGTGTGTCCTACACCCCCAAGAACGTTTTAGTCCTATTGATTTCAACCACGTTTTCACACAACCTTGTTATTTGCTTTCTTTTACTTGTTTTTAATTACTTTTCTGCACTCAACCAAAAACCTTTCAAACACCATTTACTTGAGATCAAAGGCAGCTTACAAGTATCCTTTGGTGGAAAGTGACAAGGGGTATAAAGACCTTAACCAAATAGCTCTCTGTGGGTACGATACTCTTATTTTGAGACTAGCTACAATTGATCTATGCACTTGTAGCCATCAAGCTATTTTCTAGCGCTGTTGCCGGGGAGCTAAGCGCTTTTGGTCTTTGTTCTTAGTTGCTTATTCTACTAATTGTTTTACTAAAGTTGTTTACTAGTTTCAGGTAAGTACCATGACTGAACTCGGAATGATGAATTAGATCGATGCAACTAAACACCTCAGGAAGTTCAATAGAGGACCCGTCAAAGAATTCCCGAGTCGGAGCAAACTAGAATATGAGGTTAAACCTCGCTTTATCTCTATTATTAAAGAGAAAACTTTTGCAGGAGATGATCCCGATGAGGATCCTTACACTCATTTAATGCATTTTATCAAGTTATGTTGGACACTTAAATTGAGGGGCTATTCTAATGATGAATTTAAACTTAAATTGTTTAGCCAATCTCTAACCAACACTGCTTTAGCTTGGTATAGAATTTGCCCTGCAGAGAAAATAGATACCTGGGAAAAACTCAAAGGAGAATTTGTATTTCAATTCTTTCCCAAGGTAAAAACTTCTGAGTAAGAAGGGTGATCACGAACTTCAAGAACTGCCCGGGTGAAGGCTTGGTAAGAGCCTTCAAAAGGTATGAGTCCCTTCTTAATAAATGTCCCCATCATGCTTTACCTGAATGGCATGTGTTACATATTTTCTATGGAGGACTTAATCAAGAAATTAAACCTGAACTTGACACCAATTCCTGAGGTTGAGATAACTATAACTAAAGCTTGGGAACTTTTAGAACAAATTCGCTGTAATATAGAAACACGGGGATTTGATTTAGGCATCGAAGGAGGTATAGAAATTGAATATGATTGTCTCAATGGTTATAAAGAATCCGATAAAGTTAAATAAACTTCTGATGAACTTCAACTTGATGATGATATTATTCTACAAATCCTTCAGTCTTTTATAGAACACATTGAACCCCTAAGAAGGATTGGCTTCATTATACTCCTCCACCCAAGCTAGCTGAAGAAGATGATCCAATAATTGCGGCTCATGTTGATCCATTAGGGGAGATACCCCATATGCTGAACCCCTTTTTTCCAAGGATGGCGAGAAAACATATGATGGCCCAGCAACTCGAAGATCAACGTGAGGAGGAAAGGCTGTTTCTCAAGATGCTAGAAGAGGAGGCACAAACAAGAAAAACTAATGGAGTAAGTGTACAGGAGACCAGACAACCAACTAAAGAGGATATTCTAACCATGTTTGCACATTGCAACGTGATATATCTAGATACCGAAGCTCCACAGTTCATTGAAGGAAAGGTAAATGCTAAAGAAGTTTGTAAACCTATTCTTCCTTGTACTTTCGGTGGAACTTCTTATTATGGCCTCTACGACATTGGAACAGCTATTAACGTAATCCCCTTTAATTTTTATTTGAAAATCCAAAAAGAACTAACCCCAGCTGAATTGGAGGGTACTGACATGACTATAATGCTTGAAGATAAGACACTCAAAGTTCCTATGGGAATAATTAGAGATGTTCCAATCTATGTTGGACCATATAAATATCCCATTGATTTTGTGCTTATTGATATGCCAACTGACATTTATTGTCCAATTATTTTCAAAAGAACCTTCTTAAATACCGCAGGAGCAAACATTGATTGCAAGAGACAAACTGTATCTCTCAAGTTTGGTGTAGAGAAAATGGACTTTCACTTCTCTAAATCTAGCCATAATCTGGCTATCGAAGATTTGGACGACTATGAGTTTGAACAAGAAGAGGAAGGTAATATCATTAGTCTAGCTTCAGTAGTCATTGACACACCTGATGATGATTTAGTAAGGAGTTTAGTCAACAATAATAATATTCTTCAAGACATAGAAAAATTGAAAATGGACAATTATCTTGATTCCTCACCTGATGTGGATCCAAAGATGAATAAAAAATATGAAGAACCTATAAGAAAAGGAGATGAGGCACCTCCACCTCCTACTCTCAAAACTTTACCCAAGGAGTTAAAATATAGTTTTCTTTATGAAACTAATAATTTACCTATTATTATAAGTTCTAACCTTGCAGAAAAGGAGGAGGAAAATTTAATGATGGTTCTCCGGATGCATCAGAATGCTCTTGGGTGTTAGATGAGTGGCTTTAAAGGGATCAGTCCCTCGATAGCCACCCATAGAATATTTATGGAAGAAGGAGCCCAGCCGGTTGCAGATTTTCAGAGGCGACTCAAACCTCACATGAAAGAAGAGGTAAGAAAAGAAATAATATGATTGTTAGATGCAGGGATCATCTTTCATGTGGAGGAAAGTGAATGGGTAAGTCATGTTCATTGTGTTCCTAAGAAAGGTGGATTTACTATTGTCGAAAATGAACACAATGAGATGATACCTACTAGAACCATTATTGGCCACATGATGTGTATTGACTATAGAAAACTTAATAAGGAAACTAGAAAGGATCATTATCCTTTGCTGTTTATCGATCAAACTTTGGAAAGGCTTGATACATTGCAAATGTATCTATAATTTTTGATGTTCCATGCTTGGTTTTATCTACTTTCTTGTGTTTTGTTACAACTTTGGAGTACTTTTCATATGATTTCTTGGACTAACCTATTAACAAGATGCCATAGTGCCAGTTGCCTGTTTTCTACTGTTTTTGGTTCCAGGAAGTCAGAAAATGAATATTCTCGGAATTGGACGGGACAAAAGCCAAAGTTACTATTTTCCCAGAAGATTCACGGAGCCAGAAGGAGAGCCGGAGGGGGGCCACAGGGTGGCCACACCACCCCTAGGCGCAGGTCCACCTAGGCCGCGCCATGGCATGGTGTGGGCCCCCTGGTCGCCCACCAACCTTGCCCTCTGGCCTATAAGAAGCCTCCCGAAGCCAAAACCCTAAATCATCAATCATAAATCCACGAAAAGTTCCACTATGCCACCACCACCGAAGGGGAGATTCGGGGGACAGAAAGTCTCTGTTTCGGCACCCTGCCAGGACGGGGAAGTGCCCCCGGAGCCATCTCCATCGATCTCCACCACCATCTCCATCACCATTGCTGATTCCCATGATGAGGAGGGAGTAGTTCTCTCTCGAGGCTAAGGGTTCTACTGGTAGCTGTGTGTTCATCTCTCTCTCTCTATGCATGGTCATATTGTGATCATGAGCTTGTAATCTATAGATCTACCTTGCTACTCAAGTGCTTAATAGATCTCTGCTCTCCCCATGTGTGTGAAAGTGACAGCGTGCTCACCATGGTGGCACTTAGGCTAGAGATTACAAATACTTGTTATGAGTTATATTTGGAGTTGGATGTCTTTATGAAATTGCGGTGTTTGTTGGACTCATCTAGTGCTCAAGGTGACAGTGTGGGGTTTTCTAGATGGGAAAGGCTTACTTTGAGGTGTGTTGTTATAGCCCTACCATCGATTAGAGTGTTCAACCGGAGAGTAGTTCACCGTAGTATCATAAAGAAGAATATATTTATATGAGAGTGTTCACTAGTGAAAATATGATCCCTAGGCCTTGTTTCTAAGCACTAAAACACCGTTTGCTACTAGATCTGTTACATGTTTGCTTGCTTCCTTCTTTATTTCAGTTTTGCTTTAGTCTTTTCCACGCCATCAAGCTATTTTATATCACCGTTACCACTTGTATTTCACTATCTCTTCGCCGAACTAGTGCACCTATACACCTGACAAGTGTATTGCGTGTGTTGGGGACACAAGAGACTTCTTGTATCTTGATTGCAGGGTTGCTTGAGAGGGGATACCTTTGACCACTTCCTCCCTGAGTTCGATAAACCTTGGGTGATCCACTTAAGGGAAAACTTGCTGCTGTCCTACAAACCTCTACACTTGGAGGCCCAACAACTATCTACAAGAATATAAGTGCGTAGACATCAAGCTCTTTTCTGGCGCCGTTGCCGGGGAGGTAAGGTAAAAGGTACTCACATCCTTCGGTGTGAGTGCTCGAAGTTATTTCCTTTAGATTCTGCAATTTTGTCTTTTTGTTTCTTGTTTTCACTAGTTAGGCTTAATGGAAAACAACAACAAAATTGGAGAGCTTTTTAGTATTTTTCCTAAGTTAGAACTTGAATTGTTTGAAAAGAAAATTAAAAAACCCATGTAACTTTCTTTGCATGCTAATAGCAATGTTATTAGTATGAATCTTTTGAACACCTTAGTTACTAATGCTATGGAAACATCTAAGCTTGGGGAAGTTGGTTCTTATGAAAATGATCTCTTTAGTTCCCCAGTTTTAAGGAAGAAAATTTGCTCTGATGATACTTTATCTCCCATATGTGGTAATTCTAATGATACTTGTGATATTTTAAATCCACATACTGAAAGCATCCCTTTTAAAATACCTATAAAAATTATTGATCGTGTTATGGATAACTACTATTTTGGAGATGGAACTGTCCATCCCGGTGATCATTTGCTCTTTATACACGAATTATGCGGGTTGTTCAAGTGTGCAGGTATTACAACAGATCACATCAAGAAGAAGTTATTCTCTTTTTCATTTAAGGGCAAAGCAAGACAGTGGTATGAGCTACTAGATGATCCTCACCATTTGGAGTAGAAGGAACTTGAATCTCTCTTCTACTCTAAATTTTATCCTCCTCATGAAATTCATAAAGATAGGAATTACATTTATAATTTTCATCCTCATGATGGAGAAAGTATCGCCCAAGCATGGGGAGATTGAAGTCACTAATTCTCAAATGTCCCATTCATGAGCTCCCCCGTAATATTGTTATTAATAATTTCTATGCAAGGCTTACAGGACATTACAAGGACCATCTAGATACTTGTTTAGAGGGATCCTTCACAAGTAAGGAGGTCAAATCTAAGTGGGATCTTCTTGAAACAATTCAAAGCAATACCGAAGATTGGGATAACAACAAAGGTAAGGAACCAGGTATAAACTATGAGTATGATTGCATTAAGTCTTTTGCTGAAACTGCTGATTTTCAAGAGCTTAGTGCTTATTATGGTCTTGATCCTCAAATTCTTATTGATAGTTTTAAAACCTTTGCTTCTCATATTAATGCTCCTAAAGAAAAGTGGGACATGTATCATGAGCCTTTTAAAGACACTTGCATGGAAAATGAAATTGTTGTTAATGATAGCAATAAAAATGCTCAAACCTCTGAAAGCACTATTTCTGATAAACATGTTAATTTTTGTGGGATACATAGACCTTGTGAGAGTAATCAAGTTGAAGAAGAATATTGTATCACCCACAGGAATGAAAAAACTAGAATGTGGTATAGGGCTCTAAATGATCTTGGTAAAAAAGTTTGTGCCCTCTATCCTTTTATTTGTGAACTTTCCTTTGAAGTGGGTCATTTCAATTTCCAATGCTCAGGCCATAATAATAGCCCTTCTAATCCAATGAGTACTGCAAGTTTGTATTGTGATGACATGATCACTCCTAATCAGCATGATGAACTCACATTATTTTTGGGGTGTGAAGAGTTATCAAGAAAAACCTCTTTGGTAGATATGGGTGCTTTTGATATGAATAGTGTCCTGCATGGTTGTCATCTTTATTGTGTTGATAATTGTCACACAAATACTTACATACAAAATATTATAGAAGATGAGATTTTACCAAAATATGATAGGACTAATATGTGTTTTGATCTTATTAATGAAAAGAAGGAATCCTCCAAAGTTTCTTCTATTGTCTCTAACAATGAACCAGGGTATATGGAGAAGCTTCCTTTCAAGCCTCTCCCTCCTAAGGAGAAGAAGATAAAGAAGAAAAGGAGGAGTAGAAGGAGGGAGGAAACGGTATTTTCCCCTAAGCATGTAGCTCCTATTATAGTTTTTGATGAGTCTGAACTCGATGATGTTCCTATGCCTGTTACCTATAGTAGTGATCATGATTGGGAAAAGCACACTTCTTTTGATATTGAAAATTTCTTTGGTACCAATTCTGAAAATGATGATATTAATAATTGCTATACTATTAGTGCTATCCATGATCCTTCCAATGATGATATGTTTACAAATGAACACACTTTGGAAGATAACTATTCTATTGCTTATGAAGATACTATACCTCCAATTTATGATGATTGCAATGATGAATATGATATTTTCAGTCCACCTACTATTGAGGAGGAAATTAATTATGATTATAATATGCCTCCTATATTTGATGATTATGGTGATGAAAATAATAATGATAGCTATTTTGTTGAATTTGCTCCCACTACAATTAACAAGAATGACTATGTTTATGTGGGGAGTATTAATTCTTTTATGCATGTGGCTCATGATAAGAATGTTTCTTGTGATAGTTATATTGTTAATTTTATTCATGATGCTACTGAAAGTTATTATGAGAGAGGGAAACATGGTCTTATGAATCTCAACAATATTAAGTTTCCCCTCTTTATGTTGAAAGTCTTGAAGTTGCACTTGTTTTGCTTTCCTATGCTTGTTGCTTTGTGCTTTCATGACTTGTTTCTTTACAAGATTCCTATGCATAGGAAGTGGGTTAGACTTAAATGTGCTTTGAATTTGCTTCTTGATGCTCTCTTTTACTTCAATTCTTATTTCCTATGTGAGCATCTTCTCAAATTATCATGCCTAACTTAAAGGCGTTAAAGAAAAGTACTTATTGGGAGATAATCCAAAAGTTTTAGATGAGTTTTGGAAGTTATTACTTCAGTAATAACCGCTCCTTATCCTTTTTATTAGCTTTTTGTGCCAAGAGTAACCTCTAATGAGAGAGAAGTAATGATTGGAAAAGTTGCTGTCCCGAAACAGATTTCTGTGCTTCACTGTAAAAATTCATGTAAAATCTCTGAACGTCTTTTTGAGGCGTGAATTTTTGTGCTTCTGCCCCAATTTGTTATCGAACTTTCGTTAGTTCAACACTTTTTGATTTGAGCAACAGTAGGTATTCGAAAAAATTCGTCTTTACCTGCTGGTCTGTTTTGACAGATTTCTGCCATTTTCTGCATTTGCTTCTTGTTGGTTCCTTTTTGAGTTCTTTTGGGGAATTGAGCTTTTTGAGGGAATTGCTACAGTAGCTAGTGTTCTAATGGAAGTTTATTTGGTGTTAGAACTGAACCTTGAGACTTATTTATCTTAAGTGCACTAATGTTGCTAATGAGATTGTGTGAAGTTTTGTATGAAGGAAAAAATTTCAGGTGTATGGAAGGAATGAGTAATGAGATGAAGGATGGACTAAAGCTCAAGCTTGGGGATGCCACGCGTGTCACCCAAGAAACATCCAAGAAGTACAAGCGTCAAAGCTTGGGGATGCCCAAGGCATCCCCTTCTTCATCAATAAAAATTCCAGGTTTCTTCCAAACGCTTCATTTTTATTGTTTCATGCACAATTGTGTTTTTCTTGGAGCGTCTTCTTTTTCGTTTTCGTTTTGGTTTTTCGTTTGCTTGGTTTTCTTAGTTTTCTGAATAAATTGGTTGGACCCCCACTTTCATACATTGGTTTGCAAATAATTTGGTTTGGTTTGGAAACGAGTAGGAAAGTTCATACTTATGTGGTAAAAAGAGCTCGTTTTTGACTGTGGCCTATGCTTTGTCATGCCATGCTTGATATTGTTTTGGCTTTATGCTTAGTATTCTTTGCTGTAGCATGACTTGTTATAAACAATTGAGATTGCTTAATGTGTCTTGGATGAATCATGCGCTGTTTTAGCATATTAAAGCATAGTATAGTGGTATTCTATTTTGATGCTTTATTTGGGTTGACTTGGCGCATGCTCACACCATGTTATGACTATCTCAAGTCACCATAGCCTTTATGATCCTTTAGTTTTCAACTTGTAGTATCATTTTATGCTTTGATCAATGATGTTTTGTCGCTCTACATGATTATGGCCATTATTGCTCTCTTAGTTTGTCACTCCCAGTCTTTTGCTAGCCTCCACAACAAAGTATGAGTTCCACTCATGCATCCAACTCCCTAAACCAAGTTATTCCAAAGAGTCCACCCTACCTACCTACTAGCTTATGCTATTCCAAGTATATTCATGTTTTTGTTTACCTTCCAAATTAAACTTGTTATGAGAAAACTAGTGATTAAAGCTCTCACAAACTTGATGGCACACTTTACTTTTCTTGCCCTTAATAAACTTGAACCATTGTGTCGTCTATGTTGTATATTCTTGCACTTATTTGTTGGGAATTAGCAGAACCATGCTTTCATGGGGAACGCTTTCAACATTGCACTTGGTACTTGTACCTAGTTGATATCATGCTCTTTTGTATATGGATGTTGTCGGTGTGAAATGAAAGGGGAGCTTGTAAGTCCTTGGAGTTATGTATATGTGTTAGAGAAATGCCTGGGCCGCTGGTCTAATCCATGCTGACATGGTGGAAACCTGCAGCGTAACCATAATGAGCTGTCTATGAAGCATTCTTCTTATAAAAAAAAGAGTCCTATATTGAAAAAAAGAGAAAAGAAAAAAAAGAGATACTATGAAAAGAGGAAAGAGAGAAAAAAGCACCATATTCCCATGGTAAATAAGAAGAATGCTGAGATGCTCGTTGTCTGCTTGCCTTGTCATTTTGATATGGGATTCTTCCGTATCATCGGGCAAGGGTACCTGCAGTTCTCTATGATACACATGTACTTAAGATGACAAGAACTTACCGGTGACTAAACTTGAGTAGCATGAGGAGCGACCTCGTATAAAAGGGACATGAGATGTCCGACTTATATCACAAGCATGTACACCATAGTTTGTTCACTTTAACCTTAATCACTTCAAGATGCTTATGATAGGGGCAATGAGAGCTGAAAGCTTTAAGTACCATAATTTTTGGAAGCTCTTTATGAGACTTGAATCCCTACTTCCTTTTACAAAAGGCCTTTCTTCCACCATTATATTGAGTCTCCACCTTCTATCTTTATGCACCTACTTTGAGAGCATAGTGGCCATTCATAGTTCTATGTGCATTGTCCCAAGACTAGTTGATTGATGCATACTTTGATATTGCTTGTTTTAAACTATTGTATCTAGTCACTCTTATGAACTTTGAAGGTGTCCTATGCATTCATATTTGCTACTCTATTGAGGGACAAGCTGAATACTATTATGCTATGTTTTCTTTATGTGAAACAAACAAACGTCTTGCAAAGCATTATTATTCATGAATCTTTTGTTTGTGCCTTTTCATGTTGCATCATAGTTTCTTTGCTTATTGCTAGAACTTTGTCTTTCATGTTATGATTGAAGTACTATGATCCTAGCTTTGAATGTTTTGCAAATACCTTGATCAAGTCTTTGATGGTGCATGTCACCTCAAAAATTATTCTTTATTTTTATCACTTACCTACTCGAGGACGAGCAGGAGTTAAGCTTGGGGATGTTGATACATTGCAAATGTATCTATAATTTTTGATGTTCCATGCTTGGTTTTATCTACTTTCTTGTGTTTTGTTCCAACTTTGGAGTACTTTTCATATGATTTCTTGGACTAACCTATTAACAAGATGCCACAGTGCCAGTTGCCTGTTTTCTTCTGTTTTTGGTTCCAGGAAGTCAGAAAATGAATATTCTCGGAATTCGACGAGCCAAAAGCCAAAGTTACTATTTTCCGGAAGATTCACGGAGCTAGAAGGAGAGCCAGAGGGGGGCCACAGGGTGGCCACACCACCCTTAGGTGCGGGTCCACCTAGGCCGCGCCAGGGCATGGTGTGGGTCTCCCGGTTGCCCACCGACCTTGCCCTCTGGCCTATAAGAAGCCTCTCGAAGCCAAAACCCTAAATCATCAATCAGAAATCCACGAAAAGTTCCGCTGCGCCGCCACCACCGAAGGGGAGATTCGGGGGACAGAAAGTCTCTGTTCCGGCACCCTGCCGGGACGGGGAAGTGCCCCCGAGCCATCTCCATCGATCTCCACCACCATCTCCATCACCATTGCTGATTCCCATGATGAGGAGGGAGTAGTTCTCTCTCGAGGCTAAGGGTTCTACCAGTAGCTATGTGTTCATCTCTCTCTCTATGCATGGTCATATTGTGATCATGAGCTTATAATCTATAGATCTACCTTTCTACTCAAGTTCTTAATAGATCTCTGCTCTCCCCATGTGTGTGAAAGTGACAGCGTGCTCACCATGGTGGCACTTAGGCTAGAGATTACAAATACTTGTTATGAGTTATATTTGGAGTTGGATGTCTTTATGAAATTGCGGTGTTTGTTGGACTCATCTAGTGCTCAAGGTGACAGTGTGGGGTTTTCTAGATGGGAAAGGCTTACTTTGAGGTGTGCTGTTATCGCCCTACCATCGATTAGAGTGTTCAACCGGAGAGTAGTTCAGCGTAGTATCATAAAGAAGAATATATTTATATGAGAGTGTTCACTAGTGAAAGTATGATCCCTAGGCCTTGTTTCCAAGCACTAAAACACCGTTTGCCACTAGATCTATTACATGTTTGCTTGCTTCCTTCTTTATTTCAGTTTTGCTTTAGGCTTTTCCACGCCGTCAAGCTATTTTATATCACCGTTACCACTTGTATTTTACTATCTCTTCGCCGAACTAGTGCACTTATACACCTGACAAGTGTATTGGGTGTGTTAGGGACACAAGAGACTTCTTGTATCTTGATTGCTGGGTTGCTTGAGAGGGGATACCTTTGACCACTTCCTCCCTGAGTTCGATAAACCTTGGGTGATCCACTTGAGGGAAAACTTGCTGTTGTCCTACAAACCTCTGCACTTGGAGGCCCAACAACTGTCTACAAGAATAGAAGTGCGTAGACATCAAGGCTCGCTATGCATTCTCATTTTTGTTACGTAGATGGTTATTTTGGTTTTTCTCAAATTGTTGTTCATCCTGATGAACAACTTAAAGCAACCTTTATTTGTCCTCATGGTCTATAGCCTATCTCCATATGCCTTTTGGTCTTTGCAATGCCCTGCCACCTTCCAAAGCTGTATGACTGCTATATTTGCTGATTATGTTGAAAGCATTATGGAAGTATTCATGGATGAATTCTCTGTTTATGGAACTTCCTTTAATCATTGTCTCCATAACCTTCATAAAGTTTTGCAGATATGTGAAGACACTAACCTAGTTTTTAATTGGGTAAATGTCATTTTATGGTTCAAGAAGGTATAGTGCTTTGTCACAAATTCTTAGGTAAGGGTATAGAAGTTTATAAAGAAAAGATCGAAACAATAGCAAGGCTTCCCCCTCCTCGAGATGTAAAAGGTATAAAGAGTTTCTTAGGCCATGCTGGATTTTATAGAAGATTCATTAAGAACTTATCAAAAACTACTAGACTTTTAACTAACCTTCTTCAAAAGGATGTTGTTTTTAATTTTGATGAAAACTGTCTTACCACTTTAAATATATTAATAAAAAGTCCTACTTGAAGTTCCCATTATAAAACCACCTAATTGGAAGAAACCTTTTGATCTATTTTGTGAGGCTAGCCATGAATCTGTGGGAGAAATTCTTTGCTAGTATGATGGTATGACCTCCATATCATTCATGATGCTAGTCGCACCTTAAACGACGCCCAAAAGAATTACCCTATGGTAGAAAAAGAATTTTTCGCTATGGTTTTCTCTTGTGACAAGTTTAGATCCTATATTGTTGACTCTAAGGTAAGAGTGTGTACTGATCGTGTTGGCTTAAAGGAGATTCTTAAAAGGGCTGACATTAAGCCAAGAATTATCCGTTGGACTTTACTTGTGCAAGAATTTGATTTACAGATTCTCCAAAGAAAAGAGGAACAGGAGGAGGCATCCATGGACATTGAGGAGGTCAATCTACCTGGGGTAGTTTCATCCATCTGCATACCCTTGGGAACTACAATTCCTAAAAGGAAATTTTTGATTTCGCTTTGCAATCATTTGGGTGATTTTCTAAAACCAACCTTGTTCAAAGGGAAAAAGTAAAAGCTGATCCATGAATTAAAAGAAGGAGAAGGTACCCGAATAAACTCATTCCCCATTGATGGGAAAGGTATTTTAAATCTTGAAAACATCTTTGTTCTGATGATTATCTACTATTTCATTTTGCATATTTGCATTCCTTTCGTTTTTCTAAGTCCATTGCGTCTTGGAAAGGGTCGGTGTATAGAATGATCGTTTGACTCACTTTATAGGCCGGCTTCGTTTAGGCGATAAACTTCGACTTAATTTTCATATCGATGCGACATGCGATCACGGGCGCATCCGCCTGCATCTGTTGGTCATTACCAACTTTGTGTTTCTTTGTTCGATTCTGTGTTTATTTCGGGGTTGTTACGATCGCAATTTCTCCCTTTTTCACTTATTTCTTTCCATGTTTGTTAGGATTCTTTTCTTGGCCGGCCCTTTTCCTTCCAGTACGAATTTTCCCTGCTTCTAACCCCTTATAAGACTTCCAAGAGATTTCTTTTCTTCTCTTGACAAACAGATCTTCCCCACATCGTTCGTCCTTCTCGAGAACCTTGCAGCCATGTCTTACCCATGGGATATCGTTAAAGACAAGGAAGATCGCCACGGATCTTCCTCAAGGATCACAAAAAATGCCAAAGTAGTAGCTACTGTGCAGAAGAAAGAGGAGGAAGCAATATGTGATCGATTAGGAGCCGAGGGTGGATTCAAGCAGATGGAGATGGCCAGGGATTAGCATAAGGTGTTCAGTCTTAAGTGTTGGTAAAGAAGGCGATTTTGTAGAGGTTCAACTCGATCCATAGGAAGATGGGGAATCTTACTTGAAGAGGCTCAAGAAGCAAGGGGAAGACATCCAAGATTCTCTAGACAAACCTGATCGTTGCATCAAGAAAGTTGAGGTAAAGTCTTCAGGGTATTCTAAACATATTTAATTATTGCATTACTATCTAGACTAGATGGATCTGAAGATAATGAAGGGGCTATAAGCCAACGTCGACATTAGCCTCCGGTATATCAATGCACAGAAGCAGGCGATTGAGATTTATAAGGAACTTGTGGAGCAATTGGAGACAATTAGCGTGCAACGCCAAATTTGCATGTTGATCCTGGAAGCAACAAACAAGACGCTTCATACTAGCCTTCGCAATTTTAGGACTTCATCTCCCACAAACTAAGGATGCACCACGGTATCGAATAATCGCAAGGGATTATTTGATCCACCCGGCTTGATTCCAAGCTTGGGGGATCTGTGAGGACCTTGTAATCTATCTTATAGTTTTAGCATGTTTACTTTCATGCACACATGTTAAGTTTTAATTCTAGAATTTGCATTAGTTGCATTAACTTCGAGCTCCGTTTTGTTCAAGAGAAGATTTATATCCGTTGAGTTTCGAGACTTTATGATATTTGAAGTTATCTTCTGATTCATGATTATTATATTAGATGATTAAACTAGGTTGAGCGTTATGATACTTTACAATTGTCATGATTTTAAGGACTTCCACACCAATAAAAGTATTGATTAAATTATGAGAAGAAGAATTTTGGTAGCATATTATAGTCACGAGTTTAGAAAATCCATAAAGGTAGTGGGCATGATCAAGTGGTTGTACTAAAAAAAGATAAAAATGAAAAGAGAAGAGAAATAAAAGAACAACTATCAAAAGAATTCCAAGGCAAAAAAGAAAGATACAAGAAAAATAATGATCATGAATCTTCATTACTGAAATCAAAGTGCTCAATTAGTTTAACTTTATGATTATATGATATGTTGAATCACCGAAAGCTTGTTATAACTTCATTGATACTAAAAGGGCGTGGAAGCCTCTAAATCATGTGATGTGTCAGGGTATGATAATACCCCTGAAGTAACTTTACATCTGATATTCTATTCCTGTTTCAATTTCTACCTCATTTATTGTAACAACTCGTGCCTCATGAACATGATGATCTTGTCCATAAGCCACGATCTTGCTCGGGGATGAGCAAGAGTCTAGCTTGGGGGAGTTGATGAGTCCAAAATTGAAGCATATTTACCTTTTGTTTTTGCATAATAGAACATGGATTTTTGTATTTCACTATGTTTGCACGCACCTTTTTGTCCTTGTTTCAATAGGATCCTGAATCACTAAGTCTCTTATGAACATATCAATTGGAACTGTCATATTATGATATAATATGGTATTTTTAAGTGATAAAAGTCATTTTATTGATTTAACTTCACACCTGCTGGGAGAATACCAAAGGAGAGGAAAGCATCTGCCGTGATAAAGACCAGTGGTATGGGCGGAGCCCGCCCGTACCGTCCGTCCTTACCACGCGGCATCGCGTCTGCCTCGTCAAATCCTTTTTACTGGCAAATATGACAAGGAGATCTGACATTCACAACCACCAGAAACCACGAAAAACCACACCAGAAAGGGATCTGAAGGAGGAACTTGGAGAAGGGCAAATCCATGCTGCTTCACGGATCATTGGAGGACATCGCATCATCCCCTTCATCATCAACCGCTGCATATCCATCACCATTACTACCCCCATCTCACATCTATTAGATCTTGTTGTAATTCCATATTCAGTTGTGGTTTGCACTATATTTATCCATGTACTTTTATCCATCCATTTGATTATGATGATGTCGTTGATTGCTTCCATGTGTGAGTAGTTTACCCTTGATCTTGGGGAGATGGAGAAACCCTAGCACTATTATGGAGTTGCAATAAAGATGATCTATTCTTGTGTCCACATGACTGGCCGGTCTATGATAGATTTATGATTTGTGTTTGATCTCTCTGTTTAGATGGTATGTGTAGTCAACCACATATCATTTTCCTTCGGGACTAAAGTGACGGAGAAATCCTTTGGACGTGTTTAGAAGTGTGTCCGGAGAGCTTCATGACAATTGGCGCCGGTTAGCAACCTACACGGTCAAAGGAGGATAAAGAGAGACTCCCTAAGCTTATTACGATATCCACGGGGAGACGCATTGTGGTGGTTTGTATGGGTGATTGCTCTCAAACATCGCAGTGGTTATTTAGAGGTGACCTCACTCTTGGCTCAAGAAAGTGGCTTCCTACGAGCCTTGTAGTGAACATCTTATTATGGAGGTCTCTCCACACATATCATGACACAAGAAGTATGTTATTTTAATTAATAATAATATCATGCTAGTCGTGTGTCCTACATCCCCAAGAACGTTTTAGCCCTATTGAGTTTAACCACATTTTCACAAACCTTGTTATTTGCTTTATTTTACTTGTTTTTAGTTACTTTTCTACACTCAACAAAAAACCTTTCAAACACCCTTTACTTGAGATCAAAGGCAGCTTACAAGTATCCTTTGGTGGAAAGTGACAAGGGGCATAAAGACCTTAACCAAATAGCTCTCTGTGGGTACAATACTCTTATTTCAAAACTCGCTACAATTGATCTGTGCACTTGCAGCCATCAAGCTATTTTCTAGCACCGTTGCCGGGGAGCTAAGAGCTTTTGGTCTTTGTCCTTAGTTGCTTATTCTACTAATTGTTTTACTAAAGTTGTTTACTAGTTTCAGGTAAGCACCATGACTGAACTCAGTCTGATGAATCAAATCGATGCAAATAAAAAGCTCGGGAAGTTCAATAGATGACTCGTCAAAGAATTCTTGAGTGGGAGCGAACCAAAATACGAGGTTAACCCTCGCTTTATCGCTATTATTAAAGAGAAAACTTTTGCAGGAGATGATCCCGATACGTTGCAAACGTATCTATAATTTTTGATGTTCCATGCTTGTTTTATATCTACTTTCTTATGTTTTGTCCACACTTTGGAGTATTTTTACACATTTTCTGGAACTAACCTATTAACAAGATGCCACAGTGCCAGCTGCCTGTTATCTTCTAATTTTGGTTTCAGAAAAGCTAGTAAGAAATATTCTCGGAATTGGACCGGACAAAAGCCCAAGTCAATATTTCACCAGAAGGAATACAGAGTCCAGAGGAGTGACGAAGAGGGGAACTAGGGCGGCCACACCTGGTTGTGGCGCGGGCTGCCCTAGCCGCGCCACCAGGGGGTGTGGGCCCCCTGGTACTCCACCGACCTTGCCCCTTCGCCTATATATTGCCTCCAGGACGAAAACCCTAAGTACCCGATCAAAATTACACGAAAGAGTCTGTAGCGGCCGTCATCTCCATCCCTAGACCGGGAGGGATCTGAAGCTCTTCCCGGCACCCTGCCGGAGGGGAAAGATGACCCTGGAGGCCTTCTTCATCACCATGACTGTAACTACCTCGGTGAATTACGCTCTTAGTTACAAGCCTGGATGAGCGAAAATGGTTAAAATAGTACGGTGGGGCCAAATGCCACTCACAGGTAGATCTTTCGGCCGTCCTAACCATTTCCAGAACATCGGGACAAGAACGAGCGGCGTAATCGGCAGGCGAAGGGATCAACTACATACACAAATGAGTATGTATGCAAGCCACATACAACAGTCCTCAGAGCCATTCCATCTAAAAGAAATAGAAATATTGCAACGCCATACAGCAAGATCCAAATATCCTAGATAGAGATAATATTTTAGGATAACTCCTCATACATCCAACATCAGAGTATCAGGCGGAAGCGGAAAACAAGATCCGAGTACGGATAAGAAGCAAATCGGCATAAGATGCCACATAAATAAACACATCCCGCCCATAGATCTCACGGATCCCCGTTCCCGGAATCTCTACACCGAATGATCGTTGCCAACATCATCCGTCTCCTCCACCCAGTATCCATCTTGTGAGTATACCTGTTCATCTGAATCAAACAATTTATGGTGTGAGACCCTAGGGGTACTCAGCAAGTCTTTATGCCACTAAAGGGGACACAACCTGGGGTGACGCAATTGCAGCAAAAGATAATATCTAACAAGTCTATAGATACTCGCTAACCATCCGCCTAACCAATGATAGACGGATGTCCATGAATTAAGAACAACAGTCATAATAGTAATATTAACGGATCCAACCTCCTTCTCGCTTACCAACGAGAAAGCGGATGAACAACCCCCATCCGTTGGCATTTTTATTAACCATTCCATGAGTGTTGCACTATTTACTAGTCAGGTACTTAGTCAAATTAAAAGCGGTACTTTAGTTATACTTGTCTATGATCGAGAAACTGTGCTCCAAGTCGTCCATAACCGCGAACACGGCTTTTAGAAAGATTTACCCTGCAGGGGTACACAAATAGCAACACACACTCGATCAACCTCAGAAAAACCAAATCAAAACCCAACGAGGCATTCTCGACAAAGCGATCACAGGATTCAGAAATGTTTCAGGGGACCACCCTAATAAGCTACCCGCAACGAAGTTGGCCGGCTCCGAGGCGGACCCAGGGTTTGCGAGAACGGCTGTAAACGACTGGGAACCCGAAAATGTGACTAGGCTTGTCGATACCGCGAAATCGTGCCGCGATCCCTATACAGTACAGGTGCTCCTCGCACAATCTTAAATAAAGCAGTAAACATGGCATAAGTACAGGATAGTAATAAAGCCCCAAACTACTTTGTGGCCCCGAGAAATAAGAATGAATCAAGCTCTGGCTCAGGGGGGTCCATAAGGCCTCCCAGATGTGGATAGTGTGAATAGTCAAGGAACATGAATCAAGTACTCGGGGTCCTACGGGACACAAGTGAGCATGAAGAACCAAATAGCAGATATTGCCCACCGGTGCCACTTTCATTAGTTATCCCATTACTACTCAGGTTAAGTTGTTTAGGTACCTCGTTATCCATCAGACACTCACATACCCTACACATGCTGTTCTACGACCCGCATGGCTCAAACAACTCCTGTAGTAATGGCTCATGGGATGGAGGAACAAGCTTCGGTGGGGCTTAAAAGTAAAGGCTATGCAGTGCTTGGGATTCAATTTAATGCAATCGCGACTCAATGATGCAAGAATAAGATAGAGGCAATAGGTACTATATGTATGCAAGCATGTGGTAGTGCTTGCCTAGCTGCTCAGTTGAAGCGAGGGACGGATCTGGGTAGTGCTCCTGGGACTCCTGATATATCCCCTACTCAGCGTTTATTCGAAGAAGAACCAAACAAACAAGGGCCAACATAAATAGAGTGCACAAGCATATGAATTAAAATGCGACAAGCAAACAATCATGCCATGAGGAATGATGCACAATTTGCATGGCAATAATGTAGCATGGCATGGGTGAGGTGTGGGGTGCAAGATTAAAGCATTTTATTAAGTTTTTAGCCCGCTTTGCTCTCATAACACTTGCTGTATACTTATTATTTATATGATGCATGCTGCAATTCAGAACATGGATAGCATAGATAGAACAGGCTCGTCGTGCTGATCGATTTAGACATATTATTTGTCAAATTTGGAGTTATAAAACTAAAGTTATTAATTAATTAAGAAAAAGGGCATTTGATTGTAATTTTAATCATCTCGAAATTTTAAAGTGTTCAAACACTACTTTGAATAGCATATATGAATTCCTCACATTTTTATGATTTCAAAACATATGTCATATGTATTATTTGGAATTATATTTTAAAAATTATTTAAAACAGATTCAAATTTGGAATTCAAAACATTTTCAGAAATTGTTTAGTAAAGCCAGAAGAGCTGCAGACTTTTTATCCCCAGAAGATTCTAGGCCTAGACAATGACGGGTGGGCCGCTGCTGACTGGGCGAATACTGCACGCAAAACTTTCCTCACCGCGAGCTGAGCTAGCCCATGCGGCGGACAGGTGGGACCCGTGGGTGATGGGCCCACGCGCCAGTGGCCGAGCCCGCAGAGGCTGATAGGTGGGGACGGTTTGGAGCGCGGGTTGAGGGCCTAAGAGCTGGGGGCTTAACTGCAAAACGGACGGAGAGGCTGACGGTGGGGCTTGGTGGTACCGCGGGTTAAGGAAAAATCAAAAGAGGGGGCGATCTGAAAAGTTTCCACAGGCCCTCAGATCTTTGCACTGCGGACGGATCGCTTTCGACCGACACGGGCGCTGCAGAGGATTCAAAGTCAAGAACGCGGGGCGCACGCGCTAAGGGGTGGAGCCAGTGCGGCTGGGCTCGGGAGGTTGACAGAAGGGCGGCTGGTGGCTAGGTATGTCGGTGCGAGGCGCGGCGCGGACCAGACGACAACGGCTGCCGTGCACCGAGGGTGCTCGGCGAAAGGAACGGCGATGTTAGGGGTCTACGGCGAGGCGGAGGGTGTCAAGGAGGAAGTAGTGCTCACCACGGAGCGATCGGATAGGTCGGATCGTGCGGGGAGGCGCTGTAGCGACGAGGACGCAGAGGCCGGGAAGTAGGGTTTCGGAGGCGAGAGCGTCGGTGAACGGCATCGTGGTGGTGCCGGCTCCTCCTCGACCGATCGTGCAGGAACGTCGACGAGGCCCAGCTCCGCTTCCCCGACAACCAGATACTCCCGCCCGCCGCCGTGGTAAACAAGGAAAAGAGGAGGCCGAGGGTGGCCGGTGAAGAGGGTAGACAGGGAGGAAAAAGAGGGAGGCGCCGCAGCCAGGGGTGGATTTGGGCGAGGTAGAGGAGGCGTGGGGAAGGGAATAAACAGAGAGGGAGAGGAGAGGTGCCGTGTGGGCGCAGGATAGAGGTAAAGGTGGCTTCGGCCACCTTTAGCTTTCCTCCCTCACGTGCTTGTCGTCCTGCAGAGGCAGGAGGGCGGTGGCCCAGGTGAGGGGAGGCCGGGAGAAGGTGGGGCCTGATGGCAGGGAGAGAAAGATAGAGATAGAGAGAGAGGGGTAGAGCTCGGTTAGGAGCTAGGGTTGGAGGAATATGGTGGCTCGGGTTAGGGCTTTAGGGTTGGGGTAGGGCTTCGGCCTGGGAGGGTAGGGTGGCTAGGTGGCCTTGCTGTCCGAGAGGGAGAGGGAAAAACTTCGGCATGGAGAGAGGAGAGAGGTGAGGTGAGGACTAGGGTAAGGGGTTAGGGTTGAGAGAGAGAAAAGAGAGAGAGAGACTAGGTGAGAGAGGGTAGGGTGTAGGGTTTGGTAATAACCACACTAGGTCATACATGGATGGAGGGTGAGAAAGGGAGGAAGGAGAGGACATGGTGTAGGGTTTTCTTTAAGGTGGTGTGATCATGTGTAAAGGAGAAAAAGGGGTGTGTGGATGATATCTCACTTGATCATGCATGGCATGGATGTTGAGGGTGCTGAGGTGGAGATGGTGAGAGGAAGAGAGAACAAACTCACAAGGAAAAGGATCCACTCAAAAACCAAGGGCAAACCAAAAGAAAAGAAGTGGTGATGGTGTTTGCATGGCCCATGCAAAGTATTAAATGCCATGTTTTTATACTTGTGAAGACAATAATAATAACATGGCATTATTCTTATGCATCCCAAAATATGGAATAAAGGCCAAGCAAAAGAAGATAGAATTGGATCCATCCCATCTCCCATGAGCTAGATTAAATATCAACAGAAAAATAAAAGCCCATGGTAAATGGAATGGTAGAATTATAAGGTGGTTAAAAGAAAAGTGATGGAGTTGAATAAAAGATATGCCCCCAACTCAACTTGGGCATCTAGCATTTATCAAGAACCAAATACAATGTATCAAGAGCCAAATACAATTAATAATGTGTATGAGAGAAGAACCAAATGGAAAAAGGTTTTATATGATGCTCAAATGCAAGGTGGCATGATGACATGAGCATGATATAATTATGATGCAACAATTATGTAGGAAGTAGCATATATATAGACTAGGCTAGTAGCATTGCAATTTTTAGACAATTGGGATGCTACAACTCTCCCCCACTAAACAAGAATCTCGCCCCAAGATTCCTAGGAAAAAGAAAACAACATAAGGAGAGGCGGGTGTTCGGAACGAAGGTTACCCTCACATTCCCAAGTTGATGAACCACGGAATGGTGCGACCACTACACCTTGCAAAACTTGCTAGACTTGTTGCGAGTCTTGCGTTTTGCTTCAAGAACAAAGGGTTAGAAGAATTGTAGGATTGTCGTGAGACAAGAAGGATAGGATGAACATAGCTCCGGTTTTCTCAAGAAACATGATAAAAGGATAGAACCACTTGTGAAAGAAAAGGACAAGATGATGTATCATGGATAAAGAAAAGACACACCGTTAAGATTAAAGATTTACCGATACTAGAGAGGATGAATCTTTGTCTCACCGGAAGAAAAGAGCTAGGTTGGAGAGGTTTTGAACCACTATGACAATAGCATCGTATCTTCTCTCGGATTTGAGAAATGAAGTTCGGAAACAATATTGCCTTCAAACAATAGAGTTCCTTGATATCAACGGAAAGATTTAGTTAGACATTGTCGGATTAGATTCTTGTTGCAACGGTAAGAACCAAGGATCACACAATTGAGGTGCGCGGATATAACTTCTAGACAAGGAGGTGATGCTAGATTATGGTGGGATCCCGAGAAGAAAAGAATATAGAGGATCTGGAGTTTATTGTAGGGATACTTATTGCTTTCTTTAACCTTGAGGTTAATGCAATAGATTTGCGACTGATGGCATCAACCATAACTGGCTTTACCACGAGAAAGGATTGACAAAAGGAAGTCAAATATATACTTCATCCATCTTGTTGACGATGTCGAACACTAGTGGAATGAAGGGGAACTGAGAAGATATTGCATTTGCTTCCACCAGATAATTGAAGATTTTGCTCCATCTAGAATAGACAGACCACCAACAAGAGATTATTGATTACTTTCTTCGAGAGAGCACTCCGGAAAAACAAGGACGGAAGTAAAAGTATCGAGGGATAAAGGCCACTTCTAACTTCCGTGGAATGAGTGGAATCACATTAATTCACCAATTCAATGTACAAGAGCGAATGATAAGAGTAGTGGTATGGTAGCTACTCCATCCCGCACTCAAAGCATTACTCCGCACATGAATAAGAAAACCATGCAACCCAACTACCGAAACCGAGTGAAGGTATTGACAATAACTCATGGAACTTCGTTAGAAAACAAGGATAGATGCAAACGATTCGCCGGATTCACAGATAGATAAAGATGATGATGTTGTCATCATGTCGGAAGTACCAAGCCACCGGAAAAATATGAAGGAAGATTACGGAGAACAACTGCAAGATTCAACAGCTATAGAAAAGGTAGCACCAACTTGAACAGAAGGAATACAAGATCTGGAAGGTCTTCATGGCCTCTGGTGGATTGAGCATAGACGATAGAGCGAGAGGGTTTCAAGAGGTTACTTAACGAGATAGAGGTGAAAAGAACTCCATGTTCTTCTTGAAATGATTGAGAGAGGTTTAGCAGTCTTAAGGAAAATCTTTAGCGGAACGACGATGATAACTTGCCAACAAGGAATAACTCCAGATTGGTTGAAGATGGAGGATGGAATTAACAATGGACTTGCTGATTCCAGAATTGAAGTAATGTATTTAGCAGAAGGACGTGGTCGAGATAGGTGACTTCAAGAAGCCAGAATTCACACTTTGAGAACTTTGCACACAAGCGGTGTTCTCGCAGCTTGAGAGAAAGAGACATAGATGATCTTCCATGTTCTTCCATTGATATCGAATAGGCAAGCATATTATCAACATATACCACCATGAATTAACAAGATATTCCCAGAATACCAAGTTCAAAAGGCGAGAGAAACGAACAAATGCTCGAACACTTTCTGATCTCAACGTTCTTTGAAAGTCAATATTAAGAGCACGGGTTTGTGTTGAAGAAGATGCACTGGCAGAATATATTATCTGGTCCTTCGGAAGAAAAACAGATGTCACCTGGTTCACATTGTCGATTGGATCGCCGGTTACAAAGATAAAGAGATCTTGGATAAGAAACGATGATAACTCATACCTTAAGCAAAGCTATCGTTTAAAAGATGCAATTCCCTCGTATCCAGGAGAATTGTGCAGATATGGGGTTCAAAAAGATGTGCAGCATGATGAACAGATGATAGACCGCCGTAGTGCCTTGAGAAACTCCGGATTGCCAAAGATGCTTGAATATGCATAGATATGATCACGGTGTAACTCAAAATCACAGGAGATAACCGTCACCATTTGGAGGATAGTGTTGATAGCATTTTCCATATTCCACTCATGATAAGCATCCTATAGCTATGCCGAGAACCAAATTACAATCACCCACATCGGATCGACACATGTTATGCAATTAGCCCAAGAGAATTGGAGATGAAATAAAACTCCAGGATTAAGCGCCGGTGACAAAAGAGTGAGTTAGCATGGACATGCTGATAAAAGGGAGATAGATAATGTTTCACACACGACTGAAGAGGAGTGTGGAAACACAGATGTAACAAAGAAAAAATTTCCGCATTTTTTTCGGCATTAAAATACCAATAGATGTGCAAAATCACTTATCAGGTAGAGATTAGCAACTCCACATTCTGTGAAAGCATGCTGGAAGGAAGAACACCCTTAAGAAGATGGCACCGGTTAACAAGGAGTCGGATAGATCGCGCCGGTTTTCAAAAGCCTATCAGTATGGAATGTACCAATAGTTGATAACCAAATGCAGATTGTGATAACAAATTGGATGCAATAGATAGACAAGGAATTACACACACACACACATACTTTCTATGGTACTACGGAAACCCAGAACACGTGAATCCTAGTTTGAATTTTTAGAAGAGGATTGAAAACGTTACACTTCCTTACCAGAAAAGGGTGGGTGGGTGGGTAAGAAGAAAAATGGAAGCAGTCCTACTCTCACGTTGTTGTTTTTCCCTAGTATACATAACTACCAAAAATATTTGCTAGACTGACAACGACCATTTGGCTGAGACCACAAGGGCGGATGGCTCGATACCAATTGTAACTACCTCGGTGAATTACGCTCTAGTTACAAGCACGGATGAGCGAAATGGTTAAAATAATGCGGTGGCCAAATGCCACTCAGTAGACCTTTCGACCGTCCTAACCATTTCCAAACATCAGGACAAGAACGAGCGGCGTAATCGGCAGGCGAAGGGATCAACTACATACACAAATGAGTATGTATGCAAGCCACATACAACAGTCCTCAGAGCCATTCCATCTAAAAGAAATAGAAATATTGCAACGCCATACGGCAAGATCCAAATATCCTAGATAGAGATAATATTTTAGGATAGCTCCTCATACATCCAACATCAGAGTATCAGGCGGAAGCGGAAAACAAGATCCGAGTACGGATAAGAAGCAAATCGGCATAAGATGCCACATAAATAAACACATCCCGCCCACAGATCTCACGGATCCCCGTTCCCAGAATCTCTACACTGAATGATCGTTTCCAACATCATCTGTCTCCTCCACCCAGTATCCATCTTGCGAGTATACCTGTTCATCTGAATCAAACAATTTATCGTGTGAGACCCTAGGGGTACTCAGCAAGTCTTTATGCCACTAAAGGGGACACAACCTGGGGTGACGCAATTGCAGCAAAAGATAACATCTAACAAGTCTATAGATACTCGCTAACCATCTGCCTAACCAATGATAGACGAATGTCCGTGAATTAAGAACAACAGCCATAACAGTAATATTAACAGATCCATCCTCCTTCTCGCTTACCAACGAGAAAGCGGACGAACAACCCCCATCCGTTGGCATTTTTATTAACCATTCCATGAGTGTTGCACTATTTACTAGTCAGGTACTTAGTCAAATTAAAAGCGGTACTTTAGTTATACTTGTCTATGATCGAAAGCGTGCTCCAAGTCGTCCATAACATGACACGGCTTTCAGAAGATTTACCTAGGGTACACAAATAGCAACACACACTCGATCAACCTCGGAAAAACCAAATCAAAACCCAACGAGGCATTCTTGACAAAGCGATCACAGGATTCAGAAATGTTTCAGGGGGCCACCCCAATAAGCTACCCGCAATGAAGTTAGCCGGCTCCGAGGCGGACCCAGGGTTTGCGAGAACGGCTGTAAATGACTGGGAACCCGAAAATGTGACTGGGCTTGTCGATACCGCGAAATCGTGCCACGATCCCTAAACAGTATAGGTGCTCCTCACACAATCTTAAATAAAGCAAACATGGCATAAGTACATGATAGTAATAAAGCCCCAAACTACTTTGTGGCCCCGAGAAATAAGAATGAATCAAGCTCTGGCTCAGGGGGGTCCATAAGGCCGCCCGGATGTGGATAGTGCGAATAGTCAAGGAACAGGAATCAAGTACTCGGGGTCCTACGTGACACAAGTGAGCATGAAGAACCAAATAGCAGATATTGCCCACCGGTGCCACTTTCATTAGTTATCCCATTACTACTCAGGTTAAGTTGTTTAGGTACCTCGTTATCCATCAGACACTCACATACCCAACACATGCTGTTCTACGACCCGCATGGCTCAAACAACTCCTGTAGTAATGGCTCATGAGATGGAGGAACAAGCTTTGGTGGGGCTTAAAAGTAAAGGCTATGCAGTGCATGGGATTCAATTTAATGCAATCGCGACTCAATGATGCAAGAATAAGATAGAGGCAATAGGTACTATATGTATGCAAGCATGTGGTAGTGCTTGCCTGGCAGCTCAGTTGAAGCGAGGGACAGATCTGGGTAGTGCTCCTGGGACTCCTGATATATCCCCTGCTCAGCGTTTATTCGAAGAAGAACCAAACAAACAAGGGCCAACATAAATAGAGTGCACAAGCATATGAATTAAAATGCAACAAGCAAACAATCATGCCATGAGGAATGATGCACAATTTGCATGGCAATAATGTAGCATGGCATGGGTGAGGTGTGGGGTACAAGATTAAAGCATTTTATTAAGTTTTTAGCCCGGTTTGCTCTCATAACACTTGCTGTATACTTATTATTTATATGATGCATGCTGCAATTCAGAACATGGAAAGCATAGATAGAACGGGCTCGTCGCGCTGATCGATTTAGACATATTATTTGTCAAATTTGGAGTTATAAAACTAAAGTTATTAATTAATTAAGAAAAAGGGCATTTTATTGTAATTTTAATCATCTCGAAATTTTAAAGTGTTCAAACACTACTTTGAATAGCATATATGAATTCCTCACATTTTTCTGATTTCAAAACATATGTCATATGTATTATTTGGAATTATATTTTAAAAATTATTTAAAACAGATTCAAATTTGGAATTCAAAACATTTTCAGAAATTGTTTAGTAAAGCCAAAAGAGCTGCAGACTTTTTATCCCCAGAAGATTCTAGGCCTAGACAAAGACAGGTGGGCCGCTGCTGACTGGGCAAATACTGCACGCAAAACTTTCCTCACCGCAAGCTGAGCTAGCCCATGCGGCGGACAGGTGGGACCCGTGGGTGATGGGCCCACGCGCCAGTGGCCGAGCCCGCAGAGGCTGACAGGTGGGGACGGTTTGGAGCACAGGTTGAGGGCCTAAGAGCTGGGGGCTTAACTGCAAAACGGATGGAGAGGCTGACTGTGGGGCTCAGTGGTACCGCGGGTTAAGGAAAAAACAAAAGAGGGGGGATTTGAAAAGTTTCCACAGGCCCCTGTAGATCTTTCCTGCACCTGCGGACGGATCAGTGCTCGACCGACGCGGGGCGCGGCACGGGGATTCGAAGCCGCGACACGGGGCGCACACGCTAAGGGGTGGAGCCAGTGCGGCTGGGCTCGGGAGGTTGACAGAAGGGCAGCTGGTGGCTAGGTATGTCGCCTGCGAGTGGCGCGAACGCGAACGACAACGCCAGCACCGAGGGCGCTCGGCGAAAGGAACGGCGACGCTAGGGGTCTACGGCGAAGCGGAGGGTGTCAGGGAGGAAGTAGTGCTCACCGCAGAGCGATCGGAGAGGTCGGATCGTGCGGGGAGGCGCTACAGCGACGAGGACGCATAGGCCGGGAACTAGGGTTTCGGAGGCGAGAGCGTCGGTGAACGGCGTCACGGTGGTGTCGGCTCCTCCTCCACCGATCGTGCAGGAACATCGACGAGGCCTAGCTCCGCTTCCCCGACAACCAGATACTCCCGCCCGCCGCCATGGTAAACGAGGAAAAGAGGAGGCCGAGGGTGGCCGGTGGAGAGGGTAGACGGGGAGGAAAAAGAGGGAGGCGCATGACGGGGTGGATCTGGGCGAGGTAGAGGAGGCGTGGGGAAGGGAATAAACAGAGAGGAAGAGGAGAGGTGCCATGTGGGCGCGGGATAGGGTAAGTGAGGGTGGTGCACCTTAGCCTTCCTCTCCTCCTGCCTTGTCGTGCATGACGGAGGCAAGGAGAGGGGCCGGTGGTGAGGGGAAGGAGGCCGGCCAGAAGGTGGGGCCTCATGGCAGGGAGAGAAATATAGAGATAGAGAGAGAGGGGTAGATCTCGGTTAGGAGCTAGGGTTGGAGTAATGGGGTGGCTCGGGTTAGGGCTTTAGTGTTGGGGTAGGGCTTCGGCCTGGGAGGGTAGGGTGGCTAGGTGGCCTTGCTATCCGAGAGGGAGAGGGAAAAACTTCGGCATGGAGAGAGGAGAGAGGTGAGGTGAGGACTAGGGTAAGGGGTTAGGGTTGAGAGAGAGAAAAGAGAGAGAGACTAGGTGAGAGAGGGTAGGGTGTAGGGTTTGGTAATAACCACACTAGGTCATACATGGATGAAGGGTGAGAAAGGGAGGAAGGAGAGGACATGGTGTAGGGTTTTCTTTAAGGTGGTGTGATCATGTGTAAAGGAGAAAAAGGGGGGTGTGGATGATATCTCACTTGATCATGCATGGCATGGATGTTGAGGGTGATGAGGTGGAGATGGTGAGAGGAAGAGAGAACAAACTCACAAGGAAAAGTATCCACTCAAAAACCAAGGGCGAACCAAAAGAAAAGAAGTGGTGATGGTGTTTGCATGGCCCATGCAAAGTATTAAATGCCATGTTTTTATACTTGTGAAGACAATAATAATAACATGGCATTATTCTTATGCATCCCAAAATATGGAATAAAGGACAAGCAAAAGAAGATAGAATTGGATCCATCCCATCTCCCATGAGCTAGATTAAATATCAACAGAAAAATAAAAGCCCATGGTAAATGGAATGGTAGAATTATAAGGTGGTTAAAAGAAAAGTGATGGAGTTGAATAAAAGATATGCCCCCAACTCAACTTGGGCATCTAGCATTTATCAAGAACCAAATACAATGTATCAAGAGCCAAATACAATTAATAATGTATATGAGAGAAGAACCAAATGGAAAAGGGTTTTATATGATGCTCAAATGCAAGGTGGCATGATGACATGAGCATGATATAATTATGATGCAACAATTATGTAGGAAGTGGCATATATATAGACTAGGCTAGTAGCATTGCAATTGTTAGACAATTGGGATGCTACAATGACTGCCTCCGGTGTGATGCGTGAGTAGTTCATCCCTAGACTACGGGTCCATGTAGTAGCTAGGCGGTTGGTTCTTCTCCTTTGTGCTACCATGTCTAGATCTTGTGAGCTCCGTTCATGATCAAGATCATCTATTTGTAATCACACATGTTGTGTTTGCGGGGATCCGATGGATATTGAGATGCTATTTCAGATTGATTATTGATTCTCTCATGTCTTTGTTATTTGTGATCTTGCATGCTTTCTGTTGTTGGTAGCTATCTTGGCCGAGTAGATGCTAGCAACTCCAAGAGGAAGTATTTATGCTCGATAGTGGGTTCATGCGTCTAGGAATCTGGGGAAGTGACAGAAATCTCTAAGGTACTAGATGTGTTGTTGCTACGAGGGAGAAAACAACAATCCTTTGTTCATAGAACAATCGTATTGTTTACTTTACACACTTTGCTTAATGCAATTATCTGTTGCTTGCAACTTAATACTGGAGGGGGTTCGGATGATAACCTGAAGGTGGATTATTAGTCATAGATGCAGTTGGATTACGGTCTATTATAATGTTGTAATGCCCAATCAAATCTCATAGGAGTTAAGATGATTAGTATATGCATGTATTCTTTCTCGGTGTTTGTCAATTGCCCCATTGTAATTTGTTCACCCAACATGTTATCTATCTTAAGGAGAATCACCTCTAGTGAACTATGGACCCCGGTCCATTCTTTTACCATAAATCTACAATCTACTATTTACTATTTTCTGTTTACTTTCTGCAAGCAATTACTATCTTCCACACAATATGTATAATCCCTTGTTTTCAGCAAACTGGTGAGATTGACAACCTCACTGTAGGTTGGGGGCAAAGTTCTATAGTTGTGTTGTGTAGGACTCCAAGTTGGAAACAACACCTTGGAGGTGTTTCCTTGCTCCTACGGGTTCGATAACCTTGGTTTCATAACTGAGGGAAAACTTGCTGTTGTGCTCATCATACCTTCCTCTTGGGGTTCCCCAACGAGATCGACGTGTTGAGTCCGATCATCAAGGCTTTTTCTGGCGCCGTTGTCGGGGAGTCAAGGACATCTTCTCAAGGGGAGTCCCTCATAACCAATCTCTTTACTTTGTTTTTTTGTTTTGCTTAGTTTATTTCTGCTTTGTTTGCTTGTCTTTTTTATCAAAAATACAAAAAAATTAGTTCCTACTATATTTGTTATTTTTGTTGGTCTGTTATTGTCTTGCTTTATCATGCTTTCTATCAATGGTTGGTCTCTTTGAAACTAAATCTTATTGGCAACGTGGGTTCACAGAAGAACAAAAATATTATTATAAGGAACACCACTTGTCACAAAAAGGGAAACACTTATGGGAACAAATTAACAAATTGTATACCATTTCTAGAGACATGTGCTCTACTTATAATGTTACTTATTGCTTTGATAAATCTTGTTGTTGTAAGAGGTATAAACACCTCCATTTTCAATGTGAGTATAATGATGATGTTACCATATCTTCTTATGTTAAGGGAAATTATGACTTTTATGATGTGGAACAAATTGAAGAATTTATTGCTTGGAAGTGTGTATTCGAACTTGCTTATTTTCTTGAAAATACTGATGATGCACCTTATAAACATGAGGTTTATGATATACTTAAATTTTGCTTTGATAATTACAAGGAAGAAAATGGTTGTATTCTTGAATATATTAATAGATGCTCTCCACCAACGGAAGAGACTAATGCCTTGCAAGAGCCTATGGAAGAAGAAATTGCTGAAACTGGAAGCTCATTGGATGAAAAAGAGGAGGGGAGTGATGACCAAGAGGAGGAAGAATGGAGCAACTACCCATGTCTACCTCCCAATAAGAGTAACTCTTAATATTTTATTTGATAACCCTCCATGCTTACCAAAGGAGGATGAGTTTGATATTTTTATTGTTAAGTTTGTTCATGAGTCTACTGAAAATTATTATGAGAGAGGAAAATATGGTTGTAAAAGTTTTCATGATACTAAAACACCTCTCTATTTGCTGAAAGCTTTGAAGTTACTCTCGTTTTATCTTCCTATGCTTGTCACTTTGTTCTTTGAGAATTTATTTGCGTATAAGATTCCTATGCATAGGAAGTGGGTTAGACTTAAATGTGTTTTGAATTTGCTTCTTGATGCTCTCCAAGAATATTCATGTTTTTATCTACCTGATACGTCCAAAACGTATCTACTTTTCCAAACACTTTTGCTATTGTTTCTCCTCTATATTTGTGTGATTTGGATACAATTAATGCAGACTAACGCTGTTTTCAGCAGAATTGCCTTGGTGTCTACTTTTTGTGCAGAAAATCAACTATCAGGAAAAATCCCGGAAAATATGCCAAAAATCCTATTTCACCCGAAGACTCTAGGAGCCAGAATATGAGACGGAGAAGAGCCCTGGGGTGGCCACACCACCTGGTGGTGCGGGCCAGGCCAGGCCATGCCAGGGGGTGGTGTGGGCCCCCCAGGCACCCCCTCGGCCTCTCTCTTCGCCTATAAGGAGCCTTCAGACCTAAAAACTTCGGGGGGGTCGATGTTTTTTCAGAAGGAGTTCTGCTCCGCTGCCACCACCAGATTCCACAAAACAGCACCAGAAACTCTGTTCTGGAACCCTGCCAGGACGGGGAATTGGAGGAGATCATCGCCATCATCATCACCATCGCTTCTCCATCGACCCATCCATGTTTCCCCCATCTATGAGTGAGTAATCCCCTGCTGTAGGCTATGGGGATGGTAGGGATTGGATGAGATCGTTCATGTAATGTCATCAGATTGTTAGGGCATGGTGCCTAGTATCTTTTATTAGTGCTTTATGACTTTGTTGCGACTTATTGTGCTTAATGCTTATCACTAGGGCCCGAGTGCCATGATTTCAGATCTAAACTTATTATTGATTCATTATGATAGTATTGTTTATGGTCTTATCTGCAAGTTGTATACACACGTTGTTGTCCGGAACCTATGGCCCCGAAGTGACAGAAATCGGGATAACCGGAAGGGAAAGGCGTTGATGTGAGGATCACATGTGTTCACGGAGTGTTAATGCTTTGCTCCGGTGCTCTATTAAAAGGAGCACCTTAATTGCCAGTAGTTCCCTAGAGGCCCCGCTGCAAACGGGCTGGCAGGACAAAAGATGTTGTGCAAGTTCTCATTGCGAGCACGCATGACTATATATGGAACACATGCCTAGGATTGTCTAGTACTTGGATGCTTTATCTTATTTATCTGCAATTGCCCTATGTTCTAATTGCTATGTGAATTGTCTTGTCCATGCAACGCCCGTCCATCCATCCCTATGCCTACCACACTCGAATCCCACTATTTACTGCTTTTGTTACTACTGTCTTTACTTTGCTAATGCTGTTACTTTGCTATTCCTACTACAAAACTGTTGCCACTAATAAACTGCTGTGAGCAAGATTATTTCCAGGTGCAGCTGAATTGACAACTCAGTTGTTAAGGCTTATAAATATTCTTTGGCTCCCCTTGTGTCGAATCAATAAATTGGGTTTCACTTCCCTCGAAAATACTGCGATACACCCCCTATACTTGTGGGTCATCAAGACTATTTTCTGGCGCCGTTGCCGGGGACCATAGCTTTATTTATCAAGTTCACTTGGATTCTCTATTGTTTGCTGCTATCCATCCATCATGGGTAAGTCTCGTGATGGCAAGGTTCCTATTTTACCATCCACTACAAGAAGAGGTACGGTTCTGAACACCTCTGTTGCTCTTGATTCACCGTCTGTTATAAGTAAGCTCGTTACACCACCACATACACATGCTACACACACTGCTGAATCTAAAACTTTTGATGATTATGATGCTGCTTCTACTGTGCTTGATAAGAGTGGTTCATTAGGTCCTTTCCTAGATGCTACGATTGCTAGAACTATAGCCGGAAATACCGAAACTCCTAATGAAGGCACTACCACACCTGTTGGCTCACCTGAGTCTAGTGAGAGTTATGATATTGAAGAAGATTATGTTGAGATGACTGATGAGTTTATTAAAGAATGTAAGAACACCTATGATAGGAGCGCTGCTAAGAGTCTCCTTGAGAGGCGTACTATTAGACCCAAATTATCTCCTGCTGCTAAGTTTGCTGCTTCTCCCATAAACATTATAGATGAAGATTATGATTTCTCTCTTGATCTATCTTACATAGCTATTGTCGAGAAAGAACCTTTTTGTGGGACTAAGAATGAAAGTGCGGTAGCACATATGAATGAACTTTCTACCATGAGTGGCTTGTTTTCTGATGATATTAAGATGCGTACTTACTTTGTTGCTAAGATTTTTCCCTTTTCAATGAAAGGAGAAGCTAAAACTTGGTTTAATAATTTACCTCCTGGATCTATTGATAACCCTGAGTGTTTGATTAGTACTTTCCTGCAGAAATATTTTCCTCCCAGTGCTAGACATGCTATTTTATAGGACCTTTTTGATTTTAAACAGGGAGAAAAAGAGGTATTGCCTGAATCTTGGGCAAGGTTTTGTGCTTTGATTCATGCACAGGCTGGAAGTCCATTACCTAAGAATGAGCTTCTTGATATATTTTATAATGGACTAACTGAGGGATCTAGGACATACCTAGATAGTTATGCTGATTGTGTTTTCAGGAATAGGACTCCGAAGGAAGTTGAGGAATTAATGGCTAAAATAAGCAAGAATTATGAAGATTGGACTCGTCCTAAACAAGCTATACTTGAAGTAATTGTACCTGAACCATCTATTCCTGTGCCTATTCCAACATCAAAGAAGAGGGGAGTTATTGAATTAAATGATGAAGTGATGAAGGAAGCTAAGAAATGTCTTAAGGAGAAGGGAATTAAAGCTGCAGATGTCAAGAATTTACCTCCTATAGAAGAATTATGTAAGCCTATTCCCTACTCATCCACTATTGAGCTACACTCTCTCCAACACTTTGATGAAGGTGATATCCCTTACTCTAAACCTCCTGATCAATGCTTAGAAGAATTCGATATCTTTATTGTTAAGCAAGATAACTTTAATAAAAGGGTGAAAAATCATCTAATGGAAAACACTAGAGCTATTGTTGAGTTGAAAGATATTGTGGAAAGAACCTCTAATGATGTTAAAATGATTGTTAAACACTTTCAAATGGTTCAAACTCAAATAGATCAACTCGTTAAAGTGCAAAATGACTTGCTAGTTAATGCTGCTAAAGAAAAACATGCTTATGAAATCAGAACTAGAAGTGGTGCTGCTACCCAGGATCCTCTATATCCTGAGGGGCATCCCAAAAGAATTGAGCAAGATTCTCAACAAGCTGAAAATAGTGGTTCTACTCGTAAGAAAAGGAAAAAGAAACATAAAACTGTTATAGAACCCTCTAAACCTGCTATAGATCCTAATAGTATATCTATCTCTGATGCTGAAACTGAAAGTGGTAATGAAGAAAATGAAGTTCCTAATGAATAAAAAGTTGAAGAAGAACCTGAAAACCACACTAAGACTACTAAATACACCAAAGAAGATTTTATTGCTAAGAAACATGGTAGTGAAAGAGAACCTTGGGTCCAAAAACCTATGCCTTTCCCTGATAAGAAACACAAGTCAAAGGAAGATGGACACTATAATAAGTTTTGTGAGTGGATGAAGCCTTTATTCTTGCAAATTCCTTTGACTGATGCTATTAAATTGCCTCCTTACTCAAAGTATATGAAGGACATTGTCTCGAATAAAAGGAAGATCCCTAATGAAGAAATTTCTACTTTGCTTGCTAATTATTTCTTCAATGGTAAGGTTCCTAAGAAACTTGGAGACCCAGGTATTCCAACTATCCCTTGCTCTATTAAGAACAGTTATGTTAGAACTGCTTTGTGTGATTTGGGAGCTGGAGTTAGTGTTATGCCTTTCTCTCTCTATAAGAGGCTTCAGCTTGAAAAATTGATACCAACTGATATATCTTTGCAAATGGCTGATAAATCTACCACTATTCCTGTGGGTATATGTGAGGATGTACCTGTTCAGGTGTCTCACAATTGCTTGATATTAACTGATTTTGTTGTGCTTGAAATGCCTGAAGATGATAATATGTCTATTATTCTTGGGAGACCTTTTCTTAATACTGCAGGAGCTGTTATTAATTGCAATCAAGGAAAGGTGACCTTCAATGTTAATGACAAGGAACATACTGTCTATTTCCCCAAGAAGATTGAAAGGACTTATGGTTTGAATTCAATTGAACATGTTGAAGGCATTCAAGTTGGAGAAATATATTGTCCCATACCAAGAGAAAAAATTGAAAATATTATGATTGGGACCATTGCTATCAAGGTTAAAGTAACATAATCATTAGTGGAGTACAAAGTTTTGTCTCATATGCAATTGTTTTGGTAGGAAGACTTGATCAACCTTGCTAACAAAAGGATTCCATTGAACAAAACAATGTTTTCATTATGATTATTTCCGTTTATTTTTATCTTTTGCTTTTTAGTTTTTGCTCTCGTTTAGTTTTATTTGTGTTGTTAGTTTGCTTGCATGCTAGAACTTCTGTAGTTCTAGCCTTGTTTTGTCTTTGCATCATGTTTTCAAAAAAAAATCTGTCTGTCAGAAAAATCATTCTTCTATTTCTGAAAAAAGCCCAAAAATAAAGTGTCTCGAAAATTCCAGAAAATTCATATTAAATTTTTACGTGAAAAAGGTGCAGATGAGTACCTGGTAGGTACCGGGGGGCCCACTAGGTAGGCACACCATGTGGTGGCGCGGCCAGCCCTGGGTGGCGCCATCCCTGGTGTGGGCCACCCCTGGCCCCCCACTACTTCTCTCACCTGCCACTTTCTTCTCTCTCCTGAGTAAGCTCCAGTTCATAGCTCAAAATCACGTTCTCTCTGTGCTTGCTCTCGATTTCTTCGATCTACTTGCTCAGCCCATCTTTCTTGCTGAAATTTGGAGCATTTGTTCCTTGGTATGTGACTCCTCCCCTTGTCCAAGTAGATTTGTGTTTAGTGGATTATATGTTGAGTATTTTGCTGCTGTAGGTGACTGGTTATGAGAGCTTGTAAGCTTGTTTGATGCTTAGAGATATAGTTTTGATGCATGTTTAGGCCTCTTGCAACTCCCTATGAGTAGAATCCTTCATTATATTTACTTTGCAATCACTTGTTTAATAGGTGTTTAAATTTCAGAATAAAAGATGAGTGAGCACCACCTAAACCAACATGAACTTTGGGTGCCTGAGGTCATGAAGGTCCACAGGGAGGAGGAAGTTTTTCCCTCCATTTATCCATGCCCTGAGTTCATGAGAGCTGCAGGAATTCTACAAGATTTCCACACTTTGGTTTCTAATGCAGGGTTAGAGCGTTTCTTGGAAGATGAACCTTGTCAATTTGTGAAGCTAACCATGTCTGTGGTGCAGGATTTCCAATTTAGTCACTCTTTGCCTCACCCCATGGTCCATTACAAAATTTACAATATTGCTATCAATCTTTCTCTTGATGATTTTTGTGCAGCCATTAAGGTACCTCAATGGGGATCATGTAAGAAGATTAAAGAGAGACCGGAACCACTCATGGATTTATACGCAGAAATTTGTCAAGGGAGTAGCTTCTCAAAGGAGAATGGAAAAATCCCTAACATTCATCTTCCCTCCATTCTCTACTTTGTCTACTTTATTGCCAAGTGTGTTCTTGCTAGGAAAACTACCAATAAGTTATCTTCGTTTGATCTAGCATTTATCTCTGCTGCTCTTAGACGAGATAGGTCTTACAACTTGGGGGCTTTGATAGCTTTCTGTCTTGCTGCTAACCATGAGAAAGGTGGAATTTGTGGAGGCCTCATTGCCTATCGTTTACTAGCATTGCATGGTTTAGTGCCTCATCATCTAGACCTACAGTTTCCCATAGAGAGGCTTGATTTTAATTCCATGATACAGCATAAATTTATTTCCTCATGGGCCAGTTTGAGTGAGTTGTCTTATGAAATAACCTTTCTCAAAGCTGGTTGGAGAAAGAGCAAGTCCGAGCATGTTGTTCTTTTGCCTGCACCTGTTTTGTTTAACCTTGATAACATGGAAGGATGGTCCCTCACTGAGGAGGAGCTGGGCACGTACTTGGGAGAGCTCTCCCAACAGGAGCAGGACACTAGAAGGGAGGTCACGGGCAATTCGGTCCAGCCCTCGAATGAGGGAGAGTCTTCATATCAGTAGCCCGCTTATGATTGGGGAGCTTCCTCTTCTTCTCATGGACCCAGCTACGACCATTCTTACCAAGATCCGCCCGCTTGGAACCCCTATTCGTACATGGATTGATACCCACTTAGGCCAAAAGCCTAAGCTTGGGGGAGGTACGCCGACACCGCACTCATCTCCATATCATGTTGCGTCGGTACTTTGTATATTCATGTTTTCATTCTCTTTTTAGTTTTCGTTCTTCTTTGCTTTTGCTTTCTAAAAACACAAAAAGACCAAAAATATTTTTGTTGTTTCTCTTTGGTTTGCTTCTTCTTTTTGCCTTGGTTTGCTTTTCCCTTTTCGCTTTGTTTGAACTATTCGAAAAACCCAAAAAGATTTTGCTTTGCTTGTTTTTCTCTTTTGGTTCTTATTTAAAAATATTTGTCGTTCTTCTTTGGTTTTTGCAAGTTTGCTACAGGGTTCGGCAGTTCTCAGTGGATTATTGGTTTCATATTATTATTCAAGCCACACAAGTGAAGAGCAATAATGAGGATCAATGACAACTTGAGGCGTGGTAAGAGGCTGGTAACGAACTCTATTTGTTTTCATTTTTGTACATATACTCATCACTGTGGGCGTGCTTAGTCTGTTCATGTAGAGTGTATGTTATCTTTGGATGCTTAGTAGTTCTTGCTTTCTTATGATTAGCTCCAGCTCGCTAATAGTTTGTAGCATGTCTCATGAATGTTTGCTTGCATTGCTCTATTCATAAATTGGTATGACACCGTGGTATCCTCCTCTGAATGTTTCATTTGAATTGACTTGGCACATGCTCACGCATGCACAGGACTGTGATAATCAGTTAAGCCTTGATGATTTTTTTTGCCTTGAGGATCTTGAATCACTTTCATGCCATGAGTAGTCCTGTTTTGTTGCAAGCATGATAATGACAGCTATTGCTCTCTCGTTTGTCGCTCCCTTACTTTTGCTAGCCTTCACTTCCACTGAGTGTTTTACTCAGGTTTCCAACTTCCTAAACCAAATATTTCCAAAGTGTCCACCATACCTACCTATTAGCATCATTTGCTACTCCCGTGCATATTCAATATGCCTTGTTTTTTTCCGAATAAAATGTTTGCTTGTTATGAGAAAGTTAGTTAGTAAAGCTCTCACGAACTTGATGGCACACTTTATTTCCTGCACTTAATAAACCTGAACCATTGTGAACTCTCCATGAAAGTTATATGCTTGCAAATTATAGGCTAGGGATTAGTAGAACCGTGCTGTCACGGGGAACACTTTCAACACTTGTAAATATATACCTAGTTGATACCTTGCTCTTTTGTTTGCGGATGTTGTTGGTGTGAAATAAAAGGGGAGCTTGTAAGTCCATGGAGTTATGTATGTGTGTTAGAGAAATGCCTAGGCCGCTGGTCTAATCCATGCTGACATTGTGGAAACCTGCAGCGTAACCATAATGATATCTATGAAGCATTCTTCTCATAAAAAAAGAGAGATAGCTATTGAGAAAAAGAAAAAAAAAGAGATTTATGAAAAGAGGAAAGAGAGAAAAAACACCATTTTCCCATGATAAATAAGAATATTGCTGAGATACTCATTGTCTGCTTGCCTTGTCATTTTGATATGGGGATTCTTCCGTATCATCGGGCAAGGGGTACCCCGTTGGCGGTTCTCAATGATACGCACATACTTACGATGACAAGAACTTACCGGTAACTAAAGTTGAGTAGCATGAGGAGCGGCCCTCGTACTCAAGGGACTTGGGATTTTCAGTTTATAGTCTGTCAAGCATATAACTCAGATTGGACCTCACTTTCACCTTAACCACGTTAAAGATGCTTATGATAGGGGCAATGAGAGCTCAAAGCTAACAAGTACCATACTTTCAGCATTTGGAAGCCTTTCAAATTATTCAAAAACCTTTTCCTTTACTTGTTGAGTCTCCACTTATTCTCTGAGCACCTTCTTGAGAGCATAGTTGTCATTCTTTGTGTTTGTTCCATTACTTGATTATTTGTGTTATGACTTTGATGCTTGTATCTTTGATATCTTTACTTCTAGTCATCACTTGAACTTCAGAGGTGCCTTGGCATTCATAATCAAAGGCAAGCGAGATACCACTCTATCATACTTTTTTCATGAGCATTGTAATGTTGCTTACATTTGTGCTTCATGCTACTAATTATTCTTGGGTTGGAATCTCTTCATAGCTTGCAATGACTATTAAGTAGACTCAGTTGCATACTCTTTATTATGAATTGTCCAAGTAGTTGATCACATTGCTGAGAATATTTACATCATATGAAGCAAATGTGTTCGTGAAAGTTCTTTTATCGCACTCAGTTTTCAACTGAATTGCTTGAGGACAAGTAATAAGCTAAGCTTGGGGGGGGGGGCGTTGATACGTCCAAAACGTATCTACTTTCCCGAACACTTTTGCTATTGTTTCTCCTCTATACTTGTGTGATTTGGATACAACTAATGTGGACTAACGCTGTTTTCAGCAGAATTGCCTTGGTGTCTACTTTTTGTGCAGAAAATTAACTATCAAGAAAACCCCCGGAAAATATGCCAAAAATCCTATTTCACCCGAAGACTCCAGGATCCAGAATACGAGATGGAGAAGAGCCCTGGGGTGGCCACACCACCTGGTGGCGCGGGCCAGGCCAGGCCGTGCCAAGGGTGGTGTGGGCCCCCCAGGCACCCCCTCGGCCTCTCTCTTCGCCTATAAGGAGCCTTCTGACCTAAAAACTTCGGGGGGTTCGACGTTTTTCTAGATGGAGTTTTGCTCTGCCGCCACCACCAGATTCCATGAAACAGCACCAGAAACTCCGTTCTGGCACCCTGCCGGGACGGGGAATTGGAGAAGATCATCGCCATCATGATCACCATCGCTTCTCCATCGACCATCAATGTTTTCCCCATCTATGAGTGAGTAATCCCCCGATGTAGGCTATGGGGATGGTAGGGATTGGATGAGATGGTTCATGTAATGGCATCAGATTGTTAGGGCATGGTGCCTAGTATCTTTTATTAGTGCTTTATGACTTTGTTGCGACTTGTTGTGCTTAATGCTTGTCAGTAGGGCCCGAGTGCCATGATTTCAGATCTGAACTTATTATTGATTCATTATGATAGTATTGTTTATGGTCTTATCTGCAAGTTGTATACACATGTTGTTGTCCAGAACCTATGGCCCCGAAGTGACAGAAATCGGGATAACCGGAAGGGAAAGGCTTTGATGTGAGGATCACATGTGTTCACGGAGTGTTAATGCTTTGCTCCGGTGCTCTATTAAAAGGAGCACCTTAATTACCAGTAGTTCCCTAGAGTCCCCGCTGCAAACGGGCTGGCAGGACAAAAGATGCTGTGCAAGTTCTCATTGCGAGCACGTATGACTATATATGGAACACATGCCTAGGATTGTCTTGTACTTGGATGCTTTATCTTATTTATCTACAATTTCCCTATGTTCTGATTGCTATGTGAATTGTCTTGTCCATGCAATGCCCGTCCATCCATCCCTATGCCTACCGCACTCGAATCCCACTGTTTACTGCTTTTGTTACTACTGTCTTTACTTTGCTACTACTGTTACTTTGCTATTCCTACTACAAAACTATTGCCACTGATAAACTGCTGTGAGCAAGATTGTTTCCAGGTGTAGCTGAATTGACAACTCAGTTGTTAAGGCTTATAAATATTCTTTGGCTCCCCTTGTGTCGAATCAATAAATTGGGTTTCACTTCCCTCGAAAATACTGCGATACACCCCCTATACTTGTGGGTCATCACTACCTTCCGAATTAAACTTGTTATGTGAAAATTAGTGATTAAAGCTCTCACAAACTTGATGGCACACTTTACTTTTCTTGCCCCTAATAAACTTGAACCATTGTGTCATCTATGTTGTATATGCTTGCACTTATATGTTGGGATTAGCAGAACCATGCTGTCATGTGGAACGCTTTCAACATTGCACTTGTACATTGTACCCAGTTGATATCATGCTCTTTTGTTTATGGATGTCGTCAGTGTGAAATGAAAGGGGAGCTTGTAAGTCCATGGAGTTATGTATGTGTGTTAGAGAAACGCCTAGGCCGCTAGCCTAAGCCATGCCTAATCATGGTGGAAACTTGCAGCATCACCATAGTGAGAAATCTATGAAGCATTCTTCTTATAAAAAAAGAGGTAGAGATTGAGAAAAAAGAAAAAAAGATGATAAAAGAGGAAAGAGAGAAAAAAGCACCATTTTCCCATGGTAAATAAGAAGATTGCTGAGATGTTCATTGTCTGCTTGCCTTGTCATTTTGATTATGGGATAGCTCCTGTATCATGTGCAAGGGGTACCACGTTGGAGATTCTCTAGGATACACATGTACTTACTATGACAAGAACTTACCGGTAACTAAACTTGAGTAGCATGAGGAGCGACCCTCGTATTCAAGGTACATGAGATTGCCAACTTATACTTTGTCAAGCATATACTCCATAGTTTGTTCACTTTAACCTTAATCACTTCAAGATGCTTATGATAGGGGCAATGAGAGATGAAAGATAATAAGTATCATAATTTGTGGAAGCTCTTTATGAGACTTGAATCCCTGCTTCCTTCTATGAAGGCCTTTCTTTTACTTTTATGTCGAGTCTCCATCTTCTATCTTTATGCACCTATTGAGAGAGCATAGTGGCCATTCTTAGTTTAATGTGCATTGTCCCAAGACTTGTTGATTGATTCATAACTTTTATATTGCTTGTTCTTAAACTATTTGTATCTAGTCACCCTAATCAACTTTGAAGGTGTCCTATGCATTTATGTTTTGCTACACTATGAGGGACAAGCTAAATACCATTCTCATTATGTTTTCTATATGTGAAACAAACAAACGTCTTGCAAAGCATTGTTATTCATGAATCTTTTGTTTGTGCCTTTTCATGTTACAACGGGCCTGTTCGTCCGCAGTACCAAAGTTCGTAGGCCAGCGCATGGCGGTACCTAAGTTGCCTGAAATTACTGCGTTTCGAAAAGTTGGGACGCCAACTACTGAGAGGGGACATTTCGAGGCAAACTCATCTCACCCCTACCAAATTCAAACATTCCGTTAAACCGCCCTATGAAGTAGACGGTTGGGACCCACATGTCGGTCATCTATCCGTGACGCGGGCGCCAACGCGGCAACCTCTTAGGCAAATAGATCAGATAAGTGGATTGGATGCGTTGACCAATTTCACAAATCCATTCCCACCTTTCCCCTAGAACCGGCAGCGTCGGAATCCACCCTCCAGGCAGGACGATCCCTTCGGACATTTGACTTCCAGGGCCAAGTTTCTACGCCCAGTTGCTGCGCCCAGTCGGTGATACCGAGCTCCAATGGAGCATGCCGTAGCCGTTGTTGCGAGGCTCTAGCCCGCCTTCGCCGCCGACGAGCCGAGCAGTTCGGAGGATGGCAGATCCTACTATCAAGGAAGAAGAAGTTCTGGCTACAAGCGGGTGAGCTACCCTTCTCTTTGCTATTCGCACTAATTATAACTGCTAGCTGGCTACTGAACCTCAAATTGTTTGTTAGCCCAACGCTGACAAACATATTTTGTCCAGAGTTTTTTGTTAAGTGGGATCTGCGCGGACCCCCTTACCTGGTTACGGTAGTCCTCTACAGGTACGACTCTAATGGCAAGTGGTATGGAATCCATTGTTTCACGATGGAAGAAGCGCCTGCACAGATCTGCACTATATCTGGTATGGTTGCTGCTTTGCGTAATCATGTTGAATTATGGCCGAAGCAGACAACAAAGTTCAGCTTCATGGATGAATGTGGCATCATGGTTCCTATAATGTGTGACAGTCAGCTAATGGGGTTGATGAAAAGGTATGCTTTGGCTGCCATGTTTGACCTGAAATGTCATGTACTGGATGTGGAAGCTGCTGCAACTAGGAGTCGCCCTTCTATTCTTGGATAGGGTGGTTGCTCGAACCCAATTAGCTCCTAGTAAGCAAAGGTCGCTTGGGGTTCGCATGTTTGTGCTGAATTGTAATTTTTGTTTTATTTACTCTGTAGATATTGGGCAGTTATGCAACAGTCTTGTTTCTTTGACAGGAAGCGCCGCAAGGTTAGAAACATGACTGCCGTGTCAGTCATTTTGCTGCCCAAGGAAATTAAAAACGAGTGGAAAGATGATGCTGGACACGATTCTGGTGCCCATTGTCCCAACGATGCAGAGTACGTGAAGCTAAGAAAATTGGCACCAAGGAAGAGGAAGAAGGCAGGAAATGAAGAAGCCAGTGGACGTGAAGGCTTGGCACCTGTCATGGAAGAAGGCTGGAAATGAAGATGCATAGTAATGTGTTGAACTTGAACCTATATATGTAATTACATTAAATTCGAGCTCGTGGTGGCACGTTGCGGGTAAACAATCTACCCACGTTCTCTGAGTAAAATGTAGCGCGACTTAGGGTTTGGAAACGCCCGAGTCAGTAGTTGAATCCGAAATTGTGATTGTGCCACTGCTATCTGAAAACACGCAACACCGGTTCCACGATTGTTGAGGGGCATGAGGTCTCCAAATACGATGGAATGTAAGTGGCACAGAAATAAATTATTTAAGCTGCCACACTCCACGAAGCAGCAACTTATTTCAGATCCTGCACAACGACGTGGAAACATAAACAACAATGTTCTCACCGATAATGCCTAGATGAGGAGGAAATCGGTACCACTTTCTGGCCTAATCTTGAGCCCGTCTATCTCACCGCCTCTCTGCTCCTCCATCCCCTGCATCTGGCGAAGCTCCCGGATCTCCAGTAACCGGGTGTACGTGCTTCCACTTTATAAATTGTGGTTGTGCCATTTGCATGCGGCCAAATCCACGTAGATTATGTTTAAACAAACCACCAATGTCAGAATACACTAGTAGAAAAGGGGTCTTTGGTCCACGGTCACGTTCCCAATCCGGGACAGAGATCTAAATCGAGGCAGAAATTGATCTAAATCACAAATTCTTCCATAAATTAATCGAGACAGAGATCTAAATCGAGGCATTTCATTAATTCAACCACAAATTCTTCTAAACCAAGGTGCGATTTCACATCCTACATTAATTCAACCACTAGTCAACAATTTCACTTCCGCTGCCGCTGTCCTCCGAGCCGCCGGCTTCCTCGTCTTTGTCGGACGGAACCTCCCGATTTCCGCATTGTACGCGAGACGGAGCACCTCTTCGCGGCGAGCAGCGGCGATGACGGTGAACTTGGTTCGTCTAGGGACAGACCAGAACCTCTCCCGCTCTTCTCGGTTGCGGAGATCCCGGTGCACCACGCGCCCGTAAACGATGCGGTTGCCAATCTTGGCCTTCCGCTCCTTCTTGAATAGCACCGGCCAGTACGGGCTGGCCGCCGCGTACCGGGGCAGCACCCTCTTCCACACGGGCATCTGGCGGCGGCGCACCGTGATTTCTCTCTCCATCACGGCTCCGCCGGGGACGAGGAGCGGAGCCACCGGCACCCCCACATAGTTGATGCGCCATCCGTGGGTCACCATCGTGGCCGGCGGCGCGAGGATGTCGAAGTGCGCGAACATCATCGCCTCGTAGAAGTTCAGCGAGGGCATCTCCATGGCGGCGCGGTGGAGATTGGAGAGGGAGCGAGGGGGTGGACGACGAAGCGACGGCGCAGTGGAGATTGGAGACGGCGAGGGGATGGGCGACAAAGCGACGAGTTGTGGCACCTCCTATTTGTACACGAGGACGACGAAGCGACGGGCAGAATATCCAAGGGGCATTGGTCAGACAAAAGGAAGTAATGCAGGGTTAAGACAGATTAACGGGCAACCAATTTTTTTACTCCTAGGACTCCGGGGCCAATAGTTCATACCGCTAGGTCAACAAGTACAACTATTACAACTTAAAAAAGGCACAGAACTTAAGCTAAATAGAACTAGTTATCACACATCTCCTTGATCTTCCTAATCTTAGCCCTATGCGCATCTTCCTGCGAGAGCAAGGATTGAATCGTCTGCTCCTTCCTTTTAGCATCTTCCTTGCACAGCTTCAATTGTTTGTCTGCATCTTTCCTCATGCACTTGTCAATACTCGTAGTTGTGAACTGCAGGACTTTGGCCTGGTGAAGATCCTTCCTTGCTTGAGTCAGTTCTTGCTCTACTTTATCCTTCAGGGCCAATGCCGCGTCCCTCTGCTTCTCGACTTTGCTAACCTTGTCTTCCACCCCCATGAGATCTCTCTTATGCTTGGTCGTGTCAACTGGTTCCCATAACTTCATCTCAACACTGTCAAGAAGTGATCTGAATGCGGATTCTTTCAACTCAATAGTCATTTCCCATAGTTTGTCTAGCGTTTTCTGCATCGATTTGGGCCACTCTAGATCTACCCATTTGACAACACCGCAACTTACGCCTCGCATCATTGCACGATGTCCTTGACACCGTAGAAACCTCCTGCCTGTGTTTCGTCCTTCGAACGCTACAAATTTAGCAGGCACATATCCATGTTTACATAGTAGAGGACTGTCTTCATCCGCTAAACCGTGATAGTCGGCGTCATACATTGTCTAGTTGGCCTAACACATCATACGCGCATGAGTAAACGGAGTAGATCTGGCTCAAAAAATAGATAACTGGCCACGGATGATAGCGATAGAGATGAGACGACTCACATCGAAATCACCGTCCCACTGCCACGACGCAGCCGCCGCTCCCTTGAACCCATGGAGAGAGGGGAGGGGGGAGGCTGCCGGAGAGGGGATTGGGATGGAGGCGCCATCGACTTGCGGCTACGGCAGGATGGGAGTGATGTGGGGAATGTGGCTTCGAGGGGAAGGAAGAGAAGTACGGGGAGGAAGAGAAGTAATGAGGATGTGACACTGGGATATGGCCCGCTCAACTCGTGAGTCCTGACACTCGCAACAGGGGAGCCCCCGATGTTTCCAGTTTGTCTAGAGCAAGCATGGCCAATCATGCCACAGAACAGACTACTCGCGGATCGATCTCACGAAAACCATCCCAATCGTCCAAGCGCCCCGATCGAACGGTATGTAACAATCGTCAAGCAGAACAACTATGTTAGGGCGTGCCTTCTAGAAGACTCGGTCTAACGCTAAGGTTAGGGCTATCATAAGGTTAATTAGTATCCATATGCGGTTTATGAAAAGAACATATATGCAATGACACTAGTGATATGTGGTTTGCGAGAAGAACACACATGCAATGACTCTAGCTGTGGTTAATGAGAAGAGCAGACATGCAATGACACTGGTGGATCCATGTGTGGTTAATGAGAAGAACACACATGCAATGACACTGGGTGTGGTTCATGATATGGTTTGTGAGAAGAACACACATGCAATGACTCTAGCTGTGGTTCATGAAAAGAGCAGACATGTGATGACTCTAACTGTGGTTGATGAAAAGAGCAGACATGCGATGCCACCGGTGGATCCATGTGTGGTCTATGAGAGGAACACACATGCAATGACACCGGTGGATCCTTACGTGGTTTGTGAGAATAACACACATGCAATGACACTGGTGGATCCATGTGTGGTCTGTGAAAAGAACACACATGCAATGACACTGGGTGGATCCATGTGTGGTTCATGGGAAGAACACACATTTAATGACACTGGTGGATCCATGTGTGGTCTGTGGGAAGAACACACATGCAATGACACTGGTGATATGTGGTCTGTGGGAAGAACACACATGCAATGACACTGGTGATATGTGGTCTGTGAGAAGAACACACATGCAATGACTCTAGCTATGGTTCATGAAAAGAGCAGACATGCGATGACACTAGTGGATCCATGTGTGGTTCATGGGAAGAACACACATGCAATGACACTGGGTGTGGTTCATGATATGGTCTATGGGAAGAACACACATGCAATGACTCTGGTGATATGTGGTTTGTGAGAAGAACAGACATGCAATGACTCTAGGTGTGGTTAATGAGAAGAGCAGACATGTAATGACACTGGTGGATCCATGTGTGGTTAATGAGAAGAACACACATGCAATGACACTGGGTGTGGTTCATGATATGGTTTGTGAGAAGAACACACATGCAATGACTCTAGCTGTAGTTCATGAAAAGAGCAGAAATGCGATGAATCTAACCGTGGTTCATGAAAAGAGCACACATGCGATGCCACCGGTGGATCCATGTGTGGTCTATGAGAGGAACACACATGAAATGACACCGGTGGATCCTTACGTGTGAGAATAACACACATGCAATGACACTAGTGGATCCATGTGTGGTCTGTGAAAAGAACACACATGCAATGACACTGGGTGGATCCATGTGTGGTTCATGGGAAGAACACACATGCAATGACACTGGTGGATCCATGTGTGGTCTGTGGGAAGAACCCACATGCAATGACCCTGGTGATATGTGGTCTGTGAGAAGAACACACATGCAATGACTCTAGCTGTGGTTCATGAAAAGAGCAGACATGCGTTGACACTGGTGGATCCATGTGTGGTTCATGGGAAGAACACACATGCCATGACACTAGGTGTGGTTCATGATATGGTCTGTGGGAAGAACACACATGCAACGACTCTTGTGATATGTGGTTTGTGAGAAGAACAGACATGCAATGACTCCAGGTGTGGTTAATGAGAAGAGCAGACATCCAATGACACTAGTGGAACCATGTGTGGTTAATGAGAAGAACACACATGCAATGACACTGGGTGTGGTTCATGATATGGTTTGTGAGAAGAACACACATGCAATGATCCTCCTGTGGTTCATGAAAAGAGCAGACATGCGATGACTCTAACTGTGGTTCATGAAAAGAGCAGACATGCGATGCCACCGGTGGATCCATGTGTCGTCTATGAGAGGAACACACATGCAATGACACCGGTGGATCCTTACGTGGTTTGTGAGAATAACACACATGTAATGACACTGGTGGATCCATATGTGGTCTGTGAAAAGAACACACATGCAATGACACTGGGTGGATCCATGTGTGGTTCATGGGAAGAACACACATGCAATGACACTGGTGATATGTGGTCTGTGGGAAGAACACACATGCAATGACACTGGTGATATGTGGTCTATGAGAAGAACACACATGTAATTACTCTAGTTGTGGTTCATGAAAAGAGCAGACATGCGATGACACTGGTGGATCCATGTGTGGTTCATGGGAAGAACACACATGCAATGACACTGGGTGTGGTTCATGATATGGTCTGTGGGAAGAACACACATGCAATGACCCTGGTGATATGTGGTTTGTGAGAATTATAGACATGCAATGACTCTAGGTGTGGTTAATGAGAACAGCAGACATCCAATGACACTGGTGGATCCATGTGTGGTTAATCAGAAGAACACACATGCAATGACACTGGGTGTGGTTCATGATATGGTTTGTGAGAAGAACACACATGCAATGACTCTAGCTGTGGTTCATGAAAAGAGCAGACATGTGATGACTCTAACAGTGGTTCATGAAAAGAGCAGACATGCGATGCCATCGGTGGATCCATGTGTGGTCTATGAGAGGAACACACATGCAATGACACCGGTGGATCCTTACGTGCTTTGTGAGAATAACACACATGCAATGACACTGGTGGATCCATGTGTGGTATGTGAAAAGAACACACATGCAATGACACTTGGTGGATCCATGTGTGGTTCATGGGAAGAACACACATGCAATGACACTGGTGGATCGATGTGTGGTCTGTGGGAAGAACACACATGCAATGACACTGGGTGTGGTTCATGATATGGTCTGTGTGAAGAACACACATGCAATGACCCTGGTGATATGTGGTTTGTGAGAATTATAGACATGCAATGACTCTAGGTGTGGTTAATGAGAACAGCAGACATCCAATGACACTGGTGGATCCATGTGTGGTTAATCAGAAGAACACACATGCAATGACACTGGGTGTGGTTCATGATATGGTTTGTGAGGATAACACACATGCAATGACTCTAGCTGTGGTTCATGAAAATAGCAGACATGCGATGACTCTAACTGTGGTTCATGAAAAGAGCAGACATGCGATGCCACCGGTGGATCCATGTGTGGTCTATGAGAGGAACACACATGCAATGACACCGGTGGATCCTTACGTGTGAGAATAACACACATGCAATGACACTAGTGGATCCATGTGTGGTCTTTGAAAAGAACACACATGCAATTACACTGGGTGGATCCATGTGTGGTTCATGGGAAGAACACACATGCAATGACACTGGTGGATCCATGTGTGGTCTGTGGGAAGAACACATATGCAATGACACTGGTGATATGTGGTCTGTGAGAAGAACACACATGCAATGACTCTAGCTGTGGTTCATGAAAAGAGCAGACATGCGTTGACACTGGTGGATCCATGTGTGGTTCATGGGAAGAACACACATGCAATGACACTGGGTGTGGTTCATGATATGGTCTGTGGGAAGAACACACATGCAACGACTCTGGTAATATGTGGTTTGTGAGAAGAACAGACATGCAATGACTCTAGGTGTGGTTAATGAGAAGAGCAGACATCCAATGACACTGGTGGATCCATGTGTGGTTAATGATAAGAACACACATGCAATGACACTGGGTGTGGTTCATGATATGGTTTGTGAGAAGAACACACATGCAATGATCCTCCTGTGGTTCATGAAAAGAGCAGACATGCGATGACTCTAACTATGGTTCATGAAAAGAGCAGACATGCGATGCCACCGGTGGATCCATGTGTCGTCTATGAGAGGAACACACATGCAATGACACCGGTGGATCCTTACGTGGTTTGTGAGAATAACACACATGTAATGACACTGGTGGATCCATATGTAGTCTGTGAAAAGAACACACATGCAATGACACTGGGTGGATCCATGTGTGGTTCATGGGAAGAACACACATGCAATGACACTGGTGGATCCATGTGTGGTCTGTGGGAAGAACACACATGCAATGACACTGGTGATATGTGGTCTGTGGGAAGAACACACATGCAATGACACTGGTGATATGTGGTCTGTGAGAAGAACACACATGCAATGACTCTAGCTATGGTTCATGAAAAGAGCAGACATGCGATGACACTGGTGGATCCATGTGTGGTTCATGGGAAGAACACACATGCAATGACACTGGGTGTGGTTCATGATATGGTCTATGGGAAGAACACGCATGCAATGACTCTGGTGATATGTGGTTTGTGAGAAGAACAGACATGCAATGACTATAGGTGTGGTTAATGATAAGAGCAGACGTCCAATGACACTGGTGGATCCATGTGTGGTTAATGAGAAGAACACACATGCAATGACACTGGGTGTGGTTCATGATATGGTTTGTGAGAAGAACACACATGCAATGACTCTAGCTGTGGTTCATGAAAAGAGCAGACATGCGATGACTCTAACTGTGGTTCATGAAAAGAGCAGACATGCGATGCCATCGGTGGATCCATGTGTGGTCTATGAGAGGAACACACATGCAATGACACCGGTGGATCCTTACGTGGTTTGTGAGAATAACACACATGCAATGACACTGGTGGATCCATGTGTGGTATGTGAAAAGAACACACATGCAATGACACTTGGTGGATCCATGTGTGGTTCATGGGAAGAACACACATGCAATGACACTGGTGGATCGATGTGTGGTCTATGGGAAGAACACACATGCAATGACACTGGTGATATGTGGTCTATGAGAAGAACACACATGTAATTACTCTAGTTGTGGTTCATGAAAAGAGTAGACATGCGATGACACTGGTGGATCCATGTGTGGTTCATGGGAAGAACACACATGCAATGACACTGGGTGTGGTTCATGATATGGTCTGTGGGAAGAACACACATGCAATGACCCTGGTGATATGTGGTTTGTGAGAATTATAGACATGCAATGACTCTAGGTGTGGTTAATGAGAAGAGCAGACATCCAATGACACTTGTGGATCCATGTGTGGTTAATCAGAAGAACACACATGCAATGACACTGGGTGTGGTTCATGATATGGTTTGTGAGAAGAACACACATGCAATGACTCTAGCTGTGGTTCATGAAAAGAGCAGACATGCGATGACTCTAACTGTGGTTCATGAAAAGAGCAGACATGCGATGCCACTGGTGGATCCATGTGTGGTCTATGAGAGGAACACACATGCAATGACACCGGTGGATCCTTACGTGGTTTGTGAGAAGAACACACATGCAATGACACTGGTGGATCCATGTGTGGTCTGTGAAAAGAACACACATGCAATGACACTTGGTGGATCCATGTGTGGTTCATGGGAAGAACACACATGCAATGACACTGGTGGATCCATGTGTGGTCTGTGGGAAGAACACACATGCAATGACACTGGTGATATGTGGTCTGTGAGAAGAACACACATGCAATGACTCTAGCTGTGGTTCATGAAAAGAGCAGACATGCGATGCCACTGGTGGATCCATGTGTGGTTCATCGGAAGAACACACATGCAATGACACTGGGTGTGGTTCATGATATGGTCTGTGGGAAGAACACACATGCAACGACTCTGGTGATACGTGGTTTGTGAGAAGAACAGACATGCAATGACTCTAGGTGTGGTTAATGAGAAGAGCAGACATCCAATGACACTAGTGGAACCATGTGTGGTTAATGAGAAGAACACACATGCAATGACACTGGGTGTGGTTCATGATATGGTTTGTGAGAAGAACACACATGCAATGACTCTAGCTGTGGTTCCTGAAAAGAGCAGACATGCGATGACTCTAACTGTGGTTCATGAAAAGAGCAGACATGCGATGCCACCGGTGGATCCATGTGTGGTCTATGAGAGGAACACACATGCAATGACACCGGTGGATCCTTACGTGGTTTGTGAGAATAACACACATGCCATGACACTGGTGGATCCATATGTGGTCTTCGAAAAGAACACACATGCAATGACACGGGGTGGATCCATGTGTGGTTCATGGTAAGAACACACATGCAATGACACTGGTGATATGTGGTCTGTGAGAAGAACACACATGCAATGACTCTAGCTGTGGTTCATGAAAAGAGCAAACATGCGATGACAAGGGTTGGATCCATGTGTGGTTCATGGGAAGAACACACATGCAATGACACTGGGTGTGGTTCATGATATGGTCTGTGGGAAGAACACACATGCAATGACTCTGGTGATATGTGGTTTGTGAGAAGAACAAACATGCAATGACTCTAGGTGTGGTTAATGAGAAGAGCAGACATCCAATGACACTGGTGGATCCATGTGTGGTTAATGAGAAGAACACACATGCAATGACACTGGGTGTGGTTCATGATATGGTTTGTGAGAAGAACACACATGCAATGACTCTAGCTGTGGTTCATGAAAAGAGCAGACATGCGATGACTCTAACTGTGGTACATGAAAAGAGCAGACATGCGATGCCACTGGTGGATCCATGTGTGGTCTATGAGTGGAACACACATGCAATGACACCGGTGGATCCTTACGTGGTTTGTGAGAATAACACACATGCAATGCCACTGGTGGATCCATGTGTGGTCTGTGAAAAGAACACACATGCAATGACACTGATGGATCCATGTGTGGTCTCTGGGAAGAACACACATGCAATAACACTGGTGATAAGTGGTCTGTGAGAAGAACACACATACAATGACTCTAGCCGTGGTTCATGAAAAGAGTAGACATACGATAACACTGGTGGATCCATGTGTGGTCCATGGGAAGAACATACATGCAATGACACTGGATGTGGTTCATGATATGGTCTGTGGGAAGAACACACATGCAATGACTCTAGTGATATGTGGTTTGTGAGAAGAACATACATGCAATGACTCTAGGTGTGGTTAATGAGAAGAGCAGACATGCAATGACACTGGTGGATCCATGTGTGTTTAATGAGAATAACACACATGCAATGACTCTAACTATGGTTCATGAAAAGAGCAGACATGCGATGACTCTAACTGTGGTTCTTGAAAAGAGCACACATGCGATGCCACCGGTGGATCCATGTGTGGTGTATGAGAGGAACACACATGCAATGACACCGGTGGATCCTTACATGGTTTGTGAGAATAACACACATGCAATGACACTGGTGGATCCATGTGTGGTCTGCGAAAAGAACACACATGCAATGACACTGGGTGGATCCGTGTGTGGTTCATGGGAAGAACACACATGCACTGACACTGGTGGATCCATGTGTGGTCTGTGGGAAGAACACACATGCAATGACACTAGTGATATGTGGTCTGTGAGAAAAACACACATGCAATGACTAGCTGTGGTTCATGAAAAGAGCAGACATGCGATGACACTGGGTGTGGTTCATGATATGGTCTGTGGGAAGAACACACATGCAATGACTCTGGTGATATGTGGTTTGTGAGAAGAACAAACATGCAATGACTCTAGGTGTAGTTAATGAGAAGAGCAGACATCCAATGACACTGGTGGATCCATGTGTGGTTAATGAGAAGAACACACATGCAATGACACTGGGTGTGGTTCATGATATGGTTTGTGAGAATAACACACATGCAATGACTCTAGCTGTGGTTCATGAAAAGAGCAGACATGCGATGACTCTAACTGTGGTTCATGAAAAGAGCAGACATGCGATGCCACTGGTGGATCCATGTGTGGTCTATGAGAGGAACACACATGCAATGACACCGGTGGATCCTTACGTGGTTTGTGAGAATAACACACATGCAATGCCACTGGTGGATCCATGTGTGGTCTGTGAAAAGAACACACATGCAATGACACTGGTGGATCCATGTGTGGTCTCTAGGAAGAACACACATGCAATAACACTGGTGATAAGTGGTCTGTGAGAAGAACACACATACAATGACTCTAGCTGTGGTTCATGAAAAGAGTAGACATACGATAACACTGGTGGATCCATGTGTGGTTCATGGGAAGAACATACATGCAATGACACTGGGTGTGGTTCATGATATGGTCTGTGGGAAGAACACACATGCAATGACTCTAGTGATATGTGGTTTGTGAGAAGAACATACATGCAATGACTCTAGGTGTGGTTAATGAGAAGAGCAGACATGCAATGACACTGGTGGATCCATGTGTGGTTAATGAGAAGAACACACATGCAATGACTCTAACTGTGGTTCATGAAAAGAGCACACATGCGATGCCACCGGTGGATCCATGTGTGGTCTATGAGAGGAACACACATGCAATGACATCGGTGGATCCTTACATGGTTTGTGAGAATAACACACATGCAATGACACTGGTGGATCCATGTGTGGTCTGTGAAAAGAACACACATGCAATGACACTTGGTGGATCCATGTGTGGTTCCTGGGAAGAACACACATGCAATGACACTGGTGGATCCATGTGTGGTCTGTGGGAAGAACACACATGCAATGACACTGGTGATATGTGGTCTGTGAGAAGAACACACATGCAATGACTAGCTGTGGTTCATGAAAAGAGCAGACATGCGATGACACTAGGTGTGGTTCATGATATGGTCTGTGGGAAGAACACACATGCAATGACTCTGGTGATATGTGGTTTGTGAGAAGAACAGACATGCAATGACTCTAGGTGTGGTTAATGAGAAGAGCAGACATCCAATGACACTGGTGGATCCATGTGTGGTTAATGAGAAGAACACACATGCAATGACACTAGGTGTGGTTCATGATATGGTTTGTGAGAAGAACACACATGCAATGACTCTAGCTGTGGTTCATGAAAAGAGCAGACATGCGATGACCCTAACTGTGGTTCATGAAAAGAGCAGACATGCGATGCCACCGGTGGATCCATGTGTGGTCTATGAGAGGAACACACATGCAATGACACCGGTGGATCCTTACGTGGTTTGTGAGAATAACACACATGCAATGACACTGGTGGATCGATGTCTGGTCTGTGAAAAGAACACACATGCAATGACACTGGGTGGATCCATGTGTGGTTCATGGGAAGAACACACATGCAATGCCACTGGTGGTTCCATGTGTGGTCTGTGGGAAGAACACACATGCAATGACACTGGTGATATGTGGTCTGTGGGAAGAACACACATGCAATGACTCTAGCTGTAGTTCATGAAAAGAGCAGACATGCGGTGACACTGGTGGATCCATGTGTGGTTCATGCGAAGAACACACATGCAATGACACTGGGTGTGGTTCATGATATGGTCTGTGGGAAGAACACACATGCAATGACTCTAGTGATATGTGGTTGGTGAGAAGAATAGACATGCAATGACTCTAGGTGTGGTTAATGAGAAGAGCAGACGTCCAATGACACTGGTGGATCCATGTGTGGTTAATAAGAAGAACAAACATGCAATGACACTGGGTGTGGTTCATGATATGGTTTGTGAGAAGAACACACATGCAATGACTCTGGCTATGGTTCATGAAAAGAGCAGACATGCGATGACTCTATCCGTGGTTCATGAAAAGAGCAGACATGCGATGCCATCGGTGGATCCATGTGTGGTCTATGAGAGGAACACACATGCAATGACACCGGTGGATCCTTACATGGTTTGTAAGAATAACACACATGCAATGACACTGGTGGATCCATGTGTGGTCTGTGAAAAGAACACACATGCAATGACACTTGGTGGATCCATGTGTGGTTCATGGGAAGAACACACATGCAATGACACTGGTGGATCCATGTGTGGTCTGCGGGAAGAACACACATGCAATGACACTGGTGATATGTGGTATATGAGAAGAACACACATGCAATTACTCTAGTTGTGGTTCATGAAAAGAGAAGACATGCGATGATACTGGTGGATCGATGTGTGGTTCATGGGAAGAACACACATGCAATGACACTGGGTGTGGTTCATGATATGGTCTGTGGGAAGAACACACATGCAATGAATCTAGCTGTGGTTCGTGAAAAGATCAGACATGCGATGACTCTAACTATGGTTCATGAAATGAGTAGACATGCGATGCCACCGGTGGATCCATGTGTGGTCTATGAGAGGAACACACATCCAATGACACCGTGGATCCTTACGTGGTTTGTGAGAATAACACACATGCAATGACACTGGTGGATCCATGTGTGGTTTGTGAAAAGAACACACATGCAATGACACTGGGTGGATCCATGTGTGGTTCATGGGAAGAACACACATTTAATGACACTGGTGGATCCATGTGTGGTCTGTGGGAAGAACACACATGCAATGACACTGGTGATATGTGGTCTGTGAGAAGAACACACATACAATGACTCTAGCTGTGGTTCATGAAAAGAGCAGACATGCGATGACACTGGTGGATCCATGTGTGGTTCATGGGAAGAATGCACATGCAATGACACTGGGTGTGAATCATGATATGGTCTGTGGGAAGAACACACATGCAATGACTCTGGTGATATGTGGTTTGTGAGAAGAACAAACATGCAATGACTCTAGGTGTGGTTAATGAAAAGAGCAGACATCCAATGACACTGGTGGATCCATGTGTGGTTAATGAGAAGAACACACATGCAATGACACTGGGTGTGGTTCATGATATGGTTTGTGAGAAGAACACACATGCCATGACTCTAGCTGTGGTTCATGAAAAGAGTAGACATGCGATGCCACCAGTGGATCCATGTGTGGTCTATGAGAGGAACACACATGCAATGACACGGTGGATCCTTACGTGGTTTGTGAGAATAACACACATGCAATGACACTGGTGGATCCATGTGTTGTCTGTGAAAAGAACACACATGCAATGACACTGGTGGATCCATGTGTGGTCTGTGGGAAGAACACACATGCAATGACACTGGTGATATGTGGTCTGTGAGAAGAAACACACATGCAATGACTCTAGCTGTGGTTCATGAAAAGAGTAGACATGCGATGACACTGGTGGATCCATGTGTGGTTCATGGTAAGAACACACATGCAATGACAGTGGGTGTGGTTCTTGATATGGTCTGTGGGAAGAACACACATGCAATGACTCTGGTGATATGTGGTTTGCGAGAAGAACACACATGCAATGACTCTAGCTGTGGTTAATGAGAAGAGCAGACATGCAATGACACTGGTGGATCCATGTGTGGTTAATGAGAAGAACACACATGCAATGACACTGGCTGTGGTTCATGACATGGTTTGTGAGTAGATAACACATGCAATGACTTTAGCTGTGGTTCATGAAAAGAGGAGACATGCGATGACTCTAACTGTGGTTCATGAAAAGAGAAGACATGCGATGCCACAAGTGGATCCATGTGTGGTCTATGAGAGGAACACACATGCAATTACACCGGTGGATCCTTACGTGGTTTGTGAGAATAACACACATGCAATGACACTGGTGGATCCATGTGTGGTCCATGGGAAGAACGCACATGCAATGACACTGGGTGGACCCATGTGTGGTTCATGATAAGAACACACATGCAATGACACTGGTGATATGTGGTTTGTGAGAAGAACACACATGCAATGACTCTAGCTGTGGTTCATGAAAATAGCAGACATGCAATGGCACTGGTGGATCCATGTGTGGTTCATGGGAATAACACACAGGCAATAACACAGGGTGGGGTTCAGGATATGGTGCAGGGAAGAACACACATGCAATGACTCTAGTGATATGTGGTTTGTGAGAAGAACACACATGCAATGACTCTAGCTGTGGTTAATGAGAAGAGCAGACATGCAATGACACTGGTGGATCCATTTGTGGTTAATGAGAAGAACACACATGCAATGACACTGGGTGTGGTTCATGATATGGTTTGTGATAAGAACACACATGCAATGACTCTAGCTGTGGTTCATGAAAAGAGCAGACATGCGATGACTCTAATTGTGGTTCATGAAAAGAGCAGACATGCGATGCCACCGGTGGATCCATGTGTGGTCTATGAGAGGAACACACATGCAATGACATCGGTGGATCCTTACGTGGTTTGTGAGAATAACACACATGCAATAAAACTGGTGGATCCATGTGTGGTCCACGGGAAGAACACACATGCAATGACACTGGGTGGATCCATGTGTGGTTCATGGGAAGAACACACATGCAATGACACTGGTGGATCCATGTGTGGTCTGTGGGAAGAACACACATGTAATGACACTGGTGATATGTGGTCTGTGAGAAGAACACACATGCAATGACTCTAGTTGTGGTTCATGAAAAGAGCAGACACACGATGACACTGGTGGATCCATGTGTGGTTCATGGGAAGAACACACATGCAATGATACTAGGTGTGGTTCATGATATGGTCTATGGAAGAACACACATGCAATGACGGTTGATATGTGGTTTGTGAGAAGAACACACATGCAATGACTCTAGATGTGGTTAATGAGAAGAGCAGACATGCAATGACTCTAGCTATGCTTCATGAAAAGAGCAGACATGCAATGACACTGGTGGATCCATGTGTGGTTCATGGGAAGAACACACATGCAATGACTCTGGTGATATGTGGTTTGTGAGAAGAACACACATGCAATGACTCTAGCTGTGGTTAATGAGAAGAGCAGACATGCAATGACACTGGTGGATCCATGTGTGGTTAATGAGAAGAACACACATGCAATGACACTGGCTGTGGTTCATGATATGGTTTGTGAGTAGATAACACATGCAATGACTTTAGCTGTGGTTCATGAAAAGAGGAGACATGCGATGACTCTAACTGTGGTTCATGAAAAGAGAAGACATGTGATGCCACAAGTGGATCCATGTGTGGTCTATGAGAGGAACACACATGCAATTACACCGGTGGATCCTTACGTGGTTTGTGAGAATAACACACATGCAATGACACTGGTGGATCCATGTGTGGTCCATGGGAAGAACACACATGCAATGATACTGGGTGGACCCATGTGTGGTTCATGGGAAGAACACACATGCAATGACACTGATGATATGTGGTTTATGAGAAGAACACACATGCAATGACTCTAGCTGTGGTTCATGAAAATAGCAGACATGCAATGGCACTGGTGGATCCATGTGTGGTTCATGGGAAGAACACACATGCAATAACACTGGGTGTGGTTCATGATATGGTCTGTGGGAAGAACACACATGCAATGACTCTAGTGATATGTGGTTTGTGAGAAGAACACACATGCAATGACTCTAGCTGTGGTTAATGAGAAGAGCAGACATGCAATGACACTGGTGGATCCATGTGTGGTTAATGAGAAGAACACACATGCAATGACACTGGGTGTGGTTCATGATATGGTTTGTGATAAGAACACACATGCAATGACTCTAGCTGTGGTTCATGAAAAGAGCAGACATGCGATGACTCTAATTGTGGTTCATGAAAAGAGCAGACATGCGATGCCACCGGTGGATCCATGTGTGGTCTATGAGAGGAACACACATGCAATGACATCGGTGGATCCTTACGTGGTTTGTGAGAATAACACACATGCAATAAAACTGGTGGATCCATGTGTGGTCCACGGGAAGAACACACATGCAATGACACTGGGTGGATCCATGTGTGGTTCATGGGAAGAACACACATGCAATGACACTGGTGGATCCATGTGTGGTCTGTGGGAAGAACACACATGCAATGACACTAGTGATATGTGGTCTGTGAGAAGAACACACATGCAATGACTCTAGCTGTGGTTCATGAAAAGAGCAGACACACGATGACACTGGTGGATCCATGTGTGGTTCATGGGAAGAACACACATGCAATGATACTGGGTGTGGTTCATGATATGGTCTATGGAAGAACACACATGCAATGACGGTTGATATGTGGTTTGTGAGAAGAACACACATGCAATGACTCTAGATGTGGTTAATGAGAAGAGCAGACATGCAATGACTCTAGCTATGCTTCATGAAAAGAGCAGACATGCAATGACACTGGTGGATCCATGTGTGGTTCATGTGAAGAACACACATGCAATGATACTGGGTGTGGTTCTTGATATGGTCCGTGGGAAGAACACACATGCAATGACTCTGGTGATATGTGGTTTGTGAGAAGAACACACATGCAATGACTCTAGCTGTGGTTAATGAGAAGAGCGGACATGCAATGACACTGGTGGATCCATGTGTGGTTAATGAGAAGACACACATGCAGTGACACTGGGTGTGGTTCATGATATGGTTTGTGAGAAGAACACACATGCAATGACTCTACCTGTGGTTCATGAAAAGAGCAGACATGTGATGACTCTAATTGTGGTTCATGAAGAGCACACACATGCGATGCCACCGGTGGATCCATGTGTGCTCTATGAGAGGAAGACACATGCAATGACACCGGTGGATCCTTATGTGGTTTGTGAGAATAACATACATGCAATGACACTAGTGGATCCATGTGTGGTCCATGGGAAGAACACGCATGCAATGACACTGGGTGGATCCATGTGTGGTTCATGGGAAGAACACACATGCAATGACACAGGTGGATTCATGTGTGGTCTGTGCGAAGAACACACATGTAATGACACTGGTGATATGTGGTCTGTGAGAAGAACACACAAGCAATGACTCTAGTTGTGGTGCATGAAAAGAGCAGACATGCGATGACACTGGTGGATCCATGTGTGGTTCATGGGAAGAACAGACATGCAATGACACTGGGTGTGGTTCATGATATGGTCTGTGGGAAGAACACACATGCAATGACTCTGGTGATATGTGGTTTGTGATAAGAAAACACATGCAATGACTCTAGCTGTGGTTAATGAGAAGAGCAGACATGCAATGACACTGGTGGATCCATGTGTGGTTAATGAGAAGAACACACATGCAATGACACTGGGTGTGGTTCATGATATGGTTTGTGATAAGAACACACATGCAATGACTCTAGACATGGTTCATGAAAAGAGCACACATGCGATGACTCTAACTATGGTTCATGAAAAGAGCAGACATGCGATGCCACCAGTGGATCCATGTGTGGTCTATGCGAGGAACACACATGCAATGACACCGATGGATCCTTACGTGGTTTGTGAGAATAACACACATGCAATGACACTGGTGGATCCATGTGTGGTCCATGGGAAGAACACACATGCATTGACACTAGGTGGATCCATGTGTGGTTCATGGGAAGAACACACATGCAATGAAACTGGTGATATGTGGTTTGTGAGAAGAACACACATGCAATGAATCTAGCTATGGTTCATGAAAAGAGCAGACATGCAATGACACTGGTGGATCCATGTGTGGTTCATTGGAAGAACACACATGCAATGATACTGGGTGTGGTTCTTGATATGGTCCGTGGGAAGAACACACATGCAATGACTTTGGTGATATGTGGTTTGTGAGAAGAACACACATGCAATGACTCTAGCTGTGGTTAATGAGAAGAGCAGACATGCAATGACACTGGTGGATCCATTTGTAGTTAATGAGAAGACACACATGCAGTGACACTGGGTGTGGTTCATGTTATGGTTTGTGAGAAGAACACACATGCAATGACTCTAGCTGTGGTTCATGAAAAGAGCAGACATGTGATGACTCTAATTGTGGTTCATGAAAAGAACAGACATGCGATGCCACCGGTGGATCCATGTGTGGTCTATGATAGGAACACACATGCAATGACACCGGTGGATCCTTATGTGGTTTGTGAGAATAACACACATGCAATGACACTGGTGGATCCATGGGAAGAATACACATGCAATGACACTGGGTGGATCCATGTGTGGTTCATGGGAAGAACACAAATGCAATGACACGGGTGGATCCATGTGTGGTCTGTGGGAAGAACACACATGCAATGACACTGGTGATATGTGGTCTGTGAGAAGAACACACGTGCAATGACTCTAGCTGTGGTTCATGAAAAGAGTAGACATGCAATGACACTAGTGGATCCATGTGTGGTTCATGGGAAGAACACACATGCAATGACACTGGGTGTGGTTCATGATATGGTCTGTGGGAAGAACACACATGCAATGACTCTGGTGATATGTGGTTTGTGAGAAGAACCCACATGCAATGACTCTAGATGTGGTTAATGAGAAGAGCAGACATGCAATGAGACTGGTGGATCCATGTGTGGTTAATGAGAAGAACACACATGCAATGACACTGGGTGTGGTTCATGATATGGTTTGTGAGAAGAACACACATGCAATGACCCTAGCCGTGGTTCATGAAAAGAGCACACATGGAATGACTCTTACTGTGGTTCATGAAAAGAGCAGACATGTGATGCCACCAGTGGATCCATGTGTGGTCTATGAGAGGAACACACATGCAATGACACCGATGGATCCTTACGTGGTTTGTGAGAATAACACACATGCAATGACACTGGTGGATCCATGTATGGTCCATGGGAAGAACACACATGCAATGACACTGGGTGGATCCATGTGTGGTTCATGGGAAGAACACACATGCAATGACACTGGTGGATCCATGTGTGGTATGTGGGAAGAACACACATGCAATGACACTGGTGGTATGTGGTCTATGAGAAGAACACACATGCAATGACTCTAGCTGTGGTTCATGAAAAGAGCAGACATGCGATGACACTGGTGGATCCATGTGTGGTTCATGGGAAGAACACACATGCAATGACACTGGGTGTGGTTCATGATATGGTCTATGGGAAGAACACACATGCAATGACTCTGGTGATATGTGGTTTGTGATAAGAACACAAATGCAATGACTCTAGCTGTGGTTAATGAGAAGAGCAGACATGCAATGACACTGGTGGATCCATGTGTGGTTAATGAGAAGAACACACATGCAATGACACTGGGTGTGGTTCATGATATGGTTTGTGAGAAGAACACACATGCAATGACTCTAGCTGTGGTTCATGAAAAGAGCAGACGTGCGATGACTCTAACTGTGGTTCATGAAAAGAGAAGACATGCGATGCCACCGGTGGATCCATGTGTGGTCTATGAGAGGAACACACATGCAATTACACCTGTGGATCCTTACGTGGTTTGTGAGAATAACACACATGCAATGACACTGGTGGATCCATGTGTGGTCCATTGGAAGAACACACATGCAATGACACTGGGTGGATCCATGTGTGGCTCATGGGAAGAACACACATGCAATGACACTGGTGATATGTGGTTTGTGAGAAGAACACACATGCAATGACTCTAGCTGTTGTTCATGAAAAGAGTAGACATGCAATGACACTGGTGGATCCATGTGTGGTTCATGGGAAGAACACACATGCAATGACACTGGTGGATCCATGTGTGGTCTGTGGGAAGAACACACATGGAATGACACTGGTGATATGTGGTTTGTGAGAAGAACGCAGATGCAATGACTCTAGTTGTGGTTAATGAAAAGAGCAGACATGCAATGACACCGGTGGATCCATGTGTGGTTAATGAGAATAACACACATGCAATGACACTGGGTGTGGTTCATGATATGGTTTGTGAGAAGAACACGCATGCAATGACTCTAGCTATGGTTCATGAAAAGAGCAGACATGCGATGACTCTAACTATGGTTCATGAAAAGAGCAGACATGCGATGACACCACTGGATCCATGTGTGGTCTATGAGAGAAACACACATGCAATGACACCGGTGGATCCTTATGTGGTTTGTGAGAATAACACACATGCAATGACACTGTGGATCCACATGTGGTCTGTGAAAAGAACACACATGCAATGACACTAGTGGATCCATGTGTGGTTCATGGGAAGAACACACATGCAATGACACTGGTGGATCCATGTGTGGTTTGTGGGAAGAACACACATGCAATGACACTGGTGATATGTGGTTTACGAGAAGAACACACAGCCAATGAACTCTAGTGGATCCTTACATGGTTTATGAGAAGAACACACATCCAATAAACTCTAGTGGATCTATCTTGTCATAATTTGATGCATGCCATGATGTATTTCATTGTACAAGACACTCACTTTCCATTTTATACTACTCAATATCGCCCTTGGTTTTATGTGGCACTACTCAGTTTTGGCCCCCTCTCTCTTTCGTAGAAGCACAAACCTGTGCTCACCCTGTCTGCTACTCCCTGATTGGTTATCACAGTTGTCACGCGGATCGTGTGCACCAACCGTTGATTCTGTGCGATCCAACGATGATCGTTTCACACGTCGTGCCGTTCACAGTACAATGTGAGACAGCACGGACGTCTCCCTCAGCGAGACTTCTACAAGAAGGAACACGATGCCGTCCAAGGAAAAAGTCGTCAAGCGGTCATGTCATGTTTAATCAAGTCTGAAAAGCCTACTACTGCTACTACTATGCCACAACGCATGCATCATCGAGTGCACGGTCGTCGATGGACAGCTGCAATTTATTGCCACTTGAATTTTATAAGACATATCCCATTTTTTACGCAGCGGCTCTCAGTCACCAATTTTAGGACCGTGTCAAACTTCATACATAGAAATTGTGTGTGTGCCCTTTGCATGCGGCTCAATATAGAACTGCCATGCATGGCCCGGGAAAAAAACGTGACGTACCGTGCGTGTGTTGCGGTGCATAAGAGATCGCGCGGGCGTGTTACTGCAGTGGTGCAACGAAACATGCCTTGCTTCTATCCACCTTAACTATAGAGCCCCTCTCTGCACACCCACTCCCACTCTCGCTCACTGTCCCCACGCAACCCTCTCCACTGTCCCACCAGTATCCGCAAACTCCCGAGAATACCCCGTCCGCGCCAGCGATGGCCGAGGAGGATAAGGTGGCCATCGTCACCTTCATGGCCGCCAGCGAGGAGGCCCCCGTCTCCTTGCCGGTCCCCCTCGACGTGTTGAAAGCAGCCGCTGTCCCTGTCTAGGCCCCATTCGAAGCATCGATGACAGCCGCCATTCCCGTCCAGGCCCCCGTCCCCGCTACCGACGGAGCCACCGAAGAGGAGCCCCCCACCGGCGAGGAGGCCCCCGCCAATCACAAGCAGATCACGCACTTCTTGGGCACCTACGATCCAGATAAGTACATCGCTCCGCTGAACCCCTACGACACCGGCATCAACGACCTATGGTCGGAGGTAACTAGGGTTTGCTCCCCTCCCTTGGTTCTTCTACCGTTTGTTAGAAATAATGGGCTAATCTATTTAAATTTTAGCTTGTATTGTCATATTTAATATTCTGGAATGAATCATGGAAATTGTGCCTAATTATCCAACACCGTTCCCATCGTTGGATGCTAGATCTTGGTTTATTAGGATTCGCTTGTTCGCATTTTGATTGCTCGATCTTCTTACACCATCTACTCCCCCATTTTCCCTTTCTTCCAATAGGTTTCCGGCAGCAACGTCTGCAGCGATGACGAGTCCATTCACACCAAGGCTCGTCGAGTCTTTGAGGCTGCGGCAAATCAAACGACGGCTTCCTTAGGGGCCCCTACTACAGCTGCCCCTTCTTCAAGGGGGGCGCCTACTGCTTGACGAGTCGCGCCACCGGCAGCACCGAGTTGAACACCTTACTAAAGCATGCAGAGGCGGCGGGCTGCGGCATCCACAAAAGCGGCAAGCGCGAGACCATGAACATCAACGCCTACATCGCTAAACACCGGGCTCTCTGCATTCACCTCCAAAACCTCCAGCGGGTGGCCATCAAAGAGGGTCGTATGCCTCCAATCAGGCCCAAGGCCCCCCAAGTCTAAGAAACTGGGCAGCAAGAAGTGGAGGAAGCGCCGGAGGGAGGAGGCGGAGGCGTGGGCGCTTGCAGGATGTGCCTGCAGCTGCTGCTAAGCAGCTTCTTTCTAGCTATATCCTATTTCTGGCTGAATGCATCGAACCTTGTTAAGAAACCTACTTTCTATCGCTATATCCTATTTAGCTGCGCACAGCTATATCTACATTTGTTTTGTTTTCTGAATGAATGTATTCTGCCTGGTGTGATTTGTTGCTCTAGATTTGCTACCTGATCGGAGGCAAAAAGAGGTCCAAAAGGGAACGAAATATCGAAGTGAGAATCTTCTCTAGATTTGCTACCAATTTGGGCAAAATGAAACATATATGTTTAGCGAGAGAGGAAAAGGGCACTCTTTCAAACTGCCAGTTAAGAAGCTACCATCTTGACAAGCTACAAGACACATACATAAACATAACACAACGAGGGTTAAATTTATTTTACTAGTATCACTTGAGGTGCTAGACATCTTGGCAAGCTAACTAAGTTCCACAAAACAGAAACATAACACTAACAAGTAAAATTTAATTCACTCCTCATCAGACCACTTGAGGCGCTTGCCATCATTCCTAGGCGACGAACTACGACCATTCCAGGTACTCCACATCTCACGAACTGCTTTGTCCCACCTGGCATCTGACTTGGCTTCCCTATTTTCAGCGTCCTACGGCACAATTAGCGGTGCATCATAGGCCTAATTGTTGCCGCTAGAAGATGCTGCCTCTCTATTTGCCATTCAGCCTCTGTCATCTTGGTACAAGCTCTCTTTCAATTGCTATGACCTCTCTTACATTTGCTTTAGATGCAGCCAATTTCTTTGCATATGCAGCTTCAAACTCAGCTATTCTGCATTTTCTACAAAGGGCTCCCCTAAGCTCATCTTCCCTCTTGCAAATAGGGCAAAACACGAGGTAACATAGAGAAAATGGATCTTCTTGTATAGCTGGTAGGTCACGTAAGCATCTATGGCTCCATACTTCAGGTTTATATCAGACAACAGCCAATCATCCCATAAATCGTGCCTATCCTTAGGGAAATCTTCCTTCATTTTGTCGTACGACTCGTCGAGGATTCTAGTTGCGAGTGATGCCATTCCGTCCTTCCTCGAGCCCCCTAGGATCTTGACAAGACTCTGAATATCGATCCACTTGTGCGCAGGAATTATATTTTCCTCTTGATACAATTTCGAAAAATCAGTTGTTGTGTCGAGAGTGCAGAAAACAATTCCCTTTTCTACAAGGAACTAGCGCATCGCCGGACATTTCCTGTCAGTCCTGAAAGTATGTAGTTTGTCATCACTAAAATTTGTAACTACAAATATTTTTTCAATGCAAACATTGTATTGTCATAATTTAATCGGTTTTACTATTTCTCAGTCGACTGAACGAGTTGCACATTTCTTTTAACTACGGTTGCACTTTTCTTAGGTGATTGAGACTAAAGAAAATCTTAGTCGATTGAGACATAGGCAAACCCTAATTTATTTGGTCCTAAATAAAATCCAGTAGTTGCAAGATGAGCAAGTGGATAAAGAACAAGAGGAGAAAATCCTAAAAGCGGTTAGCTACAGAGAGCAGGTCTACAAACCGGGAGAGGTGGTAGACGAGGACGTGTTTCCGCATGGCCAGTTGAACGACGGCGACTTCACTCCCTTCATATGGGTTCTCCGGGGTGTACTCGAGGTCCAATCCCACAACTTGTCCTCGTCTATCCCAAGCCAACCCTCGTACATCCTCAGGACACACACCACTGTCTCCTCCTTGTTGGTGTAGACAACGTCTATCTTCTTATTGTCATGGGTAGTGAAGCTTGTCTCTAGAGTGCGTAGATATTCCATGGCGGCAAGGAGAAGACGGGAAGAAGATAGTAGATGACAGGAAGAAGAAGAGTGGTTTCTGCGAGGTAGGGGAACGGTGGAATCATCAATGCGCTTTTAAGGTAGTGGTTAACGATTGGGACGGAAGTCCAAGGAGAGACGCGTGGCGGTGGCCGTTCCAGCTTCTGAGTAAACAAAAAATAATTATAACGCCGATACATGTGCCCTGTTTTGTCACGCCAATACACTGGGTACGGGGTGTTGTCCTATCCACTGTGCCAACACTTCAAGCCTACGTGACAGCCACCCCGCCTAAGCGACAGGAGCGACATAACAGCGAGAACTGACAGGGGGGCCCCAACTTGACGGTCGTTATCCTGATTTTTTGTATTGAAACATAAAGTTGAATTCGTGCTGAAAAAGACCCTATGAGTATTTGGCACACCAACTGTAGTCACCCCGGCTGATTTCAGGGAACTTGGGTACCGCGTTGCATGTACACCCTAACTTTCGGACCGCAAAATGATATTCTCTGTTACAACATAGTTGCCATGTCTTATTATTAGAACTATATCTTTCGTGCTATGTTAAAGTACTATGTTCCTAGCTATCAATGTTTTACAAATACTTTGATCAAGATTATGATGGAGCATGTCACCTTAAAAATTATTCTTTCTTTTTATCACTTACCTACTTGAGGACGAGCAGGAGTTAAGCTTGGGGATGTTGGTACGTTGCAAACGTATCTATAATTTTTGATGTTCCATGCTTGTTTTATATCTACTTTCTTATGTTTTGTCCACACTTTGGATTATTTTTACATATTTTATGGAACTAACCTATTAACAAGATGCCATAGTGCCAGTTGCCTATTTTCTGCTGATTTTGGTTTAAGAAAAGCTAGTAAGGAAATATTCTCGGAATTGGACCGGACAAAAGCCCAAGTCTATATTTCACCAGAAGGAATACGGAGTCCAGAGGGGAGACAAAGAGGGAAACCAGGACGGCCACACCTAGTGGTGGCACAGGCTGCCCTAGCCGCTCCACCAGGGGGTGTGGGTCCCTGGTACTCCACCGACCTTGCCCCTTCGCCTATATATTGCCTCCGGGACGAAAACCCTAAGTATCCGATCAAAATTCCACGAAAGAGTCTGTAGCCGCCGTCATCTCCATCCATAGATCAAGAGGGATCTGAATCTCTTCCTAGCACCCTGCCGGAGGGGAGAGATCACCCTGGAGGCCTTCTTCATCACCATGACTGCCTCTTGTGTGATGCGTGAGTAGTTCATCCCTGGACTACGGGTCCATGTAGTATCTAGATGGTTGGTTCTTCTCCTTTGTGCTACCATGTCTAGATCTTGTGAGCTCCGTTCATGATCAAGATCATCTATTTGTAATCATACATGTTGTGTTTGCGGGGATCCGATGGATATTGAGATGTTATTTCAGATTGATTATTGATTCTATCATGTCTTTGTTATTTGTGATCTTGCATGCTTTCCGTTGTTAGTAGCTATCTTGGCCGAGTAGATGCTAGCAACTCCAAGAGGAAGTATTTATGCTCGATAGTGGGTTCATGCCTCTAGGAATCTGGTGAAGTGATAGAAATCTCTAAGGTACTAGATGTGCTGTTGCTACTAGGGAGAAAACAACAATGCTTTGTTCATAGAACATTCGTATTGTTTACTTTACACACTTTGCTTAATGCAATTATCTGTTGCTTGCATCTTAATACTGGAGGGGGTTCGGATGATAACCTGAAGGTGGATTATTAGTCATAGAGGCAGTTGGATTACGGTCTATGTATAATGTTGTAATGCCCAATCAAATCTCATAGGAGTCAAGGTGATTAGTATATGCATGTATGATTTCTTGGTGTTTGTCACTTGCCCCGCTGTAATTTGTTCACCCAACATGTCATCTATCTTAGGGAGAATCACCTCTAGTGAACTATGGACCCCAGTCCATTCTTTTACCATCAATCTATAATCTACTATTTACTGTTTTCTGTTTACTTTCTACAAGCAATTACTATCTTCCATGCAATACGTTTAATCCTTTATTTTTAGCAAAACCAGTGAGATTGACAACCTCACTGTAAGTTGGGGCCAAAGTTCTGTAGTTGTGTTGTGCAGGACTCCAAGTTGGAAACAACACCTTGGAGGTGTTTCCTTGCTTCTACTTGTTTGATAACCTTGGTTTCATAACTGAGGGAAAACTTGCTGCTGTGCTCATCATTCCTTCCTCTTGGGGTTCCCCAACGAGATCGACGTGTTGAGTCCGATCATCAGATCTCGATGAGGATCCTTACACTCATTTATTGCATTTTACCGAGTTATGTTGGACACTTAAATTGAGGGCCTATTCTAATGATGAATTGAAACTTAAATTGTTTAGACAACCTCTAACCAACACTGCTTTAGCTTGGTATAGAATTTCCCCTACAGATAAAATAGATACCTGGGCAAAATTCAAAGTAGATTTCGTATTTTGATTGTTTCCCAAGGTAAAAATGCTAAAGTAAGAAGGGCGATTAGGAATTTCAAGAACCGCCCAGGTGAAGGCTTGTAAGAGTCTTCAAAAGGTATAAGTCCCTTCTTAATAAATGTCCCCATCATGATTTTCCTAAATGGTATTAGTTACATATTTTCTATGGATGACTTAATCAAGAAATTAAACATGAAATTCACACCAATTCCGGAGGTTCCTTTATGGAGCTAACTATAACTAAAGCTTGGGAAGTTTTAGGACAAATTCGACATAATAGAGAAACATGGGGATTTGATTTAGGCAGCGAAGGAGGTATAGAAATTGAATATGATTGTCTGAATGGTTATAAAGAATCTGGTAAAGTAAAATAAACTGCTGATGAACTTCAACTTGATGATGATATTATTCTGCACCTTCAATCTTTTACATAACACATTGAAGCCCCTAAGAAGGATTGGATTCATTATACTCCTCCGCCCGAGCCAGCTGAAGAAGATGATCCAATAATTGTGGCTCATGTTGATCCATTAGGGGAGATACCCCATATGTTGAACCCCTTCTTTTTCCAAGGATGGCGAGAAAACATATGATGGCCCATCATCTCGAAGATCAACATGAGGAGGAAAGGGCGTTCCTCAAGATGCTAGAAGAGGAGGCACAAACAAGAAAAACTAATGGAGTAAGTATACAGGAGACTTGGGAACCAACTAAAGAGGATATTCTAACCATGTTTGCACATTGCAACATGATAGATCTAGACACCGAAGCTTCACAGTTCGTTGAACAAAAGGTAAAGGATAAAGTAGTTTGTAAATTGATTCTTCCTTGTACTTTTGGTGGAAATTCTTATTATGTCCTCTGCGACATTGGAACAACTGTTAACGTAATCCCCTTTGATTTTTATTTGAAAATCCAAAAATAACTAACCCCAGCTGAATTGGAGGATACTGACATGACTATAATGCTTGCAGATAAGACACTCAAAGTTCCTATGGGAATAATTAGAGATGTTCCAATCTATGTTGGACCATATAAATATCCCATTGATTTTGTGCTTATTGATATGCCTACTGACATTTATTGTCCAATTATTTTCGGAAGAACCTTCTTAAATACCGTAGGAGCAAACATTGATTGCAAGAAACAAACTGTATATCTCAATTTTTTTGAATAGAAAATGGACTTTCACTTCTCTAAATTTGACCATAAGCCGGCTATCGAAGATTTGGACGACTATGAGTATGAACAAGAAGATGTAAGTAATATCATTACTCTAGCTTCATTAGTCATTGAGACACCTGATGATGATTTAGCAAGGAGTTTAGTCAACAATAATAATATTCTTTAAGACGTAGAAAAATTGGAAATAGATGATTATCTTGATTCCACACCCGAGGTGAATCCTGAGATGTAACACCCCAAATCTTATAATCAAGATTATCAAGTTCTAATCACCCAATTTAGGGTTAACAAAAACTTTTATTAAGAAAATAAATATGAATGCATGTGTGTTTGCATTAGTGTAGAATTAAGTGTATATGCCATGCTTGATTGTTACAAATGATGAGAAATGGTTTAACGATGAATACTACATCATCTAGACCAATTACAAACAAAATCAAAAGAAAAAGAAATCAAATATGAATAAATAAAGCAAATGGTCATTTTGACAAAAGTTAACCACTCTGCCACTTTAGGTGTTCCTAGAAGAGAATTTCTAACAGAAACTATTCTATTTCTTTTCACCCCTTGCTAGACCAAGTAAAAGTGTATCAAGGCCCACTTTACAACCTTACAAAAACATCTTTCAAATAAATTTAATGGACAGTTGAAAATTGAATCTAATTCATATGTTAAGATCCCACTTTTTCAAAAACCTATCAAATCATTTCCCCTTGACCTCTCCAAGAAAACATAAACTCTCAAGCTTAAGATCAGATCACTCAAAAATTTTGACTCAAAATTTCCAAAGTACATTTCATACGGCCATTAACACAAACACCTTGTCTGCACAGATAAACCTCTAGCCTAACTTCACTATTGTGCACAGTAATTCTCGACCAATTGGTCCCCTCTTAACTCCTCGGTCTCCCCCAAGTCTAACCTAGCCCCAGACCAATCCCCCCTTCGCCATGGAGCACACTGGAGCGCCGCCCGTTTGTGGTCATCGCCGGCCGACCATGGCCATCTCGTAGCAGACCGCCCCGCGCCCATCCAGGATGTCTAGGAGGTGCGCCGCAGCCTACCGCCACTCCATGTCCACCCCACGATTAAAGCCAAGCCCTAGACCACCCTAGATCGCCGCGCCCAAACCTCTTTGCACCATGCCGAGAGCGCGTAAGTGCGCCGCGCCCGACCAGCTCTCCCCGCTCGCGCCTTTCCCTCACCGCGCACGCGCAACCTCGCCATGATCACGCCACCCCAGCAGACACCCCCGTTCGCCGCTGCGCGACCTGCAGCCACCGCATGCCACCGTAAACACCTCTGCCCCCGTGTGGAGCACCGCACGTGCCCGACCGAACCACGTCGCCCCTCGCCTCGCCTTTAAGTCCGTGAGAACCACCAGGGAGCACCGCACCATCCTACGACCTTGCCCATGCTAATAGCCGCCTGTAGCGACACCACCGTCGAGCTCACGCCGCACCGCTTATTCCCCACGCCGCGCTATAAAAGGAGGCCACCCCCGCCTCCATTATCCACAGCACTCTACTCACCACCTCTCTCTGAACCCTCCCCACTTCTTCCCGGAGCAAGGCGAGCACCACCATGCCGGAATTTCACCGGAGTCCGCCGCTGCTGGAGGAGAAGGGCGCCGTCGATTCCGACCACCCCAAGCCCTACCGTGACCGCACCTCGCCTCGCCATCGTCTACCACGTCGATTGCCCCTGTCGCCGACCCTAGCTGGAGCCCAGGTGAGCCCCGCCAGACCCCCACTGCCGCGCTAGGTTTAGTTCCCCGCAGGAGCTGTTCAACATCGACGATGACTCCCAGCCGTTGGATTAGAATAGGATCACACGACCTATATGCTTAGATACCGTTTCGTGTAGAATAAGTTGCTGACTGGTGGACCCCACCTGTTAGTAGCCCGCTGTGCTATGTAGTGCAGCTGGGCCGTCCCGTTTAGCTTTCCCGCTCAGGCCTGGAAATTCAAATAAGGATTTTCCTTTTTAGTTAAAATCCTATTCTGTCCACTTATGCAAAAATCAATTTAGAGATTTTAACTTAACCAAATTGCATGATTCAAATTTTGTTAGAAAGATAATTAAAATATCTATCGAACCCGTTGGATTTAAATCATTTGGAGTTAGAGGTATTCTATAGCAAAAATAATAAGACAGATACTTTTGCAACTTCAAACATTTTTAAAAAATCAACCATAATAGCTTTTGAGTTGATTCCAACTCTCAAAAATCACATTTGATAATATCTATCTGAATACGTAAAAAAATCTAGGTTTGCATGCAGTGACATTGGACTAGTACCAAAAGAATGCTATTTGGGCATTTCTAGTCACTTTAAATCTATTATATAATAATCTTAAACTTTATAAAATGTGACCAACCCTTTAAATCACATTCCCATGTATTAGAATATGTGGTGAGGACATGTGTCCACATGATCCATATTTTAATTGGAGAATGTTAAATCTTAATTAATTTCAATGAGTAGAAATTACTTTTCTCGAATAAACTAAATAAAACTAGTTCTCTATTTCATGTGATGATTATGATGATGCTAGATCATCAAGTGTGAGCCTTAGTGTGCTAAATAGAATTAGTTAAGTTTTGTTTGGTGATTGTGTACCCTGTTTTTATTTATAGACGATAATCCAGGCCAAGCTACGAGGAGGAGTTCTACCCCGAAGAAGAGGAGGAAAACTTCAATCACTGCACCAATCAAGGCAAGCCATCATTACTAGAAAGCTAGACCTTGCAAGCTAACACTTGCAAGTTTCTTAACCCAAGAAAAATGCATTAGGCATGCTTTGGTTATATACCTTTGATTTATACCCATCCCAAGTTTTACTTGCAAGCTTTACTCTTTTACTTTACCAAAGTTCTTACTTTAGTTAATGCTTGGTGAGGATTTGGAAAGTAGTATAGATAGCATAAAGAGTACAAAACTACTAGATGTCATTCTATGGCATGAGATTGAGATTATCATCCCTCATTAGTGAACACTCTTAACTTAGTGGCTAGTGCTAAGTATAAAATTTGATCACTTTAGATGGGGATACTTGGTGAAAATGATTATAAAATCCTTGGAATGATGAGTCATTCTATTGAAATGTTTTGACATGTGTTGAGAAACACAAATGGATTGATGGTGAAAATGTTGAGGCATGAGCCTTAACCCTTTTATAAAAACTGATGGTTGGGTTCGGATGCGATACCATTCCAAGTTTACCGTACAACCACAATATCTGAATTGGGTAAGGCTTAGCCAGAACTTTATATGCATTAGTATGGGTTCCCTCGCGAAGGAGGTTTGAGCTGAGGCTACGTCTTGATGATGTCCACCTATGTAGTGCCCAGGATGGCACATGGCCATGGCTGGGAGGCCAAGCTCATAGGGGAGGTGCCTATACTAGAGTGTGTAAAGGAAAGGTTATGATTGATTATCCGCATACTAAGTATGATGATTCCGGGTTATCCCTGATGGATGTATCGAATTTTGTGGTGAAAGTGTACCACCTCTACAGAGTGTCAAACTATTCGAATAGCCATGTCCGCGGTCATGGATAGTTGGAGTGGCCATACTGTTCCGTCGTCAAATGTTTTCAAAATGACTTGTGAAGTGAACTATGATTTTGAATTGACCACAACAGGGTTGTGACTATGAAAACTAGGTTCCCAACTTAAAGTGATTTAGAACATTTACTTATTTTTTTACTTCTGAACTCAGTTTAGATAAATCTAGCCTTTTGCAAATAAACCTAGAGCTTAACTTTCCTACTAGAACTACCTTACTTGTTAGTAATAGTTTGCGAGTACTTAAAAAGTACTCATGGCTTTGTCCCTGGCTATTCCCGTGGCCAGACTATGAGGAGGACTATCAGGAGGATCGACAATTGGACGGCTATGACAACTAGGATCATCTCCCATCGTCAGCATTGCCTGTGACACTGAAGATGGAGCCCACTACTACGCTTATTATTCCGCTGCTTATTTGTATTAAGACTGAATCATGAGATCCTTTATTTGTGTAAGACCTTATTATGGTTTGTAATGGATGATGCACTGTGATATACAATCTATTATGTCTCACAAAATGGTAATCCTTGGATTGCGATGTGTGGCATAACAGGCATCTAGGATTAAAAATCCGGGTGTTGACAAGTTGGTATCAGAGCCATCCTGACCATAGGAGACCCTAGTTAGAATGGACGTCCGAACAAAAACTTAGTTTCAAAACAAAAGAAGTAAGTATTTATGAAAACATATGCCCACTCTTATCCTTGATTCTTTCAAAAAATTCATGTTCCTAAAAAATTCTTACATTCCTACATAAAATTTGACACACTTGATCACCTCACTAACTTACTCATCCTAAATTCTTATAAATGGAAGTTTAGTATTGCAAGTTCTACCAGTTGGGCAACAGAGGCCAGCTGATCTTTGAGAGGGATCTTGATGAACTGTCAGAGTATCTTGAGCGCCTGCATCCAGAATTCTTCGGAGCTCAACTGAAGGATCACCCAGGAGGAGATCTACAATGGCTGATAGTTGCAGATCTCAGAGGCAAGATGGAAGCACCCCTTTCTGAGAAGATTCAATTCACCATGCGAGAGAACAACTAGCTAAATGGATTAGCCAGGGCTATGCATGAAGCTCTTGCCCGTCTGTGTGGGCAACCCATCTGAATTAGTGCAGCTGAAGAAGCAACTTGATGCTATGCTGGAGAAAGGTCTGATTCAACCAAGCGCATCGCCATGGAGATTGCCTGTTCTGTTTGTGGATAAGAAAGATGGAGGTAACCATTTGTGCACGGATTACCAGAAGCTGAATGGTGTCACCATCAAGAACAAGTACCCACTGCCAAAGATTGAGGATCTGTTTGATCAGTTGACTGGTGCCAGAGTGTTTTCTAAGATTGATCTTAGAACTGGTTATCATCAACTCAAGATTCATGCAACGGATATTCCAAAGACCGCCTTTACCACCAGATATGGATTGTATGAGTATACGGTCATGTCTTTTGGATTAACCAATGCCCCTGCTTATTTCATGAATCTCATGAATAAGATTTTTATGAACTTTCTGGATAAGTTTGTCATTGTATTTATCGACGATATTATAATCTATTCCAAGTCAGAAGAAGACCATGAGTAACATCTGAGGACCATCCTTGAAACCCTTAGAGAGCATCAGTTGTATGCCAAGTTTAGCAAATGTGAGTTCTGGCTGAAGGAAGTAGGATTCCTTGGACATATTGTGTCGGCAAGAGGAGTCGCTATTGATCCCACCAAGATCAAAGATGTTGAAGAACGGAAAGACCCAACCACTCAAACCCAAGTCCGTGCATTTCTCGGATTAGCGGGATATTACCGCAAATTCATGGAAGGATTTTCGAGCATCACAAGACCAATGACCCAACTGTTGAAGAAAGACAAGAAGTTTGAATGGACAGACAAATGTGAGGCAAGTTTTCAAGAACTCAAGAAGAGATTGATTTCAGCCCCAATTTTGATTATGCTAGATATCAAGAAACCGTTTGATGTGTATTGTGATGCATCCAAGATTGGTCTCGGATGTGTGTTGATGCAAGAAGGAAAGTCATAGCGTATCTGTCCCAACAACTGAAGTAGCATGAGCAGAACTACCCTACCCATGATCTTGAACTAGCAGCTATAGTGTTAGCTTTGAAGACATGGCATCATTACCTGATAGGTAATCGCTGTGAGATTTATTCAGATCACAAGAGCTTGTTGGGGGGATAACCCCGGGTAGGGTCACTCCGGGGTATAAGGGCTGAGTTAGCCGAGGTTCGGCAAGGTCAAAGCGGATGCTGGCCGAGTCACCTCAAGGCAGGCCGGATCACGGGGTAACCCGGACCACGGAGGCGCCTAACATTGTCCCATCCGACTCAAGGAATAAGTCGGAGACACTTGTCTAGCTTATGTGCAAGAACAGGTGTGACCGGATCAACTGTGATCCGGATCCTCGTTTGGCTTCTAGGGGAAGGAAGGAATATCTCTGGTCAAAAAGAAGGCCTGGTGCATACTGGATGAGCGAATAAAGCACAGGTAGGACCACCGGATCGTGGCCGACAAGGGTGACGATGCTCACGTCGACTGACGCAGGCGCCACAGAGGCAACGTCGCTAAAGCAAGAGTGACATGGGGGAAAAGCACCCCTGTCGGTTTACTAATTTGGGAGGAGGCATATTCTTAGGAATATGCCTCCACGTATGCCCTAGGCCAGGACCAAACCACCCCTATATAAGGGGGGGTTAGGGTTCTGGTAAGGGGGTTGGGTCTTTTTCGGATACATAGCAAGGAAAATACTTGTGGGTCTAGGGTGCTAGGACTAGTCAATAGGCAAGAGTAAGAGAGCCTCTTCTTCCTCCTCTAGTCAAAACAGCTCAAGGAGCACTCGTAGTCTTGGAGACTGAACATCAATACAAAGCTTCTGTGTAGAGAATCACTCTACTATCCCTCCCTGGATTCCCCTAGCGCATATTAGTCCCCACCTTCAGCCTATCCATGGCATCTGCCGTGACACCACCACGACAGTTGGCGCCCACCATGGGGCTAGCGATGCTAGCAGGGGTGAAGATCCGGACGGGAAATTTTATCGGCACCGGTGAGTGAGCGATCCGGGGCTGCTCGCCAGCGCTTGATGCGTTGGACTACGTCGGCATAACGCGTTGACCGGCAGCGCCCCTTCCACGCAACGGCGTCTTCGTCGAGCTCGGCGCGCACAAGGTCTATGTTGCCGTGTACGTGTCTGGCGTTCATCCGCGTCGTGTCGTCGATGCGGGGGAACCACCCCTCACTGTGGCTCGCGGGGCACGTATCGCCCGTTCCCCGGGCCATGCAGAGGTGATGATGACCGCACCAAGCGCGGGCGTGAGCAGGGATCCAGCACCAGACCCGGGGGCAACACCCAAGGCACCAAGGAAAGTTAGGGGTCCTCCGCTAGAGAGGCCCGAGAACGTGCTGAGGGAAGCTATGGATAGCTTGGCTGACCCGGTGGCAGCAGTGGTAGATCCGGCTCAGGCACAAGCCGAGCTAGAGGAGACCCGGCGAAAGATACTGGAGGGCGCAAAGAAAATAGCAGCGGCTCAGCGGTCGTTGAACATGGCGCTGCGTGAAAGTCTGTGGCGAACAAGGTTGATGCGATGAGGGTAAAGGAGAAACCTCATAAGCGAGATGAGCAGAGAGGTGATGATGGACCGAAAGGGTCGGAAAACTATCTGTCGTGGGGTTGCCAAGTATAGTACCCAACGAAGAACCTCGAGCAGATGCGGCGTCCGAGCTAGAGGGTCTGATGGGTGAAGCTCGCCAAAGATAGCAAGACCGGGTTAACGAGCTGGTTCGGATCGCGAACATGCAGAATGAGGAGCTGTTGAGAAGTAATCCGGAGAGAGTTGGAGCTTCTAAAATCGTCCATTCGGTGATGGGTAACCCGGAGAAATCACTGAGCCGCATCATCGCCTCATGGTGGCCCTAGAAGAGAAGAGGTAGTAACCTCGGCAGACGGAACAAGCAGATCGTCTGCAACCCAAAGCGTGCGGGAAAGGAAAAAGAGATACGGAAAAACGACGAAGTGTGAGCCGAGGTAACCATGACCAAGGCAATGCCGGTCAAGGGAATGCTGCCAACGGCAACACCGGACAGCGAAACTCGACAGGAGCGGGTCAACCGCAGCGGAATGCACCAAGGCAAGAGCAAAGTGCCGGCCATGGTATGCAACAGAGAGGACCACAACGGGATCAAAACCGATACAATGATGGAGACTCGGAGATGATGAATGCGGGATACGCAAGACAGGACTATCATGTGATAGGGTCGAGATTGGGAAGCAGAGATTTGATGCCGGATGACGCTAGGCTAAAACTAGACCGCCTGTATAGGTCAGAACAGATCGAATGTCAAGGTCCTCCGGGTCCAACCTGCTTCGGACCCCGGATCATGAAGGAACCGCCAGTACCCAATTTCCAATTACCCAGGGGCACGAAGACGTATGAAGGCAGTACAAAGCCGGAGGATTGGCTAATAAACTACGCAACAGCTGTGAAAATTGCAACTGGCAACTTGAGGTGGGCTGTACGATATGTACCCTAAATGTTGGAAGGTCCAGCTAGGGTTTGGCTGAATAATTTGCCACCCGGAAGCATCAACTTCTGGATAGATTTTGAAGAGATGTTCATCAGCAACTTCTCAAGTACGTATCAGAGACCGAATAGACCGCAGACCCTGGCAATGTGCAAGCAGAGATCTAACGAAACGGATCGTGAATGCTTGACCCGGTGGTGTACCGTGAGAAACTCGTGTGAGGGAGTCATAGAGTCACAGGCTATAGCATGGTTCGCACAAGGATGTAGATATGGTAGCGAGTTGTGGATGAAATTGCAAAGGAAAATGCCAGTTACATTGGTAGAGATGATCCGGATCATGGATTCTTATGCTTTGGGTGATCCAACTCAACCTAGGATCGCGTCGAACGAGTCAAATGAGGAGTACTATCCGAGGGACGGATCCAGGTCATCCCGGAGGAACGATTACAGGGGAAAAAGGAGAGACGATAGACCGGATCATCGATATGGCTCGCAACAAGTTGCGACCGTGAATCAAGATCAGCCCGGGGCAGGGAGCAACCAACGCCAGAAAACGGGAGGGCAATGGACCCCTCGAAACGATGGCAAGAAAACATGGACTCCGGAGCAGAAGAAGCAATGGCAAGAAAAGAAAGATCGTCCGAGGTATACCTACGAGTCAATGTTGGACCAGCCGTGCAAGTTTCACATGCCAAATCCGAGCAGCCCGGCGGGTCACACGACGAGACAATGTGAGTGGATGCGCAAGATAGAACAAGGTGGTTAGGGAAATGCTCAGGCACCTCGGAAAGATCAACCTCGACAGGAGTTACCCCGGCAACAATTGCTCTCCGGAGCAAACACGCAGCAACTGATGTTGCCTCCCCCTCCGCCGAGGTATGACAACAGTGAGAGAAGGGATGCAGTGCATCAGATAGAAACACAGCAGCAACCGGATCAGAGGTACTCCGGAAACGAGGGAAGAAATGAGTACAGGGAACATCACGAGCTATTGTGTGTTCTAGCGGAAGAAACAGATAGGAAGAGCTTGCAGCGCCGACATATGGAGGTTAACGCGGTTATGCCTGCGGTGACGAGGTACATGTCTTGGTCGGACCAGGAAATTACCTGGAGCGTCAAAGATCACCCCAAGCTTATGCCAAGTCCGGGCTCGTATGCACTAGTGTTGGATCCGACGTTCATTGGACCAAACATTAATGTGAGGTTCTCCAAGGTACTGATCGACAATGGCAGTAGCATTAACATCATGTATGCGGATACGATGCGCAAGTTGGGCATCTCGGAGAACATGCTCCAGGCTACGAGAACAACTTTTCACGGTATCGTGCCCGGCATATCCTGCGAACCCATAGGGAAGTCCGGGTCGACGTGCTGTTCGGTACATGGGATAACTGCCGAACCGAAAATCTGGAGTTCGAAGTGGTAAACCTGGAGAGCGCGTATCATGCATTACTCGGGAGACCAGCGCTGGGCAAATTCATGGCAAGTTGCCACGTTAGTTATCTGAAGATGAAGTTGCCCGGGCCAAATGGTGCAATTACTATCGTTGGGGATTTCCGACGTTCTATTGAGTGCGCTTCAGCCGGGTCTAACCTAGCCGAGTCACTCGTAATTGCCCAAGAGAAAAGAAAAATCCAAGAAGTGACGGCATTAGCTCGGTCCGCGCAGCAGTATATGCCGGCGTTAAGTAACCCGCATGGAAGCGCTTCATTTCAAGCCGCGAAGGACACCAAGAAGATACCAGTGGATACCGTGTTTCCGGAGCGCACCGTGACAATTGGGGCCGGATTAACTGACAAATAGGAAAGCGAGCTCGTCAACTTCCTCCGTGAGAATCGGGATATTTTTGCTTGGTCCACACAGGACTTGCAAGGTGTTCCGAGGGAGTTGGCCGAGCACTCTTTGAATGTAAGACCCGGAGCAAGGCCGGTGAAGCAGCCTCTCCGACGCTTCACCGAGGATAGGAGAAAGGTCATTGGTGACGAGATAGCTCGGTTGCTAGCAGCAGGATTTATCATGGAAGTGCTATATCCGGATTGGCTCTCTAATCCGGTACTGGTAGAAAAGAAGAAGGATGATCCGAACGTGGCAGTGGTTTGGCGTATGTGTATCGATTACACGAACCTGAACAAGGCATGTCCGAAATATCCATTTCCGCTGCCGAGGATAGATCAGGTCATCGACTCTACCGCGGGATGTGAACTGTTGTCATTTATTGACGCCTATTCTGGTTTCCACCAGATACCCCGAACGGACGATCAAATAAAAACTGCCTTTATTACCCCGTACGGGGCTTATTGCTATCGCACTATGCCGTTTGGTTTACGAAACGCAGGAGCAACGTACCAAAGGTGTATGCAAAAATGTCTGCACGATCAAATAGGTCAAAATGTCCAAGTTTACATGGACGATGTGGTTATCAAGACCAAGGAAAGCGCAACGCTCCTTGACGACATAAGGCAAACATTCGCGAACTTGAGGAGATTCCGGATGAAGCTTAACCCGGAGAAATGTACCTTCGGTGTCCCGGCTGGGAAATTACTCGGATTTCTCGTCTCTAGCCGAGGTATCGAGGTTAATCCAATTAAGATCCGAGCCATCGAACGAATGGAGCTGCCGAAGTGTCTCAACGACGTCTAGAAGTTCACCGGATGCCTGGCGTCGTTGAGTCGGTTTGTATGTCGGTTAGGGGAAAAGGCACTGCCTCCCTACCAACTCATGAAAAAATCAAATAAATTCGTTTGGACGCCGCAGGCCGATGAAGCTTTTGCCCACTTAAAAAAGATGTTGGCCACTGCACCAGTGTTAGCCTCTCCACTGTCGAAGGAGCCAATGTTGCTCTACATAGCCGCAACCAACCGAGTTGTAAGTGCAGTGATTGTAGTGGAACGAGATGAAGAGGGTAAGTCGGTGCAAAGGCCAGTGTATTACTTGAGTGAGGTATTATCTGTCTCAAAACAGAATTACCCGCATTTTCAAAAGGTGGCATACGGAGTTTATATGGCGGCAAAGAAGTTAAAGCACTACTTTGAGGAGCATCCCATTAAAGTGATATGCGAAGCCCCCATATCCGAGATAATGGGTAACAAAGATCTGACAGCAGAATTGCGAAATGGGCAATTGAGCTAGCACCATACGCCCTAATACGATAGAAGAGAAGCGATCAAGTCGAGCTATAAGCGTACTTTTTTCTTGGATTGGGCGAGGTACAATCTGAACCACCGCCACGGATCCGAACCATCGGAGGATGCACTTGACGGATCAAAGACCAAAGCGGATTAGGTCTTTGGGGTTGTGCTTACCTCGCCAAAGAAGGATCAGCTCAAGTACGTGTTGCAGATCCATTTCGCGGCATCAAACAATGTTGCCGAGTACGAGGCTCTTGTGCATGGTCTAAAAGTGGCAAAGGAAATTGGCATACGTCGAATAATCTGCTTTGGCGACTCGGATCTAGTAATACAGCAATTGTCTGGAGTGTGGGACGCCCTGGATCCAAACATGGCACTATACAGATTTCATGTGCAGAAAATCTCGGGTTACTTTGAGGGATGCGAGTTTCATCATGTACCTCGCATGGAAAACGAAGCTGCCGACATGCTGTCGAAGCTCGGCTCGACCCGACAGGCAATTCCACCGGGTGTTGCATTGGAGCACCTCAGAAAGCCATCTATCAGGCCGTCCCCAGGAACCAATTCAATTTATGTCCCGGAAAACACGGAATCCGGAGCTGAGCCCATGAACATTGACGTGGGAAGTAGTACGCCGAACCCGGGGACTACCTCGGCAAACCCGGGGATTATCTCGGCAAACCCGGGGACTACCTCACCAGACCCGGGGACTGTTCAGCGTGATCCGGCTGAAGTTATGCCAGTGGATCAGATGGAAATTGATGAGGAGATGTTCCCTACGAGAGCAGTACCAGCTTGGGCGCTGCCTATATACCAGTTCTTGAAAGATAGAACGTTACCCACTGAGGAAGTGCTAGCCAGGCAAACTCAGCGGAGAGCCAAAGCTTACACAATCATCAATTCCGAGCTGTACAAGCGGAGTGTAACCAATATCCTCCAGCGGTGCGTTGATCCGGAAGAAGGACTTGACATCCTCCGAGATATACACCAAGGAGAATGCGGGCATCACGCCTCATCCCGGGCCTTAGTGGCAAAGGCATTCCGGCATGGATTTTACTGGCCAAGCGCCTTGGAGCAAGCGGAGGATCTGGTGAGAAAATGCAACGGTTGCCAAAGATATGCCACCAAGACACATATGCCTATGTCGGAACTCAAAACCATACCAATTACATGGCCATTTGCTGTGTGGTGCTTGGATATGGTTGGCCCGTTCAAACCAGCCAAAGGGAACATGACGCACCTTCTGGTCATGGTGGACAAATTTACAAAATGGATCGAAGTGAAGCCTATAAGAAAGTGTGATGGAGCTACAGCTGTGACATTTCTCAAAGACATCATCTTGAGATACGGTTATCCTCACAGTATCATAACTGATAACGGCACCAATTTTGCTGAAGGAGCATTTGCACGATTCTGCCGAGATAAAAAAATCCGACTCGACATAGCCTCGGTAGCCCACCCCGCATCGAAGGGACAAGTGGAAAGATCCAACGGATTAGTGCTATCCGGGATAAAACCCTGGCTCATTGAGCCGCTGCAAAGATCAGCGGGGTGCTGGAAAGAAGAACTACCAGCGGTATTGTGGAGTTTAAGAACAACTCCAAATCGATCAACAGGCTACATGCCGTTCTTTCTGGTATATGGGGCAGAAGCTGTATTACTAGCCGACATAGAGCATGATTCGCCTAGGGTCACCCAATACACAGAAGCCGAAGTGCAAGAAGCCCGGCAAAATGATGTTGATCTGCTGGAAGAAGCGAGATAACTGGCACTGTCCAGATCTGCCATATATCAGCAAAATCTCCGACGCTATCATAGCCGGAAAGTGTGCCCCCGAGTCTTCCGGGAAGGCGATCTGGTGCTCCGGTTGGTACAGCGTACCACTGGCATGCATAAATTATCCCCCCCTTGGGAAGGACCATTTATCGTGAGCAAAGCATTGCACAATGACTCTTACTATCTCATAGATGCAAAGCCACAGGAAAAGAACAAGGCGGACAGGTCCGGAGAGGAATCCAAGCGACCGAGGAATGTAGCACTACGTCCGTTCTACACTTAGCTAAAGAGTGTATGTACCGAGTCATCCTCATATGTCGGTATGTATGTCGGCAATGAGCTTTGTCAATGAAATAAGCGGAGCCTCGGCGATAACTTCGGGACGCCTTAATAAATGATTGTTGTTACTTTTTATGCGTTAGCCGGAATGACTCGTTTCTCTTAAACCTGGTTTAGTAATGTGTGAGCACCAAAAACCCAACCCTTCGACTCGCTGCTGTCCAACAAGAATTGGCTTCATGGCGAGCAAGGGAACAAGTTTGGAATTGCGTAGCACATGAAAAACTACTAAGGAAACGATCCTATTCTAGCTAACGTTTGTTCGACTAACCCGTATTTACTTTCAAGCTATTATGTTGAATTATTTTGAGCGAGCCTCAAAGTTTCTCGATATTGTTAAACGATTCTTGAAGCTCGGGTTCGTAAGTCGTAAAACCGAATCAAGGTGAACACGGATCGAGCGGAGAATTGGGCGAACAAGAAAGCTGAAACTCGGGGACTACGCCCAAGTTAATCCAGCATACAAGCATAGTAGCAAAATATTAGGTATTCAGCATACAATTGCACCCGGCATACCGGGGATCTGATAAATTTTCAAGTTTTTTCAACTAGGGAGCGGCAGGAGGACGAAGTTCGGCATCGTCATCACTGTCTTCAATATCTGAAGCAGCATCTTCTCCATCATCGCCCGACCCATCCTCCATGTTCTCCATCTGCTCCTCCTCGCCGGAGTCCAGAAAGCTCGGCCCCTCAACCTAGTCATGGACTGGAGAATATTCGATGAGGCTGTAGGCGCAAACTGGCGCAGCTACCCACTCGGATCATCGGTCCGTTTGGATCCGGTCTTGGCCGGGGTGAGGAGGCTCGGATCGATTTTCGTACCATGAAAGGATATGATGGAGAAGGGTATGCCACGGCCGCCCGTGGATTCCCTCCAGAGGTCGAGTTGAGTCTCAATCTCCATTAGCTTTTCCGCAATAAGTGTGATCCTTTTCGGAGCATCCTCGCTTGGCCAGAATGCGTTGAAGATCCGGACCGCAACGTCGAGGAGATCCTTTCCATAGTTGATAGTTTCCACCCGGGCTGACACGCTAACCAACAGGTCCTCCAGGTCTAGAGGGATACTCTCACCATCAGGAGCAATGGGAGTACCCCTCTCTTGGCGAAATTTGGCAACGGCATTTGGCGATAGCGATACCCTCCGGAAAGTTATCGAAAATAGGGAGGAGGATGCTGAAGCAGGCATATGAGTTAACCGGAAAACTGCGTCGAGCAAGAAAAGAAACTTCGTGAGATATGGTGATGGATCCGGGTCAACTCCTGGATACAACTATCACGTCTCGCCAAAGTTGTTCAAGCTCGTGACGCCGACCAAGCCGGACTTGGTTCCTTGAGCAGATCCTGGTCCTTGGAGATCTGAAGGGTAAAGCGCTCACGCTCTTCGGTGAAGTTCTGGACAACTTTCTAGAGATCGGTTTTGTGTTGGGCCTTCATCTTCTCCATCTCGGCCTTGAGTTTGGCTATCTCGCCGTCCTTGGTCCGGAGGAGGGCAAGCTCATCGTCCTTCTTCTTCAGCTCGGCTTGATGCTGTCTGCTTGTTAGAAAATGTAGCATCATATCGTGCACGGGCACACTATCCTCAAGCGATGCTAAAATGGTGTGTTGACCCGGCAAAGCCGAGGAGTGAATATTTGCTGAGCCAAGAAAAAGAAAGAATAGAGAGCACAGTGATGTTGGCCGAAAGAGGACATACCTCGGATTTCCTCCAAGTTTTTTCGCATAATCTTGTTTTCAGCCTCCACCCCAGCTACAAAAAACCGAATAAGGAGGGTAATCCGGCAGAAGCAAACGAAATGGTGAGGTGTTAAGGGAGGAAATTACCTCTCTTTTCATGCTCCGCGCCAAGTGCAAGCGTGTTTTTGCGCAAGATCTTATGGGTATCAAGCAGGCGCTGAAACTCGGCGCTCCGACGGTTGGTGGTTACCTGACAAAGGCACAGGCGTGTAAAGTGAGTTCGGTGCATATTCGAAGTGTACAAGATCCGGGCCAAGCGGAACTTAACCCGGCTCTAGGTATGTGCATATTCGAAGTGTACAAGATCCGGGCCAAGTGGAACTTAACCCGGCTCTAGGTATGTGCATATTCGAACTGTACAAGATCCGGGCCAAGCGGAACTTAACCCGGCTCTAGGTGTGTGCATATTCGAAGTATACAAGATCCGGGCCAAGCGGAACTTAACCCGGCTCTTGGTATGTACATATTTGAAGTTTACATGCAGCTACGTTGATCTTCTAAGGAGCATCCGGCCGAATAACAGGTTACTCCGCCGGAGGCTCGGGGACTAATGGTTATTATCTACAACATGTAAAGAAGAAACAACGTACCTCCATCATACGCCCAGCGAGGTTAATGGCCTTGGCGGCGGTTTTCATCTGAGCGGAAAATTCAGCTGGGCCGAACTTTTCTGGCAGATCATCGTTGTAGACAAATTCCGCCTTATTCCAGTTCATGAAAAACTCGATGAGGCTCGGAGGGTACCGTTCGCTAGTGGGCATGTGAGGTGCCACCAAGCCCTTGGCGTGAGCTTCCTTCCTTTCAATCAGGGCAAGAGCCAGGCTAGTGTGAAGAACCATCTCCTGCGAATCAGCTGGTTCGGCCGGAGGATCCGTCGAGCCTGATGACTTCTTCTTTGGAAGCATCGATGACAAGGTTCGCTGCCCAACCTCGATGGAGGTGAGTTTGCTTTTGGCCTGCTGGGAGGAAGTGACCGTAGTGGATTTTCCCCCGGAAACCGCTGGAAGCTTGAGATGACTCGGACGAGGCAGATGAGCTTGGCGCAGGAGCTTTGGTGGCTGGCGTTGGAGCTGCTGTTGGTTTCTTCGGAACCGGGACAGGCGCTGGTTCGGTGGCTGGTGCTGGAGCTGCTGCTGGGGCTGGAGTTGCGGTAGACTTAATTGTTGCTGGTTGCAGCAATGCCGAAGTGCCGGACGCCATCGCCTCGGCCGATCCGACCCCTCCCGATCTGAGGTCGCGTCCCTCTGAAGGAGGTACTGCGGAACCCGGAGCGGCCGCAGAGCCTTCCGGAGTAGGGCTCAGCGGGTGTGACTCGTCGTCACGGGAAGGGTAAATACTGGACCGAAGAGGGGAGGAGATGCTCGATCCGCTCTAAGGGACCTCCACAGGAGCCCTGCAAGAGAAAATAATATCAGGAGTGAAATTACCCCAAAGCAGGGAAAAGTGTGTTGCGCAGTAAAAAAAAACTTACGCATCCGAGGTCTCCGCCTCCTTAGGTTTCCGGGCCCTCCTTGCCGGGGCTTTGCCTACCCGTTTGGAGGCAGTCTTGTCTCCGACCTTCTTTTGCCTTTTGGAAGGCTGAGAAGGTCCGGAAGAAGAACTCGACGCGGTTCCGCGTTTCTTCTTTGACGCCGCCGGAGCAGGCTCGCCCATGGCAAGGGGAGGATCCTCGTGGATGTGCCCACCGGGGTTAGCTGATGCCGGGTAAGCAAAAGAAAGAGGGACAACCTCAACGGGATCAATCACATCGATATCCGAGTCATCCTCATCGTCGGGCCAATCTCTAAGAGAAGAGAATTTACCGCTCGGTCGTCTGGTGGCATCGGGTGTGGGGAGGAACATCTCCTGGTCCGGCTCCTCCTCGTCCGAAATTTCTCGGTCCGGGGCCCACTTAAGGGTCGGATCCGGGCCATCCTCGAGGGTTTGCTGGAGAAACAGCTGAGAAAAAAGTACAAGGAGCAAAGTCAAGAATGTGATAAGAGCCGACATGAAATTGATCTGAGATAAGTTTACCCCGCGAAGCTTACCGCGGGAGGGAGCCTGTCGCGGCAGTAATGCTCGATTCCCCACGTCCATTCGGCGGAGAAGTCCTTATGGGTGGTGAAAAGAGCCTTGACCCGGCGGAAGATCTCTGTATTGCTCAACTCGAATGAGGAGGTTCGGTTGGGGTCATGACTAAAGCTCATATGGCACAACTTGTGAGTGCGCCGCTGAAGGGGAGAGATTCGGTTGCGCACGAATGTGATCATGGCATCCTCGTTGCGCAATCCGAGCTTCTTCAGCTCCACAAACCTTTTGTTCACTTGGTTGGCCAGGGCTGTAGGCTTCCTGGCAACCTCCTCCCAAAAATCCGTGTCAGGGGGACCCGGAGCGTAGGGCAGCAACCGGATCAAATCTTCCGTGCCTTCATTCCGGACGTAGAAGAAGGTCCGGGCCACCCTTTGCAGGACTCAAGCCCGGTGACCCGGGGAAAGACTGAAGACCTCCGGGGCGAGATCGAGGCAGCTCCGAACTGAGTTAGCTGTTTGTCCTCCGACTCGACGTGGATGTTGGGGACCACGTTGCGACGGAGGCCAAAGAACTGGATCCACAGCTCCTTCGTAGGCCATAGCCCGGTGTAGCCCTCAATCAAAAGCAGCGGACAGAGAGGTGATGGCGTTCGCCGGGAGATGATGTGGTTGCAAGTGATAGGTCCGGATCCAGTCTCGGAAGAAATCACTCACTGGAAGCCCGAATCATCGTTGGAAATGGGATAAGAAAACAACAAATTCGCCCGGATTGGGTGAGGGGGCCAGCTCCGAGGAGGGGAGACGAGCAGCGACGCCGGCGGGGATGCGCCGGGTCCGGTAGAGCCAAGAGATGTCGTCCTCGCAGACCAGAGGCCGCCCACGTCTGCATGATGCACTTGTGGCGTCCTCCTCCATATCCTATTCAACAACGGCGAGCTCTTCCTCCGTCATCTCAATTCCGGTGTCTTCGCTGGAGCTGGCGGCGGCGGAACTCTGCGGTCTAGACTGACGAGGACCCGTGGCTGAACAGAGGCGCAGCGGTGATTGCGGTGCGGAGAAACAAAGAAAATGCGGCGGCGGCGCTGCTGCGACGGGCACTAGCGGCGACACGGTTGCGAGGAAGAAGAAGAGGAACAGGCGAGGGGGCACGGAGATGGAAAAGTTCTAAGGAGCGCGCCCCTCCCCTATTTAACCACCCCCAGTCATCAACAGGTGGGATCGTGCTGTGCAGGAAGACCACACGATGTGGCCATGTATCACCAGCATCAACCAATCAGAGAGGAGCCACACCGGGGCCTTGAGTAAATGTGATCCAATGACACGACGCGATTGCGATGGTAAACGAGAAGCAGGCGTGATGTAACCCCCGCGATGTCGGCGACGTTATCTGCGGCGATTACTGTGAGCCCTTAAAATAAGGCAACATAATGATTAACCGTAACGTGGGTTGGCGTACGAGAGAAGGAAGCAAGGCCCGGATCCAAGCCACAGTGGTAACCCGGCCAGCAAGTGAAAACTTGGAACCGTGCGGAGGGAAAGTAAAACCAAACGATCAGAGCCAACGTGGTGACCCGGCTGGCAAGTGAAAACTTGGAGCGTGCGAAGGGAACGTAAATCCATATAACCCGGAAATAAACGTCGGAAGCTTGGATACGAATGAACCTGATGTGCCTTAGCAGCCGAGGCCGCTAAATGCCGCACCAGCTTCGGGACTAATGTTGGGGGGATAACCCCGGGTAGGGTCACTCCGGGGTATAAGGGCCGAGTTAGCCGAGGTTCGGCAAGGTCAAAGCGGATGCTGGCCGAGTCACCTCAAGGCAGGCCGGATCACGGGGTAACCCGGACCAGGGAGTCGCCTAACATTGTCCCATCCGACTCAAGGAATAAGTCGGAGACACTTGTCTAGCTTATGTGCAGGAACAGGTGTGACCGGATCAACTGTGATCCGGATCCTCGTTTGGCTTCTAGGGGAAGGAAGGAATATCTCTGGTCAAAAAGAAGGCCCGGTGCGTACTGGATGAGCAAATAAAGCAAGGGTAGGACCACCGGATCATGGCCGACAAGGGTGACGACACTCACGTCGACTGACGCAGGCACCACAGAGGCAACGTCACTAAAGCAAGAGTGACGTGGGGGAAAAGCACCCCTGTCGGGTTACTAATTTGGGAGGAGGCATATTCTTAGGAATATGCCTCCACGTATGCCCTAGGCCAGGACCGAACCACCCCTATATAAGGGGGGTTGGGGTTCTGGTAAGGGGGTTGGGTCTTTTTCGGATACATAGCAAGGAAAATACTTGTGGGTCTAGGGTGCTGGGACTAGTTAATAGGCAAGAGTTAGAGAGCCTCTTCTTCCTCCTCTAGTCAAAACAGCTCGAGGAGCACTTGTAGTCTTGGAGACTGAACATCAATACAAAGCTTCTGTGTAGAGAATCACTCTACTATCCCTCCCTGGATTCCCCTAGCGCATATTAGTCCCCACCTTCATCCTATCCATGGCATCTGCCGTGACACCACCACGACAGAGCTTGAAGTATATTTTTACTCAGAAGGAGCTGAATATGAGGCAAAGGAGATGGATAGAGTTAATCAAGGATTACGACCTTGAAATTTACTATCACCCCGGCAAAGCCAATGTGGTAGCGGATGCTCTTAGCAGATTGCCATGTAGATTAAACACCATGATCAAAGAAGCCTAGCCAAGTTTGCATGAAGAGTTGGAGCAGTTTAGAATGGAGATAGTTAGCAAAGGATTTTTAGCTAGCATTGAACTTCAACCCACTTTGATTAGCCAGATCAAGGAAGCCCAAAAGGGAAATGCAAGTATCGATGGAATCAAACGTCGTATCGGTACAGGAAGGTACCCGGATTCACCGAAGATGAAGAAGGAGTTTTGTGGTACAAAGGACGTATCTGTGTGCCATCAGATTCCGAGATGAAGCAAGTTATCATGCAAGAAGCTCATGATACTCTTTATTCTATCCACCCCGGAGGAATGAAGATGTATCAGGACTTGAAGGAGCAATTTTGGTGGCACAAGATGAAGAGAGAAATCGGAAGCTACATAGCTAAGTGTGATATCTGTCAAAGAGTCAAAGCATAACATCAGAGACCCGCAGGACAGTTGCAACCATTGCAGATTCTGGACTAGAAATGGGATTCCGTCGGAATGGACTTTATCACCGGTTTGCCTACCTATAGTAGGGGAAATGATTCTATCTGGGTCATAGTTAATAGACTATCCAAGGTAGCCCATTTTATACCTGTCAAGACAAGCTACTAGAGTTCGAAGCTAGCAGAGCTGTACATTGCTAGAATTGTCAGTTTGCATGGACCCCCAAGACCATAGTGTCGAATCGAGGAACCTAGTTTACCTCAAGATTTTGGCAGAAAGTCCAAGAAGGTTTGGGAACCAAGCTGAATTTCAGCACAGCTTATCACCCGCAGACCGATGGACAGATTGAAAGAGTCAACCAAATCTTAGAAGACATGTTGAGAGCTTGTGTTCTAGAGTATGGATCAAAATGGGAAGATTGTCTGCCTTTCGCAGAATTCTCATACAACAACAAATATCAAGCCAGTTTGCAAATGGCCCCATTTGAATTTCTGTATGGAAGGAAGTGCCGTACCCCTTTGAATTGGTAGCAAGTAGGAGAGAGTTAGATTTTCGGACCTGACATCCTACGAGAAGCTGAAGAGAAGGTTCACAAAGTCCGGGAGAACCTCAAGACCGCCCAATTCGGACAGAAGAGTTATGCTGACAATAGACGTAGAGACCTGACTTTCAATGTTGGAGATTTTGTGTATCTCAAAGTGTCACCTTTGAAGGGAATGCAACATTTTCAACTGAAAGGAAATTTAGCCCCCAGATATATTGGATCCTTCAAAATTCTGAATCGCTGAGGAGAAGTATCTTATCAACTGGAACTGCCAGAGGAGATGTCAGCCATCCATGATGTGTTCCATATCTCGTTACTTCGCAAATGCTTAGAAGTTCTAGAGAAGACCGAAGTGTTCAAGAACATCGATCACCGAGCCACCGATATCAACAAGGATGTGACGTATCGTGAAGTGCCCATTCGTATTTTGGAAGAAGCCTTCATGACCACCAGGACCTGGAGTATCAAGTTTCTCAAGATCCAATGGAGTAACCATACCGAAGAAGAAGCTACCTGGGAGCAAGAAGATTACATTAGGACTGAGTTTCTAGATGTCTTTAGTTCCTAGTTTTTTTCTTAAATCTCGGGACGAGATTTTGTTTAAGGAGGGAAGGTTTGTAATACCCCAAATCTTATAATCAAGATTATCAAGTTCTAATCACCCAATTTAGGGTTAAATTTTTTTATTAAGAAAATAAATATGAATGCATGTGTGTTTGCATTAGTGTAGAATTGAGTGTATATGACATGCTTGATTGTTACAAATGATGAGAAATGGTTTAAAGATGAATACTAGATGATTTAGACCAATTACAAACAAAATCAAAAGAAAAATAAATAAATACGAATAAATAAAGCAAATGGTCATTTTGACAAAAGTTAACCACTAGGCCACTTTAGGTGTTCCTAGAAGAGAATTTCTAACAGAAACTATTCTATTTGTTTTCACCCCTTGCTAGACCAAGTAAAAGTGTATCAAGGCCCACTTTACAACCCTACAAAAACACATTTCAAATAAATTTAATGGACAGTTGAAAATTGAATCTAATTCATATGTTAAGATCCCACTTTTTCAAAAACCTATCAAATCATTTCCCCTTGACCTCTCCAAGCAAACATAAACTCTCAAGCTGAAGATCAGATCACTCAAAAAATTTGAATCAAAATTTCCAAAGTACATTTCATGCGGCCATTAACACAAACACCTTGTTTGCACAGATAAACCTCTAGCCTAACTTCACTATTGTGCATAGTAATTCTCGACCAATTGGTCCCCTATTAACTCCTCTGTCTCCCCAAGTCTAACCCATCACCAGACCAATCCCCTCTTCGCCGTGGAGCACAATGGAGCGCCGCCCTTTGTGGTCATCGCCAGCCGACCATGGCCAGCTCGTAGCAGACTGCCCCGCGCCCATCCAGGATGTCCAGGAGGTGCGCCGCAACCTACCGCCACCCCTATCCACCCCACGATCGAAGCCAAGCCCTGGACCACCCTAGCTCGCCACGCCTAAACCTCTCTGCACCATGCCGAGACCGCGCCGCGCCTGACCAGCTCGCGCCGCTCACACCTTGCCCTCACCGCGCATGGGCAGCCTTGCCATGATCACGCCACCCCAGCAGACACCCCCGTTCACCGCCGTGCGACCCGCAGTTGCCGCTCGCCGCCGCAAACACCTCTGCCTCCATGCGGAGCGCCGCACGCGCCCGACTGAACCACGCCGCCCCTTGCCTCGCCTTTAAGTCCGTGAGAACCGCCAGGGAGCACCGCACCATCCTATGCCCTCGCCCATGCCGATAGCCGCCAGTAGCAACGCCACCGTCATGCTCACGTCGCACCGCTCAGTCCCCTCGCCACGCTATAAAAGGAGGCCACCCCCACCTCCATTCTCCACACCACTCCACTCACCACCTCTCTCTGACCCTCCCCACTTCTTCCCGGAGCAAGGCGAGTACCACCGCGCCGGAATTTCACCGGAGTCCGCCGCTGCTGGAGGAGAAGGGCACCGTCGATTCTGACCACCCCAAGACCTTCCGTGACCATGCTTTGCCTCGCCGTTGTCTACCACGTTGATTGCCCTCGTCACCGACCCTAGCTGGAGCCTAGGTGAGCCCCGCCAGACCCCCACCGCCGCGCTAGGTTTAGTTCCTCGTCGGAGCTGTTCGACGTTGACGACGACTCCCAGCCCTTGGATTAGAATAGGATCGCACGACCCAAATGCTTAGATACCGTTTCGCGTAGAATAAGTCGCTGACTGGTGGACCCTTTGTCGAGTAGCTTGCTTATTTGTCAGTGATTAGCTTGGCCCGTTTAGCTTTCCCACTCAGGCCTGGAAATTCAAATAAGGATTTTCCTTTTTAGTTAAAATCCTATTCTGTCCACTTATTCAAAAATCAATTCAGAGAGTTTAACTTAACCAAATTGCATGATCCAAATTTTGTTATAAAGATAATTAAAATATCTATCCAAGCCCGTTGGGTTTAAATCATTTGGAGTTAGAGGTATTCTATAGCAAAAATAATAAGACAGATACTTTTGCAACTTCAATTTTTTTCAAAAATCAACCATAATAGCTTTTGAGTTGATTCCAACTCTCAAAAATCACATTTGATAATATATATATGAATATGTAAAGATATCTAGGTTTGCATGCATTTACATTGGACTAGTACCAAAAGAATGCTATTAGGGCATTTCTAGTCACTTTAAATCTATTAAGTAATAATCTTAAACTTTATAAAATGTGACCAACCCTTTAAATCACATTCCCATGTATTAGAATATGTGGTGAGGACATGTGTCCACATGATCCCATATTTTAATTGGAGAGTATTAAATCTTAATTAATTTCAATGAGTAGAAATTACGTTTCTCAAATAAACTAAATAAAACTAGTTCTCTATTTCATGTGATGATTATGATGATGCTAGATCATCAAGTGTGAGACTTAGTGTGCTAAATAGAATTAGTTAAGTATTGTTTGGTGATTGTGTACCCCGTATTTATTTATAGACGATAGTACCGACGCAAGCTACGAGGAGGAGGAGTTCTACGCCGAAGAAGAGGAGGAAATCTTCAATCACTGCACCAATCAAGGCAATCCATCATTACTAGAAAGCTAGACCTTGCAAGCTAACACTTGCAAGTTTCTTAACCCAAGAAAAATGCATTAGGCATGCTTTGGTTATATACCTTTGATTTATACCCATCCCAAGTTTTACTTGCAAGCTTTACTCTTTTACTTTACCAAAGTTCTTACTTTAGTTAATGCTTGGTGAGGATTTGAAAAGTAGTATAGATAACATAAAGAGTATAAAACTAGGCCTATACTAGATGTCATTCTATGGCATGAGATTGAGATTAGCATCCCTCATTAGTGAACACTCTTAACTTAGTGGCTAGTGCTAAGCATAAAACTTGATCACTTTAGACGGGGATACTTGGTGAAAATGATTATGAAAACCTTGGAATGATGAGTCATTCTATTGAAATGTTTTGATATGTGTTGAGAAACACAAATGGATTGATGGTGAAAATGTTGAGGCATGAGCCTTAGCCCTTTTATAAAAACTGATGGTTGGGTTCGGATGCGATACCATTCCAAGTTTACTGTACAACCACAATACCTGAATTGGTTAAGGCTTAGCCAGAAGTTTATATGCATTAGTATAGGTTCCCTCGTGGAGGAGGTTTGAGATGAGGCTACCTCTTGATGATGTCCACCTATGCAGTGCCGAGGATGGCAGATGGCCATGGTTGGGAGGCCAAGCTCATACGGGAGGTGCCTATACTAGAGTATGTAAAGGAAAGGTTATGATTGATTATCCGCATACTAAGTATGATGATTCAGGGTTATCCCTGATAGATGTATCAAATTTTGTGGTGAAAGCATACCACCTCTGTAGAGTGTCAAACTATTCGAATAGCCACGTCTGCGGTCATGCACAGTTGGAGTGGCCATACTGTTCCATCGTCAGATGTTTTCAAAATGACTTGTGAAGTGAACTATGATTTTGTCTTGAACACAACAGGGTTGTGACTATGAAAACTAGGTTCCCAACTTAAAGTGATTTAGAACATTTACTTAGTTTTCTTTACATCTGAACTCAGTTTAGATAAATCTGGCTTTTTGCAAATAAACCTAGAGCTTAAGTTTCCTACTAGAACTACCTTACTTGTTAGTGATAGTTTGCGAGTACTTAAAGAGTACTCATGGCTTTGTCCCTGGCTATTCCCATGGCCAGACTATGAGGAGGACTATCAGGAGGATGGACAGCAGGATGACTATGACAACTAGGATCATCTCCCATCGGCAGCATTGCTTGTGACACTGAAGATGGATCCCACTACTACGCTTATTATTCCGCTGCTTGTTTGTATTAAGATTGGATCATGAGATCCTTTGTTTGTGTAAGACCTTATTATGATTTGTAATGGATGATGTATTGTGGTATCCAATCTGTTATGTCTTGCAAAAAATGGTAATCCTGGGTTTGCGATTTATGGAATAACAGGCATCTGGGATTAAAATCCAGGTGTTGACACGAGATGAATCAAAAATATGAAGAACCTATAAGAAAAGGAGATGAGGCACCTCCACCTCCTACTCTCAAAACTTTACCCAAGGAATTAAAATATTGGTTTCTTGATGAAACTAATAATTTCCCTATTATTATAAGTTCCAACCTTCCAGAAAAGGAGGAGGAAAATTTAATGATGGTTTTCCAAATGCATCAAAATGCTCTTGGGTATTCGACGAGTGACTTTAAAGGGACCAGTCCCTCGATAGCCACCCATAGAATATTTATGGAATAAGGAGCCCAGCCGGTTACAGACTTTCAGAGGCAACTCAAACCTCACATGAAAGAAGAGGTAAGGAAAGATATAATATGATTATTAGATGCAAGGATGATCACCATTACTACCCCCATCTCACATCTATTAGATCTTGTTGTAATTCCAGATTCAATTATGGTTTGCACTAGATTTATCCCCGTAATTTTATCCATCCATTTGATTATGATGATGTCGTTGATTGCTTCCATGTGTGAGTAGTTTACCCTCGTTCTTGGGGAGATGGAAAAACCCTAGGACTATTATGAAGTTGCAATAAATATGATCTATTCTTATGTCCTTATGACTGGCTGGTCTATGATTGATTTATGATTTGTGTTTGATCTCTCTCTTTAGTTGGTATGTGTAGTCGACCACATATCATTTGCCTTCAGGACTAAAGTGAAAGGAAATTTATTTTCTTAATCACTTTTGGTGTTCGTTAACAACTTGAGGACCCTTTTTACCGTGTGCTAATGGTGTCAGGTTAAGCTACTGAAAAGTGAAAAGTTCGTGGAAACAAGAAGTGTGCCTGGATGAAACAGAGGGTTCATGGAAGGTTCAGACCAGAATCTCCGAACTAGATAGTCCGGAGTCTCTGGTGTGATCCTCAAAACCAGGTGTAGGCCAGACATTATAAGGGTCCGAAGATTATCTAGAGATGGACCGGAATCTCTGGTGTGAAGTCACTAGCCGAAATCTTTGGTGTGCAAAGACCGGAGTCTCTGGTGTTCCCATCCGGAGTTTCGGCACGAGTCTCCAGTGTGATCCTCGAAAACATGTCTAGGTCATTCCGAATAGGGGTCCGTAGATTGTCCAGAGATGGACCGGAATCTCCGGTGTGAAATGTTTGCATACCAGAATCTCTAGTCTCTAGACCGGAGTTTCCAGTGTGGAACTTCCCCAACAGGCAGAAAACGGTTTGAAAAGAGTGGGCCTATAAATAGGGGACTTCATCCCCTACCTCAAGCTGCTCATTTTAGAAAATAATAACACCCACATTTGATCCACCAAATCAACAAGATCTCCCTCTCCAACCACCCAAAGTCCCTGATCTTTGGAGAATCGAAGGAGGATGCCTTGATCTACATCTTCACCAAAAGAGATGTTCATTTCCACCTCATTCACTTGAGGGACCCTTACTCTAGGGTTTCATTGGAAACCCTAGGCCTTGATTTGGTTCTTGCAAGCTTGTATTTTGATTGTTGTGACAGCTTGCTTGCATTCGGGAGCCTCCAATTCAGTTGTGGATGTGTGCCTCAAACTCGTTGTAAAGGTGTCGGTTTCCACCTCGAAGGTTACGGATATAGTGGAAGAGTGAATCGATCCCTTTGGGGTGAGGTTCACCGGAGAACAAGGGAGGCCTTTTGTGGCGTTGGTGGTTTGACACCACCCCCTCTCCAAATGCAGACGTACTTCCCTTCAAAAGGAAGGAACTTCGGGCAATCATCCTTGTGTCTCCGCGTGCTCGATTTCGGTTACCTCTATACTTTACCGCACTTTACTTATATCTTGCTCTTGCTTAGTTAGTTGTGCTAGTGTGACATATAGGTAAATTCACCTTAGTTGCATATCTAGAGAATTTACCTTTTGTGTCAAACCCTAAATTGAAAAACAGTAAAATTTCAAGTAACACCCATTCACCCCCCTTCTAGGTGTCCATACGATCATTTCAATTGGTATCAGAGCCTTGGCTCTTTATTCGGGCTTAACCACCTAAGAGTGTATGGGTAACCCGGATGAAGATGGAGGGGGTGAGGCTAGCACCTCGGTGACCATGGTGGATCTCAATAATTTGGAATCAAGCTTGAGCTCCTCCCTAGGAAACGAAATCCAACAGTTGCGTCAAATAGTGGAGCAACTTGTTAAGGAAAAGATAGCCTTACCATCTTCCTCTGAAGAGGAACTGATATGTTGCAAACGTATCTATAATTTTTGATGTTCCATGCTTGTTTTATATCTACTTTTGTATGTTTTATCCACACTTTGGAGTATTTTTATACACTTTCTTGGACTAACCTATTAACAAGATGCCACAAAGCCAGTTGCCTGTTTTCTGCTGTTTTTGGTTCCAGAAAAGTCAGAAAATGAATATTCTTGGAATTGGACGGGACAAAAGCCAAAGTCAATATTTCACCGAGGGGAACACGGAGCCACAAGACGAGACGGAGAGTGGCCAGGGGCCGGCCACACTACCTGGCCGCACGGCCAGGCCTGGCCCGCGCCTAGGGTGGTGCAGCCACCTCAGGCACCCCCTCGGCCTCCCCTTTCGCCTATAAGAAGACTTCGATACAGAAACCCTAAGTACCCTATCAAAATTCCACGAAAGAGTATGTAGCCGCCGTCATCTCCATCCCTAGATCGGGAGGGATCTGAAGCTCTTCCCGGCACCCTGCCGGAGGGGAGAGATCATCCTGGAGGCCTTCTTCATCACCATGCCTGCCTTCGGTGTGATGCATGAGTAGTTCATCCCTGGACTACGGGTCCATGTAGTAGCTAGATGGTTGGTTCTTCTCCTTTATCCTACCATGTTTAGATCTTGTGAGCTCCGTTCATGATCAAGATCATCTATTTGTAATCATACATGTTGTGTTTGCGGGGATCCGATGTATATTGAGATACTATTTCAGATTGATTATTGATTCTATCATGTCTTTGTGATTTGTGATCTTGCATGCTCTCTGTTGTTAGTAGCTATCTTGGCCGAGTAGATGCTAGCAACTCCTAGAGGGAGTATTTACGCTCGATAGTGGGTTCATGCCTCTAGGAATCTGGGGAAGTGAAAGAAATCTCTAAGGTACTAGATGTGTTGTTGCTACTAGGGAGGAAACAACAATCCTTTGTTCATAGAACAATCATATTGTTTACTTTACACACTTTGCTTAATGCAATTATCTATTGCTTGCAACTTAATACTGGAGGGGGTTCAGATGATAACCTGAAGGTGGATTCTTAGTCATAGATGTAGTTGGATTACGGTCTATGTATAATGTTGTAATGCCCAATAAATCTCATAGAAGTCAAGATGATTAGTATATGCATGTATGCTTTCTCGATGTTTGTCAATTGCCCCGCTGTAATTTGTTCACCCAACATGTCATCTATTTTAAGGAGAATCACCACTGGTGAACTATGGAACCAGTCCTTTCTTTTACTATCGATCTACAATCTACTATTTACTATTTTCTGTTTACTTTCTGCAAGCAACTACTATCTTCCACACAATATGTTTAATCCTTTGTTTTCAGCAAAACCGGTGAGATTGACAACCTCACTATAAGTTGGGGGCAAAGTTCCGTGGTTGTGTTGTGCAGGATTCCAAGTTGGAAAAAACACCTTGGAGGTGTTTCCTTGCTCCTACTGGTTCGATAACCTTGGTTTCATAACTGAGGGAAAACTTGCTGTTGTGCTCATCATACCTTCCCTCTTAGGGTTCCCCAACGAGCTCGAATATATTTTGAGCCATCAAGCTCTTTTTCTGGCGCTGTTGCCGGGGAGTCAAGGACATATTCACAAGGGGAGTCCCTCATAACCAACCTCTTTACTTTGTTGCTTTTGTTTTGCTTAGTTTATTTCTGCTTTGTTTGCTTGTTCTTTATATAAAAAAATACAAAAAATAGTTCCTACTATAGTTGTTATTTTTGTTGGTCTGTTATTGTCTTGATTTATCATGCTTTCTATCAATGGTTGGTTTCTTTGAAACTAAATCTAATTGGCATGGTGGGTTCACGGAAGAACAAAAATATTATTATAAGGAACACCTCTTGTCACAAAAAGGGAAACACTTATGGGAACAAATTAATAAATTGTATACCGTTGCTAGAAACATGTGCTCTACTTATAATGTTACTTATTGCTTTGATAAATCTTGTTGCTATAAGAGGTATAAACACCTCCCTTTTCAATGTGAGTATAATGATGATGTTACCATACCTTCTTATGTTAAGGGAAATTATGACTTTTATGATGTGGAACAAATTGAAGAATTTATTGCTTGGAAGGGTGCATTCGAACTAGATTATTTGCTTGAAAATACTGATGATGTACCTTATGAATATGAGGTTTATGATATACTTAAATTTTGCTTTGATAATTACAAGGAATAAAATGGCTATATTCTTAAATATCTTAATAGATTCTCTCCACCAGTGGAAGAGACTAATGCCTTGCAGGAGCCTATGGAAGAAGAAATTGCTGAAACTAAAACCTCATTGGATGAAAAAAGAGGAGGAGAGTGATGATCAATAGGACGAAGAATGGATCTACCCATTCCTACCTTCTAATGAGAGTAACTCTTTACCCCTTACATTATTTGATTATCACCCATGCTTACCAAAGGATCATGAAAAGAATGCTTTATGTGATAGTTATATTGTTGAGTTTATTCATGAGGCTACTGAAAATTATTATGAGAGAGGAAAATATGGTTGTAAAAGTTTTCATGATACTGAAACACCTCTCTATTTGCTGAAAGTTTTGAAGTTACTCTCGTTTTATCTTCCTATGCATGTCACTTTGTTCTTTGTGAATTTATTTGCGTATAAGATTCCTATGCATAGGAAGTGGGTTAGACTTAAACGTGTTATGAATTTGCTTCTTGATTCTCTCTTTTACTTCAATTCATATTTATTATGTGAGCATCATCGAAATTATCGTGCCTATCTTAATGGCTATAAAGAAAGAACTATAGGGAGATAACCCAAATTTCGTTAGGAATATTTTGTTGTTGGAAGTTATTGCTTCAATAATAACCTCTCCTTATCATTTTTGTGTGGTTTTTGTGCCAAGAGTAACCTCTAATGAGAGAGAAATAAGACTTGGGAAGTTGCTGTCCCGAAACAGATTTTTGTGCTTCGCTGTAAAAATTCGTGAAAAATCTCTGTACGTTGGTTTGAGCTGTTATTTTTTGTGCTTCTGCCCCAGGTTGTGATCCAGCTTTCGTTAGTTAAACACTTTTCGATTTGAGAAACATAAGGGCTTCGAAGAAATTGGTTTTTACCTACTGGTCTGTTTTGACAGATTTCTGCCATTATTTGCATTTGCCTCTTAATCTCTTTCTCTTTGAGTTCTCTTTGATCATTTGAACTTTTTAAAGGAAGTGCTAATGTATCTTTTGTTTTAATGGAAGTTTTATTTGTGTTGGAACTAAACCAAAATACTTATTATCTTGAGTACACTAATGTTGCTAATAAAGATTGTGTGAAGTTTTGTATGAAGGAAAAATTTCCGGTGTAAGGGAAGAGTAATGTAATGAGATGAAGAATGGACAAAAGCTCAAGCTTGGGTCTAAGAAATATCCAATAAGTACAAGCGTCAAAGTTTGGGGATGCCCAAGGCATCCTCTTCTTCATCAATAAAAATCTCAGGTTTCTTCCAAACACTTCATTTTTATTGCTTCATGCACAGTTGTGTTGTTCTTGGAGCGTCTTCGTTTTTTTTTTGGTTTTTGTTTGCTTAATTTGATTAGTTTGCTTTAATAAATTGGTTGGACCCCCTCATCCATACATTAGTTTTCAAATAAGTTGGTTTGGGTTGGAAAAGAGTAGGAAACGTTCGTGCTTAAGTGGTAAAAAGGAGCTTGTTTTTGACTCTGGCCTATGCTTTGTCATGTCATGCTTGATATTGTCTTGGATTTATGCTTAGTGATTTTTGTTGTAGCATTACATGTTATAAACAATTGAGATTTCTTAATGTGCCTTGAAAGAATCATGCGTTGTTTTAGCATATTAAAGCATAGTATTGTGGTATTCTCCTTTGCTGCTTTATTTGGGTTGACTTAGCGCATGCCACACCATGTTAAGACTATACCAAGTCACCATATCCTCTATGATCCTTTAGTCTTCGACTTGTAATATCACTTTATGCTTTAATTAATGATGTTTTGTCGCTTTGCATGATTATGGCCATTATTGCTCTCTTAGTTGGTCGCTCCCAGTCTTTTGCTAGCCTCCATAAGCAAGTATGAGTTCCACTCATGCATCCAACTCCAAATAAAACCAAGTTATTCCTAAGAGTCCACCATACCTACCTATTAGCATTTGCTATTCCAAGTATATTCATGATTTTATCTACCTTCCGAATTAAACTTGTTATGTGAAAATTAGTGATTAAAGCTCTCACGAACTTGATGGCACACTTTACTTTTCTTGCCCCTAATAAACTTGAACCATTGTGTCATCTATGTTGTATATGCTTGCACTTATACGTTGGGGATTAGCAGAACCATGCTGTCATGGGGAACATTTCAACATTGCACCTATACATTGTACCTAGTTGATATCATGCTCTTTTTTATGGATGTCGTCGGTGTGAAATGAAAGGGGAGCTTGTAAGTCCATGGAGTTATGTATGTGTGTTAGAGAAACTCCTGAGCAGCTGGTCTAATCCATGCTTAATCATGGTGGAAACCTGCAGCATGACCATAATGAGCAATCAATGAAGCATCCTTCTTATAAAAAAAGAGAGACAGAGATTGAGAAAAAGAAAAAGAAAAAGAAAAAAAGAGATAAGAAAAGAGGAAAGAGAGAAAAAAGCACCATTTTCCCATGGTAAATAAGAAGATGCTGAGATGTTCATTGTCTGCTTGCCTTGTCATTTTGATTATGGGATAGCTTCTGTATCATGTGCAAGGGGTACCCCGTTGGCGATTCTCTATGATACACATGTACTTACTATGACAAGAACTTACCGGTAACTAAACTTGAGTAGCATGAGGAGAGGCCCTCGTATTCTAGGGACATGAGATTGCCAACTTATACTTTGTCAAGCATATACTCCATAGTTTGTTCACTTTAACCTTAATCACTTCAAGATGCTTATGATAGGGGTAATGAGAGCTGAAAGCTAATAAGTACCATAATTTTTGGAAGCTCTTTATGAGACTTGAATCCCTGCTTCCTTCTATGAAGGCCTTTCTTTTACTTTTATGTTGAGTCTCCATCTTCTATCTTTATGCACCTATTAAGAGAGCATAGTGACCATTCTTAGTTTAATGTGCATTGTCCCAAGACTTTTTGATTGATTCATAACTTTGATATTGCTTGTTCTTAAACTATTTGTATCTAGTCACCCTTATGAACTTTGAAGGTGTTCTATGCATTTATGTTTTGCTACACTATGAGGGACAAGCTGAATACCATCCTCATTATGTTTTCTATATGTGAAACAAACAAACGTCTTGCAAAGCATTGTTATTCATGAATCTTTTGTTTGTACCTTTTCATGCTACAACATAGTTGCTATGTCTTATTGTTAGAACTATATCTTTCATGCTATGTTAAAGTACTATGATCCCAGCTATCAATGTTTTACAAATACTTTGATTAAGTTTGTGATGGTGCATGTCACCTCAAAAATTATTCTTTCTTTTTATCACTTACCTACTCGAGGACGAGCAGGAGGTAAGCTTGGGGATGCTGATATCTTGCAAACGTATCTATAATTTTTGATGTTCCATGCTTGTTTTATATCTACTTTCTTATGTTTTTTCCACACTTTGGAGTATTTTTATACACTTTCTTGGACAAACCTATTAACAAGATGCCATAGTGCCAGTTGCCTGTTTTCTACTATTTTTGGTTCTAGAAAAGTCAGAAAATGAATATTCTCGGAATTGGACGGGACAAAATCCAAAGTCAATATTTCACCGAGGGGAACACGGAGCCAGAAGACGAGACGGAGAGGGGCCAGGGGCCGGCCACACCACCTGGCCGTGCGACCAGGCCTGGCCTACGACTGGGTGGTGCAACCGCCTCGGGCACCCCCTCGGCCTCCCCTTTCACCTATAAGAAGCCTTCGATACAGAAACCCTAAGTACCCGATCAAAATTCCACGAAAGAGTCTATATCCGCCATCATCTCCATCCCTAGATCAGGAGGGATCTGAAGCTCTTCCCGGCACCCTGCCGGAGGGGAGAGATCACCCTGGAGGCCTTCTTCATCACCATGCCTGCCTCCGGTGTGATGCTTGAGTAGTTCATCCTTGGACTACGGGTCCATGTAGTAGCTAGATGGTTGGTTCTTCTCCTTTGTGCTACCATGTTTAGATCTTGTGAGCTCTGTTCATGATCAAGATCATCTATTTGTAATCATACATGTTGTGTTTGCGGGGATCCGATGGATATTGAGATACTATTTTAGATTGATTATTGATTCTATCATGTCTTTGGTATTTGTGATCTTGAATGCTCTCTGTTGTTAGTAGCTATCTTGGCCGAGTAGATGGTAGCAACTCCAAGAGGGAGTATTTATGCTCGATAGTGGGTTCATGCCTCTAGGAATCTGGGAAGTGAAAGAAATCTCTAAGGTACTAGATGTGCTATTGCTACTAGGGAGAAAACAACAATCCTTTGTTCATAGAACAATCGTATTGTTTACTTTACACACTTTTCTTAATGCAATTATCTGTTGCTTGCATCTTAATACTGGAGGGGGTTTGGATGATAACCTGAAGGTGGATTATTAGTCATAGAGGCAGTTGGATTACGGTCTATGTATAATGTTGTAATGCCCAATCAAATCTCATAGGAGTCAAGATGATTACTATATGCATGTATGCTTTCTCGATGTTTGTCAATTGCCCCGCTGTAATTTGTTCACCCAACATGTCATCTATCTTAAGGAGAATCACCACTGGTGAACTATGGACCCCGGTCCTTTCTTTTACTATCAATCTACAATCTACTATTTACTGTTTTCTATTTACTTTCTACAAGCAATTACTATCTTCCACACAATACGTTTAATCCTTTGTTTTCAGCAAAACCGATGAGATTGACAACCTCACTGTACGTTGGGGGCAAAGTTCTGTGGTTGTGTTGTGCGGGATTCCAAGTTGGAAACAACACCTTGGAGATGTTTCCTTGCTCCTACTGGTTCGATAACCTTGGTTTCATAACTGAGGGAAATCTTGCTGCTATGCTCATCATACCTTCCTCTCGGGGTTCCCCAACAAGCTCGAATATATTTTGAGCCATCAGTAACCCCCTCCAATTCTGAAGGTGAATGCTTCGGCTAAACCAACGGTTGAAATAGTGCGGGAGGAACATAATGCCAGTAACTCCTCCACCAAAAAGGGTGATAGGAAGGAAGAGCACCATTTGGTTCCCGGTTGGTACTCTCCCGACCCTCCGATCCCTCATCCCAATATAAATAATAGAGGTGACCCACCTATGCTAGCTAGACATTCTTTTGTTCAATGGCAAGTTTTGATAAAATCTCATGTGCGCAGCTCTTGCATTGACTTGTGGAATATTATTGAAGAAGGACTTAAAATTGGGGATCCAACCAAGTTGACAAGAAGAGAAGTGGTCAATAGTCAACTCAATGCCACCGCGTTGCACATGATTCAACTTGGTGTGGGGCCAAAAGATTTTCCTCACATTGAACACCTCAACACCACCAAGGAAGCTTGAGATTCTCTCACTGATTTGTTTGTTGGAAATGAGAGCATGAGAAGAGATCGATATGATGCCTTGATAAATGAAGCCGAAGGCTTCTATATAAAGGATGGTGAGGACCATGAAGAAAAGTATCGAAGAGTCAAATCCACTGCCACCGCCTTTAGAAATATTGGCACCTATCATGTGGATGATGCTTGGATAAAGAGGAAGTATGTGAGTGTGCTCATGCCATTCGATCCCACCGACTTGAAGAGGCTCCAAGGAAGACACAACTACCATCTTATGACCTCCAATGAAGTTATGCAAGAGATGTCCGCCTTCAAGGTTGCTGCCAAGAATGCCAAAGATGCCCACGCTCATGCCCTTGGAATGAGCAATGGTGTTAATATTGCCTTGAAGGCCAATGTTGTGGAGTATGAGGAATAAAAAGGAAGTGATGAAGTACTTGCTATGAGTCACCCCGAAGATGTCAAGGTTTCTCATGGTGAATACATGGCCTTCTATGCAAGGAAATTTTGGAAAGATCCTGCCAAGTCCAAGATGGAGATGCAACGAACAAGTAACCCAAGTGGTAGAAAAGAGAATGGTTCAAGATTGAGAACTTGCTTCAATTGTGGTGACCGCTATCATTTTGTTGCCGAATGTCCATATGATAAGAGAGAAGATCATGGTGGTGTACTTATTTTGAAGAAAAAGTCAAAGGTCCCTTTCAAGAAGCCCTTCATCAAGAAGAATGCCACCATCAAGAAGTCAGCTGAAATTGCATTGATAACACATGAAGAGTTCTCATCCGATGCTGAAGATGAGGAGGAAGAATAAGAAACATCAAATAGTGTGGCAGCCGTGGCCACCACCTCTACATCCACTTTCTCACTCTTCGACTCTCCAAATGAAAATATCTCCTCTCTCCACCTCTATGATCAATGATGAATTGAACGATGATATAACTCTTGAGGTGAAGGAGGAATTAGTTGCTTTCAATGTTTATATAACTAACTTGCAAGGGGAGCACACAAAGCATTTTGTGAATCTCTTGAATCAACTTTCTCACACACAAGAGCTTCTTAATGAGAGATGCAAACTTAGGAGAGAGCACATTCTTGAGATGGATGCTCTAACTAATGCTCTAGAAGATGAGCAAGAGACTAGGGAATCTCTTGAGGAAAAACTTGAAGGCGAGGCAAATGATCAAATTATCGCTAAACTCATTAATGAACGTGATCATGCCCATTGCTAAGTATAGAAAGGCTAAAAAGGACAAGATTGAGTTTGGTGTTGTTCATGACAAACTTACCGAGGACTTTAAGAAGCTTGACAAGGCTCACAAGGCCTTGGAAAGTGAACTCTTGTCTCTCACAAAGTATCATGAACAACTTCAAACTCAATTGACTAATGTTGCTTCACCTATTATTTTCATTCCTTCTAGTAGTACAAACATCTTTGAGGAAAATGCTAGGTTGAAGGGGGAGCTTGCAAAGACCACCTTCCCTGAAGGAAACAAGTCTCTTAATGACCTTTTGAGTAAGAAAAGGTCAAATAATGAGAAAAGGGCCATTGGATATGTGTCCAAGGCCAAGAAGAAAAACAATAAGAAGATGAAGGCCAAGACCGCACAAGCAAAATACAAGACCATTGTGGGTAGTAACACCACAAGTGGCAAAACTATGTCACAAGATGACTTTGCGGGAATTGCTAACCCTCACTATGTTTTAATGCGTGATTATTATGGTGATGTTTATGCACAATATGTTGGTCCACTTGATGGTTATATTGTTTGGTCTATTTGGGTTCCCAAGACCCTTGTCACTAACAAAAGAGGACCCATTGAAAAATGGGTACCTAAAAACTAGTTTGATCTCTTGTAGAACTATCCTTTCGGCGGGTCAAAGTGGGTGGTTGATAGTGGATGCACAAGTCATATGACTAGAAGCAAGGCGATAATGATAGAGATAAGGATAAGTCATGATCAAATAACCGTCACATATGCCGATAAATCAAGATCTCAGGAAATGGGTCTTGGCAATGTTGTGGTCACACACAATACTACTCTCGTGGACGTCATGCTTGTTGAGACCCTTGGGTATAATTTACTTTCAGTCCGTGCTCTTGGAAAGATGGGCTTTGCCGTCTTTATTGATGATGATATTATGGTTCTCTTGTGGAGCAAGACTCCAAAGGTCGCTTTCATTGGGTACATCGAAAGCGAGTTGTATGTGGTGGACTTTTAGGGGAAAACCACTACAAGTGTGATGTGCCTATTCAGAAAGGACGATGTGGGTTGGCTATGGCATCGTCGTCTAGCCCATGTCAATAATAGAACTTTTCAAAGTCTCCACAAGGGTAGCCATATTTTTGGATTAAAAGAAAATGTTTGTTTTGCCAAAGATCATGTGTGCAGGGCTTGTGTTGAAGGAAAAATGCATGATTCTCCCCACAAACCCAATAACTTCATAAAGTCCAAGAGGATCTTGGAGCTCCTTCACATGGATCTCTTTGGTCCTCCATCTCATGCAAGCCTTGGTGGGAAGAAATATTGTTTGGTGATTGTTTATGACTACTCAAGATATACATGGGTATACTTCTTCAAGTTGAAGAGTGAGACCCAACAAAACTTCATCGACTTCGTCAATATGGTTCAACGTCAATACAATGTTCCTGTGTTGGTGATAAGAAGCGACAACGGTACCGAGTTCAAGAACTTCACCTTGAATGGATTTCTTAGTGATGAGGGGATAAAACATCAATATTCCGCTGCCTATACCCCTCAACAAAATGGTGTAGCTGAGAGGAAGAACCGGACATTAATGGACATGGCAAGGTCCATGTTGGCGGAGTTTAAGTCTCCATACAACTTTTGGACCGAAGCCATCTCCACCGCTTATCACTCATCCAACCGGCTCTACCTCCACAAAAAGTTGATCAAGACTCCATATGAGATACTTACCAGTAACAAGCCCAACGTTTCATACTTCTGGGTGTTTGGTTGTAAGTGTTTCTATCTCATAAAAGGTGTTCATTTGTCCAAATTTGATTCCAAAGCTTAAGTGGGTATTTTTGTTGGCTATGGTCTCGATTCCCACACTTATAGAATATATGATAAACTCTCTAGGATTGTCATAGAGTCTTATAGTGCAGTTTTCAGAGATTATGACGGCCCCCAAGCGGGACATGTTGATGTTTGTGATGTAGATGATGAAATACCTCAAGATGCCATAAGAAGAATGGGTGCGAGATTCATCAGCCCGGTTGAGAAACCCCTTATGGCGAATCGAGAAGAAATATGCTCTACTCAAGTGGAGCCCTCATCTTCACAACAACAACAAGCTCCTATTGTTGAAGCCAATGATGACACAAGCCAAAGACAAGCTGATAACCCTCACCATGATGATCAGGATGGAAGCTCTGGGTCGGATTATCCGGCCTCTCTATTGACTAGATTGTCCAGCCCTATGCCGTCAATTGCACAAGGAAGATTCATTGAGTCATCCGAAAGGTCATCTCGATGTCTCTAAAGATATACCTGATCAAGACCAAGATCAACTTGTGCCTCATGATGATGAGAATGAACCCAGTGATGATCAAGGTCAAGTTGAAGGTCAAGATGAGGACCAACATGATGAATATATCCCCACAAGAAACAACAAGGAGAGTGAAACTCGTCACAAAGCTAGAGTGGATACACTAAAAGAAAAGTTGGCTTTTACAACGGACGATTTTCGTGGTTGAAGGACCATTTTTCGTGGCCAAAAATACTTCCATGACGGATGGCTTTCATGGTAAAAGACCCGCCACAAATGAATTAACCACGGTTTTTTTCGACCGTGGCGGATCGCACCCTTCAGCCACGAAAACTTGTTCCGTCGTAGATCTGTTCGCCAGCTGCGTTGACTGCTGACGTCGTGTAACTGCCACTAGGCAGCCATCGTTAGCGGCCGGTTACCACCATTAACAGTCATAGAAACTATGGCAGAAGCCAGGCCTAGCCAAGGCCTGCTAAATACTAACTAGGCCGACCCATCAGGAGAGCCCAATAAGAAGATGACCTGTTACTGTTTTGTCCTACATTGTTTGAAATGGCCCAAAAATGCAGCCAGCAGCGGCCCACGAACTTTCAGGCCCGATTCTATTTCGGCCTACAAAAGGCCCATGTTGGTCCAACACTGTGCGGTCGATTAGCAGCCTGCGCCAAGTCGCTCCTATACACTTAAGGCCTGCGGTCAGCCCATCACTGTTATCGTAGCCCATCGTGGGCCGCCTACTGACAGCCCTTCTCTGAGATGGTCCATTACCATTCTGGTATGTTACTGTTTTGGCCTTTTACTGTTTTGGCCTTTAGCTGTTCAGGCCAACAAGCGGCCCTTTACTGTTCTAGCCTGGTAAATTTGTCGGCCTATTACTGCCCTCGTCTGGAAATTTCTTGGCCAGTTACTATTCAGGCTCGTCACTGTTCTGGTCTTTTACTGTTGCGGCCCTTTACAGTTGAGGCTCGCTACTGTTTTGGCCTGTTACTTTTCTATGACTTTACAGTTTCTTGCCTGTTACTATAATGGGCTGTTTCTCTGTTATCATAGCATCACATATACTGTTACATGCGGGTCGTCCCATTACGTTTAGGGACTTCTACAATTTTGGCATTTCTGAAGCCCATGCCAATATCATAAAACGTGTATAAAAATTCAGCATTTTTTACTATTCATCATCAGCCAAATACACGATGGGACAAGAACAAAGCACGGTACTATTCCCTAATCGACCTGCCTATCGTAGTTACCATAACGACTACTGCCATGTGTGGATGGCGTTAACTAAATGCCTACACGGCATACACGTGTTATCTAGATGTTACATCAGCTGCAAACTTCTTAAAATTATTACATATTATCAACTCAAGGGAAAGAAAAATCAGCATTTTAGTTGACAATAAAGTTGATAGCAGAGTCCTCAATTTGCTTTCTCAATCGATTCCCTGCATCTTCCTTTGAGTGTGACCGCTACATTGGAGGAGACATGATCTTGCAGCCCCCTCTTTGGTGGCAATAGCAATAATTGCAGTCTGAAACTAAGTAATAACAAGTTAATACATCAAACAAGACAAACTACTCATTTGACTGATATGATAGGAGCTATGAACTGGAGTTTACAACTAGTCAATGGTTCAATTATTGACCAACACATCAAACAAACAGGACAAGCAAGCATACATTAAACAAGTGTGCCTACCATGAAACGAGCAATCAAAAAATATGTGTGTGTGGCTTAGAATTTCAGCAAATATAAACTAGCCAGGTCAATTCAACAAATATATATGGAAGCATTTCTATACCCTAAATGCAAGAGACGTTGGGTGACTCGGAATTTGCGCTGAGCCACAAAATGGCATGCAGTTACTGTCATAGCAAATAATGAACCAGATAGAAATTATAACCGCATCATACGAGAACTTGTAGAGGAGGAATGCAAACCACGAATGAACTATATATTGTAGAGGATAGTTATGTCATGACTTAGGACGAACCATACCCAGAACCAGATGCGAGATATAATGGCGTCGCTCGTGAACCTGTAGAACAGGACAAATAAGCATTAGACAAGTGTGCCTAGAATGAAATGAGCAATCAAATAAAATGTTTCTTAGAATTTCAGCAAATATAAACTAGCGAAGTCATTTTAGCAACTATATATGGAAGCAGTGGCATCTCCTGGAATGCATAGAGTCGTTGGGTGACTCAGAATTTGCGGTGAGCTACACAATGGCATGTAGTTACTATCAAAGCTAAGAATCAACCAGATAGAAATTATAATGGCATCATAAGAGAAATTCTAGAGCAGGAATGCAAACCAAGAGTGAACTACGTAGTAGAGGACAGTTATGCCATTGCTCAGGATGAACCAGGACCAGATAAGGAAGTAATGGCATCCCTTGTGAACCTGTAAAATAGGCTATGCAAACCAACATGTTCATTATTCCATTTTGAGCTCTATGCAAGAAAAAGGAAATAGTTAGTGATGCAGCTTTTGGAGAACCAGATGGCAACAACAAAATTATAATCGAATTAGTACTAAGAGTTTAAACGGTTACTACAGGATAGCAGAACAATGCCAAGGAGGAAATAATAGCAGGAACTGATCTTAGGACGAACCAGATAGATTCAACAACTGTAGAGCAGGGAATCCACACTAATATTTTCCACTGACTTTAGATTTTGCAAGAATTACAGGGTAGCATGCAATTACTGTTGTATGGACTAGATAAGAACATGTGCATGACAAAATAACAGACATATGCATGACTTGAAATTTGTAGAGCAGTGAATGCAAACCAACATGCCTAATGACCTTGCATGTACTAGCACGAAGAACACGCGTGCCCAGTGACTTGTATGTACTAGCATGATTACAAAAATGCAGTTCACTGTGATAGGCTTGAACCTGCTATACTGCTGATAAAACAAAAACGGGTTGGAGATTTGGTTAACCATGGTCGGAGAGGCGTCTAAGCATCGTCGGTACCATGCGAGTGACGTCCAGGTCACTAAGGGTGATGCGGTTGTGGTGGCTGTTGGCGTCAGGGAAGCAGATCTTGGGTGGTCAATGCGGGCTTGAACGCGGTGGACGAGAGCATCGCTGACGCAGATCCGGTGCAGTGAATGGTGATGGCCATGCAACTGGTCTAGAGCGGTGGACATGGAACTCTTTGAACTAGATCATGCCTGGTGGACACCGGTGAAGCGGATCCAATACGGTGGGGTAGCTTTCGGTGGCGAGGAAGCAGAGCTTGGGCGGTCGATGACGCCATCGGCGTGGTGAATGACACCGCAGCTCCTAGATCCGGTGGGTGAGCATCGGTGAAGCGGCTGCGCGGCGGTGGATGAGACCATAGCTCAAGCTAGTGCGCGTGGTGGTCGTGGAGGGGACAGAGGAGCTTGGGATTTTTGGGAGGGCCGGCAGAAAAAACTGGGGAATTTGGGACCATAAAGGTGAGCAGAAAAAATAATTACGATCGTGCCCCTGAGCTACCGACTTTAGCATGCCCATTTGTCGTCTGAACAATGGGTAGATTTGGAATTTTAAATTCAAAACTTTTTGAAACGGAAGGGCGTGAAATGCTTCAAGGTCGGTGTGTGGTTTTGCCGCTCGATTGAGAATTTGAATTTGGCTAGCACCCATCTAATAATAATAATAGAAAAATGGTACTCCCCCGGTTGGTGGGATATTTTGGCTCAAAGTTTTTGAAACAATGGGGCGGGAAATGCTTCAAGGTAGGTGGGTGATTTTGCTGCTCGATTGAGATTTTGAATTCGGCTAGCCTCCATCTACTAATAGAAAAAAGGTAGTAAACCGTACGCTATCTGTCCAGGAATTCAAGCCCGAGAGTCACATCAACTGATCATCCATAAACATTTTTTGCACATAAACTTGGATACCTTCGATTCACACAACATAGGCAGTAAATTTTGCCGCTTGACTTAGATTTTAAATTTGGCTAGCGTCCATGTAATAATACAAAAATGGTACTACCTCGGTGGGGGTTTTTGCCTGAAAATGTTTGAAACAGAGGGATGCAAAATGCTTTGGGGTCGGTGGGTTATTTTCCCGCTCGATTACGATTTTGAATTTGGCTGCCGGCCAATTTTTTACTACTAGAAAAAAGGTTGTGTAAATCGAACGCCATCTGGTCAGGAATTTAAGGCGAGAGTCACATCAACATTCAAACGGGATAGGTGGTAGGTTTTGTCGGTCGACTGTGATTTTGAATTTAGAGATTGTCCAAAGAATAATTAAAAAATAGGCCGTTCTTCCTCTATTTCAGGGATCCATGTCGGGGAGAGTGATTATCTACCATGCATATGAAAATGCAGATCTCCGATACAAGAATGTTTGTTTAACATAACAACAAACAAATGTCCGAAGTAGCTCTGATTCAAGCATGTGAAAATGGTGTGCAACCAAGGTCTACTAATTATTTAGGTGCCGGCACAGACTCTTCTACAGGAAGCACTAACTAAATGGTAGTACTAATTCAGATCAAATAAAAAGCCTGCTGCAAAACAAATACTCCTACTACAACATACTATCAAAACACAAAAACCAGCTAAAATATATGTAGAACACATAAAAAACAATATGTCATCACGCATACACTACTATATAGAGAACACCATTTCATCATATAAAACAATGTTTTATCAGACACACGTAGACCCCCAAAATGAACAGAAAGATCTAATATTCTAGCCCCTACCGCTGTGACTGCAACACAAACAAAGGTGCTACCACAGTTCCATCAGCTACCAAAACAAACAAACATCAGACTGGAGCTCCAAATAACACAACCCTAGGCAAACACATGCTTTCTCAAACAAGCCTTGCTTGTTTATCCAAGTGTTATTTTCATCTCCTTGATGTTGCAGTCTAAATCAACTGTGTTGCTGATAGGACTTACTTTTCATTTCTTTGATTTAGCACTCCGAATCACGTCGGTTGCTGAAGGAAATGAACAAAATTATCAGCAAAATCATAGGTGTACAAAACTGCAAGGGTTGCACATGAATGACTGCACTAACCAGGTGTCATTATGTAGGGATGTAAAGTACACCAACATTTACGAGATCTAAACTTCTTAGACTTCATGTTGCTGAGATCTAATTCGAATACTCCCTCCTTCGCCCATATAACCACCATTTATCTATCCTCAAATGCACAGAGTAACTTACTGCATCTTTCCCACCATATGCCCATGATTTCTCAAGGCCAAGGAGAGTATCCAACTCAACCTTTATACCAGGCACCCAATCTTCTCATTTGCCTGTTGATGATCTTGCACTGGACCACGTGTTTAGAGTGAAGTCTCTTATAACCGCAAGGGCAACATCTCCATTATGCCCCTTAGCAATGACAAAATTGCGTTTGGAAATATCATGTGTCTCATGGGGGAACTCAATATAACGCAGTTTTGTTGTCACGTTGTCGAAGGCAATTATATATCTGGAGTTCATTGTTGGCCAGTACAAAATGTCCCCTATGAGAGTTGACGGCCTGCGATAAATCTTAGCCAGCATCCCAGCAGGTTCAATCTAGTCCTCCCATTTTCCTAACTCTGATGAGTACCTCTATACCAGTGCTTGGTTACCATTGGTTACTATCCAAAAAACCCAGAAATTGCTGCAACAGTGTGAAGACAATTTCCCATGATTTCTCAAACAGAGAATTGTGCCGCTATCATACTCATGTCTCTGCCAAATTGGTGGGTCTGGTATCACTGTTTCACTTCCATTGATTGGATCCCATGCCTTTATCATGTTAGACCCTTGCGGATAATGAAGTAGCACCCTACCATTGTGACATCCGAGTACATATGGTTTGTAGGCTTTATGTACTTCCACTAGCTTGTTCAGCTTCTAGAAGATGGATTGGTCAAGATTATGATATGTTAAGAATCGAGCGTCCTCGGAGATGTTGGTGAAAAACCCAAGTAACGACATTCCTCTATTGTGTGACATGGTTAGCCTTTTGAAATCGTTGCTTCCCATGAAGTCCGTCCAACATTTTTGGGCGACTGATGCCCTCAGTATGCAGGATGGGTGCGGAGGAAGCCTGACAAGAATCTGACCAAATACATCGCCTGGCAAGTCATTGATTGTTGCATATATTCTTCCACTGAAGCTGGTAGGATGGTGCAATTAGGACAAGTGCATCATCAAAATTAAGTAAATAGCACAATGCACAATGCACAACCCTAAAAAAGAATTAAGTAAACACCACAATGCATCATACAATTTGAAAAGAAAATTTATCATCGAAATTTCCTAAACTGCACGCATCTGAAAAACTACCTAAAAATCAGAGTCTGTCAACAAAATAGCCTAAACAGCACAAGGAATCAACCAGAGTAGTATGAAAGTGATAGCTATGAGATTCGAAACATTTTTGATGGCTTTTATTGATGGTTTTCTCCCGGATTTGATTGTTTTCTAGCTTTACCTAACGCTAATACTTCGATAGCAAAGAAAACTTGGTTTTTAATGTGTGTTTCAGGTTCTGAATGTCAACAAAAGGATTTAACTAGAGAAACACAATATTCATGCGAAAACAAGCAAGTATCTCTTTGGAAGCACTCCAGGGGAGCATACAGAGGCTTTAATGAGCAACTATACGATGGGAACATTTTTCTGGCCATATAGTTCCCGCTGTATAGCTGCTGCCGCCTCTGTCTTGTCAAAAGGGACAACTTCCATGAAGAGGCCATACACAAAAACACAACACAATAGCTGCCATCCCATCCAGAAGGGAGAAAGAAGAGATCCGGAGAAGAAGGGGAAGATGTTCTTCATCTCGCTCCACAATCTTCGACCTCCTAGCCAATACACCCCCATAGCCATTACTTGTACTTGAGAGAGAGAGAGAGGGATCTTCACCTTGCAATACTAGTGTTTGAGATTGTTTCTTCCTATCTTGAATTGTGTTGGATACTTTTCTATTCTTATTGTGGATCTCCAGGGTAATATCAAGAAGGATTCTCTTTATTTAATTATATCGATGATCCGTTCTTCTCTCATGTGTGTGTAAGATCCTTGGGCGTGGGAGATGTAGGGGATTGGTGAGATGTGATGTGCCTTCATATATTTTCCATTAGCTTGTGATTGATTCTAATTATTATATTATGTGTGCTTGACTATTTGTGGGATGCCTAATGCTTGTTATCCAATTAAGGGCCCAGACAACATGATGCTTTGTTCTACATAGATAGGATCTTGTTCGCTAGCAGACTGGCGACCCCCGAGTGACACGGGGATATCAATGGAAAACTATTAGACTAGAGGATAACGAGGAACCACTGTGCTTATTGCATTAGTCCGATCAAAGGAGCTTAATCGCTAAGTGACCTGAAGGGTCTTAATTGTCTAGTTTCTGACCATGGTTTTGGTAACAGACTAGTAGGATTATTGAAGTTGGGATGAAATATACCAAGAGAAGTTTCGGCTAATTATGGGTTGCTCGCCTACACATATACTTAGAAGATTATAATTGTTGCATTTATCATTCATCCACCTTGCACATTCACTATCACCATGAACTGAATCTCCCCTCGCCTTATTTTGCCATCTCTAGAAAACAACAAACAACCAAGTCGTTCTTTACTTTCATGCTTTATATTTCCAAAGTTTACATTTTAGTTATATTTAAATACATCTCATTTAATCAAAACTCCATTATTATTTCAACACTTGCAATCAATTCACTCGAAGACCTGTGACAACTTTGGGTGTGATAGAGACTTCACTCATAAACACTTACCTTTGGGCTCCCCGTGGGATCGATATCTATACTTTGAAACTAGCTACAAACGATCTGTGCACTTGTAGACATCAAGCTATTTTCTGGCGCTGTTGCCGGGGATCTAAGTGCTAAGTGTTTGTCTTTTGACATTTTAGGTGTTGCTACTACAAAATGTTCTCCCTAGGAGACAAAGGGTCCACACGTTCTGGTAGGACCTATCTACTGGATTATATTGAACACATGCCTGCTCAAAGGCGCGAAGAAATTATTGAAAAACTTTTAAGATCGAATAAAGTTGAAGTTAAAAACCTGAGTGATATTATGGAAATCATGTCTATTTATAGGACAACTCCCACGAAACCTGAGAAAACTCTCAGAGAATAAAGTGCTCCAAGTTCTGAATTTCTTAAACAATCAATAGAATTCCCTAATACTGGAGTTAGAGAATACCGATTTGATGGTGGAATTATTAAAATTTTATAGGAAAAAGCTTTCAGTGGAAGGGAAGATGAAGACCCAGGGAGGCATCTTAGAGAGTTCGATGATGTGATAACATCACTTGGACCAAAAGGTTCGCCAAGAGACTTCTCTCGTCTAAAATTATTTAGTTGGTCTCTTAAAGGTAAGGCTCTAGACTAGTTATATTCTCTCCCTCGCCATTACATTAAATGCTGGGAAAACTGCATTGTTAAATTCATAAACAGGTTAATCCTTTTAAAAAGGTAGCTAAATTAAGAAAGAATATAGGCAACTTTAGTCAAAATGTGGGAGAAACTACCCACAAGCCTGAGGTAGATTCTTTGGAATGATCAATAGCATTCCTAATCAGGGCTATTCTGAATCAACTATTTGCCATTTATTTTACCACGGTCTTAATACTCAATGTAGAGAGTTGCTTGATTTCTCAGCAGGAGGATCGATAAATACTTTAACTATTAAAGAATGTTTGGAATTGATGTCTACTAGGGCTAAGAATGATTCTTTATATAACCCTAATTTTGGCACTAAGCTGAAAAAAGGGATACTTCGGATAACTCCTGATCTTATGCCTGAAGTATGCAAAAAATGAAGGAAAAAGGTATATCTTCTGAACTTGTTAAGGGAAACAAAGTAGAATTGTTACAAGTTTTAACTGAAGAAGATGAAACTAGAAAGTTTTTCAAGAATTAAGACATTGACAAGCAAAATCTCATAATAACCTGCATACGCACTTTCAAAAACACAAAAAGATTTTGGTGGAACTCACGAAAAATTATGATGAGATTGGCCATGAAATAAAATTATTTCACAAGTATCTTAGTATGATTGAAACCTAGTGTGAACAAATAGCATCTGGCTATCAAATTTTTCTTTGAGATGACAAAGATATCAATGCTCCTACTAATGTTGTTACAAGAAGAGGTGTAGTTGCTACAAGACCATTTGGACCACCAGAATATGAACCTGAAAAAGAGCGAAAGGAAAAAAGCCTTGCTCGAAGAAAGCCAAGAAGATGATACATTGGTGAATCCTCAAGATGAAACTGCTCAAGAAACACAAGATCAAACCAAGGAGTACCAGAATGATGCACATGATGACCGTTATGACTCTGATGCAGAGATGGTTGATCCAAGAGAAGAAAAAGAGATAAGCAAGGAAGATGAAGTTGTTATAGTAGAAAATAAGAAAAGTGATAAGCAACAACAAAAGAGCCAGACCCCCTACAAAAGGTAAAAGACAAGAATAAGAAAGGTGAGAAAAAGCTTCCTTATCTAGATCGAAAAAGAAAGCACTAGATCAGGTAATTTATGATTCTTTTACAATAGCACTTAGTGACCTTCGTCTGGAGATTCCATTTGCGGATGCAATCACGGTTCCTACCTATTCTAAATTCCTCCGTGATATTCTTAGTAGAAAGAAAGAAATAACTGAAACTGTTGCCATGGTAACTAGTTATCCTGCTAATGGGAAGCTGTTGTCTAAGTCGAGAGATCCCGGAATACCAACTATTTCATGCTCAATAGGCAAAACTAATATTCACAATGCTTTGTGTGATCTAGGTGCAAGAGTTAGTGTAATGCCATGCTCCCTCTATGAAAGATTAGGACTAGGGGAGTATTCTCCTACTACTATCATTTTATAGATGGCTAACAAGTCCACAAAGCAACCCATTGGTATGATTGAGGATGTTCTACTTAGAATAGATGAGCATGTTATTCCCACTGATTTTATTATTCTTGAGATGCCAGAAGATGAAAAATTATCCATAATACTTGGAAGACCTTTCCTTAGTACTGAAGGGGCATTAGTTGATTGTGCTGAGGGAAAGATAATCTTCAATGTTTATGATGCTGAAATCATCCGGTATTTTCCAAAGAAGCTAGAAGATGGAGAAAGATATATTCCACCGGCAAAACGAGTTCATGTGCTAAGTGCCTTTGATAATGGGCAACCCAAGGTAAGAATTCGAGAACAGAGAAAGGGTTGAGTTACTCAACCATTCTTAATAAAATGCTTAATGGGAGTCAACCCATCTCTTCAATAAAATAAACTAGAGAATAAAAACTTCATCGCATTCCTACCACTTTTTTCATAGACATTCTTGCGGAAGCGCGCCCATGAAGATGCAGTTGTCAAAAATTAGTAGAAACATCGACTGAATGAGTATAGAATAAGAATAAAAATAAAAGTTTGAGTTTTATCTACAAAGACTAAAATTTTGCTCTTCATATGCTAATGTTGGTCAACAGTTTCTACTATCATTTTTCTGTCAAAGATAAGGTATTTCGCTAAGCTTCGGGATAAGAAGGTATTCTCGAAGAAATAGAAATTTTTTGATGGCTACTGATGGTTTAACGACCAACTATACGGCGGAAATAAAAATTACGACCATATAGCTCCGGTCGTATAGATATCTTTGCCATCAACAAATTCTCTTCAAAGACACAGATAATTTAATGACCAACTATACTGCGGGAATAAAAATTCCGGCTGTATAGCTCCGCTCGTATATATATAGATATCTTCGTACAATATCTTCTCAAAGGTACTGACAGTTTAACGACCAACTATATGGCGAGAATAATAATTTCGGCCGTATAGTTCCGGTCGTATAGATATCGATGCAAGTTTTAGAATTTTGTCTCAAAGGTACTGACGGTTTAATGACCAACTATACGGCGGAATAAAAATTCCAGCCATATAGTTCCGGTCGTATAGAAATCGATGCCTGTTTTAGAAATTTATCTCGAGGGTATAGACGGTTTAATGACCAACTATACGGCAGGATCATTGTGATCCGGCCGTATAGTTGCGTCCGTATAGCTGTGGTCCGCATAAAGAAACCCTAGTTGGCGGCTCCGCCGCAACTATATGGTGGAACAACATATCCCACACGTATAGTTCTGGCCGTATAGTTTGGTGCGACCACAAAATCGCACCGAGGCAGCTAAATCTCTTCCCCCTCATTTTTTCTCTCATATTCTCTCTCTAAACCTCTCAAAACCCACCTAGAACTTTTGATTCTTCACGGATTTCGTTCGTTTGAGTGGGGGAATCAACAAATCGATATGTTTCTCTCCCTATCCATGCTTTATTTTCAGATTTCCATGGTCGAAAATCTCACATTGATCTAGTGGATGAACTCAAGCTTATTTTGTTTTTCCTATTAATTCCTCACGTTAGGATTGAATTTTTCCATGTAGGGTCGGTCATATATCATGTAGAAACTATATGCCTAAGGTTTTATGATGAAATTTTTCGGGGCATCATGATGAACAAAATCGGTAACATCTTTCGTAAGAGCAAGCACCAACATGGTGAGGGCTCGGGCTCGGGGTCCCGAGCCGAGCGCAACCCCAAGTTGGCCATGGTTTCATCGAGGAGGGTGCTGCCCACACATTGGGCCGACCACAACTTTCTCACCATGATGGGGTTGAAGGCGGACTTCGACCTCATGTGTAACAAGGCCGGGCTAACAGTACTTGGCTACGCAAGCCACGACACCTATGCCGAGCTTACCTATGAGTTTCTTGCCTCCTTCTACGACGACCATAGGGAGAAAGGTAATGCATGCACGGTAAGATTCACCATGAACCAACAACACTATGAAATAACTTTTGAACAATTTTGCGATGCTTTCGGTTTCCCTCATGTTGGGGAGCCACCTATTACTAACCTCTATAGCATCACAAGCGGAGAAACTTGGGAGGCTATTTCTGTTAATGGTGGCACCGACTTCTACCAGAAGAAGGTGTCCACCATTTAGAACCCAACAATTTGTTACTATGCCTTGTTCCTCGCCAACACTCTATTGGGAAGAGGTGATACCGGTTCCATGGCCAATGCGGACAGGACAATGATCACCAAGGCTCTCTTTCCCACTGCACCGCAAGGCCCCAATCCTGCAGTTCTACTCATCCAGCACTTTCGCCACCAAAGCAACAAGACTAAAGGTGATATTCGCATTGGTGGATTGGTAACCCACCTTGCCCATGCATTAAATATTACATTACCTGTTATGCAATCTGTTGATGGTTCCAAGCTTATGGACGTCAAATATTTAACTGCTTGTGGCTTCCTTGGTGCTTACAAGCTAACCGGAAGCTCCAAGCATATCAGTTTGGTTATCCTGGTGATGCACAGGGTGAGCAGGTTCCGTTGCCCTGTCCCCAAGCCTTCTCAATCGTGGAGAAGGACACTTGGATCCTCACCAAGGACCAAGTGATGGAGATCATGGCTAAACTTCAGCCTGATCAAGAGGAAGATGAAGAAGGAGAGCAGCAGGATGAGGATGAGTAGGAGCATGAGGATGAGCATGGATACAACCCTGCTTAGGAGGGACAATAGCAGCAATAGCAAGGGGGAGCTTGGGACCCGTGACCCAACCAGCCGCAGCAGGGGTACAACTACGTCCTCTATCAAGAATTCTAGCAGCTCAACCAGCGCGTTGGGGAGATTGACCACACTCTTCAAGGAGTGAATAAAGATGTGAGTGCCTTGACTCACAACTTCATTCACTTCATGACCCACTTACCCGACTCCTACTAGCAATATCCGCACCAGCCGCCGAATGATGGCAACAACTGAGCCTGGCAATAGCCTAATCTTGGGGGAGGTTTGAAAACCTCCAAACCTTGCATTCATATTTTTATTTCTTCTTTTGATTTATTTCTTCAAAATTTCATGTTTATTTTTAGTTTAAATTCCTAAACCAAAAATACAAAAAAAATTAGTTGTAACTTTTATTGCAAGTTCGTTTCTTTGTTTCTCTCGGAGATTGCTCAATTTTAGGTGACTTGGCAATATGGAAATACAGAGGGGGTTCGACTCAAATACGAGAACGAAGCAAGAAAGAGGAGGTATCACATTCCTTTCATCACCCTTTCTGTAACCTTAAATTGATCCTATAATTATTTACTCGCTTGCACTGGAGTCACTCCCCACTTAGCTTGTCATCCTATAAATTCTATTCCTTTCCTAGTATCTCCTTTTTAGCTTTGAAACAATAAGCGATGAACTTGGTTAAAAATACTTCCTACATTTTTAGAACAAGAAAAAGCATCCGAAAGATGACTTGAGTCCATGTTTAGCCCAAAGATTTTGATTTTAGAACTACTCCATCCTATTTGAGCTTAATAAAAATAGACTCGATAATACCCTTGAATGAAATTGTTTGATAAAATGGATGATTCGAAGTAGTAGAGATTATACCACTACTTTTTCTAATAACTAGCAAAGTGGCCCGCAAACATGCGCAGGCAATCATTTTTAATACATCAATTATATTTTATACTTGAGATCCATTTAATAATTTTTTCTTTATATATTATATTTAGTAATATAATACATATTTATAGTTGTTTAATCATTGTTTTAACTCTCGTCACTAATATATGCACATGTCCATGGGCAAGAAAATATTTTCCTTGAATTAGGGACCACAAAAAGTCAAACCTACTTTATAATTTTTAATCGTTACTGTTAGTAAAAATAATTATAACCTTTATGCTATTATTCCTTTAGAATCCTGTAAAATGCATCTTGATTTATTATTAAAATACTCATAAAAATTAGGGTATGTACAAATTTAATGGAAACAACTTATTGGTATTTTATGATTTTGATATTATGAATATTATTACAATATTTCCTCAAAACTATCAAAGGAATACATGAGCATTCAATATAGATAAATCATAAATAAAGTACTCTGACTATATTTTTGAAATAATCTTTTCACGACTCTTAAGCATGCCTAGCCTATGTAATTTTGTAAACATTTAACTTGTTACGGAATTTTAGGAATCATTCTAAATCATTGTATCGATTTGTTAGTTCTCTATTTTAACTGACCTTGTATTGGTATACGGTTCCAATGTTCACAAATAATGGTTATACTCATATTCGTGTTTACACCAAATTATTTTGTTCCTTAATTTCACTAAAAATAATATTAGTCTAATATATAAGATGATATATACTTATATGTAAAGATCAGGCAATTATTGTAGTCATTTAAATTATTTTAATAATTTAAGGATTTTTCTTAATTATTGTACATTTTTAGTTATGTATCCTTACCAATCTTATATAATACAATGTTTTAATGGTTGCGCTGAATTTATTATATTGCGCCTTATTCACATCTGGTAATTTTTGTGCCTTGATTTCACTCAAATGAATATTAATCGAATATATAATATTACTGATAATATTTTGTAAATTGCTCTAGAAAATAGTATTTGAATTGTTGTTCATGTTTCGTTTTCACACATGCCTTCTTTATATATTTAATTTTTTTGTCTTGTAGATAGAGACTCAGCCATGGAGCATCTCTTTTGCTTAAATTGTACAGAGTTTTTAATTGTTGTGTGGATATGGTGAATACCACATGAGGCCATACCTTGTTTCGAGTATAATTAAGATGTCAACATGTTTTAGCGTTTCCCATTCTAAGAACCATTTTGTAGGCACAAACCAACTTAATATAACACCAAAAGACACCAAGCATGTTCTTATCTAAGAATTGTCACATGATTATTCTGAACAAACTTAAAAACAAACATAATATCCTCGATTCTTGATGACAATATAGTATAACATAGTTTTATGGATGCTTAGAAACTTTATAAGTTCAATGTAAATTCAAGAGAAAACATGAAAACATATACAATCATTTTTTTATATATTTATATAAAATATGTGATGATCGTACAAAAAATAAAAATATATATGAAGTACGTTTGAGCATGCATATCAAATTTAACACAAGTAAAGAGCCCTTTATAGTATAGAGGATTCACAATCTCATCTAGATACAAAGGCAACTTTAATTGGGTGTTTACATAAAATGGTTAAAAATAACTATATGCAGCGGTAAATATATGTTTGTGTGTATAGGTCCTAACATGCAAAACTCCTCGTGGGTGTTGAAAAATAATTGGTGATGGTCGCAAGTTCTAATAATTATTATATGAACCAGTAAAGGAACAAAGAATAGCTCAACAATAATATACACTAACTTCAGCAACCTCATGTTTAGAAACTTCAGTCTAGTTAGGTATTTTTCCTTCAAATAAATAAGCAAATATGTACATCCATCTAATATTTTCTTAAGATTGATTGTAATTTATTAGCATTGTAATCTTTGTTAACACACATTAAAAAACTGAAAAAAAAATCACATGCGGAGAAAATGATGCATAAAGGTCTTGATTATACGACACAATTTAACGATATACATATTACCTTGAATTATACTTTTATTTAATAAAACTTGTAATCTAATAGGAATGGATCATGAATATGTTTTGTCAAAACTATTATAGAGAGAATCTGGGTTAAAACCAACATGAAATAAATATAAACTTCCACAAATGCTCAAGAAGATGTGCTCAGACATGATCCTTAGTCAAGACTACCTTGGTACAACCAATAAACAAAGAATATGCTATCTCCAAATCACCAAATGTAGAAAATCTTCATAGTTATACGTGAGGTTGTTTTTTTATCTAGGTTACTTGAAAAAGATCTCCAATAAAAGAACTAAGTTAAAGAATGGATTTTTCCAATCTAGCTATGAAATTATGGTCTTCTAGCGGAAGGTAAAATATGTTGATGACTTGATGTGTATAGGTCCTGACACTCAAAATTCCCTGTTAGTGTTCCACAATATCCAGTGATCTGATAATATTGACTGAACAGATAAATAATAATTATATGAAATAGTTAAAATGTGTTGATGTGTATATATCCTCACATGCAAAATCCCGATGGTAGTTCCAGAATATCCGGTGATATGATAATATTGGCCATATGTTCTAATAATAATTATATAGAGAAGTAAAGGAACAAAAATTGGCCTAGAAATAATACAAGTGCTAACTCAAGAAACATCATGTTCAAAAACTTCAGATTCAGACTGGTAAGGTATACTCCCTTCAAAATAAAGCAAATAAAATAAGTGCATCCATCTTAACATTTCTTAATATAAACATGTAATTAATTAGCATGGCATAGCTTCACGACATTTTCACCTAAAAAGTAACTATTTTTCCGGGATCAACTCAAACCTAATCTTGTTGTGTTTCTCTAAAAGTACATGTGGTACCACTTCAGTGCGTACATGTCTACCGTACATGATGCATGAGCAAACTCTTCTTGCCAGAGTCGGACACGCCGGATGCATGAGATAATTATTCTTGCCTGACCCGGCCGGTGTCCATGGAGGATTAATTGGAGTCCATGCATGCAATATGCGGGACATCAGATCGATCCGATGATTTGATGATCTTGGGGACAGTAAGCGCTCTCTCGTTTCTAGCCCGTGAACCGTGATCTTGGCGACGAATAGCACCTCTTGTTTGCAGACGCACCGGAGAGAACATATAGAAGCAAGAAAATAGATTAGCTCAGGTCATTACATGTGGACATACGTAATATACAATGACATAGGTGGCTAATCTCATCTCTGAGTTTCTCTCTCTTTATTGTGGTTCATTGATTAACAGACGGCCCACCAAATGAATAGTTAAATGTTTTGTTTTTTTGTTAAATTTTCTAGTATGTCTATCTTTTTTTAGTTAACCTGATATATACTTCATTACACTGCTCTCTCTGTTTGAAAAGATTATCGCAGATTTGTCTAGATTCACATGTATCTAGACACATTTTAATGTATAGATACATATGAATAGACAAATATGCGAGAGGGGGGTACAATAGATGAGACTAATGCTTGTTATGAAAATTAAATAGCATCATGAGATATATACACATATGATTTTTATATCCCATCATCACATATTTTTAAGTAATTGACACTTGGCAGTAAATAAGTGAAATATTTGACTCTTCTGTGTCTAAAACAGTAATGTATGCCTCAGGAGGACGCGGGGCACTACTCTTTCTGTTCTAAAAAATATTTCACAAATTTCTCTAAATTCGTATATATTTAGACGTGTTTTAATGTCTAGATATATGTGAATCTAGACAAATCCATGACAACATTATCGGAAAGCAGGGAGTAGAATATACCAAACAGCGTAGTAGTTTTTCTATTTCTAAGTCACTAATTAGTCATATTCTTACATCTATCTCATCTTTCTTATCACTATCCAACCATCTCATCTACAATTATAAAATGTAGTCAAGTTGCGAAAAAATTACACAATTGCAACATTGCAAATTTAGGTATGGCGTACAATTTTTGTATGTCTGATATTACTTAAAATCTATGCAGCCAGATTAGTAAAATTAAACAACCTAGCTACGCTCAAATTAGTTAAAATTTGCAAGGAGTGTGTGTTTGTGATTTTTCTGATCAAGTGATCAATACGCACCTTCTATCTCTGCCGATTCCTATTTGCTCATATGTGTATGCATGTATTCCATCAAGCTTTGACCCTAGAGTGAATGGAATACCCTGAACCATGTCTCATCCTCAATCTTATGATGCGCATTGCCGCCACTCCTAGACACACCTGGATATAATAACCTGTCAGTTCCGGCCGATTCCATATGATAAAAGATAGAATAACCTAGAGAATGAGCTTTGACACAGAGGAACAACAACACTGGCCCGATGATGCAGGGTCATAAAGCATATGTGTACAATGCAGAGATACTTTGATAGCAATTCTAGTTCATGACGGCCGGCCGTCGCGAGCGTCGGTGGCCCATAACTCGAAAAACAAATCCTGCACAGATGATAAATTAGCTTTCTTTTGGTTGTCGATGTGTCCCTCCATGCATATAGAATTGGAACAATCGCAGATGAAGGATTTGAACCTATCTAGGTATTGTGCGGACGAACATATTATGACCCGATGAGTTTTACGGCGGCGCTATGCAACAGCGAAGAGGAGGGCTATTTGCAGATCGCAAGTCAAAACAGCTTTTTGCGGTAGGGTTTTGAGTTTTGACAAATAAAGGAAGCAGAGTCGTACTCATATAGGATGGCATTGGTGGGTAATTTGTTGTAACTTTATTTATTATAAGATCCATTGGTTGCGATCGGTTAATCCACTACTAGGAAACAGCCTATAGATAGACAACATGTTCAGTGGCGCATGAGCCAATCTATGCGCCACAGGAAGACATCAGTGGCGCACTGGAAAGCATGCGCCACAGAAGTTTGGAAGTTCTGTGGCGCATTTTCCAGAGCATGCGCCACAGAAGATTGGTGGGACCCGCCGGCGGGGGGGGGGATGATCCAAGTTCTGTGGCGCATTCTGTAATATGCGCCACAGAAGAGGAAACTTCTGTGGCGCATATTTACTCATGCGCCACAGAACATGGAGGGGGGCCCCACCACGGAATCTAATTCACCCAAGTTCTGTGGCGCATGTTGACATATGCGCCACAGATGTGTTTCACTTCTGTGGCGCATATCCTAGCATGCGCCACAGAACTTGGGGGTGGGCCCCACAGAGGGAATCTTATTCACCCACTTCTGTGGCGCACATGGTAGAAATGCGCCACAGAAGTTTCATCATCTGTGTCGCATTTCCTCCATATGCGCCACAGATGAGGGCGTCCAGATCCATATGTTAAAAAGGTGACATGAGCTAGCTTTCTTATCTATCTATCCCACCACCACCCATTTCACATCTCTACCTCCTCCCAACTCGTCTTCCTCCTCCCTCACACCCCATCTTGCCCATAGTTTCTCCATTTTCTTATATCTAAACCTACTTTAATCCATAAATTGGTAAGTAGAAGCTTTGCTCCAACTTCTAGATCTAAAAGTTCCTTACTTTTCCCTCTCACATCTCTCTATTTATTTACTAATTTCCTCTCCACCAACTTGTATTGTAGATCTATTTGTCCATACTCTCTCATCGTGCGGTCTCGTCTCGCTATTATTGTGTCTACTATAGCTAGGTGAGTACTTGGCCATCATGAACATGTAGGTGAAGCTTGTCGCGCGGGCGGTGTGTGTGTGCGATCCATGGCGAGACGATGCTTGTGTGTGGTGCATGAATGTTTGCAATGGGAGAAAGTTTTTTGTTGTTTTCTTGTTGTTGTCGGGCCCGGCCGGTGTGGTTGCATCAATGTTTGCCGAAATGTTGATTCATTTCCATTTCGGCAAATTTTTGCACTACCCATATGTCCTAATTTGAGGAAAGGTCATGCCGAAATTTTTCCGGCTAGCATTCATGCATGTGTGTGTTCATATGGTGTGGTTCTCACCTATATTGTCTATTTTGACCGCTCAGGCAACCATGATCCTCACGATGAGCGAAGGTCGAATTGCTAGGTACAAGAAAGGCGCGAAGGAGGACATGATTCTGAACAACAAGACCATGATAAGATGTCCATGTCGAACATGCAAACTGCAGCGCTGGATCGACCCTGAATCTGGACAATTGGAGGGTCACCTGCTTAGGCGTGGTTTCATGCGCGACCTCAATGAGGCGCCGGCAGGACATGGTGATGGTCACGAAGACTTGGGCGGGCGAGAAGACGAAGAGTCTACCGGGCATGATCATCATGACGAAGGAGATGCCAGCGGGCATGATCATCATGACGAAGGAGATACCGGCGGGCATGATCAGCATGGAGAAGGAGATGACGACGGGCATGATCATGAAGAAGGAGAAGACGCGAACACACAGACGCTACTAACTTCGATCTTGCAGGACCCTCATGTTCAAGAACTGCTCCTCAAGGAGACGAGCAACGACAAAGCTACAGCCAGAGAGAAAGCCAAGCTGGCCCAAATGGAGGTAGACGGGATGACTCCATTGTATCCTGGGTGTCGCCCCGAGGATACACGTTTGAGTGTAACGCTCAAGGCTCTAGAGATGAAGGCCGAACACAAATGGACCGATGTGAGCTTCAACACGAACATGGAATACTGGCACGACCGACTTCCTAAGGGGAACACATTGCCAACAAGTATCGAGGAGGCCAATAAAATCGTGTGCCCTCTCGACCTACCACACATTAAATACCACGCATGCATCAATGATTGTGCACTTTATCGGAACGAGTAAACGGATAGAACCACTTGTCCGGTGTGTGGCCAAGGACGATACAAGAGAGGGAACAAGAAAGTTCCTCGAAAAGTGGTATGGTACTTTCCTATCGCCCCTCGTCTGCAGCGATATTTCGTAGATCCTAAGGAAGCAAAGCTCATGCAATGGCACGCGGAAAGAGAGAAACCCGAAGATGATCTAGAGAAGGGCAAGATCCTGACACACCCTTCAGACGCTAGCCAGTGGAACACATTAGACATCGAGTTCGAAGAGTTCGGGGGCGATGCAAGGAACGTCAGGCTGGATATGAGCACCGATGGACTCAATCCTTTTGGAAACCAGAGTAGCACGCATAGCACCTGGCCCGTGTTTGTATGGCCATACAACCTCCCCCCGTGGCTATGCACGAAGCAAAGGTATGTACACATGAGCATTCTTATTTAGGGGCCAAAACAACCAGGTATCGATATGCATCTGTATCTCGGGCTATTGAGAGAGGAGTTAGCCATCTTGTGGAAGACGCCGGCTCGTACGTGGGACACCTACACTAAAGAATATTTCCATCTGAGAGCCGCGTTGCTCACGACCGTGCAGGACTATCCTGGTTACGCATATGTATCGGTCTAGGTGAACCACGAACACAATGCATGCGTCAAGTTCATGGATGAGACACCGCATCTCCAGCTACCAAGGGATCCCAGGTCTTCGAAAACCGTGTTCCAAGGTACTCGAAAGTGGCTCCGCATGGATCACCTGTGGAGAAAACGTGGTGACCTGTTCAATGGTAAGGACGATCTCGAAAGAGCCCCGTGTCCGAGGAGCGGTGAAGAAATCGAGGAGCTTTTGAATAATTGGGTAGATTGCCCTGCGCCTAGAAAAAAAGACCGAGGACAAGGCCGCTGCTGGGTGTATGGAAAGCAAGGTCTGTTTTCTAGGACCTGCCGTATTGGAAGGTCCTTCACACTCCCCATAGCCTCGATGTAATGCACATCACGAAGAACGTTACCGAGAGTCTGCTTGGCACTCTACTGAACATGCGGGAGAGGACCTAGGATGGGCCAAAAGCAAGAAAGGACCTTAAATTGCTTGGCATAAAGAAAGATCTTCAGTACCCTGATAGTGATGATGATGATGATCATCATCATCATCAGGAAGGGACTCAAGGTTGCCGCAAAATAGTTAAGAAGAATGAGGTGGTGCTTCGTGCTACCTGCTTCACTCTGAGTCTGGAGGAGCTCGAGCAGTTTTTCAGGTGCCTCTTAGGAGTGAAAGTTCCTCACGGTTACTCGGGGAAGATAAGCAGATATCTGGACGTGGCGAAGAAGAGGTTCAGCGGTATGAAGTCTCACGACTGTCACGTGCTGATGACGCATATACTCCCTGTTGCGATCCGTGGGATAATGGACGAGCATGTCCGTGAGACGTTGTTTGGCCTCTGTAACTTTTTCGACGTCATATCTAGGAAGTCGGTCAGTGTGAAGCAGCTCGACAGGCTACAGGAAGAGATCGTGATGATACTATGCGAGCTTGAGATTTACTTCCCGCCCGCATTCTTCGACATCATGGTGCATCTGCTTGTACATGTCATGGACGACATCATCTAGCTCGGGCCGACATTCCTGCACAACATGATGCCATTTGAAAGGCTAAATGGTGTCATCAAAGGATTCGTTCACAACAGGTCTCGTCCAGATGGAAGCATAGCCAAGGGCTTTCTGATCTACGAGTGCATCTCCTTCTGCCAGAATTATCTAACCACCGAGAACGAGGATGTTGGAATACCCACAAAGAAGCACCTCGGCAGGCTCGGTGGATATGGTCACCGTGAGGGCTGCCGCTCACTACATGTCGGCATTGATGGTCGACGCACTGATTTTGAAAGGGCACACCGAGTCGTGCTACAACACATTGAAGTGGTCGGCCCTTGGGTCGAAGATCACAGAAGCTTAATCGAGCAGGAGTACGTCGACCAGGGCCGGCCGAGGAAGAAGGGAGACGTAACCAGAGAGCACAACTCTAGCTTCACGGGTTGGTTCAAGAAAAGGCAACTGGACAATCCCCACACGCCTTCTATGGAAGATCAAAACTCATATTCTCCTTGTCACAGGGCCGAGGCACAACCTAAGGACCTATCGGTCATACGACATAAGCGGTTCTGATTCTACACCGAGAAAAAGGACAAGAATAGTGAATATCAAAACTCAGGAGTAACTATGTTATCCTTTGCTGATGACGAGACTACTATGATGGAAAGATTCTACGGAAGGATAGAGGAGATATGGGAGCTCGACTACTGTGGAGAGATCGTACCGATGTTCCGTGTTAGATGGGCCAAGAACGTGGAAAAAGAAGGCCGCTGTTTCACCACAATGGTTATACCAGATGCCAAATCAACAAAGAATGCCTCCGCAAAAAATGAGCCTTGGGTACTCGCTAGCCAAGTTGATCAATGCTTTTTTATTACCGACCCGTCAAAGCCCAACCGTGTTGTAGTTAGGAGGGGCAAGAGGAGCATCATCGGAATGGAAGGAGCCGCCAACGTGCAAAACTTCGACAAAAACAGCGACCCGAAGATCGAAGAGGAATTCGACAAGTACTTCGACATGCCTACTACTACTAAAGTAAGAAGGAAGACCACACTGCCTACTAAAGGTTGTCCATTCACAAGAAGAAATCTCAAAGTGCACGGGCTAAAGTATTCAACCACGGCGGAAAAGGGCAAGAAGATTGTGAAGAGACACTAGCTCGACACATCACATGATTGTATATGTTTGGAGAGAGAGTTTTTTGAATAAATATGAATGTTTGTATATGTTCTTGCTTTATTTTAGACATATATATAATTAAAAACACATTACATGATTGTATATGTTCGGGGAGAGAGTTTTTTGAATAAATATGAATGTTTGTATATGTTCTTGCTTTATTTTAAACAGATCTATAATTAAAAATATATTTATAAAAAATAAAAAAGTGTGAGACAGCCAGGATTCGAACCTGGCTGCCCCAGGTTTAGAATGACACAAGCAAGCAGCAGAGACCACTAAGGCAAGTGTGTGATCTTGTCATACTACCACGCGCGCCGCCTTTTGTACTAAGTCCTGAGGTTCTGTGGCGCATTTCGGCAGTATGCGCCACAGGAGTTCCAACTTCTGTGGCGCATATTGCCGAAATGCGCCACAGAACCTCAGGACTTAGCGAAATAACAGTTGGCCTGCTTCAACCCTTCTCCCATTCTCTCAGTCACCGCCGCTAGCCTAGATGACCTTGAGCGTCACCCCTTCTCCCCATTCTCTCAGCCCTTTGCCCGGTGAACCAGTGGAGGAGGAGCCGCCCGACAACCCGTGGAGGAGGAGCCGCCGGAGGAGGAGCCGCCCTGCAGCCCGTGGAGGAAGAGCCGCCAGAGGAGGAGCCGCCGCGCCGGACCCTGCAACCCTCGTCATCGTCAACCACCGCAGCAAGTTCGTTCCCCCACCCCCACCCCCCACAGTTCGTCCCCCCGCCCCACCCCCCACGGTTCGTCCCCCCACGGTACGTTTTGGCAATGTGTATGATGCCAAAGAACACTAGCCATGCATTTTCCTCTTTATCATATGTAGGTTTTGTTGAACATATTACGCCTATCTCAAGCATGCAAATTCTTATTTTGGCATGTGGAAATGATCAAATATATAATACTGACCAAACAAAGATAGGCAATCAGCTGCATTTATAAACTTAAATTTACAAAACAGCAAAGCAACCGGATGGAAAAGGACATAAGATGACTACATTTTCATCATGGATATTTATTGAACCCTCTCCTAAAGTGTCATCCGACAGAACAACTTATGATTGCATGTATTCTATGGCATGCTTAGTTTCCTAGCAAGTATACAACACGTTCAGCTTGGCTTGTCTTTCCAGCAGCAGCTATAATGCATCCATTTCTGTCTGTGGCAAATGTGTAAATTATTGATTGGAACTTCCACCGATTGTAATGAAGAATTTATGCATGCCTGATGGTTTTGAGAATATTTTGGGATACTACGATTTTTCGGAAAGTATTTGTGTGCCCCGGGTGCATTGGTGCCAAAATCTGCACTCTCACAACGACTATTATGCTTTGCGGTCAGGCATTTGCTCTCGGCCTTACACATTCTAGCCTCTGCTAGTGCTTACTACCTACTGAGCAGTAATATATGAGTTGATTTCTTGTTGTTATTTTCAGTGAAATGCTTAAATTAGAACCTAAAGGAAATCACATGATACACAGGAAGCCAGCAACATGTTCAGTCCATGGATATTTAAGCACTCATAGTCATATGTCATTATATTATAATATAGATAGATAGATATTCTATAGTTTATTGCAGCATAGGAAGCCACTATCTGAACCGTGCTTAGGGCCTGTTTGGTTCTAGGCCATACTTTGCCAAGCCAAATTTTGGCAAGCCACACTTTTGTTGGCATATGTTTGGTTTTTGACACACTTTGGCTTGCCACACTTTATTGTCCTTATGACCCACTTGTCATAGAGTCAATCTTTTTGCCAACTTTTGCCAAAGTTTGGCTTCAAATTTTTAAGCCACACTTCTTGTGGCTGCCACACTTTTATGACTAGCCACACTTTGGCTTGGCAAAATATGGGTGGAAACCAAACAGCCTGTTAGTAACTTGTATATATATCCAACTATAGGTAAATAAATGGTTGTTTTCTAAAAATGTGCATCTGTTTAATCCATTGTTTTAAGGATTTCAAAAAACAGAGTGGGGAACTTTCTGTACAACTTCAAAAAAATGTTCACCGATTTGATTGGAATTACTTGTTTAGTGCAAAAGACAGAAGAGTGATAATATTGTAGCGATAAGTTTTCTCCAGCAACATATACAATTAAATGTCCACCTTTCTTTGTTGTTTGCAATGTGTATAAGTTCATTAATTTTATTGACTTTTGCTCCTGTTTCAATTTTTTAATTGTACCGAGTGGCATGGCTATACACTGCCTACTAAGCACTGTCTGATACTACTACTACTAAGCACTACCTGATCAATTGCTCATTTTTAAATTTAATTGTATCGAGTAGATACTAATCCTACTAAACCTTTGCACGATCCGGATATCAAGTTTTCCTTCTAAGCACATAAAAGTAGTATCCGAGTTGTGTTGCTGCATCCTTTTGTTGATAATGCTTATTGATATTTGAAATTCCATTAATTGTAATATCCTGAAATTCCATTAATAGTATGTTATCAATATATCATAGCATATGTGTTGCTGTTCTCCAAGTGCTTACTGCTGAGAGTAACTGCTGGTTACTGCAGTGATTATATGGTGTTGTTTGATATATATGGTGATGGGATTACTGCTGGGATTATATGGTGTTGGGATTATCTGGTATATATGGTGCTGGGATTATATGGTGGGATTATTTGGTACTATATGATGCTATTTGATTCAATGGTCTATGGATGGGGGCTGTGAATGGGGCTGTGGATGGGGGCTGTGGATGGGGCTATTTTCTAGTGTGTGAATGTTGCAGGGATTTTATTTGAGTTGCCCATTTCTCCCGAAGTGTCGATTCACTTCCATTTCGGTTGAGAAATGGGCACTCCTAGGTCAAAAAATTAGCAAAGGTCATGCCGAATTTTTCGGCCGAGATTTGTGCTAACATTTTGCCTCTTTTAAATAGAGTAGTGCAACCATGTCGGGCAACAAGGAGTCTGGCCCTTCTAAGCACATGATCAGCGTTGAAGAACAAGCTAGACAGGCCAACCAGTCATTCTGGCAGGGGTCCCAACAGGAGGAGGAGGAGGCGATAAGGATGACACCACCACCGGAGGAGGAGGCGACCGTCACCAGAGCTGCTAGGGCCAATGAGGGCGGAGATCCTGATTACGAGGGGGACGAAGACGACTACGATGGAACTAGTGAAGGCGGTGGCAAAGAGGATGACACCACCGATGGCGGCGGCCGCACCGATGGCGGCGAGAGGATGGATGGCGGTAGTGGCAACCCGGCCGCTTCTCAGAAGAAGAAGAAGAAGGAACAAAAGGAGCGGAAGGTGCCAGTGCTCGCCACTGTCTGTGATGAGTTCACTGAGGTCACAGAAAGTGGCCAACCCATTGCGCCAGAGGCGATTGCTAAAGGGTACGGCCTGCAACTCGGGTGCATCGTCCGGGAAAGCATGTCGATCAACACGAAGTACATCATACATGCTGACCATGCAGCTTTGGTCGATAACCTCCTTAAGAAGCTTCTGGCGTCTGATTCCCGAGCGGTTTAGAAACCTCGAGAGAAATAAGAACCCGGTGAACAGACTAGCCCTCACGAAGTTGAGCAACGCCTTGAGCAGCTGGAAAACCTGGGTGAAGAATAGCATTGACAAAGGTGAAAGCTGGGAGGTTATTAGTAAGAAAAATCCGATGCTCGACGAAGAGGAGTTTAGGATATTCAAGGCGGATATAGCTACGGCGCTATAAAATGGACTCAATGGGGAAGGAGTATGCGGGAGCAGAACATAGGTAACCACCACCTTGGAAGCGGCGGTTCTGAGAAACAGGCCATTTGGGACAAGGAGGACGCCGAGCTTGAACGCCTTGGTAAAGACAACCCTTGGCTTAAAATCACGGTCTTGCAGCTTAGGCAATTTGTTCGGGCCTGCTACTACCTGGACAAGGAAACAGGGGAGTTCATCACCGACGATCCGGAGGTGAAGGAATTCAAGAAGAATCTGGTAAGGAATTTATCACCAATCTCAAGTCTATTGCGTTCTAATTAAGATAATGAAGCCAAGAATCTAAATGGGTTCACCTTTCCTTGTCTCTTCAGGAGGAGGAACTGAACGCTACTGCCACAGAGTCGTCCCAAGATTCGACGGAGCCGTGGGACACGGTTTTCAACAGGGCGACCAATGCTTACAAGAAGAGGGACAAGGGGTTGTCGCCGTCCTCAGCTGGCCGTGTGTCCGGCTTCGGTACGAGCATGAAGTTCAAGGAGTTCTACAAAGAGGACACCAGGGAAAGAAGGGACAGGAAGAACCAGGATAAAGCCGCTGTTGCAGAGCTGAAGATGAAGGTGCAGACACTGGAGGAGAAGGCGGTGGACCAGAAAACAGTGGACAAGTTAGTTGAAGAGAAGCTCCGCTCGATGACCCCCCCTGAGTTTTTCGAGGGGCTTACTGCTTGGAATGCGGGAGGTCGACAGGGGCCGATACATCTGCCCAGCTTAAGCGGCAGCAACTCGGGCATCAATGTTACCGTGTCGCCGGACCTGGTGACCCCACCGGCCATCAACGTCAGGACGCAGCCCCTCGTTTTGGTCACACCGACGCCCCCTCCCGCGAAAGATACCAATAAGGCGCAGCCGACGGTGGCGGTGCTTCGTGAGGCACCCTAGCAGGAGATTGCAGATGATGATAGGCCGGCCGCCGGCATCCGCCGTGTCTCTACATTAGCCGAGATCCATGCCATCACCAAGGTAACTAATTAGTTAGTGCACGTCATCTCCTTTATGCCTTTGATGCATGACTGTTCCCATCTCATGACGCCCAACAACATGTTTTTGCCTCAGGACACTTCTTGTGTACTCCTGCTTAAAGATGTCGGCGGTGAGTTGAAGGATGTTGCCAAGGGCACTCTTATACAACCGGCGAGCCGCACGATGCACAACAATCCAATTGATGATGACATGATGAAGGTCAGGTTGGCTCAGGTGTTGCCAGGGTGCAACGACATGGACCCCCATTCAACCTCAAGGAGCCGACGAACACAAGACCCTTGGGGAATGCTACAACTGGCCCTTGACATGGCTAAAGACCCAGACTCGTCTTGCGGGGGGAGCACCAGCGCCACCTCTCGACCGATCATCGCCCGGCCACCACCTCGGAAGCCAGTAGCCGCCGTTGTCGCCACCACCAGCCGTCACCATCAACTCTTGGCAGCGTGTGCACCGCCACATGGCAGAGACATTGTGCCGCAACCGCCGTCGCCCCCGCTACCACCACCACATGATGGCACCCATGAAGTTGATGATGAATTGGTCAACATTGATGACTTCATCAACACCGGCGCCGCCAAAGGATTGTATATGCCTTATGTGGATGAAGAACCCTTCGCAGCTCGCGACGACCATCAAGCTGATCGGCCCAATACATGCACGCAACGCCTGGTCTTCCATGGTCTTTCTCAAGAGACGCCTCCGGCCGCCGATCCACCACAAGAGAAACCGGGATTGGTTTTCAGCCCCAACACACTCCGAAAGGCGACTGATGAGCAGATGGCAATGGCTGACACTGTTGTGAAGAAGAAGCACTACAGGAAGAGAGGTAATAATAATAAGAAGGGTGCGAGCCAGCCTCTTCCGAAGAGGATCCGGGGTCCGGACGCCGTCGTCATACCATCCACACAATTTGGCTTGCCCCGAGTGCATGTAGCTGGTGATCCGATATTGACTCCGGATATGATCCACATTGCGGTTGGAGCCATGTTAACTTTGCACGAGGGTGTCAAGACACTAGAGGCCCTCCTTCTTAAAGAGGCGATCCAAATTACCGGTTTTCACGGCCAAGGTGCCATTGGGCCTTGGCCGTCGATGAACCCCCGGATATATTCTTCATAACGTTCGAGGACATATTCAAGCTGTTTCTCACGAAACAGCTGGACTATAACTTGGTCCGCCTATACGCGCTCAATCTGGCGCTCACGATCAAGAGAGAAAGTACCCCGGAAATCGCGATAGTGGATCCCTACTACATGCGGGACAGCCAGTTGGTCGAAGGATCAGAGACACGGACCAAGGCGACGGCGTACCTCGAGAAGTTCATGGTGGACAACAAGAGGAAGGGCACACTTCTTTTGTCTTTCTTTCCCGAGTAAGTACACACACTCGCTCATCGTCACCGTAACTTATGCATTTCTTATAGATTTCTTTCCTTTGCTCTTTTTCCAACATTCCGTTCCAATTGTGTTCTCAAATACTGCACGCTCATCATCCTTGCCCCGAGGTATTCGCTAGCCACGTATTTCGACTCGGGGAGTTTGACGAAGAAGAAAGACTACACTAGAATAAGGGGTGTTCTCAATGAGGCTCTCGAGGGCTACACCAAGAAGGTATGCACCTTCGTAGATAGGGGGGAATGTATCAAGGATGGCAAACACGTGTTCAAGCACGTGCTTGACTTCCCCTGCGTCAAGCAGTCGACTGCTGGTGCCAAGGAGGCCTTCTACGTCCTCCATCACCTTAAAGGCTATGTTCGGGATTGCCATAACCTAACGCTGCCATCTAGTCTCTGAGGATGGGCCGAAACTTTGGCGAAAATCGACGATGCTGATCTTAGAGAAGACTTCCATCGCATTCAGATGAAGTTGTCGCAAATCATCATTGAAGATGTCAACACAAGGCGTGCCCTACAACAAGCCGAGGGTTGAGTAAGAGGAGATCGAAGAACGCCTCAAGTGGCGAGGTGACACAAGGACGTGGATGACGAAAGAGGGATATCTACCATTCCCGAAGCCGTGCTAGAAGAGGAAGTCTTCATCGTGATCGATGTGTGCCTCTAGCATGATCCAGTGTGTGTATATTCTTGATGGACGCCTGCTGTATTAGTGTGTGTGTCATAAACTTTACTATCTCGTGGTCGAAATGGTCATTGTTGTTAGACTTAAACTACCTTGTGGTCATGCTGTCGTTGAACTTATTGCTTCTATGATGATCTAACTTTTAGGTTTATGGATCTTTTGTTTTATATTCTATGAACATATATATATATATGGATGTGAACCCTTTATTCATTCTTTTCGTTGTATTTTTACTAATATGCCTTGTCGTCTATAGAGATGGCGACGAGGTGGTATGTGGTGTACATGGGTAGGGTTCGAGTCTCGAGGAGTGGGAGGATTGCCACAAACAAGTGAACAAGTTCAGCGGCAACAACATCTACAAAGGATCTGACTAGAGGAGGCGATAGCCAAGTGGAGGAACCACTTGTGGAAGAAGAACCGGATGAAGATATTGGTCGAGCTAATGCTCTTGCTCACCATTATCATAGTTGTATTCTATTTGATCCTAGTGTAGGCGGTGGTGGCCACTTCATATTTGTAATGTGATATGATATGAACTTTGTATTCGGTGCTTGTGTAAAAATTTGGTACTTGACACTATATATGTATCTCGATCGGGCTCTAAGTGTTTGTATTATATATATGTAGGTTTTCATGCATCTACTACTTGTGCAATGTATTTTATACTCATCTGTATAAATCCTGTATAAATACCTGATTATACACCAGGAAAGTATTTTACTTCGAATACATGTTACACAATCAGTGGCCCATATAATTATATAGTTAGTGGCGCATGGCATATCTGTGGCGCATACACTTAAATGTGCCACATAAGTTATTCCTGTGGCGCATATCCATATGCGCCACAGGAATTAGTTATCAGTGGCGAGGTAACAGTGGCGACAAAGATATGCGCCACAGATAGGCTGTTTCCTAGTAGTGATCAGATAAATTGATGGCCAGATGTTTCTGATTATTGTGGTAATTTCTAGAGTATTTTACTTTTTTCTCGTGAGTCTGTCATGTACTTTTAATATATAATAGATTACCATAAGATATTTCTTTACGCGTGTCATTACAACACTGTCATGCGCCATGAGGAACTATTAACTCCGCTAGCCAACGAACGATCTAAATGTGGGAAACCACTTGATTTCGGCTATTGAGTTATGTAAACGTCTGTAGCAGCAATGCTACAACGGGTAAAATTTTTAGTCTCCTCATGGTTTCACGTTCCAAGTGAAGTTGTAGTAATCCTCTGGCCCATTATTGCTTAACAATTATTTATTGGCATGGTCACAAGTGCACAACACAGTCCTAATTAACATGTTAAAATAGTGGCATGATTTCTCTATGAAAGAGCTGAAGTTTTTGAAAGGCAAAAGAAAGGAAAAAGGTGATTTGAGAGCCTTGAAAATTTGACATGGGAATAGATGAGTTGTTATTAAATTCAATGTTTTAGTGCCAGCTTTTGTACTCTTAATTAATTAAACAAACAAGAGAAAAAATCTTCATCTTTCAATGAAGAGAGACACCAAAATAATCTGTCTCACTTTCCTAGCTAAACTTTTGACACTTGCTTGGGCATATGATTTATTTGCTAAGAAGATATACATGGTTAGGAAGTGGAATCAGTGCAATCTTGTGAATACTTGTATGATCATGTTTAAGATTGCAGGGATTGTGAAGAAAAAAATTTGACAACAATTCAAACTTGTAAGTTCTTTTATTTCCAGTCTCGAATCTCTGCTATTCTTCTTTATTTCCTTGTCACTCGAGGGCGAGCAACATCTAAGCTCGGGGGAGTTCATAGCTGTGAGATTCGACACATTTTTGATGGCTTTTATTGATGGTTTTCTCCTGGATTTGATTGTTTTCTAGCTTACCTAACGCTAATACTTCGGTAGCAAAGAAAACTTGGTTTTTAATGTGTGTTTTAGGTTCTGAACATCGACAGAAAGTTTTAACTAGGGAAACACAATATTCAGGCAAAAACAAGCAAGTCTCTCTTTGGAAGCACTCGAGGGGAGCATACAGACGCTTTAACGAGCAACTATATGGCAGGAACATTTTTCCGGCCGTATAGCTGCCGTCATCTCTGTCTTGTCAAAAGGGACAACTTCCATGAAGAGGCCATACACAAAAACACAACATAGCAGCCGCCATCCCATCTAGAAGGGAGAAATAAGAGATCCGGAGAAGAAGAAGAAGACGTTCTTCATCTCGCTCCACGATCTTCGACCTCCTAGACAATACACCCCCATAGCCATTACTTGTACTTGAGAGAGAGAGGGATCTTCACCTTGCAAGACTAGGGTTTGAGATTGTTTCTTCCTATCTTGAATTGTGTTGGATACTTTTCTATTCTTATTGTGGATCTCCACGGTAATATTAAGAAGGATTCTCTTTATTTAATTATATCGATGATCCGTTCTTCTCTCATGTGTGAGTAAGATCTTTGAGCATGGGAGATGTAGGGGATTGGTGAGATGTGATGTGCCTTCATATATTTTCCATTAGCTTGTGATTGATTCTAATTATTATATTATGTGTCCTTGACTATTTGTGGGATGCCTAATGCTTGTTGTCCAATTAAGGGCCCAGACAACATGATGCTTTGTTCTACATAGATATGATATTGTTCGCTAGCAGACCGGCGACCCTCGAGTGACACGGGGATATCAATGGAAAAATGGTAGACTCGAGGATAACGAGGAACCACTGTGCTTATTGCATTAGTCCGATCCAAGGAGCTTAATCGCTAAGCAACCTGAAGGGTCTTAATCATCTAGTGTTTGACCATGGTTTTGGTAACAGACTAGTAGGATTATTGAAGTTAGGATGAAATCTACCAAGAGGAGTTCCGGCTAATTATGGGTTGCTTGCCTACACATATACTTATAAGATTATAATTGTTACATTTATCATTCATCCACCTGGCACAGTCACTATCACCATGAACTGAATCTCCCCGTGCCTTATTTTGCCATCTCTAGAAAACAACAAACAACCAAGTTGTTCTTTACTTTCATGCTTTATATTCCCAAAGTTTACATTTTAGTTCTATTTAAATACATCTCATTTAATCAAAACTCCATTCTTATTTCAACACTTCCAGTCAATTCACTCGAAGACCTATGACAACTTTGGGTGTGACAGAGACTTCACTCATAAACACTTACCTTTGGGCTCCCCGTGGGATCAATATCTATACTTCAAAACTAGCTACAAAAGATCTATGCACTTGTAGACATCAGAAAGCACCGCAAAATGCATCAGCATGTCGGAATTGGGCAAAGGGAATGAAGAACTTTTTTTAGGTCACCGGGGAGGATAGAAAGGCCCCCACCTGAATTTTCTGGTTTTATCATAAAGAAGGGGAGAAAAAACGGACGCAGCTTCAGTGACTTGGTGAACCCAAGTCTCACGTTGACTTGCCCCAGGATCCACCTTCCATCTTAGATCCAACGTATGTCAGTAGCTCAGATTTTGAACTAAAAAGTAAAATTATTCGAAAAAATTGACAAAAAGTCAGTAAATCATCGATGCCTAGGTTTGAATCATGTGAAAGTTTCATCCCATTCAGATCACTAGTTTATGATTAAATAGCTTTTTACGTTCATAGCACTACTAGTTTAAACTAATATCCACTGCGTCCAGAAAAAATCCTAGAGCAGAATACACAAAAGAGGGAGGAAGTCAGGGAGACAAAATCCAACGCAAAACTTATAGTGGGGTCGACGAGTTCTAAGCAGATGGAGCAGGCGCTGCTAACGAATGACGAGCCACAACCGTTGATGCTGAAGAAGCATGACCACGAGGTGACGCATTCCTCGCATCCCACACAACCGTCCCTTTGGCAGCATCAACCAACATAGCCGAATTTGTTCTAGCAACAGCCGACGAGGATTTTGACTGCGCCTCCACCGCTTTCCAAGCATCACTCAACACTGCCCAAGACTCCAATGTAATACAAGCATCGGCCTCTGCATCCGCTTCACGTGTATCCGCTGGTGCTGCTTCAACATCCACCTCTACTTTACAAGCATTCGTCGACGCAGCAAATGCATCCGCCAACACCGATTCCATTTTCTGTAAATGCCACCAGCTTATTTAGCTCGCAATGCCCAAAAATAAATGCATTCTAGCCTTCAGAAATCCCGTAATGGCTGGAGGTTGGGGACTTACATACCAGTGAATGGAGGTGTGATGGTGTTCAATGGTGGAGCGTCCAGGACGATCCGGTCGAGGGAGGGTGGCAGGCAGAGAAGATGATGACAGGGTCGAGGGGCACATGACTGAGCTTCCTCGAACTCAAAACTAACTTTTGCCCCACTAAATTTTTTTGCGAACCCCGCTTTTTTTGGGGAAACCCCCGCTGTATTAGTAGTAGCAACAACACGACTGATACAAGTTTGTGCACTTGCGTTGCTCAGTTTCCCGCCTACAGACATCAAGTTTGTGCACTTATTCGTGTGATACAGTGAATTGCTGGATAAAATATTCCAGGTGGTAGAAGCCTGCCCTTTCTATGACATCAAGATCTAGATTTCAAACATCGACCTGAAATTCCACAATCAACAACTACAAGTTTTGGTTTACTACCAGAAACATGCTAACAAATCACCCGCAACTGGCATTAATGATGGGGATATGCCGAATGGGGTATGCCCATCAGAACATTCCGATTTGGTCAAAGGCCTCGCGATTGGGCCTATAGGACGGCGACTGGAACACGACTGAGAAGCAAGCCTGGCGACTGGAGACTGGAGGCCCAGAAGCGTATCTGAAGCCCAGTCAGATTAGGTCAAAACCTCTGAATCCTTAGCTAGTTCGGTTGTAAACACTATAAACCCTAGCGAGGTACCCCCTATATAAACCTCCATAGGGTTCTCTCTATGCTCACAGACGGTCACACACCCCTTTGAGCGACTCGCTGCTTAGACGTCGATCTCGCCACCCTTGTAACTCGCCCAGATACAATACAATCTAGCACGAGTAGGTCATTACCCTCCGGGGGGCTGAACCTGGGTAAATCCATGTGCATCCGCCCCTATATCGCTCTACAGATGGCCGCCAGCTCTCGCCCCCAATCATATCAATCGCTACCCCTGGTAGCGACTGCCGTGGTCATTCCCACGATAGTGGCGCCCACCGTGGGGCCTAGCCGGACTGGCCCGAGTTCTGCGGCGAGACCCTACTCGCTAATCGATCCACCGATCTCCACCGGCCACGTTATTGCCAGTGGCGGGATCCTCTAGATCCTGCCTAGTAGCTACATCCCGGCATCGCGCCCGATCACCCACGGCGCGGTGATGCCGGTCGGCACCATCAACCTATTTGTCGGCTTCACCAACGCAGTCGACCTAGCGGGGATGATGATCGTTGGCGGGTCACCGCCACGCCGCGATCTTCTCTCAGAGGAGCAGGTCCACTCCATCAGCCGCCTCGCCACCGAGTACGACTTGGCCGCCAGCAACACGATCGGGACTAACACCGCCACTGAAGGGAATATGCCCTGAGAGGCAATAATAAAGTTGTTATTATACATATTCCAAGTATATGATAGGTGTTTATTTTGCATGCTATAATTGTATTAATTTGGAAATGTTAATACATGTGTGTTTAATAAACAAAAGGAAAGTTCCTAGTTATGCCTCTCTTATAAACTAGCTCGTTGATTAACAAGATGATCAAGGTTTCCTGATCATGGACATTGGATGTTGTTAATAACGAGGTCACAACATTAGTGGAATGATGTGATGAACATTAATCCAAAGTATAGCATTACGATCAAAGTCATTGTGTTTATATTGGTATAACATCTAACAAAGTAATCCTAGTCCTTAGACCATGAGATCATGTTAATCACTAACACAGGAAGAGTATCTTGATAACATCAAACGTCACACCGTGAAAGGGTGATTATAAAGGTGGGTTCAGTGCTACAAAAATGTTATGTAGAAGCTCATGGATCAAGAGTGGGATTTTTCCATCCCGATGACTGATAGATATTCTCTGGGCCCTCCCAGTGATATCACATTGGTTATCTTGCAAGCAAGTGATAAGATCACTAGAATGTTATATCACGGGAACGAGAAAAGAGTACATGTCAGTAATGAGATCAAACTAGGTATGGATATACCGATGATCGAATGTCGGACATGTAATATATCGCGAGAAAAAGGGATTTAGTTACTAGTGTTAAAGGTTCTCACGATCACATAAGTCATCGTAGAATGTGTAGGAGTCAGTATGGATCTCCAGGTCCCGCTTCTGATTATTGATCTAAGAGGGGTCTCGATCATGTCTGCATTATTCATGAACCGTAGGGTGACACACTTAAGGGACACCAACACCATTTGGAGCAAATGTGTTTCAGACGAACGAATTGCAAAGCGCTGGAATTATTTCAATAGACATCAAAACTGTTTCGGGTGAGATTGCTGAAATTGGTTCTGCATGTAATATTGAAATGTTGTAGGGGGTTTTATGTGAATGTTTATTAATTAAAGTAATTAACAAAATTCTGAATAAATTTAATAAAAGAGTTTTATTAAATGAGAGAGCATTAAATTTGGAGAAATTTAATGCATTTAAAGTAAAGACTTTAAAGAGGAATGTTAAGGGACACTTTTATGTGGAGGGGGTTACCACCACATGAATGGGGGAGGTGAGGGGTCACCCCCATGGGGCGCCAGCCATGGGGAGGGGTACCCCCTCCTCCTATAAAAGGCCACCCCTCTCACCCTTCTTCCTCACACCTCCTCATGAAGGATATCTCTCCCCTCTAGAATTTATTCCCCCATGGTCTCAGATTAGCGAGATACATGTTCCCGGTGGCATTTCATTTGGAAGGAGTTGCTGCTTCCGCTGCATCGCTAGAGAGAGGATGTGGAGGTTGTTCGGTGGCCTGAACGTGTGCGCGAGTGCGGATGTGCTGCTGGTTTGAGGCGCTAGGACTTCCACACGATCTTGAGATCGGCAAGTGTACGACTACATCATCCACGAGTTCCTACTCATTAACAGAACTTTGTTGTCTTCGAGGGTAAGTTCTCCATGGATGCATATCCACCCGTTGCTTGTATCTAGTAGATAGATCTTGGCATATAGTTCTCATCGTTGGAAATTTTTTGTTTTCTATGCTGCGAACCCTTCAGTGGTATCAGAGCCTGATCTATGCGTAGGTGCTTTGCACGGGTAGAACACATAAGAGTATGTGGGCAGTGATGATCATGTTATTGCTTCTAATATGTACTTTGGATATTGGTGGCATAGTGGGATGAAGCGTCCCGTACCAACCTTACATGTCATCGCACATGAGACCGGTTCCATGACTGACATGCAACTAGTTTTGCATAAGTGGCTGGCAGGTGTCTGTCTCTCCTACTATAGTCAATATCTGATTTACAATGAGTTGCTAATAATTTGGTTATCATCGTTGTGGTTCCATGTTTGTACATAAGACCGGTTCTATCTTCGAAAGCCCTAAGCCACGTAAAACTTGCAATTGATAAATTAGAGGCGTCTAGTTTAGATCGTTGTTGGGCTTATGTCTTGATATGGTATTATTGTGAGTTGATGTATAGTTGATACACTTACAACACACTTAACGTGTAAGTTCTATAGACCTTAGCCTTACACACAAAGTAATGATAGAGATCATACCACGATGCATATGATAGTGATCAAATGCAAGAACCATATCATTTCACTTTACACATATGATGTTCGCATCTTATATTGCTAGTTTGGCATTTTAGTAGCGTTATAAGATGATCCCTCATTTAAATATCAAGATAAAAATGTGTTCTTCCTTAAGTATGCACCGTTTATGTTTTGCCACTTCAAGACATCACGTGATGATCAGGTGTACTTGAATCCACGATCATATTTTGGGTGTAAGACAGTTTTACACACGCGAGTACTAAGGTTCTTACTTGGCGAGCCTAGCATGTACATACATGGCCTCGGAACACGGCCCGAAAGGTTAAGCATGAGTCATATAGTTTATATGATGCCCATATAGATGCTCGCCTTTGAAGCTACACCGACTCACGTGATGATCGGACTTGGTGTAGTGGATTTGGTTCATGTAATCACCAAAAGGACACGAGGGATGTTGTTTTTGAGTGGGAGTTTAGTTGAACTCAATCTATCATAAACTTAGTCTAAATAAACTTTACAAATTTTGTTGTAGATGGCACCACATGCTTTTAATTTCAATGTGTCCATGGAGAAACAAAAACTTACTGCGAATGGTAGCAACTTCACCAGCTGGGCTATGAATTTGAGGATTCTCCTCTCTGCTGCACAAAAGCAATATGTGCTACAAGCCCCGCTAGGCCCCCCACTAGCTCCTGATGCCCCTGACGAGGAAAATAATGTCTATGTGACTCATTAGGAGGACAACAACTTAGTTCATTGCGGTATACTGTATGGGCTAGAGCTAGAACATCGAAAGAGTTTTGAAAATGGCAATGCCTTTGATACCATGGGTGAATTGAAAATGATTTTCGATACCATGCTGCCGTAGAGAGTTATAATGCTTTAGAAAAGTTCTTTAGCTGCATGATGGAAGAGAACAGCTCCGTAAGTGAGCATGTACTCAAAATGTCTGGGTACGCCGATAAGCTTGTGTCCTTAGGAATAACGATTCCCATTGATTTAGGCATACATCATGTTCTCCAATCTCTGCCACCTAGCTACAAGAGCTTCGTGATGAACTATAACATGCAGGGCATGAAGAAGACTCTCCTCGAGCTTCTGTCAATGCTTAAGACTGCAGAAGTGGAGAATTAGGAAAGATCATCAAGTGTTGATGGTCAATAGGACCACCGGTTTCAAGAAAGAAAAGAAGGGTAAAGATAAGGGAAAGAAGGGCGGCAAATTTGTTGCTGCGCCTGAAAAGAAATCCTGGGTTGGCCGTAAGTCTGATACCGTGTGCTACTATTGTAAGGGGACTGGCCATTGGAAGCACAACTGCCCCAAGTTTTTGGCGGACAAGAAAGCCGGCAAGGCAAACAAAGGTATATATGATATACATGTTATTGATGTGTACTTGACTAGTACTCACCGTAGCACTTGGGTATTTGATGCCGGATCGGTTGCTAACATATGTACCTCGAATCAGGGGCTGCGGAACAAGCGACCGCTAGCAATGGGTGAGGTCAAGATGCATGTCAGCAATGGATCAAGAGTTGATGTGATCACCGTCGGAACACTACCTCTCCACCTACCATCGGGATTAGTTATAAACCTAAATAATTGTTATTTGGTGCCTGCACTGAGCATAAACATTATATTTGGATCTTGTTTGATGCGATGTGGTTATTCATTTAAATCCGAAAACAATGGTTGTTTGATTTATATGGATAATATCTTTTATGGCCATGCACCCGTGATGAATGGTTTATTTCTGTTGAATCTCGATAATACTCCTACGCACATCCATAATGTTGATCCTAAAAGAATTAAACTTAGTAATGATATATCTGCATATATGTGGCACTACCATCTAGGTAATATTGGTGTTAAACGTATGAAGAAACTGCATTCTGATGGACTTTTGGAATCATTTGATTTTGAATCATTTGATACATGTGAGCTATGCCTTATGGGCAAGATGACTAGAACGCTGTTTTCCAGTTCAATGGAACGGGCGACAAATTTATTGGAAATCATACATATTGATGTATGCGGTCCAATGAGTGTGTCAGCGCAAGGTGGATATTGTTGTTTTGTTACTTTTACAGATGATTTGAGTAGATACGGGTATATCTATTTGATGAAACATAAGTCTGAAACCTTTGAAAAGTTCAAGGAATTTCAGAATGAAGTGGAAAATCATCATAATAGAAAGATCAAATTTCTGCGGTCTGGCCGTGGAGGTGAGTATCTAAGTTATGAGTTTAGCACACACATGAAAGAGTGTGGAATAGTTTCACAACTCACGCCTGCCTAAACACCACAACGTAATGGTGTATCAGAACGTCATAATCATACTCTATTAGATATGGTTCGATCTATGTTGTTTCTGACTGACTTGGCACTGTCATTTTGGGGTTATGCACTGGAAACCGCTGCATTCACTTTAAATTTGGCGTCGTCTAAATCCGTTGAAACGACACCGTATGAATTATGGTTTGGAAACAAACCTAAGCTGTCATTTCTTAAAGTTTGGGGATGCGATGTTTATGTGAAGAAACTTCAACCGGATAAAATTGAACCCAAAGTGGAAAAATGCATCTTCATAGGATACCCTAAAGAAACAATTGGGTATTCCTTCTATCACAGATCCGAGGGCAAAGTTTTTCGTTGCCAAGAATGGATCCTTTCTGGAGAAAGAGTTTCTCACGAAAGGTGTGAGTAGTCGAAAGGTAGAACTCGAAGAGGTTATAGAACCTTCTCTTCATGGAATGGCGAGTGACGCAGCGCTGGAATTCGTTCCGGAGTTGACTTCACCAAAAGAGGAAGGAACTAATGATAATGATCATGAAACTGTGAAAGAGGACACTACTGAACCTCGCAGGTCAAGCATGACACATGCAAGTCCCGAACTGTACGGGAATCCTGTTGTAAATTACATGGTTGATGAAATAGATGACCCTGCGACGTATGAAGAAGCGACGATGAGCCCGGATTCCAACAAATGGCTAGAAGCCATGAAATCTGAGATGGAATCCATGTACGAAAACCAGGTTTGGACCTTGGTGGACTTACCTCATGACCGAAATGCCGTTGAGATTAAATGGATTTTCAAAAGAAAAACTGATGATGATGGTAATGTAAACGTCTATAAAGATCGACTTGTTGCAAAAGGGTTTCAACAAATTCAAGGAGTTGACTACGATGAGACATTCTCTCCAGTAGCGATGCTAAAATCAGTTAGGATTATGTTAGCAATTGTTGCATATTTCGATTATGAAATATGGCAGATGGATGTCAAAACTGCATTCCTCAATGGTAACATTGAAGAAGAGTTGTATATGATACAACCAAAGGGTTTTGTTGATCCTAAGGATGCTAATAAGCTGTGCAAGCTTCAGCGATCCATATATGGACTGAAGCAAGCATCACAGAGTTGGAATCTCCGCTTTGATGAGGTGATCAAAGAGTTTGGATTTGTCCAAACTTATGGAGAGGCTTGTATTTACAAAAAAGTGAGTGGGAGCAATGTGGCGTTTCTGATATTATATGTGGACGACATATTATTGATTGGAAATGATATAGATCTTTTAAACAGTGTTAAAAGTTATCTAACAGCAAATTTTCTATGAAAGACCTTAGTGAAGCGTCATATATATTAAGCATAAAGATCTATAGAGATAGATCAAGACGCCTAATAGGGCTATCACAAAGTACATACCTTGATAAGATTTTAAAGAAGTTTAAAATGGACGAAAGTAAGAAGGGGTTCTTACCTATGTTGCAAGGCAAGACATTGAGTAAGACTCAAAGTCCGGCTATGGCGGAAGAAAGAGAGATAATGGATAAGATCCCCTATGCTTCAGCCATAGGCTCTATAATGTACGCCATGCTATGTACAAGACCGGATGTGGCACATGCTATTAGTTTGACTAGTAGGTACTAATCTGATCCAAGTTTGGAACACTGGATAGCGGTCAAGAATATCCTTAAGTACTTGAGAAGAACTAAGGAAATGTTTCTTGTATACGGAGGTGAAGAAGAGTTGGTCGCTAATTGTTATGTTGATGCTAGCTTTGACACTGATCCGGATGACTCTAAGTCTCAATCCGGATATGTATTTCTCATGAACGGAGCAGCAGTTAGTTGGAGGAGCTCCAAACAACCCGTGGTAACAAAGTCAACAACGGAGCTGGAATATATTGTTGCTTCAGAAGCAGCATAGGAGGCGGTTTGGATGAAGGAGTTCGTTACTAAACTGGGTGTGGTTCCTAGTGCGTTGGATCCAATGGTGATCTATTGTGACAACCATAGAGCCATAGCCAACGCAAAGGAACAAAGGTCTCACAAGAATTCCAAACATATTAAGCGCCGATTTCACTCCATCCATGAGCATGTCAAGGATGGAGATATAAAGATTTGTAAAGTACATACAGATCTCAATGTAGCAGATCCGTTGACTAAAACTCTCCCTAGAGCAAAACATGATCAACACCAGAACTCCATGGGTGTTAGATTTATCACCATGTAACTAGATTATTGTCTCTAGTGCAAGTGGGAGACTTAAGGGAATATGCCTAGAGAGGCAATAATAAAGTTGTTATTTTACATATTCCAAGTATATGATAGATGTTTATTTTGCATGCTATAATTGTATTAATTTGGAAACGTTAATACATGTGTGTTTAATAAACAAAAGGAAAGTTCCTAGTTATGCCTCTCTTATAAACTAGCTCGTTGATTAACAAGATGATCAAGGCTTCCTAATCATGGACATTGGATGTTGTTAATAACGAGGTCACAACATTAGTGGAATGATGTGATGAACATTCATCCGAAGTATAGCATTACGATCAAAGTCATTGTGTTTATATTGCAATAACATCTAACAAAGTAATCCTAGTCCTTAGACCATGAGATCATGTTAATCACTAACACAGGAAGAGTATCTTGATAACATCAAACGTCACACCGTGAAAGGGTGATTATAAAGGTGGGTCCAGTGCTACAAAAGTGTTATGTAGAAGCTCATGGATCAAGAGTGGGATTTGTCCATCCCGATGACTGATAGATATTCTCTGGGCCCTCCCGGTGATATCACATTGGTTAGCTTGCAAGCAAGTGATAAGATCACTAGAATGTTATATCACGGGAACGAGAAAAGAGTACATGTCAGTAACGAGATCAAACTAGGCATGGAGATACCGATGATCGAATCTCGGACATGTGATATATCGCGAGACAAAGGGATTTAGTTACTAGTGTTAAAGGTTCTCACGATCACAGAAGTCATCGTAGAATGTGTAGGAGTCAGTATGGATCTCTAGGTCCCGCTTCTGATTATTGATCTGAGAGGGGTCTCGATCATGTCTACATTATTCACGAACCGTAGGGTGACACACTTAAGGGACACCAACACCATTTGGAGCAAATGTGTTTTAGACGAATGAATTGCAAAGCGCTGGAATTATTTCAATAGACACCGAAACTGTTTCGGGTGAAATTGCTAAAATTGGTTCTGCATGTAATATTGAAATGTTGTAGGTGTTTTTATGTGAATGTTTGTTAATTAAAGTAATTAACAAAATTCTGAATAAATTTAATAAAAGAGTTTTATTAAATGAGAGAGCATTAAATTTGGAGAAATTTAATGCATTTAAAGTAAATTATTTAAAGAGGAATGTTAAGGGACACTTTTATGTGGAGGGGGTTACAACCACATGAATGGGGGAGGTGAGGGGTCACCCCCCATGGGGCGCCGGCCATGGGGAGGGGTACCCCCTCCTCCTATAAAAGGCCACCCCTCTCACCCTTCTTCCTCACACCTCCACGTGAAGGATCTCTCTCCCCCTCTAGAATTATTCCCCCATGGTCTCGGATTAGCGAGATACATGTTCCCGGTGGCATTTCATCTGGAAGGACTTGCTGCTTCCGCTGCATCGCTAGAGCGAGGAGGCGGAGGTTGTTCGATGGCCTGAACGTGTGTGCGATTGCGGATGCGCTGCTGGTTTGGGTCGCTAGGACTTCCACACGATCTTGAGATCAGCAAGCGTATGACTACATCATCCACGAGTTCCTACTCGTTAACAAAACTTTGTTGTCTTCGAGGGTAAGCTCTCCATGGATGTATATCCACCCGTTGCTTGTATCTAGTAGATAGATCTTGGCGTATAGTTTTCATCGTAGGAATTTTTTTGTTTTCTATGCTGTGAATCCTTCAGCCACGGATGACGCGGCTCTCCACGACGACACCGACTCCATGACCCCTGCCTCGGTCAACGGATCCATCACCGCCGTGTCACGGGAGGACTCCATCACGTGGGTCTCCAATCCTGAGGACTTCGAGGATCCCTCCATCCTTGGAGTTTTTGATTCCGACTCTCGCTCGGAGTCCCCCGAGGACTTCCACGCCAGATCCAATCGCTTCAACGCGATCTACATGGCGGGCAGCACGGCCGCCCCACCAGATCCATTCTCCACGCGGATCCTGCCAACCGCCACAGTGACGGAGATGGAGGAAGCCTGCCTGCGCCTGGAGGAGGCGACGCGCAAGGAGCTCGCTGAGCGCGAGAAATTCTGCCTCGAGCGGGAAACAACGCAAGGGCTGTCACTCTACCATCAGTGCCGCATCAGGACCCGCCTGCACTCCAACGTCCAGGGCCGTGTCCTAAAATTCAACGACGAGGGAAACCCCACATGTGCGGACGAGCGCGAATACTGCGAGAACGCGCCACCCGGCAGCAGCAGTCGCCTACCACCCGGCGCACTGGTGACCGGAGCACCCCACCACCCATAGGCCACGCGCCTTCGCTGGACCAACTGTGAATCATCATCTCGCCGCAAGCCTAGGAAGCCAACGGGCTCCCGCTGTACTCCACCCCATGGACAACTTCATCGCAGCAGATGCCACAGTCGCCCACCTCGACATCCAAGGAGAAGGCGCGCTGCAGATCCAATACGCCAAGTCCCTGCTCGCCAGGGCCATCGAGAAGCAAGCAGCAGGAGTTAACCCACGAGGGCGGATGTACTCCCGCTCATCGGCAAGCAGGGCGGCCTCAAGCGGCCACCCAACCGTCACCAAAGCCGCCAACTACCCATCGTCCAAGCCACTACCGCACCAGCTGCAGGCCGCCAACCCTGCACTCTCAACCAACGAGCCGCGGCCGGCAAATAATACGGTTGATGCCAATGGTCAGCCCATCGACGCACACACGCACATCGTCAACAACCAGGCCTAGCGGGCGCGCTAGCCCAACGACTTGAGGCACACCCTCAACAACCATGGCAACCCCGAACGAAGGGGCTCGCTAAGCCGAGTCGGCCCCCAGTGCTTCAGATCAATGATCCGAGGCGAGAAACACCATCAACTTCAAGGCGCCCAAGGAGATCGAAAAATATGATCCGACGTACGACCCAGTGGTGTGGCTGGACACATACCTCATGGCGATGGGAATCACCGGCCACACCGATCTGCTCGCTACCTTCCCCTGATGATGGGGGGAGCGACCAGGCAGTGGATCAACACCCTCCCTGCCGACAACATCGACTCGTGGGAGGAGATGCGTGACGACTTCATCAGACACTTTGAGGGCTCCTACACCCGCACCCCCACCATCGAGGACCTGGAGTGATGCATCCAGGGGCAGCACGAGTCAACCCGCCACTGGATCCAGAGGTGGCAGGAACTGTGGATCAACGCCTCCCGCATCCACCCGGACACGACGATCCACTGCTTCAAGAATGCGTGCCGGTACGAGCCCCTGGTCGCCAAGATCAAGAGGGTCTAGCAGACGCTCGACAACATCCCCGACCTCCTGGAGATCGCCAAGTGGTACGCGGAGGAGGACCCTAACCAGGACTCCGACGACGAGTCAGGAGGAAGACGCCGCACCAGCGGCCACGACAACGGGCGACAACGCGACATGCGCTACAGCAACACTCACCTGATCGGGAAGTGCCGCGGTGATGGGAGAGTCGACTTCATCGCCAATGCTGGCTACGGACAACGTGACCCGAAGAACTTCCTCCGCAACGGAGGAAACTACCGCGACAACGGGAATTACCGTGCCAACAACACGATGAGGCCGAAATTCGACCCCGCCGCCCTGCTCAACTAGCCCTGTGTTTACCACAGCAGGGAGGGGAAGCTCGCCACCCATAATACCACAGACTGCCACTCCCTCAAGGAGATTGAAAAGGCAAGGCAGGCACGGGATGACCCCAATGACAACCCGCCAAGGGATAACGGCAACACCGGCAGCTTCAGCAACACCGTCAGATCGCTCCACACCCGGGCTCGGCACCAAGCGCGAGAAGAAGGTGCTAGCCCGCGCAGTCGCTGTCAATGCAGTGATGCAAGTCGACATCTCCTGCTTCCTCAACTGGTCCGAGCAAAGCATCACGTGGAATCGCCAAGACCACGCGCCCAGGATCGAGTACCCAGGGCGAGTCGCCCTAGTGGTCAGGCCCAAAGTGGCCGACTACTGGCTTCCCAAGACGCTGATGGACGATGGGAGATCCATCAACATCATGTACTTGGACACATTCAAGAGGCTCCAGCTCCCGGAGTCAGCGATCGAGCCAACCCTGACAACCTTCCACGACATCGTCCCCGGTCGGAAGGCATACCCGATTGGCAAAGTAACGCTGCCAGTAACCTTCGGCACACCAGTGAACTACCGCACCGAGAGGATCATCTTCGAGATGGTGAACTTCCACAGCCCCTACCACTGTGTCCTGGGGCGCCAGGCGTTCGCCAAATTCATGGCGACCCCACACTATGCCTACAACATGAAGAAGCTCCCAGGGCCAAGCGGCATCATCACCAGCCACGATGACCTCGACATGGCCATGGAATGCAAGGACAAAGGCGCCGAGCTCGCCGACGCCATCATCACCGTGGAGACCGACCACACGGACGAGCTCACGAAATACGCGGGCAACATCAAAAAGGACGACCCCACCATCCTGAAGAAGCCAACCGCTGCGAGTTCCACTTTCGAGGCGACTATGCACACCCACACCATCAAGCTCGTCTCGGGCGACTCCAGCTAGACAGTCACCATCGGGGCGCACATGAGCCCCGCATAGGAAAGCGCGCTCATCGGGTTCCTACGTGAGAATTGCGATATCTTTGCATGGAAACCATCTGACATGTCTTGTGTCCCGAGGGAACTCGCTGAGCACAAACTCAACATCGAACCCAAAGTGCGACCAGTGAAGCAGTCAGTGTGTCCCTTCAATGAAGAGCGCCGCCGAGCAATTGCCGAAGAAGTACAGTGCCTGCTAGCCGTAGGCTTCATTCGGCCCATCAAGTACTCCAAGTGGCTAGCAAACCCAGTCCTGGTTCTAAAAAAGAACAATACCTGGAAAATGTGCATCGACTGCACCAACCTCAACAACGCCTTCCTGAAGGAGGAGTTCGTCCTACCGCGCATCGACCAGATCATCGATTCGACTGCGGGATCGGAGTCACTGTGCTTCCTCGATGCGTATTCTGGCTACAACCAGATCAAAATGGTGGTTGAGGATGAGGAGAAGACGGTTTTCATCACGCCATTCGGCGCCTTCTGCTACACGGCCATGATGTTCGGCCTCAAGAACTTCGGCGCCACCTACCAAAGGTGCCTGCACGAGTGCCTCGCGAGCCAAATTGGCTGCAACATCCATGTCTACATCAACGACGTGGTGGTAAAATCCACCCGCCAGGACGACCTACTCGCCGACCTGGCCGAGACCTTCGCAAATCTGCAGAGGTACAACATCAAGCTCAACCCAGGGAATTGCACCTTTGGCGTCCCCACCAGACAGCTCCTGGGGTACGTGGTCTCCAAGCGAGGCATCAAGGCCAACCCCACCAAGATCGACACCATCGCGCGGCTCGGGAAACCCAAGTGCCTGCGCGACATCCAGAAGTTGGCCGGGCGAGTCGTGGCTCTCAGTCGCTTCATCCCCCGACTCCCCCACTATTTCCAGGAGCACCAAATCACGGTCGTCTCCTCTGCGCCACTGCAGGACATCATCCACAACCACGAGGCGATTGGGCGAGTCGCCAAGTGGGCTGTCAAAATCGGCATCCACAACATCAAATACAAGCCACGCAAAGCGATCAAATTGCAAGCCTTGGCTGATTTCCTCGCTGACTGGGAAGAAGCAGAGCAGCCGGAGAAGCTCCCATACCTCCATTACTGGTCACTCCACTTCGACGGTTCCACGAACACCGATGGCGCAGGGGCCAGGGTCATACTAACCTCCCCTAAGGGATACAAGCTCCGCTACATGCTCCACCTCGACTTCAAGCCCTGCACCAAAAACATGGCCAAGTAGGAGGCCCTCCTTCACGACATGCGGGCCGCTAAGGAGATGAACATCAATCGCCTACTGTGCTACGGCCACTCCGACCTACTCGCCGTCCAAGTCGCGGGGACCTATGATGCCGTCTCCTAGACAATGATAGCATACCGCCAAGCGGTAGACCAGCTGGTAGGGAACTTCGTAGGCTACTCAGTCGAGTGGATCGACAGGCACAAAAACAAGGAGGCAGATGCCCTCTCCCGCATCGGGTCGGCCCGACAATCGCCACTGATGGCCCAAAATATATCGAGCTCGTTTGGGAACCCGAAGAGGAAGGTATGATGAGCACAACAACAAGTTTTCCCTCAGTTATGAAACCAAGGTTATGGAACCAGTAGGAGCAAGGAAGCACCCCCAAGGTGTTGTTTCCAACTTGGAATCCTGCACAACACAACCACAAAACTTTGCCCCCAACTTACAGTGAGGTTGTCAATCTCACCGGTTTTGCTGAAAACAAAGGATTAAACATATTGTGTGGAAGATAGTAATAGCTTGCAGAAAGTAAATAGAAAACAGTAAATAGTTGTAGATTGATGGTAAAAGAAAGGACCGGGGTCCATAGTTCACTAGTGGTGATATTCCTTAATTAAGATGACATGTTGGGTGAACAAATTACAACGGGGCAATTGACAGACACCAAGAAATCATACATGCATATACTAATCATCTTGACTCCTATGAGATTTTATTGGGCATTACAACATTATACATAGACCGTAATCCAACTACAACTAATAATAATCCACCTTCAGGTTATCATCCGAACCCCCTCCAGTATTAAGTTTCAAGCAACAGATAATTGCATTAAGCATTGTGTGTAAAGTAAACAATACAATTGTTCTATGAACAAAGGATTGCTGTTTTCTCCCTAGTAGCAACATCACATCTAGTACCTTAGAGATTTCTGTCACTTCCCCAGATTACTAGAGGCATGAACCCACTATCGAGCATAAATACTCCCTCTTGCAGTTGCTAGCATCTACTCGGCCAAGATAACTACTAACAACGGAGAGCATGCAAGATCACAAATAACAAAGACATGATAGAATCAATAATCAATCTGAAATAGCATCTCAATATCCATCGGATCCCCGCAAACACAACATGTAGGATTACAAATAGATGATCTTGATCATGAATGTAGCTCACAAGATCTAGACATGGTAGCACAAAGGAGAAGAACCAACCATCTAGCTACTACATAGACCCGTAGTCTAGGGATGAACTACTCACGCATCACATCGGAGGCTTGCATGGTGATGAAGAAGGCCTCTAGGCTGAATTCTCCCCTCCGGCAGGGTGCTGGGAAGACCTTTAGATCCCTCCCGATCTAGGGATGGAGATGATAGCGGCTACAGAATCTTTGGTGGAATTTTGATAGGGTACTTAGGGTTTATGTATCAGAGGCATCTTATAGGATAAAGGGGAGGCTGAGGGGGTGCCCTAGGCGGCCACACCACCCCCTGGGCAGGCCAGGCCTGGCCGCACGGCCAGGTGGTGTGGGCGGCCCCTGGCTCCTCTCCGTCTTGTATTCTGGCTCCGTGTCCCCCTCGGTGAAATATTGACTTTGGCTTTTGTCCTGTCCAATTCCGAGAATATTCATTTTCTGGCTTTCCTAGAACCAAAAACAGCAGAAAATAGGCAGCTGACATTGTGGCATCTTGTTAATAGGTTAGTCCAAGAAAGTGTATAAACATACTCCAAAGTGTGGACAAAACATAAGAAAGTAGATATAAAACAAGCATGGAACATCAAAAATTATAGATACGTTTACAACGTATCAACATCCCCAAGCTTAAGTCCTGCTCGTCCTCGAGTAGGTAAGTGATAAAAAGAAAGAATAATTTTTGAGGTGACATGCACCATCATAGACTTGATCAAAGTATTTGTAAAACATGGATAGCTGGGATCATAGTACTTCAACATACCATGAAAGATATAGTTCTAACAATAAGACATAGCAACTATGTTGTAACATGAAAAGGCACAAACAAAATATTCATGAATAACAATGCTTTGCAAGACGTTTGTTTGTTTCACATAAAGAAAGCATAGTGAGAATGGTATTCAGCTTGTCCCTCATAGAGTAGCAAATCATAAATGCATAGGACACCTTCAAAGTTCATAAGGGTGACTAGATACAAATAGTTTAAGAACAAGCAATATCAAAGTTATGCATCAATCAACAAGTCTTGGGACAATGCACATTAAACTAAGAATGTCCACTATGCTCTCTCAATAGGTGCATAAAGGTAGAAGATGGAGACTCAACATAAAAGTAAAAGAAAGGCCTTCATAGAAGGAAGCAGGGATTCAAGTCTCATAAAGAGCTTCCAAAAAGTATGGTACTTATTAGCTTTCAGCTCTCATTGTCCCTATCATAAGCATCTTGAAGTGATCAAGGTTAAAGTGAACAAACCATGGAGTATATGCTTGAAAAAGTATAAGTTGGAAATCTCATGTCCCTTGAATACGAGGGCCACTCCTCATGCTACTCAAGTTTAGTTACCGGTAAGTTCTTGTCATAGTAAGTACATGTGTATCATAGAGAACCGCCAACGGGGTACCCCTTGCTTGATGATACAGAAGAATCCCCATATCAAAATGACAAGGCAAGCAGACAATAAGCATCTCAGCAATCTTCTTATTTACCATGGGAAAATGGTGCTTTATTTTTTCTCTTTCCTCTTTTCTCATCTTTTTTTCTTTTTCTCTTTTTCTCAATCTCTATCTCTTTTTTTATAAGAAGAATGCTTCATAGATTGCTCATTATGGTTATGTTGCATGTTTCCACCATGATTAGGCATGGATTAGACCAGCGGCCCAGGCGTTTCTCTAACACACATACATAACTCCATGGACTTACAAGCTCCCCTTTCATTTCACACCAACGACATCCATAGACAAAAGAACATGACATCAACTGGGTACAATGTACAAGTTCAATGTTGAAAGCGTTCCCCATGACAACATGGTTCTGCTAATCCCCAACATATAAGTGCAAGCATATACAACATAAATGACACAATGGTTCAAGTTTATTAGAGGCAAGAAAAGTAAAGTGTGCCATCAAGTCCGTGAGAGCTTTAATCACTAGTTTTCTCATAACAAGTTTAATTCGAAAGGTAGATCAAAACATGAATATACTTGGAATAGCAAATGCTAATAGGTAGGTATGGTGGACTCTTTTGGGATAACTTGGTTTTATTTGGAGTTGGATGCATGAGCGGAACTCATACTTGGTTATGGAGGCTAGCAAAAGACTGGGAGCGACCAACTAAGAGAGCAATAATGGCCATAATCATGCAAAGCGACAAAACATCATTAATTAAAGCATAAAGTGATATTAAAAGTCGAAAACTAAAGGATCATAAAGGCTATGGTGACGTGGGATAGTTATAACATGGTGTGAGCATGCGCCAAGTCAACCCAAATAAAGCATCAAAGGAGAATACCACAATACTATGCTTTAATATGCTAAAACAACACATGATTCTTTCAAGGCACATTAAGAAATCTCAATTGTTTATAACATTTCATGCTACAGAAAAAATCACTAAGCATAAAGCCAAAACAATACCAAGCATGACATGACAAAGCATAGGCCACAGTAAAAAACAAGCTCCTTTTACCACTTCAACATGAACTTTTCCTACTCTTTTCCAATCCAAACCAATCTATTTGAAAACTAATGTATGAAAGAAGGGGTCCAACCAATTTATTCAAGAAAATAAGCAAACCAAGCAAACTAAAGCCAAAAACGAAAAAGAAGACGCGCCAAGAACAACATAACTGTGCATGAAACAATAAAAATGAAGTGTTTGGAAGAAACCTGAGATTTTTATTGATGAAGAAGGGGATGCCTTGGGCATCCCCAAGCTTTGACGCTTGTAATTCTTGGATATTTCTTGGGGTGACACGGGTGGAATCCCCAAGCTTGAGCTTGATTCCATTCTTCCTCTCATTACATCATTCTTTCCTTACACCTAAAATTTTTCCTTCATACAAAACTTCACACAATCTTTATTAGCAACATTAGTGTACTCAAGATAATAAGTCTTTGGGTTCAGTTTCAACACCAATAAAACTTCCACTAAAACACAAGCTACTTTAGCACTGCCCTCAAAAAGCTCAATTCCCCAAAGAGAACCCAAAAAGGAATCAACAAGAAGCAAATGCAAATAATGGCAGAAATCAGTCAAAACATAGCAGCATGTAAACACCAATTTTTTGGAAGACCTTATGTTGCTCAAATCGAAAAGTGTTGAACTAAGGAAAGTTGGATAACAACGTGGGGCAGAAGCAGAAAAAGTCACAGCTCAAACCGACGTACAGAGATTTTACACGAATTTTTATAGTGAAGCACAAAAATCTGTTTCGGGACAACAACTTTCCCAAGTCTTACTTCTCTCTCATTAGAGGTTACTCTTGGCACAAAAAGCAAATAAAAAGGATAAGGAGCGAGTTATTACAGAGGTAACAACTTACAAGACTCATCTAAAACTTTTGGGTTATCTCCGAATAAGTACTTTTCTTTAACGCCTTTAAGTTAGGCATAAGAAGCAAGAAAAGCATCAAGTATTCTCAAATAAAGAAGCATTAAGAGCAAATTTTGTTTTCATAGGAGAGGCAAAAGGAATCTCCTCTCTCTTCTTAGGGAAGTGTTCTATACCTTTCTTGAGTGGGAGTTGATATTTAGTGGTGCCTTCTTTCATATCAATAATGGCACCAACAGTTCTAAGAAAAGGTCTTCCCAAAGTAATAGGACAAGAAGCATTGCATTCAGCATCCAAAACATAGAAATCAATGCGGACATAGGCATTGTTAACCATAATAAGAACATCATTAATACTCCCCATGAGTTTCTTTTTAGCATTATCATCAAGTGGGACATTTAAATAACAATCTTCTAATGGTGTCAAATCAAGCATTTCATAAATCTTTCTAGGCATAATAGAAACACTACTATTAAGATCACATAAAGCTTTGAAATCAAAATCATTTACTTTCATATTGATGATGGGTTCCCAACCATCTTCTAATTTCATAGGAAGAGAAGCTTTATGTTTCATCTTTTCTTCTTTAATTTTTATGAGAGCATCAGTAATGTGTTTTGTAAAGGCCATATTCATAGCACTAGCATTAGGACTTTTAGAAAGCTTTTGTAGGAACATTATTACTTCAGAGATATTGCAACCATCAAGATCAAAATCATAATTATCATCTAAAGTAGTAGAGCTATTGTTTCCCATATTCCGAAGAATTTTAGCATTTTTATTAGAAAAGGTTCCATTAGGTTTACTAGCTTCAACATTATTGGTAGTGATAGTAGAAACACTAATATGTCTAGCAATTTTGTCTTCTCTTTCCCACTTAGCATGCAATTCAGCTAATAATCTAACATTTTCATCAATTCTAACTTGTATGGCATTAGTAGCAGCGAAGGGGTTTTCAATAGTTTCAGGTTTAGCAGCCATTTTATTAAAAGAAGATTGTGCTTCAGCTAATGATGCTATGTTTCTTTCAGCATTAGAGAGTTTTTCCTCAATAGTTTTATTGAAAGCAGTTTGTTTACTAATAAAATCTTTAAGCATTACTTCAAGTTCATAGGGTGCACTCCTATTATTGTTGTAGGAATTTCCATAAGCATTACCATTGTTGGGAGGATATGGCCTATAGTTATTATTACCAAATTATTCCTGTAGGCATTGTTGCTAAAATTATTATTTCTTATAAAGTTCACATCAACTTGCCCTTTATTGAGCAACCAAGGAGGCTAAGGGAACATGATTTGGATCAATATGAGCTTTCCCATTAACAAGCATATACATAATAACATCAATTTTATCACTCAAGGAGGAGGTTTCGTCAACAGAATTTACCTTCTTACCTTGTGGAGCTCTCTCGGTGTGCCATTCAGAATAGTTAACCATCATATTATCCAGAAGCTTTGTTGCAGCATCCAAAGTAATGGTCATAAAGGTACCTCCAGCAGCAGAATCCAGTAGATTTCTTGAGGAATAATTCAGTCCTGCATAAAAGATTTGGATAATCATTGAAGCAGTCAGTCCATGAGTGAGACAATTCTTTACCAAAGATTTCATTCTTTCCCAAGCTTGAGCAACATGTTCATTATCAGATTGTTTAAATTTCATTATGTCACTTCTCATAGATATAATCTTAGCAGGAGGATAGTATTTTCCAATGAAAGCATCTTTGCATTTAGTCCAAGAATCAATACTATTTCTAGTTAGGGATTGGAACCATTCTTTAGCTTTTCCTCTCAAAGAGAAAACAAACAATTTCAGCTTAATAATATCTCCATCTATATCCCTATGCTTTTGCATCTCACAAAGTTCAACAAATTTATTTAGATGAGCAGCAACATCTTCAGTACCAATTCTAGAAAATTGTTCTCTCATAACAAGATTAAGTAAAGCGGGTTTAATTTCAAAGGAAGTAGCTTCAGGAATAGGTGGAGCAATAGGTGTGCACATGAAATCATTGTTGTTGGTGCTAGTCAAGTCACACAACTTAGTGTTTTCAAGAGTAGTCATTTTTTTGTGTTTTAAATAAAGAAAGCAAACAAGTACAACTATTTTTTTGTGTTTTTGATAAAGAAACAAGCAACCAAGCAAAAAGAAACTAAGCAAAAAATAAAACAAAGTGAAGAGATTGGCTATGAGGGACTCCCCTTGTGAAGATGTCCTTGACTCCCCGGCAATGGCGCCAGAAAAATAGCTTGATGGCCCAAAATATATCGAGCTCATTGGGGAACCCCAAGAGGAAGGTATGATGAGCACAACAACAAGTTTTCCCCAGTTATGAAACCAAGGTTATCGAACCAGTAGGAGCAAGGAAGCACCTCCAAGGTGTTGTTTCCAACTTGGAATCCTGCACAACACAACCACATAACTTTGCCCCCAACTTACAGTGAGGTTGTCAATCTCACTGGTTTTGCTGAAAACAAAGGATTAAAATTATATTGTGGAAGATATTAATAGCTTGCAGATTACTAGAGGCATGAACCCACTATCGAGCATAAATACTCCCTCTTGGAGTTGCTAGCATCTACTCGGCCAAGATAGCTACTAACAACAGAGAGCATGCAAGGTCACAAATAACAAAGACATGATAGAATCAATAATCAATATGAAATAGCATATCAATATCCATCGGATCCCCACAAACACAACATGTAGGATTACAAATAGATGAGCTTCATCATGAACAGATCTGACAAGATCTAGACATGGTAGCACAAAGGAGAAGAACCAACCATCTAGCTACTACATGGACCCGTAGTCCAGGGATGAACTACTGACGCATCACACCGGAGGCTTGCATGGTGATGAAGAAGGCCTCTAGGGTGAATTCTCCCCTCCGGCAGGGTGCCGGGAAGAGCTTCATATCCCTCCCGGTCTAGGGATGGATATGACGGTGGCTATAGACTCTTTCGTGGAATTTTGATCGGGTACTTAGCGTTTCTGTATCGGAGGCATCTTATAGGCGAAAGGGAAGGCCGAGGGGGTGCCATAGGCGGCCACACCACCCCCTGGCACGGGCCAGGCCTGGCCGCGCAGCCAGGTGGTGTGGGCGTCCCGTGGCCCCTCCGTGTCTCGTATTCTGGCTCCGTGTTCCCCTCGGTGAAATATTGACTTTGGCTTTTGTCCCGTCCAATTCCGAGAATATTCATTTTATGGCTTTCCTAGAACCAAAAACAGCAGAAAACAGGCAGCTGGCACTATGGCATCTTGTTAATAGGTTAGTCCAAGAAAGTGTATAAAAATACTCCAAAGTATGGACAAAATATAAGAAAGTAGATATAAAACAAGCATGGAACATCAAAAATTATAGATACGTTTGCAACATATCAGCCACCCACAGGAGTCTTCCTCGACATCATCCACAAGCCTTCAGTCTCCCCGCCCAAGGAGATCGACATTGGGATACCACTACAGCCTGAGCCCGCCCTAGTCGCCATGGTCATTGAACCTAGTGACTGGACCGCACCATACGTCGCCTTCCTCGAGCACAAGGTCCTCCCAAGCAACGAGACGGAAGCACGAATGATCATGCACCGTTGCAAATCCTTCGTCATCATAAACAGTGAGCTCCACAAACGCAGCATGACCAGCGTGTTCCAGCACTGCGTATAGCCAGAAGAAGGATGCAAGATCCTCCAAGACATCCACGCCGGCAACTGCGGCCATCACATCGGCGCCAGATCGCTGGTCTCCAAAGCCATGCGACATGGCTTCTACTGGCTCACCGTGCATGCCGACGCCATCGACATCATCCAACAATGTGTCGGGTGCCAGAAGTATGCCAACCAGACGCATCTCCCTGGTTCGGCACTCAAGACCATCCTCATCACCTGGCCATTCACCGTATGGGGCATGGACATGGTCGGCCTGTTCAAGAAGGCCCCATCCGGCTTCACCCACCTCCTGGTCGCGATCGACAAGTTCACCAAGTGGGTCGAAGCCAAACCTATCAAGAAGGGCAACGGCAAGACCACCACCAAGTTCTTCCACGAGCTCATCTACCGGCACGGCTACCCGCACAGCATCATAATAGACAACGGCACCAACTTCGCCAAGGGCGCCATGGCAGAATTCCGTGACGAGCACAACATACAACTCAACCTCGCCTCAGTTGCCACCCGGAGTCGAACGGGCAAGCATAACATGCTAATCAAAGTGTCCTCCATGGGCTCAAACCGCGACTTCAGGTGCCCCTCGAGTGGAACCTAGGATGATGGGTCAAAGAGCTCCCCTCTGTAATATGGGGCATCTACACCTCCGTCAACCGCTCCACGGGGTTCATGCCCTTCTTCATGGTGTACGACGCTGAGGCCATAATGCCAACCGACCTGGAGCACGACTCACCTCGGGTCGCCAACTATGTGGAGGCGGCAAACGAGATCACTCGCCAAGACAGAATCAACCAGCTCGACAAGGCACACGACCTAGCTTGCTCCCGCACTGCCATCTACCAGCAGGGACTCCACCGCTACCACAGCCGCCGAGTCTGGACCTGTACCTTACAGGAAGGCGACCTGGTCCTACGACTGGTCTAGGACAAGAAGGGCATGCAAAAGCTTTCTCCCCCATGGGAGGGGCCATTCGCCATAGGTCGAGTCCTCGACAACGACGAATACTACCTCATCAACATACGAGGCAATGGCCAGCTAGAGGTCGGGAGGCCATGGAATGTAAACCTCCTCTAGAAGATCTATACATAGAACTAAAACTTGTACTCAGTGGCTATATAATGAAATCATTTTGCATCTCACAAATTGTGTCTACTCGCCATCTTCTTGTGCCACTCGCTCTCGTACGTTCAGCAATATGCTACTTACGGAAGTCAACCCTTGGTCGCTCAACCGGCACGGCTAAGTAGTGCGAATCAATGGCACCGAAGATATTCGGGCCTTATGTCGTCCACGAACACGCCACCCCGGAGCCACCATCAGAGTCGCATCGCTCGACTGACCTACCGCGCCAAGACGACCGATAAACGCTTCTCACAGCGACGCGTCCACCCCATCCTCATGCAAAGCGACTCGAATGGTTAAGTACCACGCACGGGGACTTCACAACAAGAAACTTCACGCGGCTCGGGAACACACCAAGTAAGAGAGCTTCCTTGGATTCGCCACGCGACTGGCTTTCCAAGTCATGGGGAGATACATGTTACAAACAACACATCAGATCCTGGCCTACGATGGACGTGCGACTAGAACGGCTAAGTACCACGCTCGGGGACTCGGCTAAACTGACCTTGCTCGTGCCAGGGAAAACAACTAAGTATAGAGCCCCTTCGGCGCCACAAAGTGACTGGCTCTGTACGCCATGACAAATTAGCACCAATCATAATAAAAATTCAAAGCAAACACACATGCACTTAAACGAGGTAAACCCCACTAAAGGGAGGACGCGCTCGAGGACTCGCCGACTTAAAGATCAACATCAAACATGTTTAACCATGCATTGCGAGTCGATTGACTCCTCTTACTTTCATACATAAATATTGTTCACATTACAAAAGTGGCGACTCGGCATAACTTACAAAAGCCCCTTAGGGCAGCAACTCATTTTGCAGATCTGACGAGGAAGCGCCGCCATCACCCTTGACCCGGATATACGGCTCCCATGGGTTCGTTGGGTACGTCGTCAGCAACTTCGACAGTGCCGACCGGAAGGGCTACTCTGACTTCAGGTCTCGGTGCTCCGGCTCGGGGTCGCCCGGCGCCACCACCATCTACTGGTAGGGTAACAGATCTCCCATCGCCAACACCCGCTGCACGAATGGGGTAGCCTTGTCGGTCAACTTCAGGACCTCCGAGATCTCAACCGAGCCACTCACCGACAGATAGCCGTTGGTAACATCATCGAGGTCGAAGTCGTTGGGGAAATGAGCGAGCCTAAGGCTCAACGCCGTGGCGGCCCCGCGCCTGAAGGCCGACCGTGCCATCCACTCGACAATGGAAGGCGCCTCCTCTAGATAGCGCCAAACTTCAGTCAACCCACCAAGAATAACCTCGGTGGGGGACGTACCTTGGAGCACGGCCTGGACGCACAGAGTTGAGGCGGTGCCCGCGTTCACCACTACAGTCTTGCATTGTGAAGCGTTGTAGGTCTGCACCACCGGGTCGCTTTGACCTATCAGGGCTGCAATGTCAGGAACCCAGCATCACTAAGGATTAACCCGCTCGGGGACTTGCCACATACAAGACAGGAAAGAGGAGATGCTTACCAAGAAGCTTCCGGCAGTTCTTCGTCACGTGTTTTTCAAGGGCACCAAGGTTGCCTTGCAACGCAAGGATAACCGAGTTGGCGGCCTTCCGTTCCTTCTCCGCCGTGCCGACTGCGGCCTTGGCCCTCTCTTCCGAAGAAATAATCGACGCCTTCGCCTCCTCCAACTCCTTCACCAGCGAGTCGATCCGCCCCTTCGCTACATCCACTTCAGCAGCCGGGATATACCCCTCACGGGCCTTGGCAATCGTAGCCGGAAGCCCATCTACGTAGCAAGGGCAAATCAAGTCAGTCTCGCGTAAGTAATAACGGCTCGAGCTTGCCAAGTGGAACAACAACTCACCAGCAGTTTCCTAGAGTCGTCGGTTGGCCTCCTGTGCCACGCACAGGTCACGCTCCAAGCGCTCCTTCGCGGCTTGCCGATCGGACGATTCCCTTTGCAGGCCCTACGAACAGATCAACATTCAGCGACCGGACGACTAAATTCTTTAGTGCCTAGACGCTGAAATTCAGCGACTAGACACTCGGGGACTGGACAACTAAAATCTTAAGTGCCTAGCCGCTGAAATTCAGTGACTAGACACTCGGGGACTGGCGACTAAAAGAGTTTCAGTGCCCAACTCCTGAAATTCAGCGATCGGGCACTCGGGGACTGGGCATACCTGAATGGTGGCACCAAGTATGCTATGAAGTTGCTGGCGTCCGTTGAAGGAACCACAAAGGACGTGCGCCCATGACGCGGCCCAACGTCTTCGTCAATGATCTCTGGAATTTGCGGAGACTGGTTCTCCGCCATGGACGGGAACCCTCTCGCCATGAAGCACGGAAACAATGTAGCCGCCCTCGTCGGGGCGCTAGTCGTTGGGGCCAGCGGTTCTGACGATGGAGCCCTCCTGGCTGGCTCCGATTGGATGGCCGTCACCTCCTCGATGCGGGTTGCAGGGTCACCCTCCCCCGTGTTGTCCTCCGTCGCGGCATTGGTGACATCTCCTTTTTTCTTCTTCTTCGCGCCCTTAGCAGGCGCGATCTCTACAATAGGCTTCCTCTTCCTAGAGGGGCTAGCCTCCTCTACAGCGACGACTGGCAGAATCTTAGCCACCGTAGGGCGACCTATCTTCTTGGCACCATATCTGCGAAATCACCAAGGTTAGCAAGGGAATCATGCAAGAAAACATCCAAGAACATTAAAGAGAATACTAGACTCACTTGGTGACCGGAAGGAGACGCAACCATGTGCTAATGTGGGCAGGCTTATCCAGATCCGGGCCCAACTTGCGCGAGAGCCCCTTCTCAAAGACACTCGCGGCCCATGACATCGTGGGCTTCTTCGACGACGAAGCTACAGTCACAGGAACCTCTGGCCCGGACGACGCAGTCAGCCCCACCGGCTGTGGCGACCTCGACCCTGTAGTTTTAGCAGCACCTGGTTCTGAGGCAGCCGGGACCATTGGCGCAATCGCCGCAAGCGGAACCTCTGTCTCCACCACCACGTCCACAGCTTCCGATCCCATCATTGGAGTTGTGACCTTAGGGATCCTGGGCGAGGTTCTGGCCAATTCATCGTCGGACTCGTCATCCGACCCAAATGCCAGCACCGACCTAGGCGGCGATGCTGCCTTCGGTGCTGGCTTCTTCGTGGGTGACTTAGGCTTCCGCGCAGGCTTTGCTGGCGTGGCCATTCACCGCGAGCTATGTTCCTGCAAGATCTCGTCATCATCATCACGCTCTTCGAGGTTGCGACTCGCCTCGATCTCGCACTGCTTCTGCATGCGAGTCTTGCGAGTGGTAGGAGCTGGCGGGGGTCTTGTTCTTCGCTTTCGGAGGACTCCCCTTTGGTCCCCTCTTCGAGTTCCTTGGGAATTTCCTCGTCAAGTGGGGGAAGCCATCCTTCAAGGACATGAAATAACTGGGAGCAGAAAAGGAAAATTTACCCAGTTAGAAATCACGATTGGGCGTTATGAATCGCAGACGCAAATTGCATCTGTGCAAACTACGACTATGGACTAACCAACGACAGAGAAAGGCGTACCGTGGGAGCTTCATTCTTCCCGGCTACATACGGGGCGAGCCCAACTAACGTATCAGTGAACTCTGCGTCCGTGATCTTCTTTAGGGCGGCCTTGTAGTCCACAGCCTCCCAGGACTCCTTGCTCATCCTGGAAGGGTCGTTCTTCCCTGAGTATTGCTACATCCAATGAGGCTGGGTTGCTAGTGGGACCAGGCGCCGCCCGAGACAGCAATTATAAAGATTGATCATCACCAATCCCTTGTCCTTCAGCGCCTGGATTTGGTCCATCATTTCCACGATGGCCATCCTCTGGTCATCAGGGAGCCTGGCCGTTGCCAGCCGGCGAGGTTCGCTCCTTTCTACGACATACATGGGAAGCGCCACCTCACCAGAGGGAGTGGACTCCTTGACATAGAACCAACTCTTCTTCCACTCGCTCGCGGCCTTCTTCGGCAGCAAGAGCTTGAAGAAACTCACCTTCGGCTTCAGCTGGAATGTGACACCGCCCACCGCCAAGACGGGGCCGCCAGATCCATCGCACCCGATGCGGCCGTGGAACAGTTCCAGCCACAACGGGAAATAGGGGCAGCATCCGAGGTAACATTCATAGAAGGCGATGAAGATCGCCAACTGCTCGATACTATGTGGACCAAGATCTGACGACTTGATCGCATAATATGCGTAGAATCGCCGGAAGAGGATGGAGGTGGGGAACCCCAAACCCCTCTCCAGGTGGCTCGGGAAGCAAATAAACTCGCTGGCGCGAGGCTTCGGCACGACCTCGGAGGGTGCGGGGATCCACAAATTCCCTTTGGAGAGAACCCCCACATCCTCGAACGATTTGAGTTGCGCGGCGGTACATTTGGATTTCCCCCATAGATCCTTCGGAGGCACCATTGGGGAGGAGGTAAGGTCGCTCAGTCTGGAAATTCTAGATCGCAAGAAGACAAAGAGACTGGGGAGCGTGGGAGTAAGTAACGCTACCCACTAATCTCAGGATGGCTGTTACCGGCGGTAATTACGCCAAAGTTACCATTGGGTTACCCAACGGCTAGTTTGACCAAGCCGATGGTCCAGCTCCTTCCACTCAACTCGCCTGGTGGTACGACCGAGATCATTCGGCAAAGGCAGCGACTCAAGCACAAATCCATTCGCCAAAACTGCTACTGAAGACTCGGTGGGAAAATTCTTTCCTTCATTGAGGGAGCCCATCGCCGATTCGACTAGGTGTCCAAATTGGACCCGTTTACTCTGACTGCCAAATGAAAACCTATGCTAAATCAACACTGGCCTCAGGGACTACTGATGGGGATATGTAGAATGGGGTATGCCCAGCAGAACATTCTGATTGGGTCAAAGGCCTCGCTAATGGGCCTGCAGGATTGCGACTGGAACACGACTGAGAAGCAAGCCTGGCGACTAGAGACTGGAGGCCCAGAAGCGTAGCTGAAGCCCAGTCGGATTAGGTCAAGACCTCCGAATCCTTAGCTAGTTCGGTTGTAAACACTGTAAACCCTAGCGAGGTACCCCCTATATAAACCTCCCTAGGGTTCTCTCTATGCTCACGGACGGTCATACACCCCTTTGAGCGACTCGTTGCTTAGACGTCGAGCTCGCCACCCTTGTAACTCGCCCAGATCCAATACAATCTAGCAGGAGTAGGTTATTACCCTCCGGGGGCGAACCTAGGGAAATCCATGTGCATCCGCCCCCATCTCGCTCTGCAGATGGCCACCAGCTCTCGTCCCCAATCATATCAATCGCTACCCCTGGTAGCGACTGCCGTGGTCATTCCGATGACAATTAATATCATCATTAACGGATCTCAGAAGGAAAAAAATGAAAGATAAAAAACCACCGCAAGTTCGAATAAGATGACTGTTGTTGCCAAATATAGTCACATAAAGCCATGTCCAATATATATGTCATAATAGTACATCAAATATATAGATTCATGGACACCACACACCAGTAGAGCAAAAAAACAGTTATAGTACCTGACCTAACAAACAATCATCCTCACAACAGACCCAAACCCTTCAAGAATGAAAGTAGAGTGGTCAATATGGTTTACAGATTTCCTGATCTTTTTTTGGAGGATCAAGACTATATGGGCATGGAGAATATCAAATTTTTGTCAGGGCCTCATTTGCTTCTAGAGCCGAATTGAAAAGATTGTCAGCTTCATTCCCACTTGTTCCAAGATCCGGTCGTACACCTGGCCAATCAGCTCGTCACCATCCACATCAGGTGACTCAGGAACTAAGTTATTAGCCACTTATGAGTGCATATTTACATCATGTTTTACATTATTATTTTTTAGTGTAGATATAGGATCTTGGTATTTTACGGCGCTCATGTGCACATTTTATGTATGTTTTCACCAGGATCAGGACACATGATGGATCCAATGGATATAATTCTTGGAGCAGTTGTACTAAGGATAAAAGAGTCAAAAACAACATAAATTGCTTAGATGGGAAATATTAATAATACCAGAAGAAAACTAGAAGCGAACAAAGGAGGCAGAAGGTTCAATGACCAACTATACGATCGGAGCAAATTTTCCGACCGTATAGCTCTAGCCGTATAGTTGGCACCGCCTCTGCTTCCTCAAATAGTTTCACCCCATGCAACTAGTTCAGAGAAACAACATGCAGAACACCCAGAAATCACAGAAATCTCACCCCCGGAAGGCATCTGGAGGGGGAATTCATCCACCGGGGATTCATCTTCACCCTGAGCAGATCTGGGAGGCTAAGGCATCGATCTTCATCATCCACCACTGCATCACCACCATCTCCATCCATCCAATCTAAATCTTGTCTAGATTCTGTCGTAACTTCCGCAATCATTGTGGATTTATACAAGTACTATTCATCTATGATAGATTCTGTTGTTATTGCCATGATGTTGATTGCCTCCATGTCTGAGTAGATCATTAGTTCTTGGGGAGATGGAGAAACCCTAGTATGAGATTGAAATAAGATAAAGTTTATTATGATATTCATCATTGTGACCATGTGTTAGATTTTCTACATCTTGATGTTGAGATAAGTTGACCTCTCAATATTTGCCTCTCATGGGGACTTGATGGAGGGAACTACTTCTTGGTAGACGGAGGCGTGCTAGCACTTACAGTGACTATAAAGCTGTTGGAACCCCTTACGTATCAACTTGGGAAACCGAGGAAACTCACAGAACACTATCCATGCCATTGGATATGTCCTACGGGATTACGTCCCTTAATAGCGCAGTAATTCGATTGATGCCGATTGCTGACTTATGTGGTTATGAGGATGATGTGAGCAGCGGTTGTTGCCTATTTGTCCAAATACGGAGTTCCTCCCACACATACATAGTTGAGAATGTTCATGATGATAATCTTTATCTTATCTCCTTATAATGCTAGTGGTGTATCCGCTACTCCCTAAGAATGTTTTCCCCTATTATAGTTCCAATCTCTCTTACATACGCGATACTTACTTTCTATATTTAGTTGTTTTACTTTACCTTATTATTGCTCTTATACCAAAAACCCCAAAACACCTTTTCACACAATACTCGCTTTTTATCTTGTCACTTAGAACTTTATCTAGCACTTCTATCGTAATATTTATTTCAAGAATCATTAGACTCCAGACTCTTGCTCCCTGTGGGATCGATATCTTTATTTCAAAACTAGCTACAAATGATCTATGCACTTGCAGTCATTAAGCTATTTTCTAGCGCCGTTGCCGGGGAGCTAAGTGATGTAGGTCTTTTAGTTTTTGCTTATTTATTTTTGTCTTGCTAAATTTTGTTTTGAGTTACAGGTTTCCACCAACATGATGTAGTTTGAGCATATGACTAGTGCTAACCCACTCAACTACTTTGGGAAGCCCTATGATATTTATAAAAAAGACAACTCCAATGAGAAGACAAGAGGGTTTGAAATAAATCCTCTACTACTAGGTATTCTACATAAGAAGCAATTTACTAGAGATGAAGAAGATCCTGATCCATATGAGCATATTGCATGTTTCAAATATATATGTGGCACTTTTCTATTGACGAGATATACCACTGATGAGGTAAGGGTTAAAAATTTTAGTTAGACTTTGACAAGTACAGCTCTCTCATGGTATAGGTCTCTACCCCCTAAAGTCACTACTACTTGGGATAATCTTGCCTGTGAATTTCTAGCAAAATATTATTCATTATCAAAATCTTTTGGAATCAGGCGTCTTATAATGACTTGGAGGAATCGCTCCAATGAAGGACTAGTAAGAGCTTATATCATATTTAAAGATTTACTACGTCTATGTCCTCATCATGATTTACTTGGATGGTATTTATTGCATATCTTTTATGGTGGGTTAATCGAACCCAATAAAATTGAATTAGACTCTTTTACGGAAGGAGCCTTTATGTATCTTCCTATACCTAAAGCTTGGGCTATACTTAATAGAATTCGTGATCATAGAGTTTCATGGAATTTTGGTCTAGGAAGTGAAGGAGGCATACAAATAGAACATGATTGTATTCATGACTATAATAAAAAGGCCATGTTAAAGAATTATCTAAATAACTTTATTTGGATTCAGATCTTGTGTTCAAGTTGTTAAAGCTTTTACAAAGAATATCAAAGCTCCGAAAGAGGGACCGGTCAAATATGATCCACCACCCGAACCTAAAAAGAAAATAGAAGATAAAGCAGCACTGGCCTCCCTAGAACCAATGCATGAGTTACCTTTCCCTAACACTGCACAAAAGCATATTCTTGAATATGAACAGGTCAAAGCAGTACAGGAGAAGAAAGAGGAAGAAAGTATGCTAGAAGTCGTGGAACATCTGGAAGAAACCAAAGATGAAGAGGTAACCAAGGAAGAAATTATGGCTATGTATGAACATTGTAACATAATTGAACTTGATGAAGAGACTTCCGTATTGGTTGAAGGTAAAACAAAGGTAAAATATGTGGGTAAGCCTATTCTTCCCTGCATATTTAAAGAAATCTTGCATTATGGTTTATGTGATCTTGGTACCGAAGTTAATGTTATATCTTATGATTTCTACTTAGAAATAAAAGAAGAAATATAACTAGCTACAATTGAAAATACTGATATGACAATTATGTTAGCCAATAAAAATCTTAAAATTCCAATGTGAGTTGTTGAAGATGCAACTGTCACAATTGGCAATAAAAACTTTCCTATCGATTTTGTAGTTGTTGATATGCTAGCTGAAACTCTTTGCCCAATTATATTTGGAAGGAACTTTTTAGGTGATATAGGTGCCTATGTTAATTTCAAGAAGGAGATTATGTCTCTTAAGCTTGGGGGAACGGAAAATAAATTCCACTTTTCCAAATTTAAAGACAAGCCTCCACAAATACAAGAAGAAGAGTAAGAGAGAACTATTGAGGAAATGGCGGCTCTTTTCTTTAGTAACCAAGAAGAAGAAATAAATGAAGATCCAAATTATGAAGAGATAGTTATGGAGGACAAGTCCCTGGAAGAACTAGAAGATGAATTCGATTCACGTCCCATTATGGGACCTCCAACCGACGAGGCTTTTGAAGAGCCAGAAAAGAGAGGGGATGAGGAACTACCACCCCTAGAGTTGAAGACTCTACCAGACAATCTAAAATACAGGTTTCTAGATGATACGAATAAATTTCCTGTTATTATTAGTGCTAAACTTTTAGGACAAGAAGAAGAAGAACTCATGAAGATACTTAAGGAGCATCGCAAGGCCTTTGGGTACTCAATGGATGACTTGAAGGGCATAAGTCCCATGATAGCCGTCCATCAAATATTCATGGAAGAAGGTGCTAAACAAGTTGTAGAATTTAATAGAAGATTGAAGCCTGAAATGAAAGAAGTGGTAAGAAAATAAATTATACGCCTACTGGATGCAGGTATAATCTATCCTGTTAAAGAAAGTGAATGGGTAAGTCATGTTCATTGTGTCCCTAAGAAGGGCGGTTTTGCTGTTGTTCCTAATGAAAACAATGAATTGATACCTACTAGAACTATTGTTGGGCATAGAATGTGCATGGACTTTAGAAAATTAAATAAAGAAACTAGGAAAGATCATAGATCAAACTTTAGAAAGGTTAGCAAACCATACTCATTTTTACTACTTGGACGGATACTCTAGTTTTTCTCAAATAGCTGTTCATCCGGATGACCAACTTAAAACAACTTTCATTAGTCTTTATGGTTTACATGCTTACCGACGTATGCCTTTTGGTTTATGTAATGATCTAGCTACTTTTCAAAGATGCATGACTGCTATTTTTGCAGATTTTATAGAACTTGAAGTATTTATGGATGACTTTTCTGTCTATGGAACTTCCTTTACTAGTTTCTTGGATAATCTCAAAAGAGTTTTGCAGCGTTGTGAAGAAACTAATCTTGTTCTAAACTAGGAGAAATGCCATAGAGATTATAGTTGTACACAAGGTATCAGGTAAGGGAATTGAAGTTGATAGAGCTAAGGTTGAGGCAATAGAGAGAATGCCACAACCTAGGGGTATTAAAGGTATAAGAAGTTTCCTTGGGTATGTGGGTTTTTACGAAGGTTCATTAGAAATTTCTCTGGAATATCTAAACCTTTGACTAACCTCTTGCAAAAGGGAGTAAGATTTAATTTCGATGATAAGTGTCTTGAAGCCTTTGATAAACTCAAAAGTGCTTTATATCATGCTCCCATCATTAAACCACCTATCTAGGATACAACCTTTGACTTAATATGTGAAGCTAGTGATGATGTTGTAGGAGTAACTCTGGGACAACATATTGGTCATAGATTTAACATTATACATCATGCTAGCAGAACTCTAAATGGTGCTCCGAAGAATTACCCTAAAGAATAAAGGGAACTTTTTGCTATATTTTTCTCTTGTGATAAATTTTGTTCTTACATAGTTGATGCAAAGGTAAGAGTCCATACAGATCATGATGGTTTAAAAGAACTCCTTGAGAGAAAAGACCATAAGCCAAGACTGATCTGTTGGATTCTTTCACTTCAAGAATTGGAGTTACAGATTATGTAGAGGCAAGAAATAAAGATGTTAGATGCAGTGTCCATAATTTCCCACCAAGACACCAATCTTGTTGAGAGGAACCTTAGTCCTAGTGATTTTCGTTTACAAGAATTATTCAATGAATTAAGGTCAATTCCTCCAAGAAATAAGAAGTCGTTGTTGTTGGAGGAACTTTTCATCCCCGAATAAACAAATGGTTAGTGCAAGGTAAGTATTCTTACCCAAATAAGTGATTTGTTTTCACAATTTTTACTTTTGAAAATTCTGCCTTTCAATTCCTTGTGTTTTTCTGAAGTTTTAGAGGGGTTTTACCAACTATACGGGCGGAACTATACGACCGGAGAGGAAGCTCCCGCCGTATAGTTGGTCATTAAACTCTCTGTATCATCTTTGTGAATTTTTTTCCGATATCTGAGGCTATACGGTCGCAACTATACGACCAGAGCCAAAATTTCGGCTGTATAGTTGGTCATTAAACTCTCAGATAGTTTTTCTTATTGGTGTTTGTATCTATACGATCGCAACTATACGACCGGAGCAAAAACTCCGGCCGTATAATTAGTCCTTAAACTCTCAGACACTTTTGCTTTTTAGTGTATGTATCTATATGGTCGCAACTATACGACCAGAGCCAAAATTCCGGCCGTATAGTTGGTCGTTAAACTCTTAAACACTTTTAATTTTTGGTGTTTGTATCTATACGGTCGCAACTATACGACCAGAGCCAAAATTCTGGCCATATAGTTGGTCATTAAACTCTCAGACACTTTTCGTTTGTCTTTTCGTTTATTCATAAAAAAACATTATTGTCGGTTCCAAGTCATGATTTAATCGACCTGGACTCGAGATATTTGGAAATATCTGCCCGGAACCAACTATACGGCCGGAGCTATACGAGCCACGCATGTATAGTTGGTCGTTACGCGGCATGACTCTCCCAAATCCATGATTTCTTTCCCTATTTTGTTAAGATTATTTTCTTGGGCGACAATTTGGTGTTTATTGCGAGTTTTACCGACCTCTGATCCCCCTTATATACTGCCATTGTCTCTCTAATCATAATCTACAGGAACCAATCGAGCAATGCGCTATCTCGTCCCAGGCCACAGAAAACCCATGGGGCTCATTTCTCCTTCTAGGGACCGCTCCAGCAGCTCGTCCATGGAGGATGATGACGAGGAGGTGGAGAGGTTTAGCTCGAGAGATCGATTGGGCGGTGATGAAGAAAGCTCAACAAGAGAGAGAAGATCGCAAGCCACATGGAAAAGGGCGTGTGGAGATGGTCAAGTTCATCACCACGGATCCAAGGGCACACAAGCGTAAGGAATTATCTAATATTGGTGCAGGTGCTAGAAAGGGAGCGAAGGCACCACCCTCGAAGACAACCATTGATGCTCGTATGAAGGTTAATCCCCAAGAAGAGTGGAGGTACGGTTTCCACTTCCCTGATCCATCAATTATGGATGAGGAAGAAGAAGCTATCCCCGGTACCAAGGATCGCGTGCAGGCATTGGAGATATATATCAGAAGCAGGAGATACTCCATCGTGTTGAAGTCCACCACCATCTCGATGAGATGGAGAAGAAGGAAGACCTCCTTCCATTGGTGACTAAGCTCGCAGATAGAGTGGACACTCTGTAATCTGATCTGTGCAGGTGCTACAGCCGCATAACTACTTTGGAGGATACCAATAAGAATCTACGCACCACGGTGTTACATTCCATGGCGCCATAGTGACCTACAACAAATCATGGTATCAAATAATCGCAAGGGATTATTTGATCCCGACTGGCTTGATTCCAAGCTTGGGGAAATCTTTAAGACCTTGTAATATATCTTATAAGTTTTACATTACCATTTTTGCATTAGTTCAAACTAGCAATAATGTTTGCATCATTAGAATTCCCTTTAGGAATAGTCGATCCTTTTTATGAAATTCTGAGTTTATTATAATATATGGAGCAATATGATGTCTTCAAGAGCACATATCATTTGTAGCTAGTTTCGAAGTTCAGATATCGATCCCACAGGGAGCCCAAAGGTAAATGTTTATAGGTGAAGTCTCTGTCACACCCGAAGTTGTCATAGGTCTTTGAGTGAATTGACTGCAAGTGTTGAAAATAGGAATAGGGTTTTGATTAAATGAGATGTATTTAAATATAACTAAAATGTAAAGTTCAGAAATATAAATCATAAAAGTAAAGAACGGCTTGGTTGTTTGTTGTTTTCTACAGATGGCGAAAGAAGGCACAGGGAGATTCAGTTCATGGTGATAGTGACTGTGCCAGGTGGATGAGTGATAAATGTAAAAATTATAATCTTACAATTATATGTGCAGGCGAGCAACCCATAATTTAGCCGGAACTCCTCTTGGTAGATTTCATCCCAACTTCAATAATCCTACTAGCCTATAACCAAAACCATGGTCAGAAACTAGATGATTAAGACCCTTCAGGCTGCTTAGTGATTAAGCTCCTTGGATCGGACTAATGCAATAAGCACAATGATTACTCGTTATCCTCGAGTCAACTAGCTTTCCATTGATATCCCCGTGTCACCTGGGGGTTGCCGGTCCACTAGCGAACAAGATCTTATCTATGTAGAACAAAGTATCATGTTGTCTGGGCCCTTAATTAGACAATAAGCATTAGGCATCCCATAGATAGTCAAGCACACATAATATAGTAATTAGAATCAATCACAAACTAATGGAAAATATGAAGGCACATCACATCTCACTAATCCCCTACATCTCCCACGCCCAAAGGAATTACTCACACATGAGATAAGAATGGATCATCAATATAACTGCATAAAGGGAATTCGTCTTTGTATTACCATGGAGATCCACAATAAGAATACAAAAATATCCAACACAATTCAAGATGGGAAGAAACAATCTCAAACCCTAGTCTTGCAAGGTGGAGATCCCTCTCTCTCAAGTACAAGTAGTGGCTATGGGGGTGTATTGGCTAGGAGGTTTAAGATCGTGGATCGAGATGAAGAACGTCTTCCCCTTCTTCTCCGGATCTCTTCTTTCTCCCTTCTGGATGGTATGGCGGCTGCTGCGTTGTGTTTGCGTCCTTGGTCCCTTCATGGAAGTTTTCCCTTTTGACAAGATAGAGGCGACGACAACTATACGGCGGGAACTATATGGCCGGAAAAATATTCCTGCCGTATAGGTGCTCGTTAAAGCTTATGTGAGATCCCCTCGCGTGCTTCCAAAGTGAGACTCGCTTGTTTTCCCTAGAATATTGTGTTTCTCTAGTTAAATCCTTCTATTGACATTCAGAACCTGAAACACACATTAAAAACCAAGTTTTCTTCTCTACCGAAGTATTAGCGTTAGGTAAAGCCAGAAAACAATCAAATTCGGGAGAAAACCATCAAATAAAGCCATCAAAAATGTGTCGAATCTCACATTCTATCAACTCCCCAAGCTTAGATGTTGCTCGGCCTCAGGTGACAAGGAAATAAGGAGGAATAGCGGAGATTCGAGACTAAAAATAAAGGAACTCACGAGTTTGAATTGGTGTCAAATTCTTTTGTTCATAATCCTTGAAATCTTAAATATGATCATAAAATTATTCACAAGGTTGCACTGAGTCCAGTTCCTAACCACGTATATCTTGTTAGAAAATAAATCATATGCCCAAGCAAGTGTCGAGTTTAGCTAGGAAAGTGAGACAAATTCTTTTGGTGCCTCTCCTTAGAGAGATGAAAACTTTTTGTTCTTATTTGTTTAACAATTAGGAGTACTCAAGTTGGCATCAAAGCATGTAATTTAAGAACAACTCATCTATTCCATGTCAAAATTTCAAGACTATGAAAGCACCTCTTTCTTTTATTTTTCCTTTCAAAAACTTTAGCTCTTTCATAGAGAAATCATGCCAGTATTTTATCATGTTTAATTGGCACTCGTGACCATGCCAATAAATAATTGGTGAGCAATAATGGGCCAGAGGAGTACTACAACTTCACTTGGAACGTGAAACCATGAGGAGACTAAACTTTTTACTCGTCATAGCATTGCTGCTACAAACTTTTACATAACTCAATTGACAAAATCAAGTGGTTTCCCACATTTAGATCGTTTGTTGGCTAGCGGAGTTAATAGTTCCCCATGGAGCACAACAGAGTTGTAATGACACGCGTAAAGCAATATCCTATGGTAATTATTAGAAAACGTAGTGGCATAATTTCTACTACTTCGAAGCATCCATTTTATCAAACAATTTCAATCAAAGGTACTATCAAGTCTATCTATATTAAGCTCAAATGGAATGGAGTAGTTCTAAAAGTAAATTCTTTGGGCGAAGCATGGACTCAAGTCATCTTTAGATGCCTTTTCTTGTTGTAAAAATGTAGGAAGTATTTTTACCCAAGTTCTTTGCTCATTGTTTCATAGCTAAAAAGGAGACACTAGCAAGGGAATATAATTTATAGGATAACAAGCTAAGTGGGGAGCAATCTCGGTGCAAGCGAGTGAATAATTGTAGGGTCAATTTAAGGTTGTAGAAAGAATGATGAAAGGAATGTGATACCTCTTCTAACTTGCTTCATTCTTGTATTTGAGTCAAACCTCCTCTATGCTTTACCTATTGCCAAGTCACCTAAAATTAAGCAATCTATGAGAGAAACAAAGAAACAAACTCGCGAATAAAGTTACAACTATTTTTTTTGTATTTTTGGTTTAGAAATGCAAAGCTGGAAATAAACATGTAAATTTGAAGAAATAAAATGAATCAAAAGAAGAAATGAAAATATGAATGCAAAGTTTGGAGGTTTCAAACCTCCCCCAAGCTTAGGCGATTGCTAGGCTTAGTTGTTGCCGTCATTTGGCGGATGGTGCGGATACTGCTGGTAGAAGTCAAGGAAGTGGGTCATGAAGTGACTGAAGTTGTGAGTCAAAGTATTCACATCTTCATTCACATCCTGAAGAGTGTGGTCGATCTCCCCAACACGCTGGTTGAGCTGTTGGAACTCCTGATAGGGGACGTAGGTATACCCCTATTGTGGCTGATTGGGCCATGGGTCCCAAGCTCCTCCTTGCTGCTGCTGTCCCTCCCAAGCAGGGTTGTATCCCTGCTCTTCCTCCTTCTCCTTCTCCTGCTCCTGCTCCTCATCATCCTGCTGCCCTTCATCTTCCTCTTCCTCGGGCTGGAGCTTGGCCAATATCTCCATCACTTTGTCCTTGGTGAGGATCCAAGTGTCCTTCTCCACAATCAAGAAGGATTGTGGGCAGGGAAACTGGACCTTCTCACCCTATGCATCACCAAGATAACTAAATTGATATGCTCGGAGCCTCCGGTTCGCATGGTAAATACCAAGGAAGCCACAAGCAGTCAAATATTTGATGTCCATGAGTTTGGAGCCATCAACAGGTTCCATAACAGGTAGTACATTGTTTAATGCATAGGCAAGGTGGGTTACCAATCCACCAATGCGAATATCACCCTTTGTCTTGTTGCTTTGGTGGCGGAAGTGCAGGATGAGTACATCTGCAGGACTGGGGCTCTGTGGTGAAGTAGGGAAGAGAGCCTTGGTGATCATGGCCATGTCCGCATTGGCCATGGAGCCTATGTCACCCCTTCCCAGTAGTGTGTTGCCAAGGAACAGAGCGTAGTAGCGAAAGGTTGGGTTCTGAACGGTGGACGTCTTCTTCTGATAAAAGTGCTTTCCACCATTAATAGAAATAATCTCCCAAGTCTCTCCACTTGTGACGCTATAGAGGTTAGTAACATTGGGCTCCTCAGTATGAGGGAAGCTGAAACCATTGCAAAATTGTTCGAAACTTACATCATAGTGCTGCTGGTTCATGGTGAAGCTTATCATGCACACATTACCTTTCTCCGTATGGTCATCATAGAAGGAGGAAAGGAACTCGTGGGTAAGTTCGACGTAGGTGTCGTGGCTTGCGAAGCCAAGTACCGCCAACCCCGCCCTACTGCACATGAGGTCGAAATCCCCTTCAACCCTGCCATGGTGAGGAAGTTGTGGTTGGCCCAACGTGTGGACAGCACCTTCCTCGATGATACAATGTCCAACCTGGAGTTGCACGGAGCTCGGGATCCTGAGCTTGAGCCCTCACCCTTCTGGCGCTTGCTCGAACGAAAAACGTTACCGATTTTGTTCATCGTGATGTACTGGAAAATTTCACCATAAAACCTTAGGCATATAGTTTCTATATTATATATGAATGATTCTACGTGGAAAAATTCAATCCTAACATGAGAAATTAATAGGAAAAACAAAATAAGCTTGAGTTCATCCACTAGATCAATGTGAGAGTTTCAACCATGGAAATCTGAAAATAAAGCATGGATAGTGAGAGAAACATACCAATCTATTGATTCCCCAACTCAAACGAACGAAATCCATGAAGAATCAAGAGTTCTAGGTGGATTTTGAGAGGTTTGGAGAGAGATATGCGAGAAATAATGAGGAGAGGAGGAAAACCTAGTCGCCCCGGTGCGATTTTGTGGTCGTACCAAACTATACTGCCGGAACTATACGAGCGGGTGATGTTGTTCCGCCCGTATAGTTGTGGCGGTGCCACCAACTAGGGTTTCTTTATACAGAAAATACCTATACAGGCACAACTATACGGCCGGATCATAATGATCCCGCGATATAGTTGGTCGTTAAACCGTTGACCTCTCGAGATAAATTTCTAAAACTAGCATCGATATCTATACGACCAGAACTACATGGCCGGAATTTTTATTCCTGCTGTATAGTTGGTCGTTAAACTCTTAGTACCTTTGGTATGAAATTCTACGAAGGCATCGATATCTATACGACCGGAGCTATACGGCCAGAATTTTTATTCCCGCCGTATAGTTGGTCGTTAAACTCTCAGTACCTTTCAGAAATTTTGTACGAAGGCATCGATATCTATACGACCGGAGCTATATGGCTGGAATTTTTATTTCTACTGTATAGTTGCTGGAATTTTTATTTCTACTGTATAGTTGGTCGTTAAAGCCTCTGTGCCTTCGAGGGAAATTTGTTGATGGCAAATATAACTAGACGACCGGAACTATACGGTCGGAATTTTTATTCCCGCCGTATAGTTGGTCATTAAACCATCAGTAGTCATATTTTTTTCTATTTCTTCGAGGATACCTTCTTATCACATAACTTAGTGAAATATCTAGTTTTTAACAGAAAATTGATAGTAAAAACTATCGACCAACGTTAGCATATTAAAAGAAATTTTTTAGCTTCTACAAATAGAAAACTCAAACTTTTATTCTTATTTTTATTCTCTACTCATTCAATCAACATTTCTACTACTTTTTGATAGCTGCATCCTCACGGGCCCGCTTCCACAAGAATGTCTGTGAAAAAGTGGTGGGAATGCGATGAACTTCTTATTCTTTATTCTACTAAATTGACGAAAATGGGTTGACTCCCATTAAGCATTTATTAAGAATGGTTGAATAACTCAACCTCTTCTCTCTTCTCGAATTCTTACCTTTGGTTGCCCCTTATCAAGGGCACCTACCACATGAACTCGTTTTGCCGGTGGAACATATCTTTCTCCTGCTTGTAGCTTCTTTGGAAAATACTGGATGATTTTAGCATCATAAACATTGAAGATTATCTTCCGTTCTGCACAATCTACTAATGCACCTGCAGTAATGAGGAAAGGTCTTCCAAGTATTATAGACAATCTTTCATCGTTTGGCATTTCAAGAATAATAAAATCAGTGGGAATAACATGCTCATCTATCCTAAGTAAGACATCCTCAAACATACCAACGGGTTGTTTAGTGCACTTGTTAGCCATATGTAAATTGATAGTAGTAGGAGAATACTCACATAATCCTCACCTTTTATAGAGGGAGTATGGCATTACACTAACTCCTGCTCCTAGATCATATAAGGCATTGTGAATATCTGTTTTACCTATTGAGCACGAAATAGTTGGTATTCCAGGATCTCCAGACTTAGACAACAGCTTCCCGTTAGCAGGATATGGCAACTGTTCAGTTATTTCTTTCTTTCTATTAAGAATATCACAAAGGAATTTCCCATAAGTGGGAACTTTGATTGCATCCGCAAATGGAATTTCTAGAGAAATGTCACTAAGTGCCTTTTAAAAGAATTATAAATTACCTGATCCGGTGCTTTCTTTTTTCAATCTGGATAAGGAAGCTTTTTCTCACCTGAGTTACTCTTGACTTTTACCTTTTGTGGAGGGTCAGGCTCTTTCGTTGCTTTATTTTGTTGATGCTTATTGCTTTTCTTCTTTTCTACTATTACCAGTTCATCTTCCTTGCTTATTTTTTTATCTTCTCTTGGATCAACTGTCTCTACATCATAGTCATAATGATCATATTGTGCATCATTTTGGTCCTCCTTAGTTTGATCTTGCGTTTCGGTTTCATCTTGGGGATCCACCAATGTATCATCTTCTTGGCTCTCTTCGAGCAGGGTTTTTTCCTTTCGCTCTTTTTCATCTTCGTATTCCGGTGGTCCTAAGGGTCCTGTAACAACTGCACCCCTTCTTGTGACAACATTAGCAGAAATTGGAATATCTTCGTCTTCACGAAGATAAATTTGATAATCAGATGCTATTTGTTCACAATGAGTTTCAATCATACTAAGGTACTTATGAAATAATTTTATTTCTTGGCCAATCTCATCATAATTTTTAGTGAGTTCCGCCAAAATCTTTTTATGTTTTTGGAAATGCTTATGCAAGTTATTATGAGATTTTACTTATTGATGTTTTAATGCTTGAAAAACTTTTCTAGTTTCATCTTCTTCGGTTAGAACTTGTAACAAATCTTCTTTGTTTCACTTAGCAAGTTTAGAAGGTATACCTTTTTATTTCATAGTTTTGCGTACCTCAGGCATAAGATCAGGAGTTATCTGAAGTATCCCTTTTTCCGGCTTAGTGCCAAAATCGGGATTATATAAAGAATCATTCTTAGCCCTAGTAGACATTAATTCCAAATATTCTTTAATAGTTAAAGTATTTATTGATCCTCTTGCTGAGAAGTCAAGCAACTCTCTACATTGAGTATTGAGACCATGGTAAAATAAATGGCAAATTGTTAGTTCAGAATAACCATGATTAGGAATACTATTGATCATTCCAAAGAATCTTTCCCGGGTTTGTGGGTAGTTTTCTCCCATGTTCTGACTAAAGTTGCCTATGTTCTTTCTTACTTCAGTTACCTTTTTAAAAGGAATAAACTTGTTTATGAATTTAGTAATACAATTTTCCTAACATTTAATGTAATGGCGAGGGAGAGAATATAACTAGTCTAAATCTTTACCTTTAAGAGACAATCGAAATAATTTAAGACGAGAGAAGCCTCTTGTCAAACCTTTTGGTCCAAGCGATGTTATCACATCATCAAACTCTCTAATATGTCTTCCTAGGTCTTCAACTTCCCTTCCACTAAAAGCTGTATCCTGCAAAATTTTAATAATTCCACCATCAAATCGATATTCTCTAACTCCAGGATTAGGGAACTCTATTGGTTGTTTAAGAAATTCAGAACTTGGAGCACTGTATTCGCTGAGAGTTTTCTCAGGTTTCATAGGAGTTGTCCTATAAATAGACATGATTTCCATAATATCACTCAGGTTTTCAACTTCAACTTTATTTGATCTTAAAAGTTTTTCAATAATTTCTTCACGCCTCTGAGCAGGCACGCGCTCAATATAATATGGCAGGTAGGTCCTACCAGAGTGTGTAGACCCTTTGTCTCCTAAGGAGAACATTTTGTAGTAGCACCACCTGAAATGTCAAAAGACAAACACTTAACACTTAGTTCCACGGCAACGGTGCCAGAAAATAGCTTGTTGTGTGCAAGAGCACATATCGTTTGTAGCTATTTTCGAAGTTCAGATATCGATCCCACAGGGAGCCCAAAGGTAAATCTTTACAGGTGAAGTCTCTATCTCAACCGAAGTTGTCATAGGTCTTCGAGTGAATTGACTGCAAGTGTTGAAAATAGGAATTGGGTTTTGATTAAATGAGATGTATTTAAATATAACTAAAATGTAAACTTCAGAAATATAAAGCATAAAAGTAAAGAACGGCTTAGTTGTTTGTTGTTTTCTACAGACGGCGAAAGAAGGCGTGGGAATATTCAGTTCATGGTGATAGTGACTGTGCCAGGTGGATGAGTGATAAATGTAACAATTCTAATCTTATAAATATATGTGTAGGCGAGCAACCCATAATTTAGCCGGAACTCCTCTTGGTAGATTTCATCCCAACATCAATAATCCTACTAGCCTGTTACCAAAACCATGGTCAGATACTAGACGATTAAGACCCTTTAGGTTGCTTAGTGATTAAACTCCTTGGATCGGGGTAATGCAATAATTAGACAAGGGTTACTCGTTATCATCGAGTCAACTAGCTTTACATTGATATCCCCGTGTCACCCGGGGGTTACCAGTCCACTAGCGAACAAGATCTTATCTATGTAGAACAAAGTATCATGTTGTATGGGCCCTTAATTAGACAACAAGAATTAGGCATCCCATAGATAGTCAATCACACATAATATAGTAATTAGAATCAGTTACAAACTAATGGAAAATATGAAGGCACATCACATCTCACCAATCCCCTACATCTCCCATGCCCAAAGGAATTACTCACACATGAGAGAAGAATGGATCATCAATATAATTGAATAAAGGGAATTCTTCTTTGTATTACCGTGGAGATCCACAATAAGAATAGAAAAATATCCACACAATTCAAGATGGGAAGAAACAATCTCAAGCCCTAGTCTTTCAAGGTGGAGATCCCTCTCTATCAAGTACAAGTAGTGGCTATGCGGGTGTATTGGCTAGGACGTTGAAGATCGTGGAGCGAGATGAAGCACGTCTTCCCCTTCTTCTCTGGATCTCTTCTTTCTCCCTTCTGGATGGTATGGCGGTTGCTGCGTTGTGTTTTCGTCCTTGGTCCCTTCGTGGAAGTTGTCCCTTTAACAAGACAAAGGCGGCGGCAACTATATGGCGGTAACTATATGGCCAGAAAAATATTCCCGCAGTATAGTTGCTCATTAAAGCTTCTGTGAGCTCCCGTCGCATGCTTCCAAAGTGAGACTCGCTTGTTTTACCTAGAATATTTTGTTTCTCTAGTTAAATCCTTCTGTTGATATTCAGAACCTGAAACACACATTAAAAACCAAGTTTTCTTCTCTACCGAAGTATTAGCGTTAGGTAAAGCGAGAAAACGATCAAATCCGGGAGAAAACCATCAAATAAAGCCATCAAAAATGTGTCGAATCTCACAGCTATCACAATATTGAATTTGTGTTTGCTTTATTGATATATGAATGCCTTGAGTATAATTTTACTTGCACTTGATGATAGCAATAGGAGTCTTCAACACCATTGGTATTAATGGAACACCTAAAGATAATTTGGTCAAAATGCTGTAAGTCTATGGTTTGATTTACAAAGAAAAATTATCTATGCAGTTAAGTTGAAAAAGAAACCTTCAACAAAGGAAAATGAAAGTGCTATCAAAATAGAGTGAGAACAAGTCGAGGTAGAATCTTCAAGTCATAAGAATGCTTCATATACAATTGGAATTTGATAATTGATATCGTTAAAGTTTGAATTCCTACATGAAGTGGAATGTATGGCCAGGTCCTTTGCACAACACTTAAACAAAAGTGTGAGCATATATACGAAAGAAAAAAAGGAAGAAGAAAAAGGGCGAGCGTGCAAAGAGAAAGTAGGCATATACTACTGTATTGTAGTGTGACAAAGAGACACTTTTGAGATTTTGAATCCCATGTGAATACGTTGATCCTAAAAACACTTGGGACTACCTCGTTAACTCATTCGGTTGAACCAGATACTTTTACATTATGTTGAGATTCATCTTTTATGAACTATTGATCACTAAGGTGTAGAAGCCTGCTAATACTATTCAGATGGTTCGAGTAAGGTACTATTCATGAACTTATTCCTATGTATCGTATAAACACATGCTACAACTGCCTCATTTATTTTATCGACTCAGCTTCATGAATATGAGGATCACATCCATTAAGCGAAAACTTGCTCGGGAAGAGCAAGAGTCTAAGCTTGGGGAAGTTGATGAGTGCATATTTGCATCATGTTTTATATTATTATTTTGCATTGTAGATGTACGATCTTGGTATTTTACGGCGCTCGCACGCACATTTTATGTTTGTTTTCAATAGGATCAGGACAGATGATGAATCCAATGAATATAATTCTTGGAGCAGTTGCACTGAGGAGAAAAGGAGTAAAAACAACGTAAATCGCTTATTTGGGAAATATTAATAATACCAGAAGAAAACCAGAAGCGAACAAAGGAGGCAGAAGGTTCAACGACCAACTATACGACGGGAGCAAATTTTCCGGCCGCATAGCTCCGACCGTAAAGTTGGCGCCGCCTCTGCCTCCTCGAATAGTTTCACCCCGTGCAACTGGTTCGGAGAGACGACATACAGAACACCCAGAAATTGCAAAAACCTCACCTCCGGAAGACATCTGGAGGGGGAATTCATCCACCGGGGATTCATCTTCGCCTTGCGCAGATCCGGGAGGCTAAGGCATCGATTTTCATAATCCACCCTTGCATCACCACCATATCCATCCATCCCATCTACATCTTGTCTAGATCTTGTTGTAATTTCCGTACTCGTTGTGGATTTATATAAGTACTATTCATCTATGATAGATTCTGTTGTTATTGCCATGATGTTGATTGCCTCCATGTCTAAGTAGATCATTATTTCTTGGGGAGATGCAGAAACCCTAGTATGAGATTGAAATAAGATAAAGTTTATTATGATATTCATCGCTGTGACCATGTGTTAGATTTTCGACATCTTGATCTTGAGAGAAGTCGACCTCTCAATATTTGCCTCTCATGGGGACTTGATGGAGGGAACTATTTGTTGGTAGACGGAGGCGTGCTAGCACTTACAGTGACTATAAAGCTGTTGGCACCCCTTACATATCAACTTGGGAAACCGAGGAAACTCACGGAACACTATCCATGCCATGGGATATGTCCTACGGGATTACGTCCCTTAATAGTACAGTAATTCGATTGGTGTTGATTGCTGACTGCAGTGGTTTTGAGGATGATGTGAGCAGCGATTGCTCCCTATTTGTCCAAATACAGAGTTCCTCCCACACATACATAGTTGAGAATGTTCATGATGATAATATTTATCTTAGCTCCTTATAATGCTAGTTGTGTATCCGCTACTCCCTGAGAATGTTTTTCCCCTATTACAGTTCCAATCTCTCTTACATACGCGATACTTACTTTCTGTATTCAGTTGTTTTACTTTACCTTATTATTGCTCTTATACCAAAATCCCAAAAACACCTTTTAACACAATACTCGCATTTTATCTTGTCACATAGAACTTTATCTAGCATTTCTATCGTAATATTTATTTTAAGAATCATTAGACTTCAGACTCCTGCTCCCTATGGGATCGATATCTTTATTTTGAAACTAGCTACAAACGATCTGTGCACTTGCAGTCATCAGCCACAAACTTTTGAAAATCAACAGCAACATCATGAGCAACTGAAATTGATGTATTCCATCCTGTAGTCAAATTAGCTATCCACTTAGTGGATGTGGACACTTCTTCCTTCAGGCGCCTAATCTGTTCGTCTTCGTGTTTTACTTTCTCTTAAAGGCACGAAATCATGTGTCTATGAGCATTGTATTTCTCTCGGAGACGGGCAATTTTCAAATCCTTGTAGTGACCAGCATCATTATGCCATGAGCAATATGAGTAAGGTGGAAACTGCAGATAATAAATCCAAAATTAAACCAGATTATCATTTCAAAAAAATTAAACCAAATTCTCGGTTAAATTTTTTTCCAAATCCAGCTGCACACATCGTGCAAGCTCCATAGTGGTACCTCAAATGTCAAAGAACCATAGAGACATATTGCCCAAACATGGGAAACAGAACCGACATGAAAAGGGCCGTACTTCAGGGTTTGCCTTCTTAGCTGGTACATGAGCAGTCATGGCCTTAGTAAGTGGCAACAGATCAGAATGACTTTGTTTCTACAAATCATGATGCAACAAAAATGATCAGTTTATTTTAGGGGACATTTTAAGTAATAAAGAGCTCTTTATCAAAAAAATGTTTTCGGGGACAAAGCATAGGTTACTGAAATTCCAGCAAAGCAGCTGGATACATAAAAACACTTGTCACTCGATAATGCCTCCTCCACGGGTGGGACATGCGCATGATGCTAAATGAAATACAGCAAAACCAGTAAATTTTAGGAAACAATACATCAACTTTGCAATGCAAAGAAGGATACGTGCATTAATCTGATGGCAAGGATTGGGCGTGTTCCCTTTTAATGAAATATAATTTAAAGAACTCACCAATGCAGGACAACAACAAACAAGAATTTGTTTATGAACGATATGCATCAAATTACATCTGCATTGTTCAGCAGAGCACCATTCTGTGACATAAAGCCAGGGGGCTAGCTTCCCATCCTCATAAGTCTCTTCTTGACATCATATACTTACCTATTTTCAGTGGACCTTATAACTAATTCCATGTCTACATACATGGTGATCCCAACTTCCTAATGTGGCATATAGATCTAGTATTCAAATAGCAATCACCTAAACAACTATCCGGATGGTTGCGGACTCACCGGAGATTGCACCGAGGCGATGGAAAGGTGGACGCTGCTGGGTAAAGAAGGTGCGAGACGGGGGAGGTGCACAAATGTGCAAAAAATGTAGCGATACTCGTATATAGATAGATATAGGAGTAACACATAAACCAGGTCAATTAGTAGTAACCACAAACTCCAGACAGACTATAAGCATACTGTCAACTACTCCCATATTAATTAACCTAGTGTAGTTTAACGTGGCAGTACTATGAGATGATGAGTACTAGTAAACAAAAGGGGATTACTTAATTATTAGTGGAATCTACAGCCAGCCACTAAAAGCATCATGAGCATGATAAATATCTAGATTGCAGACCATACTTGGTTAAGAACCTAATGTCCAACTCTAATTATCCAAATCTAAGAGCATCTATCCTATTTACGACTGAGTGTAGTGAGTTGGATACATCCGTTAACTCTACAGCCATCTCCTCAGCATGCATCTGATGACGCTTCTGCTCCTCCTATTCGAGGTCATTGCAGATCTCGAGCTGTAACCACAGCGACATCATCGCGCACTGCAGCGAAAGTGAGTGCGGTAGATCTACCCAGTGGACGAACGTGCAATGCTCACATTCTTAGTTGTAACCCAAGAACCTGCGGCCGAAGTTCGTTCCCTCGAACGCAACGCGGTGACAGGGTGCAAGGGCATAGTCGCACGAGCGAGATGCGCGCCATAGCGATGTCGTACCACTCTCGCGCCGCATGTGTGACATACGAACCTAGGAAAAATCATCGATCAAGACGGGCAGAATAGAGAAAACCCCAAAAGGAGAGAACCCATAAGCTGAATTCGAGAAAATAAACTGAGACCGTGAACTTTGGCGTACTTACCCTAACCCGGCCACCTTACGCATCAAGATCCCTCGTCGTTCACTGGACCAGCATGACTGAATCCGCTAACATTGCTCGAAAAAAGAGCGCGCCTTCAAAGCCTAGCGCAGAGGCTTCATGGAGAAGGAAGAGGTAGGGGAGCTGATCCTCACATTCATTGGCTACTACTCCGTATTGGATTTAACTCGACCATTGATAACTGAGGCCCGCGCTAGAGAGCCTGTGGGCCCCCAAACATCAGTCACCTAGTCTGACTTGCATTACATGGAGTACTTTTGGAAAACAGATCAAAACTCAATAAATAAACCAAAGTCCCCCTATATTTTTGTGAAAACCCATCACAAAACGGAGACGCTCACAAATGCGTACACACACTCACCCCTATGAATGCAGGTACACACACCCTACACCTATGAGCACTCTAGAAAGACTGGATCTTGAGAATGATCCCGCGGGGCTTGAGCTTGACGAAGTCACCATAGGCACCTTGCTATATATTTACGGGAATGTCGCCTCTCGCTACCCTCAAAACCATCCTTCAAAGTCGAGCGCCGAGGCTTTGTGGTGAAGGAAGTGCTAGGGGTCAGAGCTCACATTCACTAGCTGCTATGGGATGTAATTGAACCACTAATAATGTGGCCCCCCGGTAGTAAGACCATAGACCCTAGACACCAGTGACCATTACAATTACTTTGGGAAAACCGAGCAAAACTTAATATAAACGGAAGGCCCATCTCTCTTTTTTTTGCGAAAATCCATTACAAAACACAAGCTCACAAATGCATACACACACTCACCCCTATGAACGCACATCCTACCCCTATGAGCACCTCCGAAAGATTGTGTCTTCAGACTGTCTGGTGGGGGCTTGAGCTTGACGAAGTCACCATAGGAACCTCGGTATCGACGGGAACGTCGCCTCCTACTTCCCTTGTAACCATCCGTCAAAGCTAAGTGTCGAGGCTTCATCGAGAAGGAAGAGCTAGAGGAGTCAGAGCTAACATTCATTGGCTGCTATAGGATATAACTAGACCACTAATAACAATGGGGCCCCACGGTAGTGAGCCCATAGGCCCCAGACATCAGAGCAAGCACTGTGTCAAGTCTTAAACATATGTCTTAATGGTAGAGTGGGTAGTGCTAACAAAAAGATTCTTTAAGGTGATTCTAGCGCTAGACTTATGTCTAAGAGAATTAATTGGCAAGAGGGCCCACTAGTCAGTGGATAACAGTCTGTTTTTATTTTTAGCATGGTTGTGTGGACCCACTTCAGTTCTAAACGCTCGAGCAAAAGTAGTTTTCATAGCTACTTCTAGACACTGCACAAACCCTTACTATACGCAGCTTAGAAATTTACTAGCCTCGTGTCTAAGAAAATTGTAGGTTGCTTTGAAAGTTTTTCGAAAAAGCTTTTGGAGGTACCCATCGGGGGGCAATTAATATATCACAAAACACTAAGAGTTTTGACAATAGGTTTAACTTCTTGCTAAGATAGATTTTGCATCTTGACAGTTTAACGAAATTAGGTCAAACTTGAGCTACAAGTAAGCGAGATATAGATTGCTCTTGAATTAAATGTCTTTTCGGAGGTCTATAGGTGCATCTTGTTGTAGTAAACAACTCCATCAGTATGAGTTTCCTACTATCTCAGGAAAGAACATTCTCAATTTTCCGAGTGTGATGACGAGATTGTTCTTTCCCATAAAGCAAGTCCAAAGAATATGGATCTGAATGACACACGAGGCAAGTTTTCAGACATATATTGTGGACCAACATGTTGTACTTACGATTTCCCATATTTTATGAGTTCTCAAACTTCCTAGCTAACTTCGCCCACTTGATTGATTTTATGCCGATTTATCAAAATTATTAGGTAAAAATTGACCTACCACAAGTAAATTGTAGGTTGCTTTGAAAGTTTGACGAAAGATCTCTCTTGGAGGTACCCATATATCGGGGGGAGGGGGTCAATTAATATACGGGAAACCACTGAGAGTTTTGATGATATATAGGTACGGTTCAACTTCTTGCTAAGATTTTGCATCAATTTAATGAAATTAAGTTAGACTTGAGCTACAAGTAAGCGTGATAGACTACTCTTAAATGAAATGTCTTTCCAGAGGTTGATGGGTGCATCTTCTTGTAGTAAACAATGTCGTGGGTGTGAGTTTCCAACTACCAGGAAAGAACATTCTCAATTTTACGAGTGATGTCATGATCATTCTCTCCCATAAAGGAAGTTCGAAGAATATTGATCTAAATAAATGCCACAAGCCAAAGGTTTCACACGCACACACACACGCACACACACACATATATATATACACTAGTAAAAGGCACGTGCCACACTCGTATATACTATATGAAATGTGATTTACCGAACATTAAGTTGTTATTAACCAATAGTCTTGTTAGAGAAAAAGGCATACATTAAGAATATTAATAATAACTATCTACACATATTGAGAATACAACCTACTGTGCTATCAATTTTTATTGCCGAGGGGTAGGGGGACATGATGGTTCTAGAACATGGTGGAGTTTGCTCTAGGTACTGCTCAACACGAATCAAACTACTCTGAACCATTGGATCTAAGAACCCAACGGTCACGATTGGTGATATGGATACAATTCAAAACTTACTACCTAACTCCGCCCACTTGAATTACTTTATGTCGGTTTATTGAAAATAGGTCAAATTTGAACTAGTATAAGTAAATTTTTGGTTACTGTGAAAGTTCTACGAAAAAGCTTTTGGAGGTACCCATCGAGGGGTCACAATTAATATATGAGAAAACATCCAACAAGAGTTTTGAAGATAAGTTGGATCAAGACTCGCAAATCCAAACATTTTGCTAATCTTTGGATCTTCTTTTCCATTATTAGCATCTAGAAAGATTCTACTAATAGTCTTGATGAGAACGATGAATGCTAGTATACGCAAACCTCAAAACACACACACTACACTGCTCCATTTTAGGGTCCTCGTGCTAAATGCATGGACTTGGATGCAATTTTCATTTTTTATGAGGTCCTTGATATGTAACCACCGACCTTGTTCGCTCTCAAGTCCCTTGCTCCTACGAGACCAACCATTAGATCGGCCATTCATAGTACTTCTTATCTTATCTTTATCTTGTCTTATCTCTTACAATACCATACCATGCACTACATATATTGTACGGATTAACTTTGAACATTGACCATTGGATCAAGACTGGCAAATCCAAACATTGCTAAATGTTGGATCTTCTTTTCCATTTTTAGCATCTAGAAAGATTCTACTAATAGTCTTTAGCATGATGGCCGCTAGTATGTGCAAACCTAGCTTAAAACACACACTTCATTGCTCAGTTTCAGGGATGTCCTTGTGCTAAGTACAGAGCCACTTCGGCGCCGCAAAGCGTCTGGCTCCATATGCCATGACAAATCAGCACCAATCATAATAAAAATTCAAAGCAAACACACATGCACTTAAACGAGGTAAACCGCACTAAAGGGCGGACGCGCTCGGGGACTCGCCGACTTAAAAATCAACATCAAACATGTTTAACCATGAATTGCGAGTCGATTGACTCCTCTTACTTTCATACATAAATATTGTTCACATTACAAAAGTGGCCCCTCAGCATAACTTACAAAAGCCCCTTAGGGCAGCAACTCATTTTGTAGGCTATGACGAGGAAGCGCCACCATCACCCTTGACCCGGATATACGGCTCCCACGGGTTCGTTGGGTACGTCGTCAGCGACTTTGACAGCGCTGATCGGAAGGGCTGCTCCGACTTTAGGTCTCGGTGCTCCAGCTCGGGGTCACCCGGCGCCACCACCATCTCCTGTTAGGGTTACTGATCTCCCATCGCCAACACCCGCTACATGAACAGGGTAGCCTTGTCGGTCAACTTCAGGACCTCTGAGATCTCCACCGAGCCACTCGCCGACGGATAGCCGCTGGTAACATCATCGAGGTCAAAGTCGTTGGGGAAATGAGCAATCCCAAGGCTCAACGCCGTGGCGGCCCCACGCCCGAAGGCCGACCGTGCCATCCACTCGACAACAGCAGGCGCCTCCTCTAGATAGTGCCAAACTTCAGTCAACCCACCAGGAATAGCCTCAGTGGGGGACATACCTTGGAGCACGGCCTAGACACACATAGCTTAGGCGGTGGCCATGTTCACCACTGCAGTCACGCATTGTGAGGCATTGTAGGTCTGCACCACTGGGTCGCTTTGACTTATCAGGGCTGCAATGTCAGGAACCCAGCATCACTAAGGATTAACCCGCTCGGGGACTTGCCACATACGAGACAGGAAAGAGGAGATGCTTACCAAGAAGCTTCCGGCAGTTCTCCATCACGTGTTTTTCAAGGGCACCAACGTCACCCTGCAACCCAAGGATAACCGAGTTGGCGGCCTTCCGTTCCTTCTCCACTATGCTGACTGTGGCCTTGTCCCTCTCTTCCGAAGAAATAATCGACGCCTTCGCCTCCTCCAGGTCCTTCACCAGCGAGCCGATTTGCCCCTTCGCTACATCCACTTCAGCAGCCGGGACATATCCCTCACAGGCCTTGGCAATCTCAGCCGGAATCCCATCTACGAAGCAAGGGCAAATAAGGTCAGTCTCGCGTAAGCAACAATAGCTCGAGCTCGCCAAGCGGAACAACAACTCACCAGCAGTTTCCTGGAGTCGTCGATTGGCCTCCAGTGCCACGCGCAGGTCATGCTCCAGGCGCTCCTTCGCGGCTTGCCGATCGGACGATTCCCTTTGAAGGCCCTACGAACATATCAACATTCAACGACCGGATGACTAAAATCTTTAGTGCCTAGCCGCTGAAATTCAGCGACTAGACACTCGAGGACTGGACGACTAAAATCTTAAGTGCCTAGCCGCTGAAATTCAGCGACTAGACACTTGGGGACTGGTGACTAGAAGAGTTTCAATGCCCAACTGCTGAAATTCAGCGATCAATCACTTGGGGACTAGACGTACCTGAATGGCGGCACCAAGCATGCTATGAAGTTCGCTGGCGTCCGTTGAAGGAACCACAAAGGACGTGCGCCCGCGATGCGGCCCAACGTCTTCGTCAACGATCTCTAGAATTTGCAGAGACTGGTTCTCCACTATGGACGGAAACCCTCTTGCCACGAAGTGCAGAAATGATGCAGCCGCCCTCGTCGGGGCGCTAGTCGTTGGGGCCAGCAGTTCTGATGATGGAGCCCTCCTGGCTGGCTCTGATTGGACGGCCGTCACCTCCTCGGCACGGGTATCAGGGTCACCCTCCCTAGTGTTGTCCTCCGTCACGGCATCGGCGACATCTCCTTTCTTCTTCTTCTTTGCGCCTTCAGCAGGCGCGATCTCTGCAATAGGCTTCCTCTTCCTAGAGAGTTCAGCCTCCTCTATAGCAACGACTGGCGGAATCTTAGCCACCGTAGGGCGACCTATCTTCTTGGCACCAGACCTGCGAAATTGCCAAGGTTAGCAAGGGAATCATGCAAGAAAACATCCAAGAACAGAAAAGAGAATACTAGACTGACTTGGAGACCGGAAGGACACGCATTCCCGTGCTAATGTGGGCAGGCTTATCTAGATCCGGGCCCATCTTGCGTGAGATCCCCTTCTCAAAGACACTCGCGGCCCATGACACCGCGGGCTTCTTCGATGACGAAGCTGTGGTCGCAGGAACCTCTGGCCCGGACGACGCGGTCATCCTCGCCGGCTGTGGCGACCTCGACCCCGTAGTTTCAGTAGCACCTGGTTCTGAGACAGCCGGGACCGTTGGCGCAATCGCCACAAGCGGACCTCCGTTTCGACCACCACGTCCACAGCTTCCGATCCCATCATCGGAGTTGTGACCTTAGGGATCTTGGGCGAGGTTCTGGCCACTTCATCGTCCGACTCGTCATCCGACTCGAATGCCACCACCGACCTGGGCAGCGATGCTGCATTCGGTGTCGGCTTCTTCGTGGGCGACTTCGGCTTTCGTGGAGGCTTTGCTGGTGTGGCCATTTGCCACGAGCTATGTTCTTGAAAGATCTCGTCATCGTCATCACGCTCTTCGAGGCTGCGACTCGCCTCGATCTGGCGCTGCTTCTGCATGCGAGTCTTGCGAGTGGTAGGAGCTGGCGGGGGGACCTCACTCTCTTCTTCTTCGGTTTTGGAGGATTCCCCTTTGGTCCCCACTTCGAGTTCCTTGGGAATTTCCTCGTCAAGTGGGGGAAGCCAGCCTTCGAGGACTTGAAATAACTAGGATCGGACAAGGAAAATTGACCCAGTTAGAAATCACGATTGGGCGTTACGAATCGTAGACACAAATTGCATCTGTGCAAACTACGACTATGGACTAAGCGGCGACAGATAAAGGCGTACTACGGGAGCTTCATTCTTCCCGGCTACATACGGGGCGAGCCCAACTGACGTATCAGTGAACTCTGCATCCGTGATCTTCTTCAGGGAAGCCTTGTAGTCCACGGCCTCCCAGGACTCCTTGCTCGTCCTGGAAGGGTCATTCTTCCCCGAGTATTGGTACATCCAATGAGGCTGTGTCGCCAGTGGGACCAGGCGCCGCTCGAGCCAGCAATTATAATGATTGATCGTCACCAATCCCTTATCGATCAGCGCCTGGATTTGGTCCATCATTTCCGCGACGGCCATCCTCTGGTCATCAGGGAGCCTGGCCGTTACCAGTCAGCGAGGTTTGCTCCTTTCCGCGACATACGCGGGAAGCGCCACTTCACCAGAGGGAGTGGACTCCTTGACATAGAACCAACTCTTCTTCCACTCGCTCGCGGCCTTCTTCGGGAGCAGGAGCTTGAAGAAACTCACCTTCGGCTTCAGCTGGAATGTGACACCGCCTGCCGCGAAGACGGGGCCGCCGGATCCGTCGCGCCCGATGCGGCCGTGGAACAGTTCTAGCCACAACGGGAAATAGGGGCGGCATCCAAGGTAACATTCACAGAAGGCGACAAAGATTGCCAACTGCTCGATACTATGTGGACCAAGATCTGATGGCTTGATCGCATAATATGCGTAGAATCGCCGGAAGAGGATGGAGGTGGGGAACCCCAAACCCCTCTCTAGATGGCTCGGGAAGCAAATGAACTCGCCGGCGCGAGGCTTCGGCTTAACCTCGGAGGGAGCGGGGATCCGCAAATTCCCTTTGCAGAGAACCCCCGCATCCTCGAACGATTTGAGTTGCGCAGCGGTACATTTGGATTTCCCCCATAGATCCTTCGGAGGCGCCATTGGGGAGGAGGTAAGGTCGCTCGGTCTAGAAATTCTAGATCACAAGAAGACAAAGAGACTGGGGAGCGTGGGAGTAAGGAATGTGGAAGAAGATCCGTGAACTCCCTCACCACTTTCCGTATAAGGGTAATGCTACCCACCAATCTCGGGATGGCTGTTACCGGCAGTAATTACGCCGAAGTTACCGTTGGGTTACCCAATGGTTAGTTTGACCAAGTCGATGGTCTAGCTTCTTCCACTCGACTCGCTTAGTGGTACGACCGAGATCATTCGGCAAAGGCAGCGACTCAAGCACAAATCCATTCACCAAAGCTGAGACTGAAGACTCGGTAGGAAAATTCTTTCCTTCATTGAGGGAGCCCATCGCCGATTCGACTAGGTGTCCAAATTGGACCTGTTTACTCCGACTGCCAAATGAACACCTATGCTAAATCGACACTGGCCTCGGGGACTACTGATGGGATATACCGAATGGGGTATGCCCAACAGAACATTCCGATTGGGTCAAAGGCCTCGCGAGTGGGCCTGCAGGACGATGACTAGAACGCGACTGAGAAGCAAGCCTGGCGATTGGAGACTGGAGGCCCAGAAGCATAGCTGAAGCCCAGTCGGATTAGGTCAAAACCTTCGAATCCTTAGCTAGTTTGGTTGTAAACACTGTAAACCCTAGCGAGGTACCCCCTATATAAACCTCCCTAGGGTTCTCTCTATGCTCACGGATGGTCATACACCCCTTTGAGCGACTCGCTGCTTAGACACCGAGCTCGCCACCCTTGTAACTCGCCCAGATCCAATACAATCTAGCAGGAGTAGGTCATTACCCTCCGTTGGGCCAAACCTGGGTAAATCCATGTGCATCCGCCCCCATCTCGCTCCGCAGATGGCCGCCAGCTCTCATCCCCAATCATATCAATCGCTACCCCTGGTAGCGACTCCCGTGGTCATTCCCACGACTATTAATATCATCATTAACAGATCTCAGAAGGAAAAAATGAAAGATAAAAAACCGCCGCAAGTTCGAATAAGATGACTGTTGTTGCCAAATATAGTCACATAAAGCCAGGTCCAATATATATGTCATAATAGTACATAATATATATAGATTCATGGACACCACACACCAACAGAGCAAAAAAAAGTTATAGTACCTGACTTAACAAATAGTCATCCTCACAAGAGACCCAAACCCTTCAAAAATGAAAGTAGAGCGGTCAATATGGTTTACAGATTTCCTCATCTTTTGCAGGATCAGGACTGTATGGGCGTGGATAATATGAAATTTCTGTCAGGGCCTCATCTGCTTCTAGAGCCGAATTGAAAAGATTGTCAGCTTCATTCCCACCTGTTCCAAGATCCGGTTTTACACCTGGCCAATCAGCTCATCACCATCCACATCAGGCGACTCAGGAACTAAGTTGTCAGCCACTGATGAGTGCATATTTGCATCATGTTTTACATTATTATTTTGCATTGTAGATGTAGGATCTTGGTATTTTACAGTGCTCGCATGCACATTTTATGTCTATTTTCACCAGGATCAAGACACATGATGGATCCAATGAATATAATTCTTGGAGCAGTTGTACTAAGGATAAAGGAGTCAAAAACAACGTAAATTTCTTATTTGGGAAATATTAATAATACCAGAAGAAAACTAGAAGCGAACACAGGAGGCAGAAGGTTCAACGACCAACTATACAACCGGAGCAAATTTTCCGACCGTATAGCTCCGGCTGTATAGTTGGCACCGCATCCGCCTCCTCAAATAGTTTCACCCCATGCAACTAGTTCAGAGAGACGACATGCAGAACACCGAGAAATCACAGAAACCTTACCTCTGGAAGGCATCTGGAGGGGGAATTCATCTTCGGCCTGAGCAGATCCGGGAGGCTAAGGCATCGATCTTCATCATCCACCGCTGCATCACCACCATCTCCATCCATCCCTATATCTTGTCTAGATCTTTTTGTAATTTTTGTACTTAATGGGGATTTATACAAGTACTATTCATCTATGATAGATTTTGTTGTTATTGCCATGATGTTGATTGCCTCCATGTCTGAGTAGATCATTAGTTCTTGGGGAGATGGAGAAACCATAGTATGAGATTGAAATAAGATAAAGTTTATCATGATATTCTGATGGGTTCGTAACATGGAAAACAAAAAATTTCTACCACAAGAACGAACAAAACCTAGATCTAATCGAGATAAAAGCCAAGATATAATCTACTAGACATGAGCAATGAGATAGATCGGTACTAAACCTCGTAGAACCAAAAGCGTTCACAAGATTCGATCTCGTGGATGATGTAGTCGATCACTTGCCGATCTCAAGATCGTGTGGACGATCCTTCTGGCGCCGCGTTCCGGCAGCGCTTCCGCAGACGGTCATACATGTGGAGTCGAAGCAAACCTTCCTCTCCCCATTCCAGCGAGCAGCGGAGGTAGTAGATCTTCTCCACGGAATCCCAGCAGCACGACGGCGTGGTGGTGGTGGTGGAGATGAGAAATCTGGAGGGCTTCGCCTATGCCTCTGCAGAAGAAACGTGGAGGAGAGAGGCGGCTGAGAGAGATTGTTATGAGATAAGGTGCAAGAGGGGGCGCCCCTCCCTTCTATTTAAGGGAGGGAGGCGCTGGGAGGAGTCCTAGTAGGACTCCCCTCCTTGGGCCGGCGGTGGGAAGGGGGGAGGAATCCTCCTCCCCCATGAATCCGTGTCTAGCCCCACTTGGACTCCCTTGATCCTTTCTTGGTTTTCAAGTAAACTCCAAGAAATCCTCTAGAACCTTCCAGAACATTCCGAAACCTTCTAGAATCTCCATACGAACACTCCGGAACATTTCCTAACTTAGAAAATGATTCCCAATATATGAATCTTATTCTCCGGACCATTCTGGATCTCCTCATGATGTCCCGGATCCATTCCGAGACTCCGAACAACATTCGGTCTTCAACGCAAATTCCATATCTACTTCAGACAACTTCGAATCTTAAGTGTCTCACCCTACGGTTCGTGAATATGCAGACACCTCTCCCATCAATAACCATCAGCGGGATCTGGAGATCCATAACGGCTCCCACATACTCAACGATTACTTCGTGATCGATTGAACCAATTAACATACGAAACCAATTCCCTTTGTCTCGCGATATTCTACTTATCCGAGGTTTGATCGTCAGTATCTTCATACCTAGTTCTTCCTCGTTACTGATAAGTACTCTTTACTCGTTCCATGTTATGTCATCCCTTGTGACCTAGTCACATGCTTGCAAGCTATCTAGATGACATTCCACCGAGAGGGCCCAGAGTATATCTATCCGTCATATGGATGGACAAATCCCAATCTTGGTCTATGCACTTCAACACATACTTTCAGAATACCCAATGACACCTTTATAACCGCCCAGTTACGAAGCGGTGTTTGATGTCATCAAAGTACCCATCCAGTGATGGTGATTAACATAACCTCATGGTCGAAGGATTAGGTTACTATGTATTTCAAAGGTTACAGCAATACGAACTTAATGACTTGATCTTATGCTACGCTTACTATGGGTGTGTGTCCATCATATCATTCTCCTAATGATATAACCTTGTTATTGATCACATCCAATGTCTATGATCAGGAAACCATGATCATCAATCAATCAACAAGCTAGTTCAACAAGAGGCTTACTAGGGACTCTTTTATGTTTACAAAACACACAAGTATTAGTGTTTCCTAATAATACAATTATAGCATGGGATGTAAACATTCATCATAAACACAAAGATATAATAATAACCTCTTTTATTATTGCCTCTTGGGCATATCTCCAGATCTCCCACTTGCACTAGAGTCAATAATCTAGATTACATGGTAATATACCGAACACCCATGGCATTACGGTGTTGGTCATGCTTTGCTCTAGGGAGAGGTTTAGTCAGCGGATCTACATTACATTCAGTGTGTACTTTGCAAATCTTTATGTCACCATCTTGGACATACTCACGAATAGCATGAAAATGTAGCTTGATGTGCTTCAGCTTGCTATGTGACCTTGGCTCCTGTGCATTAGCTATGGCACCTGTGTTGTCACAGTAGATGGCCATCGGGTCTAACGCACTGGGAACCACGCCAAGTTCAGTAATGAACTCCTTCATCCATATGCCTTCTTGTGCAGCCTCCGAAGCAGCTATGTATTCCGATTCAGTTGAAGATTTCGCCACAACGCTCTGCTTGGCACTCCTCCAGCTTATTGCAGCACCATTCAAAATAAATCATTATCCGGTGTGTCTTCGAGTCATCTGGATCGGTGTTCCAACTAGCATCAGTGTAACCATTTACAACAAGCTGTTCATCACCTCCATAAGAAAGAACCATATCCTTAGTCCTATTCAGGTACTTTAGGATATTCTTGACCGCTGTCCAGTGTTCCATTCCAGGATCACTTTGATATCTGCTAGTCAAACTAACAGCATGTGCTATATCCGGTCTCGTACACAGCATGGCATACATGATAGAACCTATGGCCGAGGCATAGGGAATTTTATTCATCTTTTCTCTATCTTCTGCAGTAGCTGGACTTTGAGTTTTACTCAAGGTCTTACCTGACAACATGGGCACAAACCCTTTCTTGCTCTCTTCCATTCTAAACTTCTTTAGAACTTTGTCTAAGTATGTACTTTGTGAAAGCGCTATTAGGCGTCTTGATCTATCTCTATAAATCTTGATGCCTAGAATATATGCCGCTTCGCCAAGATCCTTCATCGAAAAACTATTATTCAAATAGGTTTTGACGCTATTAAGAAGTTCTATATCATTCCCAATCAACAATATGTCATCTACATATAGTACTAGGAATACTACAGAGCTCCCACTCACTTTCTTGTAAATACAAGCTTCTCCATAAGTTTGCATAAATCCAAAGTTTTTGATTACTTTATCAAAACGTTGATTCCAACTCCGGGATGCTTGCTTCAGTCCATAAATGGAGCGCTGAAGTTTGCATACCTTGTCAGCATCTTTAGGATCGACAAAACCCTTGGGTTGTACCATATACAACTCTTCCTCAAAGTCACCATTAAGGAACGCCGTTTTGACATCCATCTGCCAAATTTCATAATCGAAATATGCAACGATTGCTAACATAAGCCTCACAGACGTTAGCTTCGCTACAAGTGAGAAAGTCTCATTGTAGTCAACTCCTTGAATTTGTCGGAACCCTTTCGCGACAAGTCGAGCTATATAGACGGTAACATTACCATCAACATCTGTTTTTCTTTTGAAAATCCATTTGTTCTCGATAGCCTTTCGGCCATCCGGTAAGTCCACCAAAGTCCATACTTGGTTTTCGTACATGGATCCCATTTCAGATTTCATGGCTTCTAGCCATTTGTCGGAATCTGGGCTCACCATAGCTTCTTCATACGTCGCAGGGTCATCAGTGTTGTCCACTAACATGACGTTCAAGGAAGAGTCATACCACTCAGGAGTGGTACGAACCCTTGTTGACCTGCGAGGTTCAGTAGTAACTTTGTTCAAAGTTTCATGATCATCATCATTAGCTTCCTCTCCAGTTGGTGCAGGCGGCACAGAAACAACTTCCGGTGTTGCGCTACTCTCAACTCCGAAAGAAGGTTCAATAACCTCGTCGAGTTCTACTTTCCTTCCAGTCACTTCTTTCGAGAGAAATTCCTTCTCCAGAAAGGATCCATTCTTAGCAACGAAAACTTTGCCTTCGGATCTATGATAGAAGGTATACCCAATTGTTTCTTTAGGGTATCCTATGAAGACGCATTTCTCCGTTTTTGGTTCAAGCTTATCAGGCTGTAACTTCTTTACATATGCTTCGCAACCCCAAACTTTAAGGAACGAGAACTTAGGTTTCTTACCAAACCACAATTCGTACGGTGTCGTTTCAACGGATTTAGATGGTGCCCTATTTAAAGTGAATGCGGCTGTCTCTAATGCATAGCCCCAAAATGATAACGGTAAATCTGTAAGAGACATCATAGACCGAACCATATCTAAGAGAGTTCGATTACGATGTTCGGACACACCATTCTGTTGTGGTGTTCCGGCGGTGTCAAGCTGAAAGTATTCCACATTTCTTTAAATGCATGCCAAACTCATAACTCAGATATTCACCTCATGATCGAACGAAACTTAATCTTCTTGTTATGATGATTTTCCACTTCACTTTGAAATTCCTTAAACTTCTCGAAAGTTTCGGACTTATGTTTCATGAAGTAGACATACCCATATCTACTCAAGTCATCCGTGAAAGTGAGAACATAACGATATCCACCATGCGATGCTACACTCATTAGACCGCACACATCGGTATGTATTATTTCCAATAATTCTGTAGCTCGCTCCATTATTCCAGAGAATGGAGTCTTAGTCATTTTTCCCATTAGACATGCTTCGCATCTTTCAAGTGATTCAAAATCAAGTGATTCAAGAAGTCCATCAGAATGGAGTTTCTTCATATGCTTCACTCCAATGTGACCAAGACGACAGTGCCACATGTATGTAGAATTATCATTTAGTTTTATTCGTTTAGCATCTATGTTGTGAACATGTGTATCACTACTATCGAGATTTAATAAGAATAAACCATTTATCTCAGGTGCATTACCATAAAAGATATTACTCATAGAAATCGAACAACCTTTATTCTCAGACTTAAAAGAGTAACCGTCTCGCAATAAACAAGATCCAGATATAATGTTCATGCTTAACGCAGGCACCAAATAACAATTATTTAAATTTAAAACTAATCCCTATGGTAGATGCAGAGGGAGCATGCCGACGGCGATCACATCAACCTTGGAGCCATTTCCAACGCGCATCGTCACCTCGTCTCTTGCCAGTCTTCGTTTATTCCAGACTCTGTTTGAGTTACAAATATGAGCAACCGAACCAAAGATCAAATACCTGTGCACTACTACGATTACTAGTAAGATACACATCTATAACATCTATATCGAATATACCTTTCTTCTTGATGTTGCCGTTCTTCAGATCCGCTAGGTATTTGGGGCAGTTACGCTTCCAGTGACCAGCACCCTTGCAGTAGAAGCACTCAATTTCAGGTTTAGGACCAGCCTTGGGCTTCTTAGCGGTCTGAGCTTTCTTGCCGTCCTTCTTGAAGTTGCCCTTGTTCTTAGGCTTTCCCCGTTTCTTGAAATTGGTGGTCTTATTGACCATCAACACTTGGTGTTCTTTCATGATCTCCACTTCAGCAGTTTTCAGCATGGACGATAGTTCAGGCAACGTCTTGTTCATGCAAAGGCATATTGTAGTTCATCACAAAGTTCTTGTAACTTGGTGGCAGTGATTGGAGGACACGGTGAATCCCCAATTCATTAGGAATCGGTATCCCCAACTCTCGGAGTTTGTTTGCGTGCCCAGACATGGTGAGCACATGCTCGCTAACAGAGCTACCCTCTTCCATCTTGCAGGTAAAGAACTTCTCGGAAGCTTCATAGCTTTCCATGGCCGCGCGAGTATCAAATATGAGTTTGAGCTCCTCAATGATTTCAAATGGGTCATGGTGCTCAAAACGCTTTTGAAGCTCTGATTCTAAACCGTCTGAGGATGGCACATCAGCTGTGGAGTAGTGATGTTTCAGTGGCATAAACATTCTTACGTCATCGGTGGCATCTTCGGTGGGTCACCTAGCGGTGCTTGAGCACATAGGTCATGACCAGCCACGAGGGCGATCTTGATCCACGGAACCAGTCCGTGAAATTGCTTCCATTGTTCTTAAGCTTTTCTTTCTCTAGGAACGCATTGAAATTGATGGAAACGTTCGCCATAATCTACAACATATTTGCAAGTAGTTAAGACTAAGTTTATGATAAATAGTGTTCTAATTTAATTCTTAAATCAACTAGGTGAACTCCCACTCAAAACAACATCCCTCGCAGTTGTTTTAGTGATTACACGAACCAAATCCACTACACCAAGTCCGATCATCACGTGAGATGATGTAGCTTCATCGGCGAACAATCTTCATGTTCATCATATCAATCATATGACTCATGCTCTACCTTTCGGTATTCCGTGTTCCGAGACCATGTCTGTACATGCTAGGCTCGTCAAGATTAACCTTAGTTTCCGCATGTGCAAATCTGGCTTGCACCCGTTGTATGCACACGTAGAGTCTATCGCACCCGATCATCACGAGATGCTTCGAAACGACGAGTCTTAGCAATGGTGCCAACTAAGGACGAACACTTTATTACTTGATATTTAGTGAGAGGGATCATCTTATAATGCTACCGTCGCGATCTAAGCAATACAAGATGCATAAAGGATTAACATCACAGGCAATTCATAATTAGTGTGATATGATATGGCCCTTTCTTCTTATGCCTTCGATCTCCATCTCCAAAGCACGGACATGATCTCCATCATCACCAGCATTGCGTCAAGGTTCGTGGCACCGCTTCATGGTTGTTCATCTTCACTAGCAACTATTACAACTACTTGGAACAAAGCTATTACAAGATGAATAGACACGCAGGTCTTAACAAAATTGAAGACAACCATTAGGCTCCTGCCGGTTGCCATATTACAACAAGGATCATTGCAAACATCAAATACAATCACAATCACATGTAGTCCATATGACATCACAAAACCCCTGCAAAAACAAGTTAGACGCCTCTAACTTTATTTGCAAGTTTTACGTGGCTTGGGGCTTTCGACTAAGAACGCATCTTACCTACGAAACTGAACCATAACGTTGATACAAGTGCTATCAAGTGCAAAGTGTAGATTTGATCTATACTATGATGGGAGAGACAGACACCCTCAAAGCCACTTGTGCAATACGAGTTGCACGTCAAGCGTGGAGCAAGTCTCATGTACGATGACATGTAATGTTAGCCCGAGCCGCTTCATCCCACCATACCGCAAAATGCAAAGTACACACATAGCAAAAGACGGCACGAGCACCAACGCCCACAACATCATTGTGTTCTACTCGTGCAATAGATCTACGCATAGACAAGGCGCTGATACCACTGATGGAAAACAAAAAATTTCTACCGCAAGAATGAACAAAACCCAGATCTAATCTAGATAAAAGCCAAGATCTAATCTTCTAGACATGAGCAACGAGATAGATCGGTACTAACCCTCGTAGAACCGAAAGTGTTAACGAGATTAGATCTCGTGGATGATGTAGTCGATCACTTGCCGATCTCAAGATCATGTGGACGATCCTTCCGGCGCCGCGTTCCGGCAGCGCTTCCGTAGACGGTCACACGTGCGGAGTCGAAGCAGACCTTCCTCTCCCTGTTCCAATGAAAGCGGAGGTACTAGATCTTATCCACGTAATCCCAGCAGCTCGACGTGGTGGTGGTGGTGGAGATGAGAAATCTGCAGGGCTTCGCCTATGCCTGTGCAGAAGAAACGTGGAGGAGAGAGGCGGCTGAGAGAGATTGTTATGAGACAAGGTGCAAGAGGGGGCGCCCCTCCCTTCTATTTAAGGGAGGGAGGCGTGCCTAGGACTCCCCTCCTTGGGCCGGCGGTGGGAAGGGGGGAGGAATCCTCCTCCCCCATGAATCCGTGTCTAGCCCCACTTGGACTCCCTTGATCCTTTCTTGGTTTTCAAGTAAACTCCAAGAAATCCTCTAGAACCTTCCAGAACATTCCGAAACCTTCTAGAATCTCCATACGAATACTCCGGAACATTTCCTAACTTAGAAAATGATTCCCAATATATGAATCTTATTCTCCGGACCATTCTGGATCTCCTCATGATGTCCCGGATCCATTCCGAGACTCCGAACAACATTCGGTCTTCAACGCAAATTCCATATCTACTTCAGACAACTTCGAATCTTAAGTGTGTCACCCTACGGTTCGTGAATATGCAGACATGATGAAGACACCTCTCCCATCAATAACCATCAGCGGGATCTGGAGATCCATAACGGATCCCACATACTCAACGATTACTTCGTGATCGATTGAACCAATTAACATACGAAACCAATTCCCTTTGTCTCGCGATATTCTACTTATCCGAGGTTTGATCGTCAGTATCTTCATACCTAGTTCTTCCTCGTTACTGATAAGTACTCTTTACTCGTTCCATGTTATGTCATCCCTTGTGACCTAGTCACATGCTTGCAAGCTATCTAGATGACATTCCACCTAGAGGGCCCAGAGTATATCTATCCGTCATATGGATGGACAAATCCCAATCTTGGTCTATGCACTTCAACACATACTTTCAGAATACCCAATGACACCTTTATAACCGCCCAGTTATGAAGCGGTGTTTGATGTCATCAAAGTACCCATCCAGTGATGGTGATTAACATAACCTCATGGTCGAAGGATTAGGTTACTATGTATTTCAAAGCTTACAGCAATACGAACTTAATGACTTGATCTTATGCTACGCTTACTATGGGTGTGTGTCCATCATATCATTCTCCTAATGATATAACCTTGTTATTGATCACATCCAATGTCTATGATCAGGAAACCATGATCATCAATCAATCAACAAGCTAGTTCAACAAGAGGCTTACTAGGGACTCTTTTATGTTTACAAAACACACAAGTATTAGTGTTTCCTAATAATACAATTATAGCATGGGATGTAAACATTCATCATAAACACAAAGATATAATAATAACCTCTTTTATTATTGCCTCTTGGGCATATCTCCAACATATTCATCGTTGTGCCTCTCATTGGGACTTGATGGAGGGAACTACTTGTTGGTAGACGGAGGAGTGCTAGCACTTACAGTGACTATAAAGCTGTTGGCACCCCTTACGCATCAACTTGGGAAACCGAGGAAACTCACGGAACACTATCCATGCCATGGGATATGTCCTACGGATTACGTCCCTTAATAGCGCAATAATTCGATTGATGTCGATTGCTGACTACTGTGGTTATGAGGTAAGGGTTAAACTTTTTAGTTAGACTTTGACAAGTACAGCTCTCTCATGGTATAGGTCTCTACCCCGTGGGGGGTCACTACTACTTGGGATAATCTTGCCTGTGAATTTCTAGCAAAATATTATCTGTTATCAAAATCTTTTGGAATCAGGCGTCTTATAATGGCTTGGAGGAATCACTCGAATGAAGGACTAGTAAGAGCTTATATAAGATTTAAAGATTTACTACGTCTATGTCCTCATCATGATTTACTTGAATGGTATTTATTGCATATCTTTTATGGCGCGTTAATCGAACCCCGTAAAATTGAATTAGACTCTTTCACAGAAGGAGCCTTTATGAATCTTCCTATACCTAAAGCTTGGGCTTTACTTAATAGAATTCATGATCATAGAGTTTCATGGAATTTTGGTCTAGGAAGTGAAGGATGCATACAAATAGAACATGATTGTATTCATGACTATAATAAAAAGGCCATGTTAAAGAATTATCTAAATAACTTTATTTGTATTTAGATCTTGTGTTGAAAGTTGTTAAAGCTTTTACAGAACATATCAAAGCTCTGAAAGAGGGACCGGTCAAATATGATCCACCACCCGAACCTGAAAAGAAAAGAGAAGATAAAGCAACACTGGCCTCCCTAACACTGCACAAAAGCATATTCTTGAATATGAATAGGTCAAAGCAGTACAGGAGAAGAAAGAGGAAGAAAGTATGCTAGAAGTCGTGGAACATCTGGAAGAAACCAAAGATGAAGAGGTAACCAAGGAAGAAATTATGGCTATGTATGCACATTTTAACATAGTTGAACTTGATGAAGAGACTTATGTATTGGTTGAAAGTAAAACCAAGGTAAAATATGTGGGTAAGCCTATTCTTCCCTGCATATTTAAAGAAACCTCGCATTACGGTTTATGTGATGTTGGTACCGAAGTTAATGTTATATCTTATGATTTCTACTTATAAATAAAAGAAGAAATAGAACCGGCTACAATTGAAAATGCTGATATGACAATTATGTTAGCCAATAAAAATCTTAGAATTCCAATGTGAGTTGTTGAAGATGCAACTGTCACAATTGGCAATAAAAACTTTCCTATCGATTTTGTAGTTGTTGATATGCTAGCTGAAACTCTTTGCCCAATTATATTTGGAAGGAACTTTTTAGGTGATATAGGTCCCTATGTTAATTTCAAGAAGGAGATTATGTCTCTTAAGCTTGGGGGAACAAAAAATAAATTCCACTTTTCCAAATTTAAAGACAGGCCTCCACAAATATAAGAAGAAGAGGAAGAGAGAACTATTGAGGAAATGGCGGCTCTTTTCTTTAGTAACAAAGAAGAAGAAATAAATGAAGATCCAAATTATGAAGATATAGTTATGGAGGACAACTCCCTAGAAGAACTAGAAGATGAATTTGATTCACTTCCCATTATGGGACCTCCAACCGACGAGGCTATTGAAGAGCCAGAAAAGAGAGGGGATGAGGACCCCAGAGTTGAAGACTCTACCAGAAAATCTTAAATACGGGTTTCTAGATGATACGAATAAATTTCCTGTTATTATTAGTGCTAAACTTTCAGGAGAAGAAGAAGAAGAACTCATGAAGATACTTAAGGAACATCGCAAGGCCTTTGGGTACTCAATGGATGACTTGAAGGGCATCAATCCCATGATAGCCGTCCATCGAATATTCATGGAAGAAGGTGCTAAACCAGTTGCAGAATTTAATAGAAGATTGAAGCCTGAAATGAAAGAAGTGGTAAGAAAAGAAATTGTACGCCTACTGGATGCATATATAGTCTATCCTGTTAAAGAAAGTGAATGGGTAAGTCATGTTCATTGTGTCCCTAAGAAGGGTGGTTTTATTGTTGTTCCTAATGAAAACAATGAATTGATACCTACTAGAACTATTGTTGGGCATAGAATGTGCATGGACTTTAGAAAATTAAATAAAGAAACTAGGAAAGATCATAGATCAAACTTTAGAAAGGTTAGCAAACCATACTCATTTTTGCTACTTGGACGGATACTCTAGTTTTTCTCAAATAGTTATTCATCCGGATGACCAACTTAAAACAACTTTTATTAGTCCTTATGGTTTACATGCTTTCCGACGTATGCCTTTTGGTTTATGTAATGCTCCAGCTACTTTTCAAAGATGCATGACTAATTTTTTTGCAGATTTTATAGAACTTGAAGTATTTATGGATGACTTTTTTGTCTATGGAACTTCGTTTACTAGTTGCTTGGATAATCTCAAAAGAGTTTTGTAGTGTTGTGAAGAAACTAATCTTGTTCTAAACTGGGAGAAATGCCATAGAGATTATACTTGGACACAAGGTATTATGTAAGGGAATTGAAGATGATATAGCTAAGGTTGAGGCAATAGAGAGAATGCCACAACCTAGGGATATTACAGGTATATTAGAAGTTTCCATGGGCATGTGGGTTTTTATAGAAGGTTCATTAGAAAGTTCTCTAGAATATCTAAACCTTTGACTAACCTCTTGCAAAAGGGAGTAAGATTTAATTTTGATGATAAGTGTCTTGAAGCCTTTGATAAACTCAAAAATGCTTTATATCGTGCTCCCATCATTAAACCACCTATCTAGGATACAACCTTTGACTTAATATGTGAACCTAGTGATGATGTTGTAGGAGTAACTCTGGGACAACATATTGGTTGTAGATTTAACATTATACATCATGCTAGTAGAACTCTAAATGGTGCTCAGAAGAATTACCCTAAAGAAGAAAGGGAACTTTTTGCTGTTTTTTTCTCTTGTGATAAATTTCATTCTTACATAGTTGATGCAAAGGTAAGATTCCATACAGATCGTGATGGTTTAAAAGAACTCCTTGAGAGAAAAGACCATAAGCCAAGACTGATCCGTTGGATTCTTTCACTTCAAGAATTTGAGTTGCAGATTATGTAGAGGCACGAAATAAAGATGTTAGATGCAGTGTCCATAATTGCCCAACAAGACACCAATCTTGGTGAGAGGAACCTTAGTCCTGGTGATTTTCGTTTACAAGAATTATTCAATGAATTAAGGTTAATTCCTCGAAGAGATAAGAAGTCTTTGTTGTTGGAGGAACTTTTCATCCCCGAATAAATAAATGGTAAGTGCAAGGTAAGTGTTCTTACCCAAATAAGTGATTTGTTTTCACCATTTTTACTTTTGAAAATTCTACCTTTGAATTCCTTGTGTTTTTTGAAGTTTTAGAGGGGTTTACCAACTATACGGGCGGAACTATACGGCTGGAGAGGAAGCTCCCGCCGTATAGTTGGTCGTTAAACTCTCTGTATCATATTTGTGAAATTGTTTTTGATATCTGAGCCTATACGGTCACAACTATACGACTGGATCCAATATTCTGGCCGTATAGTTGGTCGTTAAACTCTCAAATAGTTTTGCTTTTTGGTGTTTGTATCTATACGGTCACAACTATACGATCGGAGCCAAAATTCTGGCCGTATAGTTGGTCGTTAAACTCTCAGACACTTTTGCTTTCTGGTGTCTGTATCTATACGGTCGCAACTATATGACCAGAGCCAAAATTTCGGTCGTATAGTTGGTCATTAAACTCTCACACACTTTTGATTTTTGGTGTTTGTATCTATACAGTCGCAACTATACGACCGGAGCCAAAATTCCGGCCATATAGTTGGTCATTAAACTCTCAGACACTTTCCATTTGTCTTTTTGTGTGTTCATAAAAAAACGTTATTGTCGGTTCCAAGTCATGATTTAATCGACCTAGACTCGAGGTATTTGGAAATATCTGCCCGGAACCAACTATACGGCCGGAGCTATACGAGCCACGCGCGTATAGTTGGTCGTTACGCGGCATGACTCTTCCAAATCCGTGATTTCTTTCCCTGTTTTGTTAAGATTCTTTTCCTGGGCGACAATTTGGTGTTTATCGCGAGTTTTACAACCTCTGATCCCTCTTATATACTCCCATTGTCTCACTAATCATAATCTACAGGAACCAATCGAGCAATGCGATATCCCGTCCCAGGCCACGGAAAACCCATGGGGCTCATTGCTCCTTCTAGGGACCGCTCCAGCAGCTCGTCCATGGAAGATGATGATGAGGAGGTGGAGAGGTTTAGCCCGAGAGATCGATTGGGCAGCGATGAAGAAAGCTCAACAAGAGAGAGAAGATCACAAGCCACATGGAAAAGGGCGTGTGGAGATGGTCAAGTTCATCACCACGGATCCAAGGGCACACAAGCGTAAGGAATTATCTAATATTGGTGTAGGTGCTAGCAAGGGAGCGAAGGCACCACCCTCGAAGACAACCATTGGTGCTTGTATGAAGGTTAATCCCCAAGAAGAGTGGAGGTACGGTTTCCACTTCCCTGATCCATCAATTATGGATGAGAAAGAAGAAGTTGTCTCGGGTACCAAGGATCGCGTGCGGGCATTGTAGATATATATCATAAGAAGGAGATACTCCATTGTGTTGAAGTCCGCCACTGTCTCAATGAGATGGAGAAGAAGGAAGACCTCCTTCCATTGGTGACTAAGCTCGCAGATAGAGTGGACACTCTGCAATCTGATCTGTGTAGGTGCTACAGCCGCATAACTGCTTTGGAGGAGACCAACAAGAATCTACGCACCGCGGTGTTACATTCCATGGTGCCACAGTGACCTACAACAAATCACAGTATCAAATAATCGCAAGGGATTATTTGATCCCGCCTAGCTTGATTCCAAGCTTGGGGAGAGCTTTAAGACCTTGTAATCTATCTTATAAGTTTGACATTACCGTTTTTGCATTAGTTCAAACTAGCATTAATGTTTGCATCATTAGAATTCCCTTCAGGAATAGTCGATCCTTTTTATGAAATTCCGAGTTTATTATAATATATGGAGCAATATGATGTCTGCAAGAGCACAGATCGTTTGTAGCTAGTTTCGAAGTTTAGATATCGATCCCACAGGGAGCCCAAAGGCAAAAGTTTATAGGTGAAGTCTCTGTCACACCTGAAGTTGTCACAGGTCTTCGAGTGAATTGACTGCAAGTGTTGAAAATAGGAATGGGCTTTTGATTAAATGAGATGTATTTAAAAGAGCTAAAATGTAAACTTCAAAAATATAAAGCATAAAAGTAAAGAACGGCTTAGTTGTTTGTTGTTTTCTACAGATGGCAAAGAAGGCACGGGGAGATTCAATTCATGGTGATAGTGACTGTGCTAGGTGGATGAGTGATAAATGTAACAGTTATAATCTTATAAACATATGTGTAGGTGAGAAACCCATAATTTAGCCGGAAATCCTCTTGGTAGATTTCATCCCAACTTCAATAATCCTACTAGCCTATTACCAAAACCATGGTCAGACACTAGACGATTAAGACCCTTCAGGTTGCTTAGTGATTAAGCTCCTTGGATCAGACTAATGCAATAATCATAGTGGTTAATCGTTATCCTTGAGTCAATTAGCTTTCCATTGATATCCCCGTGTCACCCGGGAGTCGCTGGTCCACTAGCGAACAAGATCTTATCTATGTAGAACAAAGTATCATGTTGTCTGGGCCCTTAATTAGACAACAAGCATTAGGCATCCCACAGATAGTCAAGCACACATAATATAGTAATTAGAATCAATCACAAACTAATGGAAAATATGAAGGCACATCTCATCTCACCAATCCCCTACATCTCCCATGCCCAAAGGAATTACTCAGACATGAGATAAGAATGGATCATCAATATAATTGAATAAAGGGAATTCGTGTTTGTATTACCATGGAGATCCACAATAAGAATAGAAAAATATCCAACACAACTCAAGATGAGAAGAAACAATCTCAAACCCTAGTCTTGCAAGGTGGAGATCCCTCTCTCTCAAGTACAAGTAGTGGCTATGGGGGTGTATTGGCTAGGAGGTTGAAGATCATGGAGCGAGATGAAGAACGTCTTCCCCTTCTTCTCTAGATCTCTTCTTTCTCCCTTCTGGATGGTATGGCGGCTGTTGTGTTGTGTTTTCGTCCTTGGTCCCTTCATGGAAGTTTTCCCTTTTGACAAGATAGAGGCGGCGGCAACTATACGGTGGGAACTATACGGACGGAAAATTTTCCCCGCCGTATAGTTGCTCGTTAAAGCTTATGTGAGCTCCCCTCGCGTGCTTCCAAAGTGAGACTCGCTTGTTTTCCCTAGAATATTGTGTTTCTCTAGTTAAATCCTTCTATTGACGTTCAGAACCTGAAACACACATAAAAACCAAGTTTTCTTCTCTACCAAAGTATTAGCGTTAGGTAAAGCCAAAAAACGATCAAATCCGAGAGAAAACCATCAAATAAAGCCATAAAAAATGTGTCGAATCTCACAGCTATCAACTCCCCAAGCTTAGATGTTTCTCGGCCTCGAGTGACAAGGAAATAAGGAGGAATAGCGGAGATTCAAGACTGAAAATAAAGGAACTCAAGAGTTTGAATTGGTGTCAAATTCTTTTTTTCATAATCCCTGCAATCTTAAATATGATCATACAATTATTCACAAGATTGCACTGAGTCCACTTCCTAACCACGTATATCTTGTTAGCAAATAAATCATATGCCCAAGCAAGTGCCGAAAGTTTAGCTAGGAAAGTGAGATAAATTCTTTTGGTGCCTCTCTTTAGAGAGATGAAAACTTTTTGTTCTTATTTGTTTAACAATTAGGAGTACTCAAGTTGGCATCAAAGCATGTAATTTAAGAACAAATCATCTATTCCATGTCAAAATTTCAATACTATCAAAGCACCTCTTTCTTTTCTTTTGCCTTTCAAAAAATTTAGCTCTTTCATAGAGAAATCATGCCACTATTTTATCATGTTTAATTGGGCTGTGTTGTGCACTCATGACCATGCCAATAAATAATTGTTGAGCAATAATGGGCCAGAGGAGTACTACAAACGTGAAACCATGAGGAGACTAAACTTTTTAATCGTCATAGCATTGCTGCTACAAACGTTTACATAACTCAATTACCAAAATCAAGTGGTTTCCCACATTTAGATCGTTCGTTGGCCAGCGGAGTTAGTAGTTCCCCATGGAGCATGACAGAGTTGTAATGACACGCGTAAAACAATATCTTACGATAATTATTAGAAAAAGTAGTGGCATAATTTCTACTACTTCGAAGCATCCATTTTATCAAACAATTTAAATCAAAGGTACTATCAAGTCTATCTATATTAAGCTCAAATGGAATGGAGTAGTTCTAAAATTAAATTCTTTGGGCGAAGCATGGACTCAAGTCAACTTCAGATTCTTTTTCTTGTTGTAAAAATGTAGGAAGTATTTTTAACCAAGTTCTTTGCTCATTGTTTCATCGATAAATAGGAGACACTAGCAAAGGAATATAATTTATAGGATAACAAGCTAAGTGGGGAGCGATCTTAGTGCAAGTGAGTGAATAATTGTAGGGTCAATTTAAGGTTGCAGAAAGAATGATGAAAGGAATGTGATACCTCTTCTAACTTGCTTCATTCTTGTATTTGAGTCGTACCTCCTCTATGCTTTCCCTATTGCCAAGTCACCTGAAATTAAGCAATCTACGAGAGAAAGAAAGAAACGAACTTGCGAATAAAGTTACAACTAAATTTTTTGTATTTTCGGTTTAGAAATGCAAAGATGGAAATAAACATGTAAATTTGAAGAAATAAAATAAATCAAAAGAAGAAATGAAAATATGAATGCAACATTTTGAGGTTTTCAAACCTCCCCCAAGCTTAGATGATTGCCAGGCTCAGATGTTGCCGTCATTTGGTGGCTGGTGAGGATACTACTGGTAGAAGTTGGGGAAGTGGGTCATGAAGTGACTGAAGTTGTGAGTCAAAGTATTCACATCTTCATTCACATCCTGAAGAGTGTGGTAGATCTCCCTAATGCGCTGGTTGAGCTGCTGGAACTCCTGATAGGGGACGTAGATGTACCCCTATTGTGGCTGATTGGGCCACGGGTCCCAAGCTCCTCCTTGCTGCTGCTTTCCCTCCCAAGCAGGGTTGTGTCCTTGATCTTCCTCCTTCTCCTGCTCCTCATCATCCTGCTGCCCTTCATCTTCCTCTTCCTCGGGATGGAGCTTGGCCAATATCTCCATCACTTGGTCCTTGGTGAGGATCCAAGTGTCCTTCTCCACAATCAAGAAGGCTTGTGGGCAGGGAAACTGAACATGCTCACCCTGTGCATCACCAAGATAACTAAATTGATATGCTCAAAGCCACCGGTTAGCATGGTAAATACCAAGGAAGCCACAAGCAGTCAAATATTTGACGTCCATGAGTTTCGAGCCATCAACAGGTTCCATAACAGGTAGTACAATGTTTAATGCATAGGCAAGGTGGGTTACCAATCCACCAATGCGAATATCACCCTTGGTCTTGTTGCTTTGGTGGCGGAAGTGCTGGATGAGTAGAGCTGCAGGACTAGGGCTCTGTGGTGAAGTAGGGAAGAGAGCCTTGGTGATCATGGCCATGTCCGCATTGGCCATGGAGCCTGTGTCACCCCTTCCTAGTAGTGTGTTGGCATGGAACAGAGCGTAGTAGCGGATGGTTGGGTTCTGAATGGTGGACATCTTCTCCTGATAAAAGTGCTTGCCACCATTAACAGAAATAACCTCCCAAGTCTCTCCACTTGTGACGCTATAGAGGTTAGTAACATTGGGGTCCCTAGTATGAGGGAAGCTGAAAGCATTGCAAAATTCTTCGAAACTTACGTCATAGTGTTGTCGGTTCATGGTGAAGCTTATCATGCACAAATTACCTTTCTCCCTATGGTCTTAGTAGAAGGAGGAAAGGAACTTGTGGGTGTCGTGGCTTCCGAAGCCAAGTACCACAACCCCGCCTTGCTGCACATGAGGTCGATATCCCATTCGACCCTGCCGTGGTGAGGAAGTTGTGGCTGTCCCAACATGTGGGCAGCACCTTCCTCGATGAGACAATGTCCAACTTGGAATTGCACGGAGCTCGAGACCCCGAGCTTGAGCCCTCACCCCGTTGGCGCTTGCTCGAACGAAAAAGGTTACCGATCATCGTGATGTACTGAAAAAATTCACCATAAAACCTTAGGAATATAGTTTCTATATGCTATATGAACGATTCTACGTGGAAAAATTCAATCCTAACATGAGAAATTAATAGGAAAAACAAAATAAGTTTGAGTTCATCCACTAGATCAATGTGAGAGCTTCAACCATGGAAATCTGAAATAAAGCATGGATTGGGACAGAAACATACCGATCTATTGATTCCCCAACTCAAACGAACGAAATCAGTGAAGAATCAAGAGTTCTATGTGGATTTTGAGAGGTTTGGAGAGAGAATATGAGAGAAATAATGAGGAAAGGAGGAAGACCTAGCCGCCCTGGTGCAATTTTGTGGTCGCACCGAACTATACGGCCGAAACTATACGGGCGGGTGATGTTGTTCCGCCCATATAGTTGTGGCGGCGCCGCCAACTAGGGTTTCTTTATATAGAAAATAGCTATATGGGCACAACTATACGGCCAGATCACAATGATCCTGCCGTATAGTTGGTCGTTAAATTGTCTGCCTCTCGAGATAAATTTCTAAAACTAGCATCGATATCTATATGACCAGAACTATACGGCCGGAATTTTTATTCCGGCCGTATAGTTGGTCGTTAAACGATCAGTATCTTTGGGATGAAATTCTACGAAGGCATCGATATCTATACGACCGGAGCTATACGGCCAGAATTTTTATTCCCGCCGTATAGTTGGTCGTTAAACTCTCAGTTTCTTTCAGAAATTTTGTATGAAGGCATCGATATCTATACGACCGGAGCTATACGACTGGAATTTTTATTCCTGCCGTATAGTTGGTCGTTAAACCCTATGTGCCTTCGAGGGAAATTTGTTGATGGCAAAGATAACTATATGACCGGAACTATATGGCCGGAATTTTTATTCCCGCCATATAGTTGGTTGTTAAACCATCAGTAGTCATAAAAAATTATCTATTTCTTCGAGGATACCTTCTTATCCCATAACTTAGCGAAATATCTAGTTTTTAACAGAAAAATGATAGTAAAAACTGTCGATCAACATTAGCATATTAAAAGCAACATTTTAGCTTCTACAAATAGAAACCTCAAACTTTTATTCTTATTTTTATTCTCTACTGATTCAATCAACATTTCTACTACTTTTTGATAGCTGCATCCTCACGGGCGCGCTTCTCTCTTCTCGAATTCTTACCTTTGGTTGCCCCTTATCAAGGGCACTTACCACATGAACTCGTTTTGCTAGTGGAACATATCTTTCTCCTTCTTCTAGCTTCTTTGGAAAATACCGGATGATTTCAGCATCATAAACATTGAAGATTATCTTCCCTTCTACATAATCTACTGATGCACCTGCAGTACTGAGGAAAGGTCTTCCAAGTATTATAGATAATATTTCATCGTTTGGCATTTCAAGAAAAATAAAATCAGTGGGAATAACATGCTCATCTATCCTAAGTAAGACATCCTCACTCATACCAACGGGTTGTTTAGTGGACTTGTCAGCCATCTGTAAAATGATAGTAGTAGGAGAATACTCACCTAATCCTAACCTTTTATAGAGGGAGTATGGCATTACACTAACTATTGCTCCTAGATCACATAAGGCATTGTGAATATCTGTTTTACCTACTGAGCACGAAATAGTTAGTATTCCAGGATCTCCAGACTTAGACAACAGCTTCTTGTTAGCAGGATATGGCAATAGTTTCAATTATTTCTTTCTTTCTACTAAGAATATCACGAAGGAATTTCCCATAAGTGGGAACTTTGATTGTATCCACAAATGGAATTTCCAGATGAAGGTCACTAAGTGCCTTTGTAAAAGAATTATAAATTACCTAATCCGGTGCTTTCTTTTTTTGATCTGGATAAAGAAGCTTTTTCTCACCTGACTTACTCTTGTCTTTTACCTTTTGTTGCGGGTCAGGCTCTTTCGTTGCTATATTTTGTTTCTGCTTATTGCTTTTCTTCTTTCCTACTATAACAACTTCATCTTCCTTGCTTATTTATTTATCTTCTCTTGGATCAATCATCTCTGCATCAGAGTCATAATGATCATCTTGTGCATCATTTGGTCCTCCTTAGTTTGATCTTGCATTTCGGTTTCATCTTGAGGATCCACCAATGTATCATCTTCTTGGCTCGCTTCGAGCAGGGCTTTTTTCCTTTCGCTCTTTTCAGCTTCGTATTCCGATGGTTCTAAGGGTCATGTAACAACTGCACCCCTTCTTATGACAACATTAGCAGAAATAGGAATATCTTCGTCTTCACGAAGAAAAATTTGATAACCAGATGCTATTTGTTCACACTGAGTTTCAATCCTACTAAGGTACTTATGAAATAATTTTATTACTTGGCCAATCTTATCATAATTTTCAATGAGTTCCGCCAAAATCTTTTTGTGTTTTTGGAAATGCTTATGCAAGTTATTATGAGATTTTACTTGTCGATGTTTTCATTCTTGAAAAACATTATAGTTTCATCTTCTTCAGTTAAAACTTGTAACAGATCTTCTTTGTTTCCCTTAGCAAGTTCAGAAGGTATACCTTTTTCTTTCATAGTTTTGCGTACCTCAGGCATAAGATCAGGAGTTATTCGAAGTATCCCTTTTTCCAACTTAGTGCAAAAATCAGGATTATATAAAGAATCATTCTTAGCCCTAGTAGACATTAATTCCAAACATTCTTTAATAGTTAAAGTATTTATTGATCCTCCTACTGAGAACTCAAGCAACTCTCTACATTGAGTATTGAGACCATGGTAAAATAAATGGAAAATTGTTAGTTCAGAATAACCATGATTAGGAATACTATTGATCATTCCAAAGAATCTTTCCCGGGCTTGTGGGTAGTTTTCATCCATATTCTGACTAAAGTTGCCTATTTTCTTTCTTAGTTCAGTTACCCCTTTAAAAGGAATAAACCTGTTTATGAATTTAGTAATACAGTTTTCCCAACATTTAATGTAATGGTGAGGGAGAGAATATAACCAGTCTAAATCTTTACCTTTAAGAGACCATCAAAATAATTTAAGACGAGAGAAGTCTCTTGGTAAACCTTTTGGTCCAAGCGATGTTATCACATCGTCAAACTCTCTAATATGTCTTCCTAGGTCTTCATCTTCCCTTCCACTAAAAGCTTTCTGCTACAAAATTTTAATAATTCCACCATCAAATCGATATTCTCTAACTCCAGGATTTGGGAACTCTATTGGTTGTTTAAGAAATTCAGAACTTGGAGCACTGTATTCCCTGAGAATTTTATTAGGTTTCATAGGAGTTGTCCTATAAATATACATGATTTCCATAATATTACTCAGGTTTTCAACTTCAACTTTATTTGATCTTCAAAGTTTTTCAATAATTTCTTCGCGCCTCTGAGCAGGCACACGCTCAATATAATCTGGCAGGTAGGTCCTACCAGAGCGTGTATACCCTTTGTCTCCTAAGGAGAACATTTTGTAGTAGCAACACCTAAAATGTCAAAAGACAAACACTTAGCACTTAGTTCCCCGGCAACGGCGCCAGAAAATAGCTTGTTGTCTACAAGAGCACAGATCATTTGTAGCTACTTTCGAAGTTCAGATATCGATACCACATGGAGCCCAAAGGTAAGTGTTTATAGGTGAAATCTCTATCACAACTGAAGTTGTCAAAGGTCTTCGAGTGAATTGACTGCAAGTGTTGAAAATAGGAATGGGTTTTTGATTAAATGAGATGTATTTAAATAGAACTAAAATGTGAACTTCAGAAATATAAAGCATAAAAGTAAAGAGCTTAGTTGTTTGTTGTTTTCTGCAGATGGCGACAGAAGGCGTGGGAAGATTCAGTTCATGGTGATAGTGACTATGCCAGGTGGATGAGTGATAAATGTAACAATTATAATCTTATAAATATATGTGTTGGCGAGCAACCCATAATTTAGTCGGAACTCCTCTTGGTAGATTTCATCCCAACTTCAGTAATCCTACTAGCCTGTTACCAAAACCATAGTCAGACACTAGATGATTAAGACCCTTCAGGTTGCTTAGAGATTAAGCTCCTTGGATCAGACTAATGCGATAAGCACAGTGGTCACTCATTATCATCGAGTCAAATAGCTTTCCATTGATATCCCCGTGTCACCCGGGGGTTACCAGTCCACTAGTGAACAAGATCTTATCTATGTAGAACAAAGTATCATGTTGTCTGGGCCCTTAATTAGACAACAAGCATTAGGCATCCCATAGATAGTCAAGCACACATAATATAGTAATTAGAATCAATTACAAACTAATGGAAAATATGAAGGCACATCACATCTCAGCAATCCCCTACATCTCCCACGCCCAAAGGAATTACTCACACATGAGAGAAGAATGGATCATCAATATAATTGAATAAAGGGAATTCGTCTTTGTATTACCATGGAGATCCACAATAAGAATAGAAAAATATCCAACACAATTCAAGATGGGAAGAAACAATCTCAAAGAGACACTTTTGAGATTTCAAATCCCATGTGAATACGTTGATCCTAAAAACACTTGGGACTACCTCGTTAACTCATTCGGTTGAACCCGATACTTTTACATTATGTTGAGATTCATCTTTTATGAACTATTGATCACTAAGGTGTGGAAGCCTGCTAATTCTATTCAGATGGTTCGAGTAAAGGTACTATTCATGAAATTATTCCTATGTATCGTATAAACACATGTTGCAACTGCCTCATTTATTTTATCGATTCAGCTTCATGAATATCCGAATCACATCCATTAAGCTAAAACGTGCTCGGGACGAGAAAGAGTCTAAGCTTGGGGAAGTTGATGAGTGCATATTTGCATCATGTTTTACATTATTATTTTGCATTGTAGATGTAGGATCTTGGTATTTTACGGCGCTCGCACGCACATTTTATGTTTGTTTTCAACAGGATCCGGACATATGATGAATCCAATGGATATAATTCTTGGAGTAGTTGTACTGAGGAGAAAAGGAGTAAAAAACAACGTAAATCGCTTATTTGTGAAATATTAATAATACCAGAAGAAAACCAAAAGCGAACAAAGGAGGCAGAAGGTTCAACGACCAACTATACGACCGGAGCAAATTTTCTAGCCGCATAGCTCCGTCCGTATAGTTGGCGCCGCCTCCGCCTCCTCAAATAGTTTCACCCCGTGCAACTGGTTCGGAGAGACGACATACAGAACACCCAGAAATAGCAGAAACCTCACCTCCAGAAGGCATGTGGAGGAGGAATTCATCCACCGGGGATTCATCTTCGCCCTACGGAGATTCGGGAGGCTAAGGCATCGATTTTCATCATCCACCACTGCATCACCACCATATCCATCCATCCATCCCATCTACATCTTGTCTATATCTTGTTGTAATTTTCGTACTCGTTGTGGATTTATACAAGTACTATTCATCTATGATAGATTCTGTTGTTATTGCCATGATGTTGATTGCCTCCATGTCTGAGTAGATCATTAGTTCTTGGGAGATGCAGAAACCCTAGTATGAGATTGAAATAAGATAAAGTTTATTGTGATATTCATCGTTGTGACCATGTGTTAGATTTTCTACATCTTGATGTTGAGAGAAGTTGACCTCTCAACATTTGCCTCTCATGTGGACTTGATGGAGGGAACTACTTGTTGGTAGACGGAGGCGTGCTAGCACTTACAGTGACTATAAAGCTGTTGGCACCCCTTACGTATCAACTTGGGAAATCGAGGAAACTCACGGAACACTATCCATGCCATGGGATATGTCCTACGGGATTACGTCCCTTAATAGCACAGTAATTCGATTGATGTCGATTGCTGACTGCTGTGGTTATGAGGATGATGTGAGCAGCGGTTGCTGCCTATTTGTCCAAATACAGAGTTCCTCCTACACATACATAGTTGAGAAATTTCATGATGATAATCTTTATCTTATCTCATTATAATGCTAGTGGTGTATCCGCTACTCCCTGAGAATGTTTTTCCCCTATTATAGTTCCAATCTCTCTTACATACGCAATACTTACTTTTTGTATTCAGTTGTTTTACTTTACCTTATTATTGCTCTTATACCAAAAACCCAAAAACACCTTTTAACACAATACTCGTATTTTATCTTGTCACTTAGAACTTTATCTAGCATTTCTATCATAATATTTATTTTAAGAATCATTAGACTCTAGACTCCTGCTCCCTGTGGGATCGATATCTTTATTTTGAAACTACCTACAAACGATCTGTGCACTTGCAGTCATCAGCCACGAACTTTTGAAAATCAACAGCAGCATCATGAGCAACTAAAATTGATGTATTCCATCATGTAGTCAAATCAGCTATCCGCTTAGTGGATGTGGACACTTATTCCTTCAAGCACCTAATCTATTCGTCCTGGTGTTTCACTTTCTCTTGAAGGCACAAAATCACGTGTCTATGAGCTTTGTATTTCTCTTGGAGACAAGCAATTTTCAAATCCTTGTAGTGACCAACACCATTACGCCATGAGCACTATGAGTAAGGTGGAAACTGCGGATAACAAATCCAAAATTAAATTAGATTCTCATTTCAAAAAAATTAAACTAAATTCTTGTTTTTAAAAATTTCCAAATTCAGCTGCACACATCGTGCAAGCTCAACAGTGGTACCGCAAATGTCAAAGAACCATAGAGACATATTTCCCAAACATGGGAAACAGAACCAACATGAAAAGGGCCGTACTTCAGGGTTTTCCTTCTTAGCTGGTACATGAGCAGTCATGGCCTTAGTAAGTGGCAATAGATCCTTCGTTTCTGCAAATCACGATGCAACAAAAATGATCAGTTTATTTTAGGGGACATTTTAAGTAATAAAGCTCTCTTTATCGAAAAAATGTTTTCGGGGACAAAGCATATGTTACTGAAATTCCAGCAAAGCAGCTAGATATATAAAAACACTTGTCACTCGATAATGCCTCCTCCACGGGTGGGACATGCGCATGATGCTAAATAAAATGCAGAAAAACCAGTAAATTTTAGGAAAGAACACATCAACTTCACAATGCAAAGAAGGATACGTGCATTAATCTGATGCCAAGGATTGGGCGTTATCCCCTTTAACAAAATATAATTTAAAGAACTCAGCAATGCAGGACAATAGCAAACAAAAATTTGTTTATGAATGATATGCATCAAATTACATCTGCATTGTTCAGCAGAGCACCGTTCTGTGAAATAAAGCTAGGGGGCAAGCTTCCCATCCTCATAAGTCTCTTCTTGACATCATATACTTACCTACTTTTAGTGGACCTTATAACTAATTCCATGGCTACATCCATGGTGATCGCAGCTTCCTAATGTGGCATATAGATCTACTATTTCAAATAGCAATCACCTAAACAACTATCCGGATGGTTGCGGACTCACCGGAGATTGCACCGAGGTGATGGAAAGGTGGACGCTGCTGGGTAAAGAAGGTGCACAACAAGGGAAGTGCACAAATGTGCAAAAAATGTAGCGATACTCGTATATAGATAGATATAGGAGTAACACATAAACCAGATCAATTAGTAGTAACCACAAACTCCAGACATGCTATAAGCAGACTGTCAACTACTCCCATATTAATTAACCTAGTGTAATTTAACATTGCAGTACTATGAGATGGTGAGTACTAGTAAACAAAAGGGGATTACTTAATTATTAGTGGAATCTACAGCCAGCTAAATATCTAGATTGCAGACCATACATGGTTAAGAACCTAATGTCCAGCTCTAATTACCCAAATCTAAGATCATCTATCCTATTTACGACCGAGTGTAGTGAGTTGGAGACATCCATTAACTCTACAACCATCTCCTCGGCATGCATCTGATGATGCTCCTGCTCCTCCTCTTCGAGGTCATTGCAGATCTCAAGCTGTAACCACAGCAACATCATCGCACGCTACAGCAAAAGTGAGTGCGGTAGATCTACCCAGTGGACAAACGTGCAATGCTCATATTCTTAGTTGCAACCCAAGAACCTGCGGCTGAAGTTTGTTCCCTCGAACGCGACATTGACGACGGCGCCGAGTATGATCGCACGAGGCCGGAGATCACGCCGGTAACGATGTCGTACCACTCTGCGTCTGCCATCCATACCAGCATCTAAACCCAGGAAACATCGTCGATTAAGACTAGCAGAATAGAGATAACCCCAAAAGGAGAGAACCCATAAGCTGAATTCGAGAAAATAAACTGAGACCGTGAACTCTGACGTACTTACCCTAACCCGGCCACCTTACGCATCAAGATCCCCCGTCGTTCACTGGACCAGCATGACTGAATCCGCCGACATTGCTCGAAAAAAGAGCGCACCTTCAAAGCCTAGCGCAGAGGCTTCATGGAAAAGGAAGAGGTAGGGGAGCTGGTCCTCACATTCGCTGGCTACTACTCCGTATTGGATTTAACTCGAGCATTGATAACTGGGGCCCGCACTATAGAGCTCGTGGGCCCCAAACATCAGTCACCTAGTTTGACTTGCATTACTTGGAGTACTTTTGGAAAACAGATCAAAACTCAATAAATAAATAAACCAAAGTCCCCCTCTCTTTTTGCGAAAATCCATTACAAAACGGAGACGCTCACAAATGCGTACACACACTCACCCCTATGAATGCATGTACGCACACCCTACACCTACGAGCACTCTAGAAAGACTAGATCTTGAGACTGATCTCGCGGGGCTTGAGCTTGACAAAGTCACCATAGGCACCTCGCTATATATTGAAGGGAATGTCGCCTCTCGCTACCCTCATAACCATCCTTCAAAGTCGACCGCCGAGGCTTCGTGGCGAAGGAAGTACTAGGGGGTCAGAGCTCACATTTGCTGGCTGCTATGGGATGTAATTGAACCACTAATAATGTGGCCCCCCGGTAGTAAGCCCATAGACCCTAGACACTAGTGATGATTACAATTACTTTGGGAAAACCGAGCAAAACTTAATATAAACAGAAGGCCCATCTCTCTTTTTTTTGCGAAAATCCATTACAAAACACACATGCTTACAAATGCATACACACACTCACCCCCTATGAACTCACATCCTACCCCTATGAGCACCTCCAAAAGATTGTGTCTTCAGACTGTCTAGTGGGGGCTTGAGCTTGACGAAGTCACCATAGGCACCTCGCTATCGATGGGAATGTCGCCTCCTACTTCCCTCGTAACCATCCATCAAAGCTAAGCGTCGGGGCTTCATCGAGAAGTAAGAGCTAGAGGAGTCAAAGCAAACATTCGTTGGCTGCTATAGGATATAACTAGACCACTAATAACAATGGGGCCCCACGGTAGTGAGCCCATAGGCCCCAGACATCAGAGCAAGCACAGTGTCAAGTCCTAAACATATGTCTTAATGGTGGAGTGGGTAGTGCTAACAAAAAGATTCTTCAAGGTGATTCTAGTGCTAGACTTATGTCTAAGAGAATCAATTGACAAGAGGGTCCACTAGTAAGTGGGTAACAGTCTGTTTTTATTTTTAGCATGGTTGTGTGGACCCACTTCAGTTCTAAATGCTTGAGCAAAAGTAGTTTTCATAGCTACTTCTTGACACTTCACACGCCCTTACTATACGCAGCTTAGAAATTTACTAGCCTCGTGTCTAAGAAAATTGTAGGTTGCTTTGAAAGTTTTCCGAAAAAGCTTTTGGAGGTACCCATCGGGGGGCCAATTAATATATCACAAAAGACCAAGAGTTTTGACAATAGTTTTAAATTCTTGCTAAGATAGATTTTGCATCTTGACAGTTTAACGAAATTAGGTCAAACTTGAGCTACAAGTAAGCGCGATATAGATTGCTCTTGAATTAAATGTCTTTTCGGAGGTCTATAGGTGCATCTTGTTGTAGTAAACATTCCATCAGTATGAGTTTCCTACTATCTGAGGAAAGAACATTCTCAATTTTCTGAGTGTGATGACGAGATTGTTCTTTCCCGTAAAGCAAGTCCGAAGAATATGGATCTAATAGCCTAGGTACATGATGGTTCTAGAACATGGTGGAGTTTGCTCTAGGTACTGTTCAACACGAATCCAACTGCTCTGAACCTTTGGATCTAATAGCCCAACGGTCACGATTGGTGCTATGGGTCCAATTCAAAACTTACTACCTAACTCCGCCCACTTGAATGACTTTATGTTCATTTATCGAAAATAGGTCAAATTTGAACTAGTATAAATAAATTTTAGGTTACTGTGAAATTTCTACGAAAAAGCTTTTGGAGGTACCCATCAGGGGGTCACAATTAATATATGAGAAACCATCCAAGGAGAGTTTTGAAGATAAGTTGGATCAAGACTCGCAAATCCAAACATTTTGCTAACTGTTGGATCTTCTTTCCCATTCTTAGCATCTAGAAAGATTCTACTAATAGTCTTGATGAGAATGATGAATGCTAGTATCCACAAACCTCAAAACACACACACTACATTGCTCAGTTTTAGGGTCCTTGTGCTAAATGCATGGACTTGGATGCAATTTTCATTTTTATGAGGTCCTTGATATGTAACTTGTACTTCCACCGACCTTGTTCACTCTCAAGCCCCTCGCACTTACAAGACAAACCATTAGATCGGCCATTCGTAGTACTTCTTGTCTTATCTTTATCTTGTCTTATCTCTTACTATACCATACCATGCACTACATATAGTGTACGGATTAACTTTGAACATTGACCATTGGATCAAGACTGGCAAATCCAAACATTGCTAAACGTTGGATCTTCTTTTCCATTCTTAGCATCTAGAAAGATTCTACTAATAGTCTTTAGCACGATGACCACTAGTATGCGCAAACCTAGCATTTAGAAAGATTCTACTGATAGTCTTGATCACGATGAATGCTAGTATGGACAAACCTCAAAATACACACTTAATTCATTGCTCAGTTTCAGGGTCCTTGTGCTAAATGCATGGACTTGGATGCAATTTCATTTTTATGAGGTCCTTGATGTAAATTGTAATTCTACCCACCGTGTTAACTCGCAAGCACCTCGCTCCTACGAGACTTACCATTAGATCAGCCATTATTCGTAGTACTTCTTATCTTATATTTATCTTGTATTAGCTCTTACATATAATACCATACCACTTCATATAGTGTACGAATTAACTTTGACACATTGACCATTAGATCAAGACTAGAAAATCCAAACATTGCTAACCGTTGGATCTTCTTTTCCATTCTTAGCATCTAGAAAGATTCTACTCATAGTCTTAAGCACAATGAACACTAGTATGCGCAAACCTCAAAACACAGTACTTCATTACTCGGTTTCAGGGTCCTTGTGCTAAATGCATGGACTTGGATGCAATTTTCATTTTTTATGAGGTCCTTGATGTAACCTATACTTCCACCGACCGCTCGAGCACCTCGCTCTTATGAGAACTACCATTAGATCAGCCATTCACAGTACTTCTTATCTTATCTTTATCTTATCCTTATCTCTTACAATACCATATATACCACCACTACATAGTGTAGGGATTAACTTATTTGAACACTGACCATTGGATCAAGACTGGCAAATCCAAACATTGCTAACCGATGGATCTTCTTTTCCATTCTTAGCATCTATAAATAATCTACTAATAGTCTTTAGCATGATGAACACTAGTATGAACAAACCTCAAAATACACAGTACTTCATTACTAGGTTTGAGCGTCCTTGTGCTAAATGCATGGACTTGGATGCAATTTTCATTTTTATGAGGTCCTTAATGTAAGATGTACTTCCACCGACCGTGTTAACTCTCAAGCACCTCGCTACGTGACCTACCATTAGATCGGCCATTCGCTGTGCTTCTTAGCTTATCTTTTATCTTGTCTCTTATCTCTTACAATACCATACCACTACATAGTGTAGGGATTAACTTTGAACATATTAACCGTTGGATCAAGATTGGCAAATCCAAACATTGCTAACCGTTGGATCTTTTTTCCATTCTTAGCATCTAGAGAGATCTATTGATAGTCTTTAGCACGATGAATGCTAGTATGACCGGACCTCAAAACACACAATACTTGATTGCTCAGTTCTAGTGTCCTTGTGCTAAAATGCATGAACTTGGATATAATTTTCATTTTTACGAGGTTCTTGATGTAACTTGTACTTCCACCGACCATGTTAACTCTCAATCACCTCGCTCCTACGATACCTACCATTAGATCGGCCATTCACAGTACTTCTTATCTTATCTTTATCTTATCTCTTATCTCTTATAATACCATGCAAACCTCCACTACGTAGTGTAGGGATTAACTTATTTGAACATTGACCGTTGGATCAAGACTGGCAAATCCATACATTGATAACCGTTGGATCTTATTTTCCATTCTTAGCATCTAGAAAGATTCTACTGATAGTCTTTAGCGCGATGAACACTAGTATGCGCAAACCTCAAAACACACAGTACTTCATTACTTGGTTTCAGTGTCCTTGTGCTATGCATAGACTTGGATGCAATTTTTATTTGTTATGAGGTACTTAATGTAACTTGTACTTCCACCGACCATGTTAACTCTGAAGCACCTCGCTCTTACAAGACCTACCAAGGTTAAAACAAAATGCAACCGCCCCAATTATCACACAAACTAGACCACGGTTTCTTATACGTAATACCCAAGTTTTTAGTACTAGGATTTCTAGCTAACTTCACGCACTTCGGTGACTTTTTGTCAATTTAACAAAATTAAGTCAAACTTTAGCTACAAGTAAATGAGATATATTGCTCTTGAATTAAATGTCTTTTCAGAGCTAGATGTGTGCATCTTCTTGTAGTAAACAATGCCATCGGTGTGAGTTTCCAACTATCAGGAAAGAAAAATCTCAGTTTTCTTAGTGATGATGAGATAATTATTTTCCGTAAAGAAAGTCTGAAGAATATGGATCTCAATGCCATAAGCCAATCCTCTAGACATACTAGCTAGGTGGACCAATGTGTTTTACTTACGATTCCCATGTTTTATGAGTTTTCAAGGTTCCTAGCCGACCCTACCAACTTGTTGAATGACTTTATGTCGATGTATCAAAATAAAAGGTCAAATTTGAACTACAAGAAAAAAAATTAGTTTGGTTTGAGAGTTTTATGTAAAAAGATTTTGGGGGTACCCATCGAGCAGTCAATTAATATATCAGTTGACGACTGGTTCGACTTCTAGCTACTAAGATTTTGCATCTTGAAAATTTTGAACCCTTTTGAAAATGATCACATGAAATAAGGAGAGAGGGGAAATGAATTTTCTATTCTCTATGGTTAACACACAAGCTTGAGGTGCACCTTAGGCTTAAAGATAACTTTATAGTTTGCACTATGTATAAGGTGAACCTTAGCGGATGCCACATAGTAGGCCTTATTAAGGTGTGCTTTTTCTCTACTACTATACTGGAGTAGTTTTGAATTGGATCCATAGCACCAATCCTGACCGTTGGGATATTAGATGCAATGGTTCAGAGCAGCTAGATTCATGTTGAATAGTACCTAGAGAAAACTCCACCATGTTCTAGAACCATAATGTCACCACCCCCAAAATTTCATAGCAAAGTAGGCTGTATTCTCAATATGTGTAGATAGTTATTATTAATAGACTTAATTTATGCATTTTGGGGGTGGTGACGTGATGGTTCTAGAACATGGTGTAGTTTGCTCTAGCTCTATACTATTCAACACGAATCCAACTTCTGTGAACCATTGGATCTAATAGCCCAACAGCCAATATTGGTGCTATGGATCCAATTGAAAATTGCTCCATTATAGTAGTAGAGATATCTTATCTTACCACTATATAGTGTACGAATAACTTGAAATATTGACCGTTGGATCAAGACTCACGAATCCCAATATTTCCAGTCGTTGGATCTTCTTTTCCATTCTAGCATCTAGAAGATTCTATTGATAGTCTTCATCATAATGAATGCTATGCACAAACCTCAAAACACACTTCTTCATCATACTAGAATCTTCTCCCTCGTAGCTAATAATGATTGACTTCTACATGATCTTATCTTATCTTATCTTACCACTATATAGTGTACAAATAACTTTGAATGTTGACCATTGGATCAAGATTCGCGAATCCCAGCATTTCTAGCCGTTGGATCTTCTTTTCCATTCTAGCATCTAGAAGATTCTATTGATAGTCTTCGGCATAATAAATGCTATGCATAAACCTCAAAACACACTTCTCCATCAAACTAGAATCTTCTCCCTTGTTTCTATAGACCATGTTATAAAATTTTTCATGTGTTAGGTAGCTAATAATCATTGACTTCTACATGATGATACAAAGTACAAGGACCAAATATACACCCATACTTTATAGATGTTGATCAAATTTATAATATTTTGTGCTTTACCAATTATAATTTTATATAGTGATGATATGTCATACATCTACTATCTGAGTCTCACGTGTAAGGCACATGCAACTTACTAGTTTACACAATGCGGGAGTAGTATATTTCTTTGCCTAGACATATGGTCACCTCTATCCATGCACTGTACATGCTAAGAGAATAAAACGTTGGCAGGGGAAGAGGGCTGCAGCGAAGAGAAGTTGAATGTGGTTCTATGTCAGAGCAAAGTTATGATGGATTTCTGACACGAGGTACTCATGCAGCCTTATAGTGTACAATCTACTAGTAGTAAATTTCAGGACCTATGCACGCAAAACAAATCGTGTGTTTTCTCTCTCCTTCTCTATGCTTCATCTCTCCTCCCCTTTCCCGTCACGCACCGGTCCAGCTGATCTCTCTCCCTCGTCCACAGTGTGGCGTTGCGCACGTGTGCCTTGGTACGACGACTCTATGTCTCTGGTGTGTTTGACAGCCGCGTGTTGATGTGGAGTAGGGACGAGGAGTAGTACTACATAGGAAGTAAACCACTTTGGTACTTGGCGGCACAAAAATTCAAACTTTTCCGGTTTTTAAAATTTTCACTTGCTTCTCAAACATCGGGAGGGAAGGTTATTCAGAAGATCAACCAAACATAGGGAGGGGAGGCAATTTGGAACCCGTTTTGAAAATGATCACATTGAATAAACAAAAAACAAAAAACAAAAGTTTTACTCATGTTGTCCTATCATGTCGTGTGCACCACGTGCAATGAAAACTGTAATCATGGGATTAGATAAGTTTTAGAAAAATAGCTTCACAATATTGTCCTACCATGTGTATGGACATTATCGGGTTTATTTCAACTCGAACGACCAAGGTCATCAAGGCCATATTGACATCATAGTTTAGTTTGGTAGATGGGTGAATCTTGGCGTAGTAAGCATTATTGCATGTGGGAGTTTCCAACAATTAGGAAAAAAGAAATTCAATTTTCCCAATGAGGACGGTGATGTTTTTTTGTGAAGAAAGTCCAAACAATATGGTTCAAAATGACACAAGCCAATGGTTTCACACATAATGTAGTTGATCATGGTTCCTATCTAACTTTGGCATAAAAGTTACATATTATGATGGGTTCGTGACACGTGGTACTAGTACACATACTACTAGTAGATTTTCTCTCTTCTTCGCCCCCCTCTCACCATCCATCCACTATCCTCTCTATTTCTACTTCCTTCCCATGTAAGCTTTTACGTAATGATTATACTTCTAGTCTGAGATGCAGCGGTGCAGAAAAAGATGAGGCCCACACCATATCACCATCAATCAAGTTCGGTGACGTAACTTTGTGAAGAGTATACGTATACTAGTAGTACTGTAGCTAGATAAGCATGTACTACTAGAGACACTTAATTTTTAACAGAGGAAGTAAGAGACGCCGAGTAATTCAGCAGGATCTGCATGATTCTCTTAATTTCTAGATAAAGTGGGGCGCCTCCTGAATTCTCTAGGCTGAGAAAAATCAAGAACCGACAAGTCTGGTATATTCCTTTTTTTGTTGACGGGACGAGTCTGGTACAATCTATTTATGATATTTTGGGATAGTTTTCAGGGTATTAACACAAGCACGACTATAAATAGACATTATAAATTGCAACAGTACGCATCCTCCTTATACCCAAAACACCTGACCTACTGTTGCTTAGAACTTGATCTCTCTCTCTCTATTTCCTTCCAAAATATCGTATGACAACTCTCTCCAGAACACGTCGATTGACTTAACAAATGGAAAAGGCCCCGAAACTCCACCTGGAAGCCCAGACTCAGTCGACATGCCATGGCTTCCGCCGCTGTCCAACTCCTCTTATGAAGAAGATAGTCACTGGCAGCGCCTTTTCGACTGGACGCCTCCACCAACACCGAGCGACTCTGATAAGACGGAAGATGAGACTGAGGAAGAGGAGGAGTCTGAGGTCGACCTTGAGGAGGAGGCCGAAGATGACGACAAGTAGGATGAGGATGACGATAGGGAGGAGGCCGAGGACGACAACGAGGAGGTCTCTTCCTGCCCCCCGAAGAAGCGTTCCTGGGTGCAAAATTAAATGGCGTCCAGAGAAGAGACGGGCAGTGTACTATATCTCAGTCTATGAAGCATCTCGGCTTTGGTAAATAATATTGTCAATGAGATTTCCAAACTTTGAGGAAAATACTTTTCAATTTCCAAGTGATAGGATTTGTTTTTTAGTAATTAAGTATGTCCGGATAATTTGGCTTAGAGTGCACTCATTATATTCTATCAAAATATAAATAATTTTCACCGCACGTTAGTACTATTTGAAAATACTTATTTGAATGTGTGTAATGATACATAGTTTTTTTTGGGGGGGGAGGGGGTGTAATGATATATAGTTGAACTTAAATGTTGTCCTCTTATATTTCTGCTTGTTTGGACGAAAACTACAAACATGGATTTGGACAACTTTCGAAAAACTTGCTACATAATATGGTCACAACCATGTATGAACATTGTTCAAATTTTAAGCCAAGTTACCAATGTCAAGGTCATATCTGCATCACTCATCCCGTTTATTGGGATAAATTAAAGAAAAGTAAAGAAAACAATAAAAAAATTAAGCACTTATGTATGGTGTCCTCTTCCGTAAATGATAAATATGAATTTTGACAAGGTTTAAAAACACTTCTTCACAATATGACCAGTGATGTGTTAACATACTTAGGTTTCAAGTTAAATAATACAAAGGTCGTGTCCATTTCTGATAGACGGGGTGCATATTGGCATGGCATACTAATGTTTTTAATTGGACTTTTCAACTTTTATGTATAGAATTTTGTTTAATAATTTCAGAAGTGCCACATATAATTATTTTTTAAAGAAAAGGCAAAGAGTATGGCTCCGAATACCACAACACACTAAATTTCACACAAAATAGAGTATGTTTCATGGTTAACAAGTTTCATGAATTTTCAAGCCTTCTAGCTAATTTCACATAATTAAATGACATTTTGTCAATAAAACCAAAGTAGGTAAAATTTAAACTACAAGTGCGTGATAGATTGCTTGTAAATTTGTCAGAAATTCATATATACTAATTATTGTACCCACGTAGTCATACTAAAAGCCGACTATTGTTTTGAAAGATACAACTACTTTGTATGAATTTTCATACTGACACATTTGACCATGTTTCAAAAAACTGAAAGAAAATAAGGAAACATGGAAAGAATGACCAAGGTCATGTCCATATTATACAATATTACTCCAAAAAAGGGGGGTAGAACCCTGGCCTATGCATAGGTTGATGGACAAAACCTTTTAGTAGTATTAAAAAATCATACTTGTAAAACATTAAGGACGGTGTTGTTAAAGTTTCAATTAACCTGGGCACCTTCACCGACCCTCCACAATTAACCATTCTTCCTTTTACTTCCCTTGCTCCTTTAAGACTTTGCAGCTATGGCTCCGAAGACTGGAGCTCCCCGTGTGAAGAAGAAGAAGACCCTGGTGGCGGTGACAAAGGCCATGGAGAAAAACAAGACATGTCGCCGACTTCCAAATCCTGTTCTGGCCACTCCAGGTCGCAGTCTCGCACCAAGCAACCGCAGGAAGAAGCAGGTGTCGAGGTCCATCAAGGCAGGGCTGCATTTCCCCGTCGGCCGGATCGGGAGCTACCTCAAGGAGGGTCGGTACTCCCAGCGCATATGCTTCGGGGCTCCCGTCTACCTCGCGGCCATTCTCGAGTTCCTCACCACCGAGGTGCTGGAGCTCGCCGGGCAAGCCGCGAAGGACAGCAACAAGATAAACATCATCCTGAGGCGTGTGATACTCGGCGCCAGCGCGACGAGGAGCACAGCAAGCTGATGGACTGTGTTACCATCGCGCACGACGGCGTGCTGCCCAACATCCACGAGTCCCTGCTTGGCGATGGTACCGTGGAGGATGCAGCCAAGTTGCCCGCGGAGGATGCTGCCAAGTCGCCCAAGAAGACCGCGGAGTCCTCCTAGAAGTCATTAAGTTGTACTACAACTACTCCGTATGATTTTGGGTTTGCTCTGTTTGCAGTTTGGTTAATCATCAGTGTCAATGTAATATTCAGATATGTGATGCTAAGAAAAATCTTGTGAGGGTTCTAAAAGAATGTTATTTTCCTAATCGTATCCTATACTCGATTTATTTAATATTACTCAGCATATTAGGTTTAGTCAAAGTCAAAGGTTACAAAGTTTGACCAACTATATACAGTATTAAATAGTATACTCATTGAAAAAATCAATATACAGTAAACAATATCGTTGGTGTGAGTTTCAAACTATCAGGAAAGAACATTCAATTCTCAATTTTCCGAGAGATGACAAGCGAGGTTGTTCTTTTTCGTAAAGAAAGTCCGAAGAATATGGATCTGAATGCCACAATCCAGGTTTTCTTACATATATAGCGGACCAACATGTTGTACTGACGATACCCATGTTTTATGTGCTTTCAAGCTTCCTATCTAAGTCTGCCAACTTGAATGACTTTATCCCAATTTATCAAAATTATATTAGGTCGAATTTGAACTATAGGTAAATTGTAGTTTGCTTTGAAAGTTTTATGAAAAATCTTTTGGAGGTACCCTTCAGGGGAGGGGGTGAATTAATATATCAGAAACCACTAAGACTTTTGATGATAGGTTCAGCTTATTTCTGAGATTTTGCATCTTGACAATTTAACAAAATTAAGTCAGAATTGAGCTACAAGTAAGCGCGATAGATTGCTCTTGAATTAAATGTCTTTTCGGAGGTAGATGGGTGCATCTTCTTGTAGTAAACAATGTCGTCGGTGTGAGTTTCCAACTATTAGGAAAGACCATTCTCAATTTTCTGAGTGATATCAAGATTATTCTCTCTTGTAAAGGAAGTTCGAAGAATATCGATCTAAATGCCAGAAGCCAAGTTTTCACACACATATATATAGTGGACCAACATATTGTACTTATGATTTCCTGTATTTTATGAATTCTCAAATTCTCTACCTAACTTCGCCCACATGAATGACCTTATGTCGATTTATAAAAATTAGGTCAAATTTGAACTACTACAAGTAAATTGTAGGTTACTGTGAAAGTTTTACAAAAAAGCTTTTGAAGGTACCCATCGGGCGGTGACAATTAATATATGAGAAACCATCCAACGAGATTTTTAACGAAAAATTCAACTTCTTGCTAAGATTTTGCATCTTATCAGTTTAACAAAATTAGGCCAAACTTTAGCTACAAGTAAGCGCAATAGATTCCTCTTGATTTAAAAGTTTTTTCGGAGGTAGATATAGGTGCATCTTCTTATAGTAAACAATGTCGCTAGTGTGAGTTTCCAACTATGTTAGGAAAGAACATTCTGAATTTTTCGAGTGATGACTAGATTGTTCTTTCCCCTAAAGAAAGTCCAAAGACTATGGATCTGAATGCCACAAGCCAAGTTTTCACACATATATAGTGGACCAACATGATGCACTAACGATTTCCCATGTTTTATGAGTTCTCAAATTTCCTAGCTAACTTCACCCACTTGAATGATTTTATGTCGATTTATCAAAATTAGGTAAAATTTGGACTACTATAGGTAAATTGTAGGTTGCTTTGAAAGTTTTACAAAAAAGCTCTTGGAGGTACCCGTTGGGGGGGGGGTCAATTAATATATATCAGAAACCACCGAGAGTTTTGACAATAGGTTCAACTTCTTGCTAAGATTTTGCATCCTAACTATTTAATGAAATTAGGTCAAACATTGCTAACCGTTTCATGAAATTAGGTCAAACTTTGCTAACCGATTAACTTTGAACATTGACCGTTGGATCAAGACTGGCAAATCCAAACATTGCTAACCGTTGGATCTTCTTTTCCATTCTTAGCATCTAGAAAGATTCTACTAATAGTCTTTAGCACGATGAACACTAGTATGCGCAAACCTCAAAATACACAGTACTTCATTACTCGGTTTCAGGGTCCTTATGCTAAATGCACAGACTAGGATGCAATTTTCATTTTTTATGAGGTCCTTAATGTAACTTCTACTTCCACCGACCGTGTTAACAGTCAAGCACCTCGCTCTTATGAGACCTACCATTAGATTGGACATTCGCAGTACTTCTTATCTTATCTTTATCTTGTCTCTTATCTCTTACAATACCATACCACTACATATAGTGTAGGGATTAACTTTGAACATTACTCGGTGGATCAAGACTAGCAAATCAAACATTGCTAACCGTTAGATCTTCTTTTCCATTCTTAGCATCTAGAAAGATTCTACTGATAGAGTTTAGAACGATGAACGCTAGTATGCACAAACCTCAAAACCCAGTACTTCATTGCTCAGTTTCAGGGTCCTTGTGCTAAATGCATGGATTTGGATACAATTTTCATTCTTTATGAGGTCCTTGATGTAACTTGTACTTCCACCGACTATGTTAACTCTCAAGCACCTCTCTCCTACTAGACCTACCAAGGTTAAAAGAAAATGCAACCGCCCCAATTATCACACAAACTAGACCACCGTTTCTTATACATAATACCCAAGTTTTTAGTAATAGGATTTTTCAAGCTTCCTATCTAACTTCGTGCACTTTGGTGACTTCTTGTCAATTTAATGATATTAAGTCAAACTTTAGCTACAATTAAGTGCGATAGATTGCTCTTGAATTAAATGTCTTTTTGGAGGTAGATGTGTGCATCTTCTTGTAGTAAATAATGTCGTCGGTGTGAGTTTCCAACTATTAGAAAATTCTCAGTTTTCTGAGTGCTGACGAGATGATTCTTTTTCGTAAAGAAAGTTCGAAGAATATGGATCTCAATGCCATAAGCCAAGCTTCTAGACATATTATCTAGGTGGACCAATGTGTTTTACTTACAATTCCCATGTTTTATGAGTTTTCAAGGTTCCTAGCTGACCCCGTCTACTTGTTGAATGACTTTATGTTGATGTATCGAAATAAAAGGTCAAATTTGAACTACAAGCAATAAATTATAGGTTGGTTTGAAAGTTTTATGTAAAAAGATTTTGGGAGTACCCATCGAGCGGTCAATTAATATATCAGTTGTCGACTGGTTCGACTTCTAGCTACTAAGATTTTGCATCGTGAAAATTTTGAACCCCTTTTGAAAATGATCACATGAAATAAGGAGAGAGGGGAAATGATTTTTCTATTCTCTATGGTCAACACACAAGCTTGAGGTGCACATTAGGCTTAAAGATAACTTTATAGTTTCCACTATGTATAAGGTGATCCTTAGCGGATGCCACATAGTAGGCCTTATTAAGGTGTGCCTTTTCTCTACTACTATAATGGAGCAGTTTTGAATTGGATCCATAGCACCAATCCTCACCGTTGGGCTGTTAGATCCAATGGAGCGGAGAAGCTGGATTCGTGTTGAATAGTATCTAGAGCAAACTCCACCTTGTTCTAGAACCATCATGTGACCACCCCCTAAATTTCATAGCACATTAGGTTGTATTCTCAATATGTGTAGATAGTTATTATTAATAGACTTAATTTATGCAATTTGGGGGTGGTAACATGATGGTTCTAGAACATGGTGGAGTTTGCTCTAGGTCTATACTATTCAACACAAATCTAGTTGCTCTAAACCATTGGATCTAACAACCCAATGGTCAGGATTGGTGTTATGGATCCAATTCAAAACTGCTCCACTATAGTAATAGAGAGAATATAGCCTATTGTGCTATGGAATTTTGGGGGTGGTGACATGATGGTTCTAGACCATGCATGGTGGAGGTTTCTATACGTACTATTCAACACGAACCCAGCTTCTCTGAACCATTGGATCTAACAGCCTAACAGTCAGGGTTGGTGCTATGGATCCAATTCAAAACTGCCCCATTATAGTAGTAGAGATATCTTATCTTACCACTATATAGTTTACGAATAACTTTGAATATTGACCGTTGGATCAAGACTCGCGAATCCCAACATTTCCAGCCGTTGGATCTTCTTTTCCATTCTAGCATCTAGAAGATTCTATTGATAGTCTTCAGCATAATAAATGCTATGCACAAACCTCAAAACACAGTTCTCCATCATAGTAGAATCTTCTCCCTCGTAGCTAATAATCATTGACTTCTACATGATCTTATCTTATCTTATATTACCACTATATAGTGTATGAGTAACTTTGAATGTTGACCGTTGGATCAAGATTCGTGAATCCCAGCATTTCTAGCCATTGGATCTTCTTTTCCATTCTAGCATCTAGAAGATTCTATTGATAGTCTTCGGCATAATGAATGCTTTGCACAAACCTCAAAACACACTTCTCCATCATACTAGAATCTTCTCCCTTGTTTCTCTAGGCCATGTTATCAAAAATTTCATGTGTTAGGTAGCTAATAATCTTTGACTTCTACATGATGATACAAAGTACAAGGACCAAATATACACCCATACTTTATAGATGTTGATCAAATTTATAATTTTTTGTGCTTTACCAATTTTAATTTTATATCGTGATCAGATGTCATACATATACTATTTGAGTCTCACGTTCAAGGCACGTGCAACTTACTAGTTTACACAATACGGGAGTAGTATATTTCTTTGCTTAGACATATGGTCACCTCTATCCACGCGCTGTACATGCTGAGAGAATAAAAAGTTGACAGGGGAAGAGGGCAGCAGCGAAGAGAACTTGAAGGCGGTTCCATGTCAGGGCAAAGTTATGATGGGTTTTTGACACGAGGTACTCCTGCGGCCTTACAGTGTACACTCTACTAGTAGTAAATTTTAGGACCTATGCACTCAAAACAAATCGTGTGTTTTCTCTCTCCTTCGCTATGCTCCATCTCTCCTTCCCTTTCCCCTCACGCACCGGTGCGGCTCAGGGTGATCTCTCTCCCCTCGTCCATAGCCTCGCACTGCACATGTGTGCCTTGATACAACTTCTCTGTGTCTCTGGCGTGCTCGGCAGCCACGCGTTGGTGTAGAGTAGGGACGAGGAGTAGAACTACATAGGAAGGAAACCACTTTGGTACTTGGTGGCACAAAAATTCAAACTTTTACAACTTTCGAAATTTACACTAGCTTCCCAAACATCGAGAGGGAATGTTATTCAAAAGATCAGTCATTCGCAGCACTATACTTTTTAACTTATATTTATCTTGTGTTATCTCTTACAATAGCATACTACTGCATATAGTGTACGGATTAACTTTGGACATTGACCATTGGATCAAGAATGGCAAATCCAAACATTGCTAACCGTTGGATCTTCTTTTACATTCTTAGCATTTAGAAAGATTCTACTGATAGTCTTGATCACGATGAATGCTAGTATGCACAAACCTCAAAATACACACGTAATTCATTGCTTAGTTTCAGGGTCCTTGTGCTAAATGCACGGACTTGAATGCAATTTTCATTTTTTATGAGGTCCTTGATGTAACCTGTACTTTCACCGACCGTTTTAACTCTCAAGCACCTCGCTCCAACAAGACCTACCGTTAAATCGGCCATTCACAATACTTCTTATCATATCTTTATCTTATCTTATCTCTTACACTTACCATACCACTTCATATAGTGTATGGATTAACTTTGAACATTGATCGTTGGATCAAGACTCGCAAATCCAAACTTTGCTAACCGTTGGATCTTCTTTTCCATTCTTAGCATCTAGAAAGATTCTACCGATAGTCTTTAGCACAATGGACGCTAGTATGCACAAACCTAAAAACACACACTTCATTGCTTAGTTTCAGGGTCCTTGTGCTAAATGCATACATGGACTTGGATGCAATTTTCATTTTTATGAGGTCCTTCATGTAACTTGTACTTCCACCGACCGTATTAACTCTCAAGCACCTTGCTCCTATGAGACCTACCATTAGATCGGCATTCGTGGTACTTCTTATCTTATATTTATCTTGTCTTATCTCTTACAATACCATACCTCCACTGTATAGTGTACGAATTAACTTTGAACATTGACCGCTGGATCAAGACAAGCAAATCCAAACATTGCTAACCGTTAGATCTTCTATTTTCCCTTAGCATCGAGAAAGATTCTATTGATAGTCTTTAGCATGATGAACGCTAGTATACGCAAACCTCAAAACTCACACACTTCATTGCTCAGTTATAGGATCATTGTGTTAAATGCATGGACTTGGATGCAATTTTCATTTTTTATGAGGTCCTTGATCTAAGTTGTACTTCTATCGATCATGTTAACTCTCAAGCACCTCTCTCCTACAAGACATACCATAATTAAAAGAAAATACAATCGCCCCAATCATCACACAAACTGGACCAATGGTTTCTTATACGTAATACCCAAGTTTTTAGTACTAGCATTTTTCAAGCTTCCTAGCAAACTTCGCACACTTGAGTGACTTCTTGTCGATTTAATGAAATTAGGTCAAACTTGAGCTACACGTAAGCGCGATAGATTGCTCTTGAATGAAATGTATTTTTATAGGTAGATGGGTGCATCTTATTGTAGTAAACAATATCGTCGGTGTGAGTTTCTAACTACGAGGAAAGAAAATTCTCAGTTTTCCGAGTGATGACGAGATGGTTCTTTTCTGTAAATAAAGTCTGAGGAATATGGCTCTCAATGCCATAAGCCAAGCTTTTATACATATTAAGTGGACCAACGTGTTTTACTTACGATTCCCATGTTTTATGAGTTTTCAAACTCCCTATAGCTAATTAACTTTGCCCCACTTGAATGACTTCATACCTATATTTATCTTAATTTGGTCAAACTTGAACTACAACAACTAAATTGTAGGTTGCTTCTAAATAACTACAAAACACTTTTGGAGGTGTTCCCATTGGGGGCTCAGTTAATCTATCATAAACCAACCGAGAGTTTTGAGAATAGGTTTTTAACTCCTTTCTAATTAAAATTTTGCATATTGATAATTTCATGAAAAATTAGCTCAAACATGAGCTACAAGTAAGGATGATAGATTTTTTAATTAAATGTCTCTTTGGAGGTAGATGGATGCATCTTCTTGTAGTAATCAGTACGGACGTTGGTGTGAGTTTCCAACTATCAGGAAAAAAATTTCTCAATTTTCCGATTGCTGATGAGATTATTGTTTGTTTTCGTAAATAAAGCCCGAAGGGTATGGATATGAATGCCACAAGCCAAGCTTTCAAACATATATAGTGGACCGTCATGTTGTACTTATGATTCCCGTGTTTTATGAGTTTTCAAACTTATTCCTATAGCTAACTTTGCCCACTTGAAAGTGATTTTATGTCGATTTATTGAAATTAGGTCAATTTTGAACTACAAGTAAATTGTAGGTGGCATTGAAACTTTACGTTTTTTGGAGGTAACCATTGTGGGCTGATTTAATATCACAAACCACCACCGATAGTTTTTACAACAAGTTCAAATTCTTGCTAAGATTTTGCATCTTGACAATTTAACGAAATTAGGTCAAACTTGAGCTACAAGTAAATGTGATAGATTTCTCTTGAATTAATTGTCTTTTCGGAGGTAGACGGGTGCATCTTCTTATAGTAAACAATATTGTCGATGTGAGTTTCCAAATATCAGGAAATATCATTCTTAATTTTCTGAGTGATGACGAGATTGTTTCTTTCTGTAAAGATAGTCTGAAGAGTATGGATCTGAATGCCACAAGCCATGTTTTTAGAAATCTTACCACTATATAGTGTACGGATAACTTTGACTATTGAGCGTTGGATCGAGACTCACGAATCTGAACATTTCCAGCCATTGGACCTTCTTTTCCATTCTAGCCTCTAGAAGATTCTATTGATAGTCTTGAACACAATATGCACTATGCATAAACCTCTCAAAACACCCTTCTCCATCATACTAGAATCTTCTCCCTCGTTTCTCTAGACCATGTTACCAAAAATTTCAAGTGTTAGGTAGCTAATAATCTTTGACTTCTACACATGATGATACAAAGTAAAAGGACCAAATATACACCCATACTTTATACATGTTGATCAAATTTATATTTTTTCCACTTTACCAATTATAATTTTATATAGTGATGATATGTCAGACGTATATTATCTGAGCCTCACGTGTAGGGCAAATGCAACTTACTAGTATATATAGTGGACCAACTTGTTGTACTAACAATTCCTATGTTGTATGAGTTTTCAAACATCCCAGCTAACTCCGCCACTTGAATGACTCTATGTAGATTCATAAAAATTAGGTTAAATTTTAACTACAAGTAAATTGTAGGTTGCTTTGAAAGTTTTAAGAAAAAGCATTTGGAGGCACCCATCGGATGGTCAATTAATATACTCCGTATCAGAAACCACAGAGAGTTTTGACAACAGGTTCAACTTCTTCCTAAGATTTTGCATCTTGACAAAGTTGAACTATAAGTAAGAATATATACTTGTCTCGAATTAAATGTCTTTTTAGAGTTAATTAATGAAAAAAGAAAGTGACGTAATAACTTAACTGGTTAGCATAACATCACACATACCAATACTAGTATATGATTCTACAACCTAATTAATTAGGCCATTGCGTGATACTATACACATGTTATTACCCACTATGAAGATACATGTGCAAGTTACTAGTCTAAGTTATTTATCACTATGTGACTATCCTAAATCAGAATGGACGTGTATGTACTGTATGCCTTAAAGGCACCTATTTCGATGCGCTTCAAGCTGTTCACCACTCCTGTCGGCTCTCATTGGTCAGACGGATAAAGCCACTGACTTGTTGATTTGGTATTGTATATCATCGATCTTTTTCCGTCACTGACAGAGAATAAATTATTTTGCTGCTTCCAGGCGCATGCTTTCGCGGAGATACAACTAGTAGCTCAGACGACTACTCCCACGCGGTGCTCGAGCAATTGCGACCATCCGTTCATAATGAACGGGAAGCATTAGACAATAAATTTTATTTTGGTGGATGGTTGATTTTTTTGAGAGATTATCGACTTTTTTTCTTTATTGAACGGAGAGATGTTCAATTTTTGGCGGTGTGGCATGCAAGATTATTTGAGGTGGTAGCATGTGGGTATACAGATGGTACTGGTAGCCCATTTTGTGAGAATTTTGTTGTTGTACTACAAGAGTTCGAGAGTAGTAGTATTCTAGTTTTGGTTCCTTAATTACTGGTGGAAATTTTATGTGTTTATTAGTTATACAGTAGTACTTGTTCCAAATGTGCCTGCACAAGATGATGAATTTAGAAGATCCAAGGATTATTATGTTCGGCAAGAGGAGATCCGAGTATACTCCAAAACGTCTCTCTGCCATGACCATTTATTTGAGAGGACAATACATCTCCATCCCGTGCTAGGCTAGCTATGATGTATTACTAGAAAGGCCTGACCTATTTACTCGATAGGCACCAGGAAACGTAGAGAAGAGAGAAAAACCATGCTCGATAGGCGGTATGATTTCAATCAATTTATTCTATTTTCCTTTGCTCTCCGTCCTCTTTCTCTCCATCTTCTCGCTGATCCCCACTCGCCCACCTTTAGCACACGCCAATGCCACCATGCCACTTTCAGAGTATCTCCATAGCCCAGTTCGATAGGCATAGTAGATTTAGCAGAGAGAAAGAAGGCACACTTTGTTTTATTTCATTCCATATTTCTCTTTGCCTTGATCTCCATCCTCACTCCACCTCCAGCATCCCGGCGATGACCATTCCTACTCGCACACCAATACAGGCACGCGCCAACGCTGCCATGCCGTTTAGGATCAGCTCCAACGCCCAATTTGATAGACTATTTTCCATCTCGCCCTGCCAGCTACCGCTCTCTCTCTCTCCTCCAAAACCCCAATCAAAACCAAATGCCATCGCCCCCACCTGCTCGTGCTCTTCCTCGCGATGGACCAATTGATCAATGACAGTGACACTTCTAGGGTGTTTTCCAATGGCCCCCTTGAAGAAATCTTAGCCAGATGCGATGTCATCAGCGCCGTGAGCCTCGTCGCCTACTTCAAACGTTATCTTTACTCAGCAACACATAGTGCATCCCTATCGAAATCTCATCCGTTTCGTCTCCCTGTGTTCTTCACACTCACCCAACTGAGGTACCGCGTGAGTAGAATGTCTTCTACCACGACAATCGCATGAAGCAGTTATACAGGGGCAACTACTATTGCGTCAGGGGCTAGCAGAACCCACAAAAGAAGTTCGGGTGGACATTTTGCGAGCTGACTCTACTGGCCAGGTCCTCCTCCGATGCTGTGATGCCAGATTATGAGGGTAAGAAGTGGGCAGGTGCTCATGGAGATTAGATGCCAGATTGTGAGCTAACTCCTCCACTGTTGGCCTCGCCGGGAACGGGTAGCTTGTGAATGTGTTCACTCATCGCTGGATTCCTCTACCAGCGATCTTCGATTTTGAGGGCACACCCGAGGTACTTTAGTTTATCGCGGTTGGTCAGCCTACTAATCTACTGAAGATAACCATTTGCCGAGTTCCCACAGCTACTGGGAACTATAAGGATTTCTCTATCCTGGCCATCTTCGACACGGTAATTTCCTTCCTTGATGGTTCTCATGGTATGTGGATCGTTCTTGAGAACCAGTTCAACATGTTCAGCTACCACGATGCAATTATCCACAAGGGAGTTATCTATGATGTAACTTAGATTGGCAATGTTTATGCATGGGATCCTCGGGCATGGGGTAACATTTCCATCCTTCAATTTTCAAGCTTCATCATTCAAATTTTGCTCAGCTATCCTCTGAACGTGCTTCCTTGCAAGGTCATGTGCGTCTTCCCGGGCCACCTGAATTAAACGGTAATCGTGAGTACAGTCCTGATCTGTGGTGGTTAGCAAGATCTCCTGATGGTGGTAGCCTTATTCTGATCAATACTGTGGGCGTTAGTGATATGCGGTATGACACTACTTATGGTGGTTATCCTGTGGCTGAAAATGTTGGTTATCATCATGGCCGCAATATTCACACCTATTCTACTGGGTTTTGCTGCCATGTGTTCCTGATTGACACTAGTAGGTTACTTCGACTGAGGCAATGGCGGAGGGTTTTAGACCTTGGAGCATTTTCTATCTTCCTTGGATTGAACTATCCAATTACCATTCTAGTTGGCACAACAGGAGTTGTCCCTAGAGATCTAACGAGGAGCACGTGTGTATACACCTCGCCACATGCAGTTAGTCTCGGTGGATTTAATCTTCGTCCTGAAATATGCCACTTTAGTATGAATGCTCAAACACCGTTGTTGATTTCTCAACCAACATTGGCTGGACTTTCCCTAAAAAATAGTGGCTGGAATTGGCGACAGACTCTATTGTGGTTCGTCCCAAGCTTGGCCAACGCGAAGGATTGGAACCAGCATAATTAACGGTTCAAGGGAGATCATATGGAATAGGGATTTGCGTATCTTGAATTATTTCTGTCAGGGGGATGATCCCCGGGTACCCCACCGAATAAGCAGGGACGGTCGGATCGCGTCCGGTGACCAGATCTGGCCGGACGGATAGATGGGCCGGCTACCACCCAGTAGCCGGATCATAAAGAGGCAGCCGAATATGATGACGTAGCCGGATCCAATCAGAGAGACATGACGACATGCGTATCAGTGCACGATACGCCCTGTACGATGACGACACGGGCAACCACCCGCCCATGCCAAAGACTTTGCGTGGGTGACACTGGAACAGTGGCCTGTGCTGACGACATGCTCGCACGGCGTCCACTGTGCCTACGACAGCCATACCGCTCATACACCGAAAAGACAAGCCATGCTGGACACTGTAGATGACTAGTCGGCTGGGACCCGCCTGTGGGGCCCGCCAGTCGGACTAGCCAGCAAGACCGTTGCCTCTCTTCCTATATAAGGAGGGGGAGGGCCTCGGTAGAAGGGGTTGGTCTTAGTGCATTTCAGCGATAGCTAGCGAATACTGACTCGAGGAGCACTTGTAGCTCGTGTATTCCACATAGTCAGATCTGGCAGGAGTAGGGGCTTTACCTCATCACGAGGGCCCCGAACTTGGGTACTTCTTGCGTCCCGCTACGCTCGTTTGTATCCAATCCCGCCTGAGGACGCCGTCGATAGCTTCCCTGCTAGTCCCCACACCTCTATCTAACCTCCTCAGGTACTGCCGTTCCCAATACAACGACAGTTGGCACCCACCGTGGGGCAAATGGCTTCGAACGGAGTCACGTTCCGCACGGGACCCCGCACTTCAGCCGGTGAGCGCGTGGCCTCCGGCCTGGTACTCACGCTCGGCAAGTTCGACTGCGTCATTGACAACGCCTCCCGCTTCGCCGGAGCTTCCTTCCCAGCGAACGGCACCGTCCTGCTATTCGGCGATCTCCCCATCTACATCGCCACCATCCCGGAGCGTTTCCCTAGGGAAATCGTCTCCGTCGCGGGGCTGCCGTGCTCATACGGCAGCACCTCCGCCGCGCCTCGCGGGGTGGAGGTCATGATGGCCGGATCCAGCTCGCATCCCCGCCAGCCGCGGGAGCGAGGCGTGGACAAGGTCGGAACTTCCGCTCCCCCGCAGCATCGGAACCCGGTGGAGGATGCCATTTATCGGCTCCTGACGCCGGTTAACCTCGGGGACAACCCAGAGGAGGCGGAGGCCAACTTCACCATGGAGAGATAGATCCTCCTCCAGGAGGCCATGGAACTGGCAGCAGCCCGCAAGCAACTGGAGATCGCTAGGCGTGAGTACGACCGCGCGCATTGCCTCACTCCGGCTACCGCGGAGCCGAGCCGGCGCGGCCAGGTACGGCGTCGGGGCGGTGAGCTGGGCGGTAGGATGGAGAAGGACCGAGAACCGGATCCCACGCCTACCCTTGCACGGCCCACCTACAGCACGCCCATCAAGAACCTGCACGCGGCGCGAGCCGCAGTAGAAGAACTACACAGCCTGGAGGGCGAGGAGCGAGCCCGCCATCACGCTCGCGTCCAGGAGCTCCTCCGCGTCGCGACGGGAGGACCTTAGCTACTCCAGGAGGCAAGCTACCTACCAACAGCAGGCGCATCGTGACACCCAGCAGGCGTCCTCCCCTCAGCCGCCTAGGGCCCGCAGCAGGCGTCGCAGCTCCAGCAACAGGGGCCAGCCATGCCAGGAGCAGACGGTGAACAACAACCCGCCACCTCCCCCACCACCAGCCGGAGCGCCCAGACTAGCCGGCTCCCGCCTCTCGGGCCGGGTGGGCGCGCCCAACCCGGATTGTCCGGATGCCCGCGACCGCATCGAGCTCCTCGCTCAAGCGCGCGTCATGGAAGAGGAAGATTCTACCGGTCCGGTTTGTTTCGGACCCCGCATCTGGAACGAGCCGTTTCCGGATAAATTCTCCCTGCCCAGGGACACCCCCAATCTGAGCAGCATGAAGCGGAAGACTGGTGACCGACTACTCTCGGCGTCGGCGCCATACAGGAATAAGCGCACAGCTGTGCGCTATGTCCCTCTCATGCTAACCGGGTCGGCAAGGACATGGCTCAATAGCCTTGCGCCCAACATCATCAACGCCTGGCCTGACTTCGAGAAGGTGTTCGTCCGCAACTTCAACGGCACGTACAAACGTCCAGGGAGCCCGCGCGACCTGGCCCTGTGCGTCCAGGGCGACCGCGAGACCGACGCGAATACCTCGCCAAGTGGACGGAGCTCCACACCACTTGCAAGGGCATTCTGGAGACCCAAGCCATCAGCTTCTTTATCGAAGGATGCCGAGAGGGCACCATGATTCGCCACCGGCTACTGTGTGACGAGCCGAAAACCATGGCGGAGCTCATGACGGTTGCGGACCAGTACGCCATGGCGGATGCCGCCATGAAGAAGCCCCTCCGAGTAAACGCGGACGGCTGTCCGACTCCCACGGAGCCGGCTCGCGACCGTCCGAGCAACCCGACTGGTGAAGCCGGATCCTCCAGACGCCACGACAACGACAACCGGTTCCATGGGGACCGCCAGGCCGGACAACAGAAGCCTCGCTACCACGCGCGGCAGGTCAATGCTGTGGAGGGTGCGCCCGACGCACCGGCTAACGACGCAAGAAGGCAGAAGCCCCGGCTCACCTTGACGGATGATTGGCCCGTGCAAGTGGCATAGCGGTCCCTTCAAACCGGCTAGCCACACCACCCGGAACTGCAGCTGGACCCGCCAGCTAAAGGACCAGGGCAACCAGCCTCGTCTCCCACCTCCGCCACCAGGTGGACCCCCGCCGCCGGCTAGGGGAGCCAAGAATGACGGCAACGGCAGCAACAACAACAACGGCTACCCCCAGTCGCACGCTGCTTACCACATCTTCGAGACGGAGCAGGACGACAAGCACAGACACAGGCGACGCTCCAAGGAGGTCAACGCCATCGTTTCTCCGGTCCCCCAGTACCTGAATTGGTCGGAAACCCCCATCACCTGGAGCCGGGCAGATCAGCCTGAGCATCTGCCGACTCCCGGGGGCTACGCCATGGTGCTTGACCCCCTCATCGTCTCCAACGCGCGCACCTGCCGATTCTCGCGTGTCCTCATCGACGGAGGCAGCAACCTCAACCTCCTCTACCAGTCCTCGCTGGAGAAGTTGGGCATTCGCGAAAGCGACCTGCACCCGACTACCACGACGTTCCACGGTGTACTATCGGGGCCAGCCTGCGCTCCGCTGGGGAAAATCCAGCTGGACGCCATCTTCGGGACCGAGGAGAACTTCCGCCATGAACCAATCTGGTTCGAAGTGGTAAATTTGACGAGCTCCTACCATGCTCTCCTCGGGCGCCCCGCCCTCGCCAAGTTCATGGCCATCCCCCACTACGCGTACCTCAAGACGAAGATGCCGGGACCTCACGGCGTGATCACCGTCGTCGGCTGCTTCAGGCGATCGATGGAGTGCGCCTCAGCCGGTTCCAAACTGGCAGAGGCCCTCATCATAGCCGAAGAAAAACGCGCGATCATGCGCAACGTGGCCATGGCCCAGCAGGACATCCCGGCTAGCAGCAAACCAGCTGGAGAAGGAGCCTTCCAACCGGCAAAGGAGACAAAGAGGATTCTGCTCGACCCCTCCGACCCGACTAAGTTCGTCACCATTGGTGCCGGCTTAGACAGCAAATAGGTAGGCGCGCTCGTCGACTTCCTCCGTGAGAATCGGGACATCTTTGCATGGCCTCCCAAAGACATGCTGGGTGTGCCGAGGGAGTTCGCCGAGCACTCACTTCATGTGCGTCCGGATGCCAAGCCGGTCAAGCAACCTCTATGCCGGTTCGCAGAGGAGAAGAGAAAGATAATCGGTGACGAGATCACCCGGCTCCTTGCAGCCGGGTTCATCATGGAAGTGTACCACCCAGACTGGCTGGCGAACCCAGTCTTGGTGTTGAAGAAGAACAAGACCTGGCGCATGTGTATCGACTACACTAGCCTGAACAAGGCGTGCCCGAAAGACCCCTTCGCCTTGCCCCGTATCGATCAAGTCATCGATTCCACGGCCGGCTGTGATTTGTTGTCTTTTCTAGATTGTTATTCCAGGTATAATTAGATCCGGCTAAACCCGGCTGATCAGATTAAGACATCATTTATCACCCCCTACGGGGCTTTCTGCTATGTAACCATGTCTTTCGGCCTAAAGAACACAGGCGCCACCTATCAGCCATGTATGCAGAAATGCTTTTCATGAGATAGGCGAAACATGCATCGCCACGTGGATGACATAGTCATCAAAACCAAGGAGAAGCGCACCCTCCTCGAGGATCTGAGAGAAACATTCGGCAACCTCCGCCAGTACCAGATGAAGCTGAACCCGGAGAAGTGCGTCTTCGGAGTACCATCCGGCCAGCTACTCGGTTTCCTCGTATCTCAATGAGGCATCGAGGCGAATCCAGAGAAGATCGCGGCCATCGAGAGGATGCAGCCGCCCAAGAACCTGCTTGGAGTCCAGAAGTTCACCGGATGCCGGGCTTGCCTCAGTCGTTTCGTCAGCCGGCTGGGGGAGAAGGCACTCCCGTTGTACCAGCTGATGAAAAAGACGGACAAGTTCTCCTGGACTTCGCAGGACAACACCGCGTTTCACGACCTCAAGCGCATGCTATCCACAACGCCGGTTCTAGCCATGCCAGCTAGCAAGGAGCCGATGTTGCTCTATATAGCAGCACCAGCCGGGTCGTCAGCGTCGTCCTGGTGGTGGAGCGCCCCGAGGAAGGCAAGGCTCCGCCGGTTCAGAGACCCGTCTACTACCTCAGCGAGGTTCTCTCCCTCTCCAAGCAGAACTACCCCCACTACCAAAAGATGTGCTACGGTGTGTACCTGGCATGCAAGAAGCTCAAGCACTACTTCCGGGAGCACCCGATCAAGGTCGTGTGCACCGCACCCCTTTCGGAAATCATCGGCAACAAGGACGCCACCGGCCTAGTCGCCAAGTGGGCCATCGATCTCGCCGCCTACTCCATCCAGTACGAGCCCCGGCTCACGATCAAATCACAGGCGTTGGTGGACTTCCTCGTCGACTAGGCCGAGACCCAGTATCTCCCACCGGTGCCGGATTCAGACCACTGGCGGATGCACTTCGACGGGACGAAGATGCTCGGGGGCTTGGGAGCCGGCATCGTGCTCACCTCGCCCAAGGGAGACCGGCTGGAGTATGTGCTGCAGATCCACTTCAAGGGCTCCAACAACGTAGCCGAATACGAGGCACTGGCGCACGGGCTCCGGCTGGCCAAGGATATCGGTGTCAACCGGATCCTGTGCTTCGATGATTCGGACTTGGTGGTGCAACAGGTGTCCGGGGAATGGGACGCCAGAGATGCAAACATGGCTCTCTACCGGTTCCACATCGAGAAGCTCAGCGCCTCCTTCAACGGGTGCGAATTTCATCACGTCCCCCGCACCAACAACGAGGCAGCCGATGCGCTCTCCAAGATAGGATCCACCAGGCAGGCCATCCCACCAGGGGTCTCCTTGGAGCATCTGTGCAAGCCATCCATCAACCCGTCGCCGGAATCAGATTCCATCGTCTGGGCGGGAACTGTTCCGGCGGCCGGAGCAGCAGAAATGGAGCCGGCAGAACCACCAAAGAAGAAAACCCGCTCCAACTCGGGCCAGGCAGTGCCCTCCGGCTTGCAAGACCCGAGGGCTGCCGGCTCGCCCAGTGGCTCGGGGGCTGCAGTACCGGATATTCCACCCGGACGACCCCCCAACACCCGTCAGCAGGAGGGCAGGAGCGTCCTCGTCATCTGGGAAGTGCCATCCTCTTCATGCACTACATCGCCAACAGTGAACTCCCGGACGACGAGGTAGAGGCCAGGCAAATCCGACGCCGCGCACATACATACACCATCATAAACGGCGAGTTGTACAAGCGCAGTGTATCTGGTGTCTTCCAACGATGTGACGATGTAGACATAGGCTACCGGCTACTCAAGGACATCCACCAGGGTGAGTGTGGGCACCACGCTTCGTCAAGGGCGATAGTCGCCAAGGCGTTTCGCCATGGTTTCTATTGGCCCACCGCCCTCGAGGATGCCGAGCAGCTGGTCCACGCGTGCAATGGGTGCCAGCGCTTCGGGCAGCTCAGTCACATGCCAACCTTGGTGCTCAAGACCATACCGATCACCTAGCCCTTTGCAGTTTGGAGCCTCGACATGGTCGGGCCCTTCAAGTGAGCTCGCGCGGGAATAACCCACCTGCTGGTAGCGGTGGACAAGTTCACAAAGTGGATCGAGGCCAAGCCTATCCGGAAGCTGGATGGAGCGACGGTTGTTACCTTCTTCACCGACATCACCAACCGCTTCGGCTACCCCAATAGCATCATCACCGACAATGGCACGAACTTCGCCAAGGGGGCCTTCGCCCGGTTCTGCAGCAACAAGGGCATCCGGCTAGACCTCGCCTCAGTTGCACACCCGCAGTCCAACGAGCAAGTCGAACGAGCAGACGGTTTGGTGCTAGCCGGCATCAAACCACGTCTCATCGAGCCATTGGAGCGGTCACCCGGATGTTGGATCGAAGAACTTCCAGCTGTGCTGTCGAGCCTCCGCACCACACCGAATAGGTCAACCGGCTACACACCATTCTTCCTGGTCTACGGATCGGAAGCCGTCCTCTCCGCCGACATCGAATTCGACTCCCCTCGCAAGCTCCTCTACGACGAGAAAGCCAACAAGGAGGCGCAGGAGGACGGGGTGGATCTTCAGGAGGAGGCCCGCGAGCTGGCCCTGTCCAGATCTGCCCTGTACCAGCAGCGACTACGTCGCTACCATTCAAGCCGGATTCGCCCAGTCGCATTCCGCGAGGGCGACCTAGTTCTCCGGCTGGTGCAAGACACGAAGGGCACGCACAAGCTATCACCACCCTGGGAGGGCCCCTTCATCATCAGCCGGGCGCTGCCCAACGACTCCTACTACCTCATCGACGCACAGCAGCCGCGCAAGAACAAGATGGACAAATCGGACGAGGAGACCGAACGTCCTTGGAACGCGGCCCTGCTACGCCCGTTTTACACCTAGTCGCCAGGCAGTGTATGTATCCCGAAAACCCCATGAATGAAAAGGCGGACTCCCACGAGAATCTCAGGGGCTCCTTCTAGAAATGTGTGCGCACCTGTTCTTCGGTTCAAATTTTCCGGCTCTGGCAACCCCTACCCGGGGGCTCGCCGGCTGGACCGGCCTGTTAAACCAACAAACCGGCTGAGTAGTGTGCGATGATGTCAGAGGCCCACTCTTCGTCTCAGCTACAGACCGCAACCCGGCTGTCCGGCTAGCAAGAGCAAAAGCCCGAGGCATCCCACACGAAAAACGGGGAAGAGGCGTGACAGATCGGGCGTCCCGGCCCCGCAACTAGCTCAAACCAATCCAGCTGCTAAGCCGCTAGTACCGTGCGTAATGTAGTGTCAGCTCCCTTCGATTCCGGCTGCAGACCGCAACCCGGCTGCCCGGCAAGGACGCAGCAAAAACAGCAGAATACACGAGAAGGCGACTAAGCGTCTAGAAAGGAGCAAGCCAGTTTTCGAAAAAATAAGCCGTTTTCCGGCTACGATTTGACAGACTAACCTATTAACCTGTGAAGATGTATGTGTGTGCATATGTGCGTTCTTGTCCGACTACTTCGAGTCGGAATTCAGAAGAAGGAAAGAAGATTCGAAGTCCTTGCCTTCATCAAGCGCTCCGAATCTTGTGGGCTACACCCACTGGGTGCGCTCGAGCGCCCCTAGTGGAATCCTGTAGTTCCTGACCGGCTAAGGGCGTTTAGCCGGCCGTTCGTGCCCAGGTGAGGGAAAGGGCGGGAGCAAGAAAAGACAAGAAAGATTTGAAGCACCTGGCTACGCCAGCTACTCCGAATCTCGGGGGTTACACCTGAAATGTTGGTTCCCTGAAAGGCATCAAGCATCCAACCGAATGACCAATGAGGCCCGGGCGGATAAAGTTAGAAGACTTGGCAGAAATAAGAAACATTAGAAGCACCTCGCTATGCCAGCTACTCCGAATCTTGGGGGCTACACCCAGTGGGTGCGCTTGCGCGCCCCCACTAGGGGTGCAGGTCACCCGGCTAAAGGTGTGTAGCCGGACTTAGTTAGTCGGGCAAAATACGTAAAAGGAAAGCTCAACGCACAAGGAAGATTCAAGAATTTCAACAATAATAAACAAGGAGACGAAGCTCTCATAAGTTACCCGGCATCACAGATAGCCGGTAGAAACGAACAAAGTTCACAAGCGTATAAGACAAGACAAATATACCTGGCATCCCGGGGCAGCAGCTAAACGGCAGGGCCTTTGCCGTGGGGGAGTTCTTGGCTGGCAGAAGCTGGGGGCGGAGGGGGAGCCGCAGTGCTCGAGCTGGCTCCGGTGCTGGCAGCCGGCGGCACCGAGGCCTCCACATCTGGAGTACCGGTGGACTCCGAGTCGGTGAGCACCTCGTCCGGGTCCACATAGTCGGCGATCTTGATGGCGGACCCGCGAAGCTCCGGATGGGCTTGGCGGATGGCGGCAAGATCAGCTCCGAAGCCCCATCGATCTTCTCGGCGGCGTCCTTATACCAGAGAGCATCGGTTGATAGGCCATCTCCGCTCGCTCAAGGCCGCCGCAGCCGGTCCACCACGGCCGGTACCTCTCCCACCTTCTCCGCCAGCTGCGCCATCGTGTCCGGAACCGGAGCCTCCGGCCACACGAAGGAGAAGACGTCCCGTGCCACCTGACGAAGCTTCACAGCTTCCTTGCTAAGAAGGACGACGAGCTCCCGAGTCGTCGGCTGCACTCCCGGCCAGTTCTTCTGCAGCCGGTTGTAGGCCAGCAGGTCTATGCCGGGGTAAAAGGCTGTCAGAAAAGAGGAGTCAGATCCGGCTACCGGATCCAAAAAGAAAAGAAGACGGAAGAAAGAACTCACCTTTGGCAGTGTGGCCGACCTGCATCAGCTCCTCCACCAGCGCCTTCTCCTTGACTGCTAGCCGTTTTATCTCCTTCTCTTGGTCCTTGTTCTGGGCCTCGAGAAGGGAGAAAGCTTCGGCCCGGCTAGCGAGCGAGGCGTCGCGCTCCTTGACGGTGGCCTCCAAGCCGTCTACTCGCGCATGACAATCCTTGTTCTGCAGGCGCAGAGTGGAGTTGGACCTGCTCAGCTGGTCGTTCGCTTTCTTCAAGCGATCGATCTCGTGTTGAGCGCACACGAGGATAGCTGCAACGAGGCCGGCTATTAAAAAAAGGAGCCAGACGGATAAAGCGAACTTACTCTGGGAGGTCCCGTTGGCGGCAGCAAGCTTCTGCTCCACGGTCAGGTTCCCGCCGGTTGTGGCCTCAAGCAGCCGGATCTCCTTCACCGCCAACTCGAGCATGGCGGCATGATCCGACAGCGAAGCAGCGGAGGAGGCGTCGTCGTCCACGGCGATGACGGCCAAGGACTCCTTCGCCGCGAGCACCGTTGTTCGCCACTCCTCCCCGAGCTCCTCGTCGGAGTTGTCGTCGCCAACAACGACGAGCTCCTTGCCAGCAGCCCCCCGCGCGCCCACGGAGGAACCTTCCGGCTGTGAGTGATCCGCTTTCGGCTGGGGACCCTCCGGCTGGGAGGGGGCAGCCGGCTCAGCTTGAGGAGGAGGCGAAGGCTGCGCCTCAGAGGAAGGAGAGGCGCCGGCTGGATCAGTCGGGGCGCGAGGTGGCGACCCGGTTGGCATCCTGGCCGGGCTCGCGGCTCCAAAAGAAACCAACGCGCTAAAGAGAAGGAGGAAAAGGCAAGAGCAAATCAAGCTAAAGTCAGAAAAGCAAGAAAGAGGACAAACAGACAGAAGGCACCGAAGGATGGGGGAGAAAAACATACCCCGGCACGACCGGGGGCGGCCCTTTCTCCTGGCCAGGACGGCTCGGCGGCAAGGCGCCGGACCGGCCCCTCTTCGGAGCCGGCTCCTCCGCCGCAGGCCGGCGGGAGCCACAACGGTTGGAGCCGCTCCCACCTGCTTCGCCGTCCGTCGCAGAGCGCGTCACCGGCTCCGCAGTCGGCCCGGCCTCCTCCTTCTCGTGCACCTCCGCGTGCGGGTCAGCGGCCGGCTCGTCGTTCCGGCTGGGGAAGGCGTCGCCGTCCCCATACGATTCCTCGCCGGATCACCGAGCGTGCGGCTCGGGCAAGTCCAGTGCGAATACCTCGAGGGGAGCCTCGCCCTCCTCGCGAAGGATGCAGGCGAAGATCTGAGGAATCCAAGAGGTCAATCAGAGAGAACAAGGAGATAACACAGAGGGAATAAGCAAAAAATTCTGGCTATAAGAACTTACCCGGGGCGCGCGGTTCTCCCGGCTGTAGGGCGCCAGGCTAAATTTCCAGTTCTCCGGCAGCCGCTCCTTGCTGATCGTCCACAACCACTCCTTCAAGTTGTGGTAGTGGGGATCGTGGCGCGACAGCCGGGTCGGGTCCAGCCGGCCGGACTAGAAGCACATCTTGTGCGCCCGCTGCTGCAGCGGCATCATCAGCCGGGACATCCAGCTAAGAGTGATGTCTCGACCGGTTAGCTGGCAGGTGACAAGGGAGCGCATGCGTGCCAGCATCGCATCCGTCTCCGCCTTGTCGCCCTAGATCTTTAGGTCCCGCCTGGACTCGACGTCTTGGAAGGCCGGCAGGTTTATCCGGTCGACGTTGGTGACATTCTTGATGTAAAAATACGACTGCTGCCACAGCTGTACCGTGTCCTGGAGCATGAATTTCGGGTAGCCGGATTGGGTGCGGGAGTATATGGAGGCGCCGCCACAGACGACTAGCGGGCCCTTCGTGTACTGCACCTGCGACCAAACTCGGAAGAGCCGGCAGAAGAGCCCGAGATCCGGCTGGATCCCGAGGTAACTCTCGCAGAACGCCATGAAGTGCGCCAGCGTTCCGATTGCATTGGCGCCGAGGTGGTGGAGGCGCAGGTCGAAGAAGGCCAGGAACGTGAGAAAGAAGGGATGCAGCGGCAGCGCGAACCCGCGCGGCAGGTGCGAAAGGAAGATGACGCGTTCCCTATCCATTGGATGCGGCGACACCTCCCCCACCGGTGCCAACCGCACCGCCACCTCCTCCGCCGGCGGGAGGACGCGGGTCGCGCGATACTTCGCGATTTGGTCCTCGGTGACGGAGGAGCCGCACTGAACTCCATGATCGGCCGCCATTTTCGGTGAGGGAACAGCGGCAGCGGAGGAGTGATGGTGGCCCGTAATGTCGACGGCAATGGCGGCGCGAGAGGGCAAGCGCGGAGCAAGAGCACGCCTTGAGAAGGAGATTGCAGCGGGGGAGCGAAGGAAAAGAACGGCCTCCCCCGTGGCGTCCCTTTAAAGGATCGGAAGGGCAACCGTCGGCAGGACCACGTGGCGCGCATCCGGGCAACCCACATCCCAACCACCGCCTAGATCCCGTGTGCCAGGACAAGATGCACAGAAGATCCTAGAACGAGAACCGAAGCGTCAGACAGCAGTTCCCTGAGGCGACGTGTGACGGGACGTTACGCTGCCCGCCGCAGAGCAATGATGGCGGCGATGCGGTGTGGCGGCGTCGGCGCAGCGTCGGTACACAACCGCTAAACTCAGCCGGATGAAAATTCAAAAAAGCAAGAAGGGCGCGCGCACATTTCGCCTAAGGCGGAATCCACCGCAGCTTCGGGGCTAATGTCGGGGATGATCCGGGTACCCCACGAATAAGAAATAGGGCGGTCGGATCGCATCCGGTGACGGTCTGTTGGACAGGACATGATGGGCCGGCTACCACCCAGTAGCCGGATCATAAAGAGGCAGCCGGATCAATCGAGAGACGGAGACGGCGTGCGTATCGGTGCAGTGCATACATGCGATGGCGAGCAGGCAACCACCCGCCCATGCCAAATACTTTGCATGGGTGATACTGGAATAGTGCCCTGTGCTGACGACAGGCTCGCACGACGTCCACTATGCCTACAACAGCCATACTGCTCATACACCGAAAAGACAAGCCATGCTGGACACTGTAGATGACTAGTCGGCTGGGACCCGCCTGTGGGGCCCGCCAGTCGGACTAGTCAGCGAGACCCTTGCCTCTCTTCCTATATAAGGAGGGGGAGGGCCTCGGTAGAAGGGGTTGGTCTCAGTGCATTTAAGGCAGTAGCTAGCAGATACAGCTCGAGGAGCACTTGTAGCTCGTGTATTCCACATAGTCAGATCCGGCAGGAGTAGGGGCTTTACCTCATCACGAGGGCCCCGAACCTGGGTACTTATTGCGTCCTGCTACGCTCGCTTGTATCCAATCCTGCCTGCGGACGCCGTCGATAGCTTCCCTGCTAGTCCCCACACCTCTACCTAACCTCCTTAGGTACTCCCGTTCCCAATACAATGATAATTTCCTTCGCCTGATTTGTATCATATGGCCTCAGCCTTCAACTTGCTGTACTCTAACACTCATTTCGCCACAATGTAGTGCAAGGCCCGTGATTTGATCAAACTCCTTCAGTATGCAAGCCATAGTTTTAGTCAGTGCGGGTCAAATATTCTGCAACTCATTGCACCCACACCCCTTTATTATTTGTTGCACTTTCAAGTTCTCAAAAAATGTGAATAAATCCAGAACATTGACTATGTCGTATCTTGTGCATCTACAATATTCGGTCCCACAATAAGATCTTATGTGACCTGTGTGAATGAAAAAGAAAAAACCTAAGCGAACAATGTCTTGTGTTCATTTGTTCATTCTGTGGTTGCCAGACCATGCATCTACTAGTAATATTATTGGGATGGAAATTTATAGATGAACTATATAAATATGATCTATGTTCATGATTTATTTCACATTTTCTAAAAACTTGGAAGTGCCACATGCAATAGCTTGTTGTCGGTGCAACTAGTTGCAAATTGCAATTTCCGTCGTTGGCTCCAAGCGCATGATGCATGCAGATTCTCACTAGCAGGTGGGGCCGACCTAAATAAGGCCCACATGTCCGTGAATCAGAGCCACACAGAGTCATGCATGTTGTCTGACTTGAACGAAATCTGGTGTCCGTGCACGTCTCTCATTTTGCTGTGCGGTTGCATGTTGTACACATGTAATTCCATGTACCTGGTACTATAACATATATGAACACATGCAACATGCCAAAAATACTACGAACACTCCCGTACTGTGCATTATATCCGGTGTATATATTTTTAGTTTTGTTCTACGATTTCTGCATATAGGGGAACATGATGTAAGTACATGTGTCCATGTCGCGGCTACTAGTACTAGTAGTAGTTCGTCCTCCTATTTTCCGTTGAAAATACTAAACTATGTTGAAATGAAAGCTGTAAAATTAAAACCCTCCGGTCAAACTGATGTGACTAGACAATACTGCACCTCTGATACCTAGTAGTAAGTAGGAGTATTGTCAAATTACTAGCTGTGTGGCGTGCTAGTCTAACATACAGTGAAGTCTAGGCGACGGTGTCCTCGATGCTGCTATTGACTAGATAGAGCAAGCAAGTAAAATCTCCTCCCTCGTTTTTTCTTTGCCTCTCCATCTTCTTCCCCAGTCCCCACTCCGCCCATGATCTCCCCCACGCTCTCTCTTCTTACCCATTCCTAACGCTCCCCTCCTCCTGCAGAAAACCCTAGCCACACTTGGCATCCGCCTAAATCCATTTGGTTGTGATGGCCGATTCAAAGATCAGCAGGCGATGCAAGTGGAATCAACTCAGCACGGACGATGGCGACCTCATCGTTCAGCGTCTAGACATTTACAACACTGTCACGCTAGCCGCATGCTGCAAGCTGCTGTACAATCGTATCACCAACAACGTAGGTACGAAATGGACTTTTCACCATTGGAATGAACCCTGCCTACTGATGCCTCAGCCTGCTTATTGGTTAGGCAAGCACTATGACGGTACGAGGGTACCTCGTCTGCATGACACGGTGTACGATGTGGTGCTCGTCGACCATCCTCGGCGCATCGCCATCCTACCCTTCATGCACGAAAAATTCTAGGTTGGCATGAATGGTGACTGGCTCACCGCCGTGGACCAGCGCGGGGCCTCGTTCCTATCGAACATCTACACCTATCGAGTAATCAACCTTCCATCAATGGATACTTGTGGCATTGAGGCCGCCTCACCTCTAGTATATAACGTGTAATGCTACTAACCAGCCAGGGTTCCCCCAGTTATCTGTACTCATTTCCAAACTCATGCATATTTCAAAAGTTTTTTTGGCGAATCCACAGGTATGGAGGAAAGTTCAATAAGTCGTGGGATGGATCCCTTGAGCTGTTGAAGATTGTAATCTGGAGAGTGCCCACAGAAGCTATCGATTACATAGACTATAAGCTCCTCGCGTTGTTCGATGGTGAAATCGCCTACCTGGAAGGCGGTAGCCAAGTTTGGAGATGTCTGGAGCATTCCGGTCATGGAAGACGGCAATACTGTGATGCCATTAAACACGGTGGCCTCATTTTTGCGGTCGCAAGTCAAGGCTGCACCTACTTCTAGGATCCCACATCGGAAGGTAATTCTAGTTCCATGATGATAAATTGTGAGTGATTCAGTGAAATTGTTCTTTAACTACCTTGTTTATGTTTTACCTTTCATATGACTGAATGAGCACACGCTTTATGTCCTAAAAAAATGAATGAACCATTGCCAGTAATGAATTAGTACTAGTAATATGCCTTCCAAAAATATAGTGTATGATGGCGTCCCTGCACTAGTAAGTTCGTTCATTGTCAGAATATGAAAGGTATTATTTACCAGCATCTCAATTGTGAGCGCAACACAATGAAGCTGGGTTTCTTTATCTGTTTATACTTGCAGGCCCTTCTCGGATTGTAGGAATCATATAGGGATTTTGTAGGACACCAATCTTTCCTTTTTGGATTTTTCCTTAGGATTCAAAGGAATTGTGTAGGAATTTTGTAGGATTTGGATCCTTAGGATTTTTTCTATAAAATGCTTTTTATTCGAAAGAGTATAATCCTTAGGAACTCCTTCAAATGATTCTTTTGCACTCTATTTTGGAGGAAAAGTTCCATCCACTCCAACCTCTTTGTACAATTCCTTTGGTTTTCCTGTGCAATCAAACACCACTTGATCCAAAATACTGTAGGCATCTAATGCTATAGGATTCAAGTGGACATGCCTCTATATCAACAAAAAGTGACGCTTCCTCTTTTGAAACTTACAACAACTAGGAAACTAAGATAAGCAAGAAATCCAAATATTCGGAATATCAGAGTAAGAAATGCAATTTCTAATGTTGTTAATTTATTGAGTAATATTATTGTTAGGATTTGCCTATTCACACTGTTAGCATGATGTTTGGACAACGCAGTATGTATCCTTGCTCATTCTTCTGTATGTGAAATGAACAAGTCAAGCTCTAATATGACATGAACAAGGCAACCTCTGATGTGCTGACATTGTACTGTCTATGCTAGTGTATAAGCTGGTTGTATTATTGTGTTCGAAATTGTGAACTAAATGTGCGAATTCTGAGTCTTTTTGCATGATGACAATGCCACATGTTGGCGCTAATTGCGGCATGTACTAATTTGATCGTACAGAAGCATACAACTTCGAGCGATCAGTATAAGTTGGTTCTTACCCGAGTTGTCTGAAGCTGGGCAAGTGAAGGCCACCGTGTCTCTATCGCCTATAGTTTATATGGCATGATTACAAGGTTTTGAGTACATCAAATCGATTGGGCACTTAGGACGATTCAAAGTCACCCAAACCATCTCGAAATATATCCTTTGCTGAAAAGATGATTACGCGCTGTAAGACTTGATATGACACGATTTTATGTCAATCAGTCAAACTCCCTCCAGTACTTTCCATGTTCAAATCCTGCACTACCCAAGTTCCTCGCTATGTAAAACTCTTAATAAGGCACAATATTTGTCACTTTTCTCCATTTCCAACTTCATTCTTTTGGATCTGGCGTAGGTACAGCCAGGTCAGGTGGACCATCGACGTTCAGTACAATGTATTTTTACTACTCAGCCTATGAAAACGAATATTTCAACCCCACTTCGGACAAAAAACTTCCAATATTCTTGTTTCAAAAAAACCCCATAATTAGCCTTTCGTGGTGAGAAGAGTATATATTTTTTATGGTACCAACTGCACTTTTTTAGGATGGGGTACGAACTACATTGAATTTTCACTAAGGACCTAGTGAAAAGACTGCACATTCGACCCAACACTGGCCCAAAACCTTGCAAATTTAGCACGCCGGATCAGATGGACTGCCGACCCCCGACATATTGAGTACATTGATTTTTTAGTGAGGAGGTTATTATAAAAAGTACTACATTCTACCCAACTGTGGCCCCAAACCTCGCTAATTTATCCTTCTGGGTTCAGGTTGGCCGTGGACCACCAACCCTCAACACATTGTTACTTGGTTTTTTTAGCATGAACCACACTGAAGAAGTCTCGGTAAGGAGCTCACAATAACAAGCCCATTGGTTCACAAGATTGGACCCAAGTTATTTTTTGTATCGCCCAAAATCGTCTTAATTTAGTATTTCCGTGCCATTCTGATAAAGTATAGGACAAGATTCTCCTACCCATTTTGTATTTGTACAGAGCATTTAGCATTTTTTATGGCAAGTCGTTAGGGTCACTGCCTTTTCATTTTAAGCGATTTCAACATTTCTAAATGTAATATTTTCCAGTAGTGGCATAGGTGGTTCTAGCATAGTGGAAACACAGGCGGTTCCTATTTGTTGAAGTCTTGAGTTAGGTTCCTAGTTTTTTCAATATAAATATATAATATAATCTATGTCGTTCTTTTACATTTTTTCCAGCATACACACGTTTCTTACATAGTGAAGGCTGACATTTGGGATCCAGCAACGTTGCCAAGGTCAAAACAATGGAGTCCATCATACACACATTGCATTTGCAGAGACACTGACATGTTGGACCTAGCAGAGACCTTATACAGATGTTCTATCGAGCAATCAATGTTTCATTTACAGAGAGGCTGATATGTGGGACCCAATAGCGTGACCTTATACAGATGCTGCATCGAGCAATGTTGCTAGTTCGAAACAGGGAGGCGCGAGCAAGAAAAAACTTCAGCATGCACACGTTTCTTGTAATGAGAGGCTAAAATGGATGACCCAGCAGCGTGAGAAAATGGCAGATTCGTTGAGTGACGCTATCTAGTTTCGAACAGGGTAGTGCTAGAGAAGAAAAAAATTCCATCATACCCACAATTCTTCTAATGTGAGGTTGACATAAGGTACCCACCAGCCTGAATAAACGGCTGATGCAGCGAGCAACGCTATCAAGTTTGGAATACGAAGGCTTGACAGAGGGTCAAAACTCCATTATACACACGTTTCTTCTAATGAGAGGATGACATGTGAGGCCCAACAACATGATTAAACGGTAGATGCATCGAACAACGCTATCAAGTTTGGAATAGGGTAGCACGAGCGAAGGAAAAAATCCATCATACACACGTTTCTTCTAATGAGAGGTTGGTTAAATCGTAGATGCATCGAGCAGAGCTATCAACTTCGGAACAAGGTAGCGCAAGCGAAGGAAAAAAATCCATCATATCCACGATCCTTCGAATGTGAGGCTGACATATGGAACCTAGCAGCCTGACTAAATAGAAGACGCATCAAGCAATGTTATCGAGTTCAAATTAGGGAGGCGTGACCGGAAATTATGGTCTGCTAGAGACACTGACGTCTAGGACCCACACGCCTCAAAAGACTTCGGCGAGTCAACATCGCACGAAGAAATGAAAATCTTGCTTCTGCGATGCGCTAGACGAGATTCCTCCATGTTTTTAGCGGTTCCATCGTAGTAGAGGGATGCGAAACCAAAAAAAAAGTTTTCCATCGGCCACGGCCAAGCCGAGAATTTCGTCGCGGAAGACGCGCCTTCTATGACGACCGTCAGGACAAGTCGTTGCGGAAGGAAACTTTTCTTGTAGTGAAAAAATGTTGGAAAGAAGAGACCACACTCTTGAGAATGTTCTTGGTGATCTAAGGAGTGGAATGTCCACTCAAGCTCAATTAAAGCATTTTGGTGAGCATCAAGCTCATATATCCATGGTGGAGCCCAAGAAAGTGTGGGAAGCTCTTGAAGATTCAGATTGGTTAGAAGGCATGCATAATGAACTCAACAACTTCGAGAGAAACAAAGTTTGGAAGTTAGTAGAAAATCCCAAAGAGTGTTGCAATGTTATTCGCACTAAATGGATATTCAAGAACAAGCAAGATGAACATGGAATTGTTGTGAGGAACAAGGCAAGCTTGGTAGCTCAAGGGTTCTCTCAAATTGAAGGCATTGATTATGGAGAGACATATGCTCCCGTGGCTCACCTTGAGTCCATCTGTATCCTTCTTGCATATGTTGCACGTCATAACTTTAAATTGCAACAAATGGATGTGGAAAGTGCTTTCTAAATAGTCCATTGCAAGAGTTGGTTTATGTTAAGCAACCCCCAGGGTTCGAGGATCCCAACTTCCCTAATCACGTCTACAAGCTTGATAAGGCGCTCTATGGGCTTAAACAAGCTCCACGCACGTGGTATGAGCACCTTAGAGAGTTGTTGTTAAACCGTGGGTTTGAAGTTGGGAAAATTGATCCCACTCTTTTTACTAAGAAAGTTAACGGGGAGCTTTTCGTTTGCCCAATATATGTTGATGATATTATCTTTGGTTCGTCGAACAAATAAAACTTTTAATGAAGAATTCACAAAGCTTATGACTGATAGGTTCAGGATGTCTATGATGGGAGAGTTGATGTTGTTTCTTGGCTTTGAGATCAAGCAAATAAGAAGAGGAACCTTGACATGGGCATACCTTACAGCTACTCGATCTTGGCATATATGGTACAGTATTGAAGAAGCCCACGATGTTGCTAAGGCCTACCAAAGATTCGGGTGACCCGGGTGACTCCAACTACTTGCAGCACACGGCAAACTTAAGATAGAAGTTTAAAGGGAAAACCCTAACGTGTAACCGACTCGGCCTGCTATCCCGAGACCTAGCCTATCTATATAAATGCTAGGAGGGGCAGCGAGGAGGACAATCCACAACCCTAGTTTCCACACCATCGCTAGATTGCATCTGCGCACCCCCTATAACTTTCGACTCCTCGATAATTCCAAGAGCAGACAAGCATGAGTAAGGCCTAAACCTGGGTAAACCTTGCATCCCTGTGTGCTTTTTTGCTACCCGATCGATGCCTCTATCGCTCCCCATTTCCTCGAATCTAAGTCCATCTGCGATGGGCATTGTTGAGTTAACCCCTCGTCAATTGGTGCCGTCTGTGGGAAATGGGAGTGTTGATGTTGCGGCTTCCTCGGCCCCATCAACTGCGATCTACGACTCTGTAGCAGCGGAGACTCGCCTCCTCTTTGGTGCTTTCGACTTCACCGTCCACACGCCGGCCACTCACCCAGATTTCGAGTTCGTGCGCGATGGAATCAGCTTGGCGATCGAGAACTTACGCTTCCAAGTTGGTCGGCTACACACACTTCACCTCCCTGATCAGCCGAGGGTTCTCGCGATTGCTCTAGCATCATGGTTTCCAACGCCGATCGGCACCTTGAGTGAACTCAACGCCATGACATTAGTCGGGAATACAGATAGCGACAGTAGTTGCAAGTCCGATCTGGGCGATCTGGCGACAGAAGATGGAGCCTACGGCTCTAGACCTGAAAGCTGCGGGAGCAACAGCTTCCCCAGCCATTACATGTACACCATCAACACGGGCGGCAATGGCGGCACTCGAGCAACACCGACATTGGCGGTGGAATCCCAGTCACAAACGGTGGCCCCACCAACAATGGGACAGAAGGACCTATCCCAGAAGATCAGCCGAACCTTTCGGCAAATGAGCAAAACCGAGAGCGCATGCTGATAAAGCTCAACGATGGTGAGTGGGCTCGTTGCAGGGAAGCTCTACGGGGCAACCCCCTACCCCCCAACTCATCGCAAGACATGCTGATGGGTTATCACTGGCTGCTCAAGGAATAATTCAAGCGCCAGCAACAAGTAATCACCCAGCTCGACGAGCGTAGAACGGCAGCGCACAAGTCGAGCCTCCGTGGGGCCTAGCTCTCCTCCATCGGAGGATCCTCCTCTAAAGGCAACGATCATACGGCTGCCAGAAGACGTTCTCGACTCGTTCACCTCACCGAGAAGGAGCGAGCTGACGCCACTCGAGTCCTCGACTTCTCATCCATGACAGTGGACACACGGGGTAACGTGCTCCTTAAAACGCCGCAAGCAGCGGTGCCGACAACCACTATGTACCTGCTCAACAACCAGCCGCTAGCTAGGGATCCTCGGTCCACCATGCACCGATCTACGATCACTGGCTTGGGACTAGTCGAGGCTGCTCTCATCAAGGATCTAGTGTCACAGCCGAAGAAAAGCAAGGCTCTGGCTAAGTGCTACTCTTCGTCCTCCTCCAGCAATGACATCCATGATCTGTCGTGGCGACGCTGCTCACGGCGACATGACTACGACTACGACGTGCGCGACGACATCACGCAGCGCAAGGTCGACAGGATGCGCGTGAGGCGTGCCCGCTCGACTGACTCAAAAGATGACGAGATAGAGCTCTGTGGCGCCACCTGCTTCAGCAGAGCCATAAGGCAAAAGCGAATGCCAAAGGGGTTCAAGCTCCCATCAGAGAACCCAAAATTTGATGGCCTCCAAGACCCGAAGATCTGGCTGGAGGATCAATTTCCTCCGTCAGGCTACACGGTGGAACCACGAGAACGACCATGCAATTCCTCTAGCTATAGCTGCAAGGTGCCACCTGTGTGTGGCTCAATAACCTCCCGCGCGGATCGATTTGCAGCTGGGATGAGCTGGTCTATAGCTTCATGCGAAACTTCAAGGGCACTTACAAAAGGCTCGCATCAGTCGAAGAATTAAGAAGCTGCTACCAGAAGACCGGCGAGTCGTTGTGCTCATACATCCAAAGATGGTCCATCATAAAAAACTCTGCAGAAGACATCTCTGAGGACCACACAATCGACGCGTTCAATGGCACTGTGTGCCGCAAAGAGCTCAGAGAGGAGCTGGGCCGCTCAAAGCCCAAGACAATCGATCACCTGATGGAAATCACGAACGGGTGGGCCGATGTAGAGGACTCGGTGAAAAACCGTGTCCACTCCGATGATGACGACGACCTCGGTTGCAGACACGATCGCCGAGGAAAATGCCGGATGCGCGGTTACAAAGACCGCGAGGAAGTTGACATGGTCGTGGCCGGCTATGCTGACGAACACGATGACAATAGCCGCAACAATGGATACCGCAGTGGTGGATACCGGGACAGCGGGAAAACCATGCAACTGTGGCAACACCGCACTCGCGATGAGGCACCTGGAACATCTATCCAGGACAAACTGTCCGGACCGTATAATGTACACTTCTACATCGACAAGCACAACAGCAAGAAAAATCAAGCCACCTTCTAAAGGACTGCCACGAGTTCCTTAAGCTCCACGAAGGCCTAGACCAGATGAATCGCGACACGATAAATCAGGGTATGGAGCTGCCCTGAGCGTTGTGGCTCATGGAGCACCTCCACCACCACCCGGGCCACCACCACCTGCAGCTGCGCCTATCCAAAACCACGAAGGTGAGCCATAGCCACGAGCACTGGGAAACATGGGGATGATCCAAAAAGGACGCCCATCAAATCGGGTGCAAAAATCAATCACTCGCCAAGTCAACCTGGCGATGAACTCTCCACCCTCCACCACTTAGTACCTCAATGGGAGTGAGTCTTGCATTACCTTCAACAAGCGCGATCATCCGTGCCAAGCACCTCGCCTAGGTCACTATCTCCTGGTGCTCGAGGCACAAATTGTAGGCTTTGAGATGAGTCGCATCTTCATGGACGGTGGTAGCGGCATCAACCTCATGTTCGCAAGCACCTTGCATGCCATGCGAATCCCACTATCATGCCTGGAAACTTCAGACACAACATTCCATGGCATTGTCCCAGGGAAGGGTGTATACCCCTAGGCAAGATTAGCTTGGAAGTCATCTTCGGAACGCAGGAAAACTTCTAGCGAGGGTGCATCGCGTTCACGAGGTTCATGGCAGTGCCACACTATGCCTACCTGTAGATGAAGATGATGGGCCCCAACGGCATTATCATAGTTAACGGAAGATTTGAGAGGTCCGATAGCTGCGACAGGGAATTCAACAGAATCTCCCAGTCTTTTGGCATGCAGGAGGAACTGGCAAGGTTAAAGGAGTCGACGGACAACAGTCTACCTCCTCTGAGTAAGCCAAGCTCACCCGACCAATCCTTCAACACATCAATCCACACCAAGGCGGTCCAGGTCTACCCAATGGACCCAACCAACACGATCCTCATCTCCAACAACTTGAGTCCCGCATAGAAACTCGCGCTCGTCGAATTTCTCCGTGAGCGCTCGGAAAACTTTGCTTAGTGTCCAGCGGACATGCCAGGAGTTCCCAGGGGAGCACTCACTCAATGTGAATCCCGAAGAAAGACCAGTGAAACAGACAATACATCGACTATCTGAGCCAAGGGCAAAAGCGGTCTCCTTGACGCTAACTTCATACGCGAGATCAAGGAAAGCACCTAGGTAGCAAACCCCGTGCTTGTTCCTAAAAAGGACACGGATATCATGCGGATGTGCATGGACTTCACCTCTTTGAACAAACATTACCCAAAGGATCACTTCCTGTTGCCACAGATCGACCAGATAATTGACTCCATCGTGGGATGCGAGCACCCTTGCTTCCTCGACGCCTACTCAAGCTATCACCAGATTCGAATGAAGGAGGAAGACCAGGAGAAAATGGCATTCATCACAACCTTTGGCGTCTTCTGCTACACAATGATGCCCTTCGGGCTAAAAAATGCAGGGGCCATCTACCAGCAGTGTATGCAGGCCGGTGTCAAGAGACATCTTGGTCGTAACATTCAAGTCTCTGTCTGGACATATGCGTGAGACCTTCGATAACCTCGACCGCTACCAGATCAAGCTGAATCCGGACAAATGCGCCTTCGGTGTACCATCTGGGCAATTGCTCGGGTACCTCATCTCCACGAGGGGGATCAAGGCCATCTCGAAGAAAATAAAGGCCATACTAGCCATGGAGAAGCCGAAGAACGTAAAAGAGGTCTAGTAGCTAGCCGGGCGAATCACGGTGCTCAGTCGATTCATCAGTCGAATGGGAAAAAAGGCGCTGCCTTTCGACCAACTCCTCCACAAGGCTGACAAATTCCAGTGGACAAATGAAGCACAAGAAGCATTTGAAGACCTCAAGCGTCTACTATCCACTTCATCAGTGTTGGTAACACCTCAAGAAAAGGAGCTGCTATTTTTATACATCTCCGCCACCAACTAGGTGGTTAGTACTATGATCGTAGTGGAACGAGCCGAAGAAAATAAAGTCCATGGGGTACAACGCCCAGTGTACTACCTCAGCGAGGTGCTCACACCGATAAAATAGCGGTACCCGCATTATCAGAAGCTAGCATACGGCATATTCATGACAGCTAGGCGACTGTGCCACTACTTCCAGGAGCACTCGATCATTGTGGTGAATGACTCCCCTCTAGGGCACATCCTCAACAACCCCGACGCCACCGGATGAGTCGCGCTTTGGGGGATAGAACTGTCTCCAGGAGACATCACATATGAGAAGTGAGATGCGAGTCGCAAGTACTCCTGGACTTCCTCGTCCACTGGATGGAGAACCAGCTCCCTGACAAGCCAGACATGTCCTATCTATGGATAATGCACTTCGACGGATCCAAATGTAAATAAGGAGCTGGCGCGGGCGTCATTCTAACATCACCACAAGGTGACAAGATGAGGTATGTTCTGCGAATCCAGTTCACCGCCTCAAACAACGAAGCTGAATACGAAGCCCTACTCCACAGGATGCAGATGGCAAAAGCCTGTGGCACAAAATGACTCGTCATCTACGACGACTCTAAACTGGTGGTGAATCAAACCATGAACCAGTGTGATGATCTGAGCGACAACATGATCGCCTACGGCGACCTCTACGACGCACTCGAAGGGGACTTCGATGGCTACAAACTGCAACACGTCAGCCACGAGAGCAACGAGGAGGCGGATATACTTTCCAATATCAGCACCACTTGTGCCCCGGTGCCACCTGGAGTATTCCTAGAGTGAATCTGTGAGCGCTTCATCAAGCCAAAGGCTCCACAGCAGAAAGCCAGCACATGAAAAGACACGGGCGCTACGCCACCCGATGATCCGAAGGCACTCGAGGACATGGATCAAGATATGGGACTCGAAGGCCCCATGGAGGTCATGATGATCGAGCCATCCTGGACACAACCGTACATCACATACTTGCTCAGCAAAAGGTTGCTAGATGACCCAACAGATGCACGTCATATAGCGTGACGATCCAAGGCTTTCGCCCTTATCAACGACAAACTGTACAAGCGCAACATCACAGGAGTCCTTCAATGATGCATCTCCAACGGAGACGGACGAGCCATCCTACTCGACATACACGAAGGCACTTGCGGACATCACGTCGGCAGTCACGCCCTCGTCGCAAAAGCTCTGCGAGCTGGATTCTACTGGCCAACGGTAATGTGTGATGCTAAGGACATCATCTAGTGATGCAACGCTTGCCAACGATTCGCGGACAAACCTCACACACCTGGCACAGAACTCAGGCCAATACCTGTGGTCTGGCCCTTCGCACAATGGGGACTCGACATGGTCGACAAGCTGCAAAAATCCTCACCTGGATGGTACGTCTACCTCCTTGTTGCGGTCGACAAATTCACCAAGTGGATTGAGGCCATGCTGGTGACAAACCAATTAGGGGCCACCGCCGTCAAGTTTTTTGAGTCCATCGTCTTCCGATTCGGGGTGCCACATAGCATCATCACGGACAATGAAACGAACTTCACCTCGAATGAGTTCTAGGGTTTTTGCGAAAACCTGGGAATCAACATCAGCTATGCCTCAGTGGCACACCCTCAGACCAACGGTCAAGTCGAAAAGGCCAACGGCCTCATCTGCGGTGGGATCAAGAAAAGGCTCCTCCGGCCACTCAAAAGAGCTACTGGGTGCTGGCCTGAGGAGCTACAATCAGTACTATGGAGACTGCGCACAACTCCAAATAGCGCCATAGGCTATACTCCATTCTTCATGGTACATGGCGCCGAGGCGGTACTACCCGTAGAAGTGCGCTACAAAGCCCCACAGGTAGTAGCATATAGTGAGGTAGAATAAATCCTCACACTCGAAGACTCCGTCGATCTTCTCGATGAGGCACGCAAGATCGCAGTGGAAAGATCCATGATCTACCAGCAAAACCTCCGCAACTACCATAGCAGAAGGCTACGCCCAAGGTCCTGCGTCGAAGGAGACCTGGTCCTACGACTGAAGCAACAAGGGCACCTAAAGCTCGAGTCCCCTTGGGAGGGACCTTATGTGATTAACGAAGTAACCTCAGGTGGTGCCTACCGCCTTAAAGACATAGAAAGCAGAGTCACATACTCCAATACCTGGAACGTCGCACAACTGTGTTGTTTCTACCCTTAGATGTTTTTACTTTACAAATAAGGCTATTCAGCCAGGCTACTTAGCCACACATTGTATCTCCTGATATTCTGCGAATAAATAAAGCTAAGTGCCTCCATTTTTGTGTTTCTATTTTTACTTACAATTGTATCACTCGGGGGATGCGCCACCCTTTCCACCTCGTTACATGAATAACGTAGTAGCCTAAGTAGCTGACGTACTATCAATCGAACCCTTGGTAAAACCAACCCAGCTGCAACGCACCTGACAGGTTGGCAAGGTGCTGAGATGAATATGCATCAGGCTAATGAAACTGAACTGCAGAGTACAAGCTACTCGAAAAATATACAAGATAGCAAGATTTTACATATAGACGGGTAACAAAAAACACTCGACGCACTTACACGAACTTTCCAACACCTATGCATCTATGTGCAGGTTCATACTACTCTATTGCCATAAAAGGAGAACATTGGTGCGTTCTTGGAACAACTCAATGATATCTTTGGCTGGCTGATCAACCGCTCAATAATGTGGTACCATGTTCCATGCCATCCCTTCTGGCAGGGGCGGCGGTCCAGCGGAAATAGCTACGAGATCCAAATTAGGATGATGCAGGTGGACAAGTGACAATGCAGCCTTGGCACCCGCGACTAACTACTGACGCACGCACACGCTTACTATGCTGGCATCCTGAAATTTCTTTAGTAGAGCTAACAAGCTTGAAGGCACCGCATCCAAGGATAATATCGCCTGGAAAAGATGCTTGAGGCATGACTACGACTTCTTCAAATAAAGGAGCACCTGTGACACACGGTCCTGTGGCGTCACCAACACGACTGCACGATCACGATCAACCCAAAAATACCCACTAGCTTCCAGCTGCTCATGGGTCAAGAAGTTTAGTCGAATGGCAATTCGATCCCTCTCATCTTGCAGATGACGAGCGATAACAACTGCAAAAGGCAGTACAAAGCATAAAGACAAAGCACTACCGCGAGTGGCTAAGAAAGGATAAGAAGCTAGAAAACTAACATTTAAACTGCTCGTTCAGCTGAGCCACCTCGCCAAGAAGGTAGTTCTAGCGCGCACTGGCTTTTTCGGCTTTTGACTTCCACACATCCGCGCCACCATGGATTATGGGCATCTCTCGCTCCAAATGTTTTATGCGGTCACGCAATCGAGACATCAGCGAAAAATCCTCCACCTTTGAACATGGTCGCACCACAGTTTCATCGGTGAGAGGTGAGTCGGATGGACCACTCGAAGGACCCTAGTACAAGCAGAGCAAGAGGAAAATAAGACCAACCATTCATAAATAGGGACAAAAGAAGAAGCATCAAAGTTTGGCAAGTCTCAAAAGGGGTACCCCCACAAGTCACAATTCAAGAGGAAAAAACTATACTATTACAAAAGGAGACTAAGCAATAGCCTACAGCTACGCGTTGGCACTCGAGGGCTTCCTCGAGTCTGTGGCAGTCTCCGACGCCACAACCTTCTCGGTTACAACCTCTGATACCATGGCTTTTGCCATCTTCAACTGCCTCAGCTCCACCGAATACTTGGTAAGTGTCTCAATGAGCCGAGGCCCATATTTACTGCAACTAGTGGAAAAGGGAGAAAACACTACCTGCTGGCCATTCGCAGTGACTAACATCACTGAGGAGACCTTGCTGGGGCTTAGATCAACACCATGCGCTTATGCCATCGCGAGCCCCATGGTTGCCCAAACCCTCCTCTGAGCATTCTTGAAATCCATGGGCACGCCTCTAGCGAAGGACTCCACCAAGCCATCAAGATCCTCGATCAGCTTGGCCTTGGGGACCATCTCCTCTCAAAGACGCCCAAGCACGCCCTTGGGGCCTGTTCGTCTGCGGTACCAAAGTTGGTAGGCCAGCGCATGGCGGTACCTAAGTTGCCTGAAATTACCGCGTTTCGAAAAGTTGGGCCGCCAACTACTGAGAGGGGCCATTTCGAGGCAAACTCATCTCACCCCTGCCAAATACAAACATTCTGTTAAACCGCCCCGTGAAGTAGACGGTCGGGACCCACATGTCGGTTATCTGTCCGTGACGCGGGCGCCAACGTGGCAACCTCTTAGGCAAATCGAGCAGCTATGTGGATTGGATGTGTTGATCAATTTCACAAATCCATTCCCAGCTTTCCCCTAGCACCGGCGGCGTCAGAATCCACCCTCCAGGCAGGACGATCCCTTCGGACATTTGAGTTCCGGGGCCAAGTTACTGCGCCCAGTCGCTAATACCGAGCTCCAATGGCGCATGCCGTAGCCGCTATTGCGAGGCTCTAGCCCGCCTCCGCTGCCGACGAGCCGAGCAGTTCGGAGGATGGCAGATCCTACTATCAAGGAAGAAGAAGTTCTACCTACAAGTGGGTGAGCTACCCTTCTCTTTGCTATTCACACTAATTACAACTGCTAGCTGGCTACTGAACCTCAAATTGTTCGTTAGCCCAATGCTAACAAACATATTTTGTCCACAGTTTTCTGTCAAGTGGGATCTACGCGGACCCCCCTTACCTGGTTACGGTAGTCCTCTATAGGTACGACTCCAAGGGCAAGTGGTATGGAAGCCATTGTTTCACGATGGAAGAAGCGCCTGCGTAGATCTGCACTATATCTGGTATGGTTGCTGCTCTGCGTAATCATGTTGAAGTATCGCCGAAGCAGACTTCAAAGTTCAGCTTCATGGATGAATGTGGCATCCATGTTCCTATATCGTGTGACAGTCAGCTAATTGGGTTGATGAAAAGGTATGCTTCGGATTGCATGTTTGAGCTGAACTGTGATGTACTGGATGTGGAAGCTGCTGCAACTAGGAATCTCCCTTCTATTCTTGGACATGGTGGTTGCTCGAACGCACTTAGCTCCTGGTAAGCAAAGGTCGCTTGGGGTTCGCATGTTTGTGCTGAATTGTAATTTTTGTTTTATTTACTCTATAGATATTGGGCAGTTATGCAACAGTCTTGTTTCTTTGACAGGAAGCGCCGCAAGGTTAGAAACATGACTGTCGGGTCAGTCATTTTGCTGCCCGAAGAAATTAAAAACGAGTGGAAAGATGATGCTGGACACGATTCTGGTGCCCATTGTCCCGGCGATGCAGAGTATGTGAAGCTAAGAAAATTGGCACCGAGGAAGAGGAAGAAGGCAGGAAATGAAGAAGCCATTGGACGTGAAGGCTTGGCACCCAGATTGCGGAAGAAGGCTGCTGGAAATGAAGATGCATAGTAGTGTGTTGAACTTGAACCTATATATGTAATTTTGTTAAATTCTGGAGCTCTGTGTGTGGCACGTTGCTAGGCGAAACAATCTACCCACGTTCTCTGAGTAAAATGTAGCACGACTTAGGGTTTGGAAATGCCTGAGTCAGTAGTTGAATCCGAAATTGTGATTGTGCCACTGCTATCTGAAAACAAGGATCTACCAGTTCCACGATTGCTGAGGGGCAGGAGGTCTCCAAATACGATGGAATGTAAGTGGCATAGAAATAAATTATTTAAGCTGCCACACTCCACGAAGCAGCAACTTATTTCAGATGCTGCACAACGACGTGGCAACATAAAAAGCAATGTTCTCACTGATAATGCCCAAATGAGGAGGAAATGGGTACCACTTTCTGGCCTAATCTTGAGCTTGTCTATCTCACCGCCTCTCTGCTCCTGCATCCCCTGCATCTGGCGAAGCTCCCGGATCTCCAGTAACCGGGTGTACGTGCTTCCACTTTATAAATTGAGGTTGTGCCATTTGCATGCAGCCAAATCCACGTAGATTACGTTTAAACAAACCACCAATGTCAGAATACACTAGTAGAAAAGGGGTCTTTGGTCCACGGTCACGTTCCCAATCCGGGACAGAGATCTAAATCGAGGCAGAAATTGATCTAAATCACAAATTCTTTCACAAATTAATCGAGACAAAGATCTAAATCGAGGCATTTCATTAATTCAACCACAAATTCTTCTAAACAAAGGGGCGATTTCACATCCTACATTAATTCAACCAACTAGTCAACAATTTCACTTCCGCTGCCACTATCCTCCGAGCCGCCGGCTTCCTCGTCTTCGTCGGACGGAACCTCCATGATTTCTGCATTGTACGCGAGACGGAGCACCTCTTCGTGGTGAGAAGCGGCGATGACGGTGAACTTGGTTCGTCCAGGGACGGACCAAAACCTCTCCCGCACTTCTCGGTCGCGGAGATCCCGGTGCACCACGCGCCCATAAACGATGCAGTTGCCAATCTTGGCCTTTCGCTCCTTCTTGAACAGCGCCAAGACGCTGGCTGGGCCACAGCACGGGCAGCGCCCTCTTCCATGCGGGCATATGGCGACGGCGCGCCACGATTTCGGTCTCCATCACGGCTCCGCTGGGGAAGAGGAGCGGGGCCACCGGCACCCCCGCATAGCTGATGCGCCATCCGTGGGGAACCGTCACGGCCGACGACACGAGGATGTCGAAGTGCGAGAACATCACCGCCTCGTAGAAGTTCAGCGAGGGCATCTCCATGGCAGCGAGGTGGAGTTTGGAGAGGGAGCGAGGGGGTGGACGACGCGGTGGAGATTGGAGAGGCGAGGGGATGGGTGACGAAGCGACGAGCTGTGGCGCCTCCTATTTGTACACGAGGACGACGAAGCGATGGGCGGAATATCCAAGGGGCATTGGTCAGACAAAAGGAAGTAATGCAGCGTTAAGACAGATTAACAGGCGACCAATTTTTTTACTCCCAGGACTCTGGGGCCAATAGTTCAGACCGCTAGGTCAACAAGTACAACTATTACAACTTAAAAAAGGCACAGGGCTTAAGCTAAATAGAACTAGTTAACACACATCTCCTTGATCTTCCTAATCTTAGCCCTATGCGCATCTTCCTGCGAGAGCAAGGATCGAATCGTCTGCTCCTTCCTTTTAGCATCTTCCTTGCACAACTTCAATTGTTTCTCTGCATCTTTCCTCATGCACTTGTCAATACTCGTAGTTGTGAACTGCAGGACTTTGGCCTGGTGAAGATCCTTCCTTGCTTGAGTCAGTTCTTGCTCTGCTTTAGCCTTCAGGGCCAATGTCGCGTCCCTCTTCTTCTCGACTTTGCTAACCTTGTCTTCCACCCCCATGAGATATCGCTTATGCTTGGTCATGTCAACTGGTTCCCATAGCTTCATCTCAACACTGTCAAGAAGTGAGCTGAATGCGGATTCTTTCAACTCAACAGTCATTTCCCATAGTCTGCCCAGCGTTTTCTGCATCGATTTGGGCCACTCTGGATCTACCCATTTGACAACACTGCAACTTCCGCCTCGCATCATTGCACGATGTCCTTGACACCGTAGAAACCTCCTGCCTGCGTTTCGTCCTTCGAACGCTACAAATTTAGCGGGAACATATCCATGTTTACATAGCAGAGGACTATCTTCATCTGCTAAACCGTGATAGGCGGCGTCATACATCGTCTGGTTGGCCTAACACATCATACGTGCATGAGTAAACGGAGTAGATCTGGCTCAAAAAATAGATAACTGGCCATGGATGATAGAGATAGAGATGAGACGACTCACATCGAAATCACCATCCCTGTCGTCACGATGCGTTTCCTCGTCGTCTCCCATTGAACCCATGGCGAGAGGGGAGGGGGGTGCCGGAGAGGGGATTGGGATGGCGGTGCCGTCGGCTTGCAGCTACGGAAGGATGGGAGTGAAGTGGGGAATGTGGCTTCGAGGGGAAGGAAGAGAAGTACGGGGAGGAAGAGAACTAATGCGGACGTGACACTGGGATATGGACCGCTCAACTCGTGAGTCGTGACACTCGCAACAGGGGAGACCCCGGTGTTGGCAGTTTGTCTAGAGCAAGCGTGGCCATTCATGCCGCAAAACAGACTACTCGCGGATCGATCTCATGAAAACCATCCCAATCGTCCAAGCGCCCCGATCGGACGGTATGTAACAATCGACAAGCAGAAAAACTGTGTTAGGGCGTGCCTTCTAGAAGACTCGGTTTAACGCTAAGGTTAGGGCTCTCCTAAGGTTAATTAGTATCCATATACTGTAATGATCTACCTTAGATCATTTTCTCATTGTAACATACTCATATATAATAAAATTGCAGTGGGGATTATTCCCTACTGTTTCACCTCAAAAAAAATTAGTATCCATATGCGGTTTATGAAAAGAACATGCATCCAATGACACGGGTGGATCTAGCTGTGGTTAATGAGAAGAGAAGACATGCAATGACACCGGTGATAACTGGTTTGTGAGAAGAACACACATGCAATGACTCTAGCTGTGGTTCATGAAAAGAGCAGACATGCAATGACACCGGTGGATCCATGTGTGGTTCATGGGAAGAACACACATGCAATGACACTGGGTGTGGTTCATGAATTGTCTATGAGAAGAACACACATGCAATGACTCTAGCTGTGGTTCATGAAAAGAGCATGCATGCGATGACTCTAGCTGTGGTTCATGGGAAGAGCAGACATACAATGACACCGGTGGATCCATGTGTGGTTCATGGGAAGAACACACATGCAATGACACTGGTGGATCCATGTGTGGTCTGTGTGAAGAACACACATGCAATGACACTGGGGGATCCATGTCTGGTTCATGGGAAGAACACACATGCATGACACCGGTGATATGTGGTCTGTGAGAAGAACACACATGCAATGACTCTGGTGATATGTAGTTTGTGAAAAGAACACACATGCAATGACACTGGTGGATCCATGTGTGGTTCATGGGAAGAACACACATGCAATGACACAGGTGATATGTGCTGTGTCAGAAGAACACACATGCAATGACTCTCGTGCTATGTGGTTTGTGAAAAGAACACACATGGAATGACTCCAGTGGATCCATGTGTGGTTCATGGGAAGAACACACATGCAATGACACTGGGTGTGGTTCATGATATGGTTTGTGAGAAGAACACACATGCAATGACACTGGTGGATCCATGTGTGGTCTTTGGGAAGAACAAACATGCAATGATACTGGTGATATGTGGTCCGTGAGAAGAACACACATCCAATGACTCTAGCTCTGATTCATGAAAAGAGCAGACATGCAATGACACTGGTGGATCCATGTGTGGTTCATGGGAAGAGCAGACATGCGATGACACTGGGTGGATCCATGTGTGGTTTATGAGAAGAACACACATGCAATGACACTGGTGGATCCATGTGTGGTTCATGGGAAGAACACACATGCAATGACACTGGGTGTGGTTCATGAGATAGTTTGTGAGAAGAACACGCATGCAATGACACTGGGTGTGGTTCATGATATGGTTTGTCAGAAGAACACACATGTAATGACACTGGTGGATCCATGTGATGCGTGGGAAGAACACACATGCAATGACACTGGTGGATCCATGTGTGGTTCATGGGAAGAACACACATGCAATGACTCCGGTGATATGTGGTTTGTGAGAAGAACACACATGCAATGACTCTAGCTGTGGTTCATGAAAAGAGCAGACATGCAATGACACCGGTGGATCCATGTGTGGTTCATGGGAAGAACACACATCCAATGACACTGGGTGTGGTTCATGATATGGTTTGTGAGAAGAACACACATGCAATGACAATAGATGTGGTTCATGAAAAGAGCACGCATGCGATGACTCTAGCTTTGTTTCATGGGAAGAGCAGACATACAATGACACCGGTGGATCCATGTGTGGGTCATGGGAAGAACACACATGCAATGACACCGGTGGATCCATGTGTGGTCTGTGGGAAGAACACACATGCAATAACACTAGTGGATCCATGTGTGGTTCATGGGAAGAACACACATGCAATGACACAGGTGATATGTGGTCTGTGAGAAGAACACACATGCAATGAATCTGGTGATATGTGGTTTGTGAAAAGAACACACATGCAATGACTCTAGTTGTGGTTAATGAAAAGAGCAGACATGCAATGACACTGGTGGATCCATGTGGGGTTCATGGGAAGAACACACATGCAATGACACTGGGTGTGGTTCATGCTATGGTTTGTTAGAAGAACACACGTGCAATGGCATTGGTGGATCCATGTGTGGTCTGTGAGAAGAACACACATGCAATGACACTGGGTGTGGTTCATGATATGGTTTGTGAGAAGAACACACATGCAATGAAACTGGTGGATCCGTGTGTGGTTCATGGGAATAACACACATGCAATGACTCTGGTGATATGTGGTCTGTGAGAAGAACACAAATCCAATGACTCTAGCTGTGGTTCATGAAAAGAGCAGACATGCAATGACACTGGTGGATCCTTGTGTGGTTCATGGGAAGAGCAGACATGCGATGACACCGGGTGGATCCATGTATGGTTTGTGAGAAGAACACACATGCAATGACACTGGTGGATCCATGTGTGGTTCATGGGAAGAACACACATGCAATGACACAGGTGATATGTGCTGTGTCAGAAGAACACACATGCAATGACTCTCGTGCTATGTGGTTTGTGAAAAGAACACACATGGAATGACTCCAGTGGATCCATGTGTGGTTCATGGGAAGAACACACATGCAATGACACTGGGTGTGGTTCATGATATGGTTTGTGAGAAGAACACACATGCAATGACACTGGTGGATCCATGTGTGGTCTTTGGGAAGAACAAACATGCAATGATACTGGTGATATGTGGTCCGTGAGAAGAACACACATCCAATGACTCTAGCTCTGATTCATGAAAAGAGCAGACATGCAATGACACTGGTGGATCCATGTGTGGTTCATGGGAAGAGCAGACATGCGATGACACTGGGTGGATCCATGTGTGGTTTATGAGAAGAACACACATGCAATGACACTGGTGGATCCATGTGTGGTTCATGGGAAGAACACACATGCAATGACACTGGGTGTGGTTCATGAGATAGTTTGTGAGAAGAACACGCATGCAATGACACTGGGTGTGGTTCATGATATGGTTTGTCAGAAGAACACACATGTAATGACACTGGTGGATCCATGTGCGGTCTGTGGGAAGAACACACATGCAATGACACTGGTGGATCCATGTGTGGTTCATGGGAAGAACACACATGCAATGACTCCGGTGATATGTGGTTTGTGAGAACACACATGCAATGACTCTAGCTGTGGTTCATGAAAAGAGCAGACATGCAATGACACCGGTGGATCCATGTGTGGTTCATGGGAAGAACACACATCCAATGACACTGGGTGTGGTTCATGATATGGTTTGTGAGAAGAACACACATGCAATGACAATAGATGTGGTTCATGAAAAGAGCACGCATGCGATGACTCTAGCTTTGTTTCATGGGAAGAGCAGACATACAATGACACCGGTGGATCCATGTGTGGGTCATGGGAAGAACACACATGCAATGACACCGGTGGATCCATGTGTGGTCTGTGGGAAGAACACACATGCAATAACACTAGTGGATCCATGTGTGGTTCATGGGAAGAACACACATGCAATGACACAGGTGATATGTGGTCTGTGAGAAGAACACACATGCAATGAATCTGGTGATATGTGGTTTGTGAAAAGAACACACATGCAATGACTCTAGTTGTGGTTAATGAAAAGAGCAGACATGCAATGACACTGGTGGATCCATGTGGGGTTCATGGGAAGAACACACATGCAATGACACTGGGTGTGGTTCATGCTATGGTTTGTTAGAAGAACACACGTGCAATGGCATTGGTGGATCCATGTGTGGTCTGTGAGAAGAACACACATGCAATGACACTGGGTGTGGTTCATGATATGGTTTGTGAGAAGAACACACATGCAATGAAACTGGTGGATCCGTGTGTGGTTCATGGGAATAACACACATGCAATGACTCTGGTGATATGTGGTCTGTGAGAAGAACACAAATCCAATGACTCTAGCTGTGGTTCATGAAAAGAGCAGACATGCAATGACACTGGTGGATCCTTGTGTGGTTCATGGGAAGAGCAGACATGCGATGACACCGGGTGGATCCATGTATGGTTTGTGAGAAGAACACACATGCAATGACACTGGTGGATCCATGTGTGGTTCATGGGAAGAACACACATGCAATGACTCTGGTGATATGTGGTTTGTGAAAAGAACAGACATGCAATGACTCTAGCTGTGGCTAATGAGAAGAGTAGACATGCAATGACACCGGTGGATCCATGTGTGGGTTGTGAGAAGAACACACATGCAATGACACCGGGTGTGGTTCATGATATGGTTTGTGAGAAGAACACACATGCAATGACTCTGGTTATATGTGGTTTGTGAAAAGAACAAACATGCAATGACTCTAGCTGTGGTTAATGAAAAGAGCATACATGCAATGACACCGGTGGATCCATGTGGGGTTCATGGGAAGAACACACATGCTATGACACTGGGTGTGGTTCATGATATGGTTTGTGAGAAGAACACACATGCAATGACACTGGTGGATCCATGTGTGGTCTGTGAGAAGAACACACATGCAATGACACTGGGTGTGGATCATGATATGGTTTGTGAGAAGAACACACATGCAATGAGACTGGTGGATCCATGTGTGGTCTTTGGAAAGAACACACATGCAATGACACTGGTGATATGTGGTCTGTGAGAAGAACACACATCTAATGACTCTAGCTGTGGTTCATGAAAAGAGCAGACATGCAATGACACTGGTGGATCCATTTGTGGTTCATGGGAAGAGCAGACATGAGATGACACTGGGTGGATCCATGTGTGGTTTGTGAGAAGAACACAGATGCAATGACACTGGTGGATCCATGTATGGTTCATGGGAAGAACACACATGCAATGACTCTGGTGATATGTGGTTTGTGAAAAGAACAGACATGCAATGACTCTAGATGTGGTTAATGAGAAGAGCAGACATGCAATGACACCGGTGGATCCATGTGTAGTTTGTGAGAAGAACATACATGCAATGACACTGGGTGTGGTTCATGATATGGTTTGTAAGAAGAACACACATGCAATGACACTGGTGGATCCATGCGTGGTTCATCGGAAGAACACACATGCAATGACTCTGGTGATTTGTGGTTTGTGAAAAGAATAGACATGCAATGACTCTAGCTGTGGTCAATGAGAAGAGCAGATATGCAATGACACCGGTGGATCCATGTGTGGTTTGTGAGAAGAACACACATGCAATGACACTGGTGGATCCATGTGTGGTCTGTGAGAAGAACACACATGCAATGACACTGGGTGTGGTTCATGATATGGTTTGTGAGAAGAACACACATGCAATGACGCTAGTGGATCCATGTGTGGTCTTTGGGAAGAACACACATGCAATGACACTGGTGATATGTGGTCTGTGAGAAGAACACACATCCAATGACTCTAGCTATGGTTCATGAAAAGACCAGACATGCAATGACACTGGTGGATCCATGTGTGGTTCATGGGAAGAGCAGACATACGATGACACTGGGTGGATCCATGTGTGGTTTGTGACAAGAACACACATGCAATGACACTGGTGGATCCATGTGTGGTTCATGGGAAGAACACACATGCAATGACTCTAGTGATATGTGGTTTGTGAAAAGAAAAGACATGCAATGACTCTAGCTGTGGTTAATGAGAAGAGCAGACATGCAATGACACCGGTGGATCCATGTGTGGTTTGTGAGAAGAACACACATGAAATGACATTTGGTGTGGTTCATGATATGGTTTGTAAGAAGAACACACATGCAATGACACTGGTGATATGTGGTTTGTGAGAAGAACACACATGCAATGACTCTAGCTAAGGAACATGAAAAGAGAAGACATGCAATGACACCGGTGGATCCATGTGTGGTTCATGGGAAGAACACACATGCAAAGACACTGGGTGTGGTTTATGATATGGTTTGTGAGAAGAACACACATGCAATGACACTGGTGGATCCATGTGTGGTCTTTGAGAAGAACACACATGCAATGACACTAGGTGTGGTTCATGATATGGTTTGTAAGAAGAACACACATGCAATGACACAGGTGGATCCATGTGTGGTCTTTGGGAACAACACACATGCAATGACACTGGTGATATGTGGTCTATGAGAAGAACACACATCCAATGACTCTAGCTGTGGTTCATGAAAAGAGCAGACATGAAATGACACTGGTGGATCCATGTGTGGTTGGTGAGAAGAACACACATGCAATGACACTGGTGGATCCATGTGTGGTTCATGGGAAGAACACACTTGCAATGACTCTGGTGATATGTGGTTTGTGAGAATAACACAGATCTAATGACTCTAGCTATGGTTCATGAAAAGAGCAGACATGCAATGACACTGGTGGATCCATGTGTGGTTCATGGGAAGAGCAGACATGAGATGACACTGGGTGGATCCATGTGTGGTTTGTGAGAAGAACACAGATGCAATGACACTGGTGGATCCATGTATGGTTCATGGGAAGAACACACATGCAATGACTCTGGTGATATGTGGTTTGTGAAAAGAACAGACATGCAATGACTCTAGATGTGGTTAATGAGAAGAGCAGACATGCAATGACACCGGTGGATCCATGTTTTGTTTGTGAGAAGAACATACATGCAATGACACTGGGTGTGGTTCATGATATGGTTTGTAAGAAGAACACACACGCAATAACACTGGTGGATCCATGTGTGGTTCATCGGAAGAACACACATGCAATGACTCTGGTGATTTGTGGTTTGTGAAAATAATAGACATGCAATGACTCTAGCTGTGGTCAATGAGAAGAGAAGATATGCAATGACACCGGTGGATCCATGTGTGGTTTGTGAGAAGAACACACATGCAATGACACTGGTGGATCCATGTGTGGTCTGTGAGAAGAACACACATGCAATGACACTGGGTGTGGTTCATGATATGGTTTGTTGGAAGAACACACATGCAATGACGCTAGTGGATCCATGTGTGGTCTTTGGGAAGAACACACATGCAATGACACTGGTGATATGTGGTCTGTGAGAAGAACACACATCCAATGACTCTAGCTGTGGTTCATGAAAAAACCAGACATGCAATGACACTGGTGGATCCATGTGTGGTTCATGGGAAGAGCAGACATGCGATGACACTGGGTCGATCCATGTGTGGTTTGTGAGAAGAACACACATGCAATGACACTGGTGGATCCATGTGTGGTCTGTGAGAAGAACACACATGCAATGACACTGGGTGTGGTTCATGATATGGTTTGTGAGAAGAACACACATGCAATGACACTGGTGGATCCATGTGTGGTCTTTGGGAAGAACACACATGCAATGACACTAGTGATATGTGGTCGGTGAGAAGAACACACATCCAATGACTCTAGCTATGGTTCATGAAAAGAGCAGACATGCAATGACACTGGTGGATCCATGTGTGGTTCATGGGAAGAACAGACATGCGATGACACTGGGTGGATCCATGTGTGGTTTGTGAGAAGAACACACATGCAATGACACTGGTGGATCCATGTGTGGTTCATGGGAAGAACACACATGCAATGACTCTGGTGATATGTGGTTTGTGAAAAGAACAGACATGCAATGACTCTAGCTATGCTTAATGAGAAGAGTAGACATGCAATGACACCGGTGGATCCATGTGTGGTTTGTGAGAACAACATACATGCAATGACACTGGGTGGTGGTTCATGATATGGTTTGTAAGAAGAACACACATGCAATGACACCGGTGATATGTGGTTTGTGAGAAGAACACACATGCAATGACTCTAGCTGTGGTTCATGAAAAGAGCAGACATGCAATGACACCGGTGGATCCATGTGGGGTTCATGGGAAGAACACACATGCAATGACACTGGGTGTGGTTCATGATATGGTTTGTGAGAAGAACACACATGCAATGACACTGGTGGATCCATGTGTGGTCTGTGAGAAGAACAAACATGCAATGACACTAGGTGTGGTTCATAATATCGTTTGTGAGATGAACACACATGCAATAACGCTAGTGGATCCATGTGTGGTCTTTGGGAAGAACACACATGCAATGACACTGGTGATATGTGGTCTGTGAGAAGAACAAACATCCAATGACACTAGCTGTGGTTCATGAAAAGAGCAGATATGAAATGACACTGGTGGATCCATGTGTGGTTCATGGGAAGAGCAGACATGCGATGACACTGGGTGGATCCATGTGTGGTTTGTGACAAGAACACACATGCAATGACACTTGTGGATCCATGTGTGGTTCATGGGAAGAACACACATGCAATGACTCTGGTGATATGTGGTTTGTGAAAAGAAAAGACATCCAATGACTCTAGCTATGGTTAATGAGAAGAGCAGACATGCAATGACACCGGTGGATCCATGTGTGGTTTGTGAGAAGAACACACATGCAATGACATTGGGTGTGGTTCATGATATGGTTTGTAAGAAGAACACACATGCAATGACACCGGTGATATGTGGTTTGTGAGAAGAACACACATGCAATGACTCTAGCTGCGGTTCATGAAAAGAGAAGACATGCAATGACACCGGTGGATCCATGTGTGGTTCATGGGAAGAACACACATGCAATGACACTGGTGGATCCATGTGTGGTCTGTGAGAAGAACACACATGCAATGACACTATGTGTGGTTCATCATATGGTTTGTAAGAAGAACACACATGCAATGACACTGGAGGATCCATGTGTGGTCTTTGGGAAGAACACACATGCAATGACACTGGTGATATGTGGTCTGTGAGAAGAACACACATCCTATGACTCTAGCTGTGGTTCATGAAAAGAGCAGACATGAAATGACACTAGTGGATCCATGTGTGGTTTGGGAGAATAACACACATGCAATGACACTGGTGGATCCATGTGTGGTTCATCGGAAGAACACACATGTAATGACTCTGGTGATATGTGGTTTGTGAAAAGAAAAGACATGCAATGACTCTAGCTGTGGTTAATGAGAAGAGCAGACATGCAATGACACCGGTGGATCCATGTGTGGTTTGTGAGAAGAACACACATGCAATGACATTGGGTGTGGTTCACGATATGGTTTGTAAGAAGAACACACATGCAATGACACCAGTGATATGTGGTTTAGGAGAAGAACACACATGCAATGACTCTAGCTGCGGTTCATGAAAAGAGAAGACATGCAATGACACCGATGGATCCATGTGTGGTTTGTGAGAAGAACACACATGCAATGACACTGGGTGTGGTTCATGATATGGTTTGAGAGAAGAACACACATGCAATGACTCTAGTTGTGGTTTGTGAAAAGAGCAGGCATGCGATGACTCTAGTTGTGGTTCATGGGAAGAGCAGACATACAATGACACTGGTGGATCCATGTGTGGTTCATGGGAAGAACACACATGCAATGACACTGGGTGTGGTTCATGATATGGTTTGTAAGAAGAACACACATGCAATGACACCAGTGATATGTGGTTTATGAGAAGAACACACATGCAATGACTCTAGCTGCGGTTCATGAAAAGAGAAGACATGCAATGACACCGATGGATCCATGTGTTGTTTGTGAGAAGAACACACATGCAATGACACTGGGTGTGGTTCATGATATGGTTTGAGAGAAGAACACACATGCAATGACTCTAGTTGTGGTTTGTGAAAAGAGCACGCATGCGATGAATCTAGTTGTGGTTCATGGGAAGAGCAGACATACAATGACACTGGTGGATCCATGTGTGGTTCATGGGAAGAACGCACATGCAATGACACTGGGTGTGGTTCATGATATGGTTTGTGAGAAGAACACACATGCAATGACACTGGTGGATCCATGTGTGGTCTGTGAGAAGAACACACATGCAATGACACTAGGTGTGGTTCATGATATGGTTCGTAAGAAGAACACACATGCAATGACACTGGTGGATCTATGTGTGGTTCATGGGAAGAACACAGATGCAATGACTCTGGTGATATGTGGTTTGTGTGAAGAACACACATGCAATGACACTGGTGGATCCATGTGTGGTCTTTGGGAAGAACACACATGCAATGACACTGGTGATATGTGGTCTGTGAGAGGAACACACATCCAATGACTCTAGCTATGGTTCATGAAAAGAGCAGACATGCAATGACACTGGTGGATCCATGTGTGGTTCATGGGAAGAGCAGACATGCGATGACACTGGGTGGATCCATGTGTGGTTTGTGAGAAGAACACACATGCAATGACACTGGTGGATCCATGTGTGGTTCATGGGAAGAACACACATGCAATGACTCTGGTGATATGTGGTTTGTGAAAAGAACAGACATTCAATGACTCTAGATGTGGTTAATGAGAAGAGCTGACATGCAATGACACCGATGTATCCATGTGTGGTTTGTGAGAAGAACACACATGCAATGACACTGGGTGTGGTTCACGATATGGTTTGTAAGAAGAACACACATGGAATGACACCGGTGAAATGTGGTTTGCGAGAAGAACTCACATGCAATGACTCTAGCTGTGGTTCATGAAAAGAGCAGACATGCAATGACACCGGTGGATCAATGTGTGGTTAATGGGAAGAACACACATGCAATGACACTGGGTGTGGTTCATGATATGGTTTATGAGAAGAATACACATGCAATGACTATGGTGGATCCATGTGTGGTCTGTAAGAAGAACACACATGCAATGACACTGGGTGTGGTTCATGATATGGTTTGTGAGAAGAACACACATGCAATGACACTGGTGGATCCATGTGTGGTCTTTGGTAAGAACACACATGCAATGACACTGGGTGTGGTTCATGATATGGTTTGTGAGAAGAACACACATGCAATGACACTGGTGGATCCATGTGTGGTCTTTGGGAAGAACACACATGCAATGACACTAGTGATATGTAGTCTGTGAGAAGAACACACATCCAATGACTCTAGCTGTGGTTCATGAAAAGAGCAGACATGCAATGACACTGGTGGATCCATGTGTGGTTTGTGAGAAGAACACACATGCAATGACACTGGTGGATCCATGTGTGGTTCATGGGAAGAACACACATGCAATGACTCTGGTGATATGTGGTTTGTGAAAAGAACAGACATGCAATGACTCTAGCTATGCTTAATTAGAAGAGTAGACATGCAATGACACCGGTGGATCCATGTGTGGTTTGTGAGAAGAACATACATGCAATGACACTGGGTGGTGGTTCATGATATTGTTTGTAAGAAGAACACACATGCAATGACACCGGTGATATGTGGTTTGTGAGAAGAACACACATGCAATGACTCTAGCTGTGGTTCATGAAAAGAGCAGACATGCAATGACACCGGTGGATCAATGTGTGGTTCATGGGAAGAACACACATGCAATGACACTGGGTGTGGTTCATGATATGGTTTGTGAGAAGAATACACATGCAATGACACTGGTGGATCCATGTGTGGCCTGTGAGAAGAACACACATGAAATAACACTGGGTGTGGTTCATGATATGGTTTGTGAGAAGAACACACATGCAATGACACTGGTGGATCCATGTGTGGTCTTTGGGAAGACCACACATGCAATGACACTGGTGATATGTGGTCTGTGAGAAGAACACACATCCAATGACTCTAGCTATGGTTCATGAAAAGAGCAGACATGCAATGACACTGGGGATCCATGTGTGGTTCATGGGAAGAACACACATGCGATGACACTGGGTGGATCCATGTGTGGTTTGTGAGAAGAACACACATGACAATGACACTGGTGGATCCATGTGTGGTTCATGGGAATAACACACATGCAATGACTCTGGTGATATGTGGTTTGTGAAAAGAACAGACATGCAATGACTCTAGCTATGCTTAATGAGAAGAGTAGACATGCAATGACACCGGTGGATCCATGTGTGGTTTGTGAGAAGAACATACATGCAATGACACTGGGTGGTGGTTCATGATATGGTTTGTAAGAAGAACACACATGCAATGACACCGGTGATATGTGGTTTGTGAGAAGAACACACATGCAATGACTCTAGCTATGGTTCATGAAAAGAGCAGACATGCAATGACACCGGTGGATCCATGTGGGGTTCATGGGAAGAACACACATGCAATGACACTGGGTGTGGTTCATGATATGGTTTGTGAGAAGAACACACATGCAATGACACTGGTGGATCCATGTGTGGTCTGTGAGAAGAACAAACATGCAATGACACTAGGTGTGGTTCATAATATGGTTTGTGAGATGAACACACATGCAATGACGCTAGTGGATCCATGTGTGGTCTTTGGGAAGAACACACATGCAATGACACTGGTGATATGTGGTCTGTGAGAACAAACATCCAATGACACTAGCTGTGGTTCATGAAAAGAGCAGACATGCAATGACACTGGTGGATCCATGTGTGGTTCATGGGAAGAGCAGACATACGATGACACTGGGTGGATCCATGTGTGGTTTGTGACAAGAACACACATGCAATGACACTTGTGGATCCATGTGTGGTTCATGGGAAGAACACACATGCAATGACTCTGGTGATATGTGGTTTGAGAAAAGAAAAGACATGCAATGACTCTAGCTGTGGTTAATGAGAAGAGCAGACATGCAATGACACCGGTGGATCCATGTGTGGTTTGTGAGAAGAACACACATGCAATGACAATGGTTGTGGTTCATGATATGGTTTGTAAGAAGAACACACATGCAATGACACCGGTGATATGTGGTTTGTGAGAACAACACACATGCAATGACTGTAGCTGCGGTTCATGAAAAGAGCAGACATGCAATGACACCGGTGGATCAATGTGTGGTTCATGGGAAGAACACACATGCAATGACACTGGGTGTGGTTCATGATATGGTTTGTGAGAGGAATACACATGCAATGACACTGGTGGATCCATGTGTGGTCTGTGAGAAGAACACACATGCAATGACACTGGGTGTGGTTCATGATATGGTTTGTGAGAAGAACACACATGCAATGACACTGGTGGATCCATGTGTGGTCTTTGGGAAGAACACACATGCAATGACACTGGGTGTGGTTCATGATATGGTTTGTGAGAAGAACACACATGCAATGACACTGGTGGATCCATGTGTGGTCTTTGGGAAGAACACACATGCAATGACACTAGTGATATGTGGTCTGTGAGAAGAACACACATCCAATGACTCTAGCTGTGGTTCATGAAAAGAGCAGACATGCAATGACACTGGTGGATCCATGTGTGGTTTGTGAGAAGAACACACATGCAATGACACTGGTGGATCCATGTGTGGTTCATGGGAAGAACACACATGCAATGACTCTGGTGATATGTGGTTTGTGAAAAGAACAGACATGCAATGACTCTAGCTATGCTTAATGAGAAGAGTAGACATGCAATGACACCGGTGGATCCATGTGTGGTTTGTGAGAAGAACATACATGCAATGACACTGGGTGGTGGTTCATGATATGGTTTGTAAGCAGAACACACATGCAATGACACCGGTGATATGTGGTTTGTGAGAAGAACACACATGCAATGACTCTAGCTGTGGTTCATGAAAAGAGCAAACATGCAATGACACTGGTGGATCAATGTGTGGTTCATGGGAAGAACACACATGCAATGACACTGGGTGTGGTTCATGATATGGTTTGTGAGAAGAATACACATGCAATGACACTGGTGGATCCATGTGTGGCCTGTGAGAAGAACACACATGCAATGACACTGGGTGTGGTTCATGATATGGTTTGTGAGAAGAACACACATGCAATGACACTGGTGGATCCATGTGTGGTCTTTGGGAAGAACACACATGCAATGACACTGGTGATATGTGGTCTGTGAGAAGAACACACATCCAATGACTCTAGCTATGGTTCATGAAAAGGGAAGACATGCAATGACACTGGTGGATCCATGTGTGGTTCATGGGAAGAACACACATGCGATGACACTGGGTGGATCCATGTGTGGTTTGTGAGAAGAACACACATGCAATGACACTGGTGGATCCATGTGTGGTTCATGGGAAGAACACACATGCAATGACTCTGGTGATATGTGGTTTGTGAAAAGAACAGACATGCAATGACTCTAGCTATGCTTAATGAGAAGAGTAGACATGCAATGACACAGGTGGATCCATGTGTGGTTTGTGAGAAGAACATACATGCAATGACACTGGGTGGTGGTTCATGATATGGTTTGTAAGGAGAACACACATGCAATGACACTGGTGGATCCATGTGTGGTCTTTGGGAAGAACACACATGCAATGACACTGGTGATATGTGGTCTGTGAGAAGAACACACATCCAATGACTCTAGCTGTGGTTCATGAAAAGAGCAGACATGAAATGACACTAGTGGATCCATGTGTGGTTTGTGAGAATAACACACATGCAATGACACTGGTGGATTCATGTGTGGTTCATGGGAAGAACACACATGTAATAACTACGTGATATGTGGTTTGTGAAAAGAAAAGACATGCAATGACTCTAGATGTGATTAATGAGAAGAGCAGACATGCAATGACACCGGTGGATCCATGTGTGGTTTGTGAGAAGAACACACATGCAATGACATTGGGTGTGGTTAATGATATGGTTTATGAGAAGAACACACATGCAATGACTCTAGCTGCGGTTCATGAAAAGAGAAGACATGCAATGACACCGATGGATCCATGTGTGGTTTGTGAGAATAACACACATGAAATGACACTGGTGGATCCATGTGTGGTCTTTGGGAAGAACACACATGCAATGACACTAGTGATATGTGGTCTGTGAGAGGAACACACATCCAATGACTCTAGCTGTGGTTCATGAAAAGAGCAGACATGCAATGACACTGGTGGATCCATGTGTGGTTCATGGGAAGAGCATACATGCGATGACACTGGGTGGATCCATGTGTGGTTTGTGAGAAGAACACACATGCAATGACACTGGTGGATCCATGTGTGGTTCACGAGAAGAACACACATGCAATGACTCTGGTGATATGTGGTTTGTGAAAAGAACAGACATTCAATTACTCTAGCTGTGGTTAATGAGAAGAGCTCACATGCAATGACACCGATGTATCCATGTGTGGTTTGTGATAAGGACACACATGCAATGACACTGGGTGTGGTTCACGATATGGTTTGTAAGAAGAACACACATGCAATGACACCTTTGAAATGTGGTTTGCGAGAAGAACACACATGCAATGACTCTAGCTGTGGTTCATGAAAAGAGCAGACATGCAATGACACCGGTGGATCAATGTGTGGTTCATGGGAAGAACACACATGCAATGACACTGGGTGTGGTTCATGATATGGTTTGTGAGAGGAATACACATGCAATGACACTGGTGGATCCATGTGTGGCGTGAGATGAACACACATGGAATGACACTGGGTGTGGTTCATGATATGGTTTGTGAGAAGAACACACATGCAATGACACTGGTGGATCCATGTGTGGTCTTTGGGAAGAACACACATGCAATGACACTTGGTGTGGTTCATGATATGGTTTGTGAGAAGAACACACATGCAATGACACTCGTGGATCCATGTGTGGTCTTTGGGAAGAACACACATGCAATGACACTAGTGATATGTGGTCTGTGAGAAGAAGACACATCCAATGACTCTAGCTGTGGTTCATGAAAAGAGCAGACATGCAATGACACTGGTGGATCCATGTGTGGTTTGTGAGAAGAACACACATGCAATGACACTGGTGGATCCATGTGTGGTTCATGGGAAGAACACACATGCAATGACTCTGGTGATATGTGGTTTGTGAAAAGAACAAACATGCAATGACTCTAGCTATGCTTAATGAGAAGAGTAGACATGCAATGACACCGGTGGATCCATGTGTGGTTTGTGAGAAGAACATACATGCAATGACACTGGGTGGTGGTTCATGATATGGTTTTGTGAGAACACATGCAATGACACCGGTGATATGTGGTTTGTGAGAAGAACACACATGCAATGACTCTAGCTGTGGTTCATGAAAAGAGCAGACATGCAATGATACGGGTGGATCAATGTGTGGTTCATGGGAAGAACACACATGCAATGACACTGGGTGTGGTTCATGATATGGTTTGTGAGAAGAATACACATGCAATGACACTGGTGGATCCATGTGTGGCCTGTGAGAAGAACACACATGCAATGACACTGGGTGTGGTTCATGATATGGTTTGTGAGAAGAACACACATGCAATGACACTGGTGGATCCATGTGTGGTCTTTGGGAAGAACACACATGCAATGACACTGGTGATATGTAGTCTGTGAGAAGAACACACATCCAATGACTCTAGCTATGGTTCATGAAAAGAGCAGACATGCAATGACACTGGTGGATCCATGTGTGGTTCATGGGAAGAACACACATGCGATGACACTGGGTGGATCCATGTGTGGTTTGTGAGAAGAATACACATGCAATGACACTGGTGGATCCATGTGTGGTTCATGGGAAGAACACACATGCAATGACTCTGGTGATATGTGGTTTGTGAAAAGAACAGACATGCAATGACTCTAGCAATGCTTAATGAGAAGAGTAGACATGCAATGACACCGGTGGATCCATGTGTGGTTTGTGAGAAGAACATAGATGCAATGACACTGGGTGGTGGTTCATGATATGGTTTGTAAGAAGAACACACATGCAATGACACCGGTGATATGTGGTTTGTGAGAAGAACACACATGCAATGACTCTAGCTGTGGTTCATGAAAAGAGCAGACATGCAATGACACCGGTGGATCCATGTGGGGTTCATGGGAAGAACACACATGCAATGACACTGGGTGTGGTTCATGATATGGTTTGTGAGAAGAACACACATGCAATGACACTGGTGGATCCATGTGTGGTCTGTGAGAAGAACAAACATGCAATGACACTAGGTGTGGTTCATAATATCGTTTGTGAGATAAACACACATGCAATGACGCTAGTGGATCCATGTGTGGTCTTTGGGAAGAACACACATGCCATGACACTGGTGATATGTGGTCTGTGAGAAGAACACACATCCAATGACTCTAGCTATGGTTCATGAAAAGAGCAGACATGAAATGACACTAGTGGATCCATGTGTGGTTTGTGAGAATAACACACATGCAATGACACTGGTGGATTCATGTGTGGTTCATGGGAAGAACACACATGTAATAACTCTGGTGATATGTGGTTTGTGAAAAGAAAAGACATGCAATGACTCTAGATGTGATTAATGAGAAGAGCAGACATGCAATGACACTGGTGGATCCATGTGTGGTTCATGGGAAGAGCAGACATGCGATGACACTGGGTGGATCCATGTGTGGTTTGTGAGAAGAACACACATGCAATGACACTGGTGGATCCATGTGTGGTTCATGAGAAGAACACACATGCAATGACTCTGGTGATATGTGGTTTGTGAAAAGAACAGTCATTCAATGACTCTAGCTGTGGTTAATGAGAAGAGCTGACATGCAATGACACCGATGTATCCATGTGTGGTTTGTGAGAAGGACACACATGCAATGACACTGGGTGTGGTTCACGATATGGTTTGTAAGAAGAACACACATGCAATGACACCGGTGAAATGTGGTTTGCGATAAGAACACACATGCAATGACTCTAGCTGTGGTTCATGAAAAGAGCAGACATGCAATGACACCGGTGGATCAATGTGTGGTTCATGGGAAGAACACACATGCAATGACACTGGGTGTGGTTCATGATATGGTTTGTGAGAGGAATACACATGCAATGACACTGGTGGATCCATGTGTGGTCTGTGAGAAGAACACACATGCAATGACACTGGGTGTGGTTCATGATATGGTTTGTGAGAAGAACACACATGCAATGACATGGTGGATCCATGTGTGGTCGTGGGAAGAAACACATGCAATGACACTGGGTGTGGTTCATGATATGGTTTGTGAGAAGAACACACATGCAATGACACTGGTGGATCCATGTGTGGTCTTTGGGAAGAACACACATGCAATGACACTAGTGATATGTGGTCTGTGAGAAGAACACACATCCAATGACTCTAGCTATGGTTCATGAAAAGAGCAGACATGCAATGACACTGGTGGATCCATGTGTGGTTTGTGAGAAGAACACACATGCAATGACAGTGGTGGATCCATGTGTGGTTCATGGGAAGAACACACATGCAATGACTCTTGTGATATGTGGTTTGTGAAAAGAACAGACATGCAATGACTCTAGCTATGCTTAATGATAAGAGTAGACATGCAATGACACCGGTGGATCCATGTGTGGTTTGTGAGAAGAACATACATGCAATGACACTGGGTGGTGGTTCATGATATGGTTTGTAAGAAGAACACACATGCAATGACACCGGTGATATGTGGTTTGTGAGAAGAACACACATGCAATGACTCTAGTTGTGGTTCATGAAAAGAGCAAACATGCAATGACACTGGTGGATCAATGTGTGGTTCATGGGAAGAACACACATGCAATGACACTGGGTGTGGTTCATGATATGGTTTGTGAGAAGAATACACATGCAATGACACTGGTGGATCCATGTGTGGCCTGTGAGAAGAACACACATGCAATGACACTGGGTGTGGTTCATGATATGGTTTGTAAGAAGAACACACATGCAATGACACCAGTGATATGTGGTTTATGAGAAGAACACACATGCAATGACTCTAGCTGCGGTTCATGAAAAGAGAAGACATGCAATGACACCGATGGATCCATGTGTGGTTTGTGAGAATGACACACATGCAATGACACTGGTGGATCCATGTGTGGTCTTTGGGAAGAACACACATGTAATGACACTAGTGATATGTGGTCTGTGAGAGGAACACACATCCAATGACTCTAGCTGTGGTTCATGAAAAGAGCAGACATGCAATGACACTGGTGGATCCATGTGTGGTTCATGGGAAGAGCAGACATGCGATGACACTGGGTGGATCCATGTGTGGTTTGTGAGAAGAACACACATGCAATGACACTGGTGGATCCATGTGTGGTTCATGAGAAGAACACACATGCAATGACTCTGGTGATATGTGGTTTGTGAAAAGAACAGTCATTCAATGACTCTAGCTGTGGTTAATGAGAAGAGCTGACATGCAATGACACCGATGTATCCATGTGTGGTTTGTGAGAAGGACACACATGCAATGACACTGGGTGTGGTTCACGATATGGTTTGTAAGAAGAACACACATGCAATGACACCGGTGAAATGTGGTTTGCGATAAGAACACACATGCAATGACTCTAGCTGTGGTTCATGAAAAGAGCAGACATGCAATGACACCGGTGGATCAATGTGTGGTTCATGGGAAGAACACATGCAATGACTGGTGTGGTTCATGATATGGTTTGTGAGAGGAATACACATGCAATGACACTGGTGGATCCATGTGTGGTCTGTGAGAAGAACACACATGCAATGACACTGGGTGTGGTTCATGATATGGTTTGTGAGAAGAACACACATGCAATGACACTGGTGGATCCATGTGTGGTCGTTGGGAAGAACACACATGCAATGACACTGGGTGTGGTTCATGATATGGTTTGTGAGAAGAACACACATGCAATGACACTGGTGGATCCATGTGTGGTCTTTGGGAAGAACACACATGCAATGACACTAGTGATATGTGGTCTGTGAGAAGAACACACATCCAATGACTCTAGCTATGGTTCATGAAAAGAGCAGACATGCAATGACACTGGTGGATCCATGTGTGGTTTGTGAGAAGAACACACATGCAATGACAGTGGTGGATCCATGTGTGGTTCATGGGAAGAACACACATGCAATGACTCTGGTGATATGTGGTTTGTGAAAAGAACAGACATGCAATGACTCTAGCTATGCTTAATGATAAGAGTAGACATGCAATGACACCGGTGGATCCATGTGTGGTTTGTGAGAAGAACATACATGCAATGACACTGGGTGGTGGTTCATGATATGGTTTGTAAGAAGAACACACATGCAATGACACCGGTGATATGTGGTTTGTGAGAAGAACACACATGCAATGACTCTAGCTGTGGTTCATGAAAAGAGCAAACATGCAATGACACTGGTGGATCAATGGGTGGTTCATGGGAATAACACACATGCAATGACACTGGGTGTGGTTCATGATATGGTGTGTGACAAGAATACACATGCAATGACACTGGTGGATCCATGTGTGGCCTGTGAGAAGAACACACATGCAATGACACTGGGTGTGGTTCATGATATGGTTTGTGAGAAGAACACACATGCAATGACACTGGTGGATCCATGTGTGGTCTTTGGGAAGAACACACATGTAATGACACTGGTGATATGTGGTGCTGAGAAGAACACATCCAATGACTCTAGCTATGGTTCATGAAAAGAGAAGACATGCAATGACACTGGTGGATCCATGTGTGGTTCATGGGAAGAACACACATGCGATGACACTGGGTGGATCCATATGTGGTTTGTGAGAAGAACACACATGCAATGACACTGGTGGATCCATGTGTGGTTCATGGGAAGAACACACATGCAATGACTCTGGTGATATGTGGTTTGTGAAAAGAACAGACATGCAATGACTCTAGCTATGCTTAATGAGAAGAGTAGACATGCAATGACACCGGTGGATCCATGTGTGGTTTGTGAGAAGAACATACATGCAATGACACTGGGTGGTGGTTCATGATATGGTTTGTAAGAAGAACACACATGCAATGACACTGGTGGATCCATGTGTGGTCTTTGGGAAGAACACACATGCAATGACACTGGTGATATGTGGTCTGTGAGAAGAACACACATCCAATGACTCTAGCTGCGGTTCATGAAAAGAGAAGACATGCAATGACACCGGTGGATCCATGTGTGGTTCATGGGAAGAACACACATGCAATGACACTGGGTGTGGTTCATGATATGGTTTGTGAGAAGAACACACATGCAATGACACTGGTGGATCCATGTGTGGTCTTTGGGAAGAACACACATGCAATGACACTGGGTGTGGTTCATGATATGGTTTGTGAGAAGAACACACATGCAATGACACTGGTGGATCCATGTGTGGTCTTTGGGAAGAACACACATGCAATGACACTAGTGATATGTGGTCTGTGAGAAGAACACACATCCAATGACTCTAGCTACGGTTCATGAAAAGAGCAGACATGCAATGACACTGGTGGATCCATGTGTGGTTTGTGAGAAGAACACACATGCAATGACACTGGTGGATCCATGTGTGGTTCATGGGAAGAACACACATGCAATGACTCTGGTGATATGTGGTTTGTGAAAAGAACAGACATGCAATGACTCTAGCTATGCTTAATGAGAAGAGTAGACATGCAATGACACCGGTGGATCCATGTGTGGTTTGTGAGAAGAACATACATGCAATGACACTGGGTGGTGGTTCATGATATGGTTTGTAAGCAGAACACACATGCAATGACACCGGTGATATGTGGTTTGTGAGAAGAACACACATGCAATGTCTCTAGCTGTGGTTCATGAAAAGAGCAAACATGCAATGACACTGGTGGATCAATGTGTGGTTCATGGGAAGAACAAACATGCAATGACACTGGGTGTGGTTCATGATATGGTTTGTGAGAAGAATACACATGCAATGACACTGGTGGATCCATGTGTGGCCTGTGAGAAGAACACACATGCAATGACACTGGGTGGATCCATGTGTGGTTCATGGGAAGAACACACATGCAATGACACTGGTGATATGTGGTCTGTGAGAAGAACACACATCCAATGACTCTAGCTATGGTTCATGAAAAGAGAAGACATGCAATGACACTGGTGGATCCATGTGTCTTTCATGGGAAGAACACACATGCGATGACACTGGGTGGATCCATGTGTGGTTTGTGAGAAGAACACACATGCAATGACACTGGTGGATCCATGTGTGGTTCATGGGAAGAACACACATGCAATGACTCTGGTGATATGTGGTTTGTGAAAAGAACAGACATGCAATGACTCTAGCTATGCTTAATGAGAAGAGTAGACATGCAATGACACCGGTGGATCCATGTGTGGTTTGTGAGAAGAACATACATGCAATGACACTGGGTGGTGGTTCATGATATGGTCTGTAAGAAGAACACACATGCAATGACACTGGTGGATCCATGTGTGGTCTTTGGGAAGAACACACATGCAATGACACTGGTGATATGTGGTCTGTGAGAAGAACACACATCCAATGACTCTAGCTGTGGTTCATGAAAAGAGCAGACATGAAATGACACTAGTGGATCCATGTGTGGTTTGTGAGAATAACACACATGCACTGACACTGGTGGATTCATGTGTGGTTCATGGGAAGAACACACATGTAATAACTCTGGTGATATGTGGTTTGTGAAAAGAAAAGACATGCAATGACTCTAGATGTGATTAATGAGAAGAGCAGACATGCAATGACACCGGTGGATCCATGTGTGGTTTGTGAGAAGAACACACATGCAATGACATTGGGTGTGGTTCATGATATGGTTTGTAAGAAGAACACACATGCAATGACACCAGTGATATGTGGTTTATGAGAAGAACACACATGCAATGACTCTAGCTGCGGTTCATGAAAAGAGAAGACATGCAATGACACCGATGGATCCATGTGTGGTTTGTGAGAATAACACACATGCAATGACACTGGTGGATCCATGTGTGGTCTTTGGGAAGAACACACATGCAATGACACTAGTGATATGTGGTGTGAGAGAGAACACATCCAATGACTCTAGCTGTGGTTCATGAAAAGAGCAGACATGCAATGACACTGGTGGATCCATGTGTGGTTCATGGGAAGAGCAGACATGCGATGACACTGGGTGGATCCATGTGTGGTTTGTGAGAAGAACACACATGCAATTACACTGGTGGATCCATGTGTGGTTCATGAGAAGAACACACATGCAATGACTCTGGTGATATGTGGTTTGTGAAAAGAACAGACATTCAATGACTCTAGCTGTGGTTAATGAGAAGAGCTGACATGCAATGACACCGATGTATCCATGTGTGGTTTGTGATAAGGACACACATGCAATGACACTGGGTGTGGTTCACGATATGGTTTGTAAGAAGAACACACATGCAATGACACCTTTGAAATGTGGTTTGGGAGAAGAACACACATGCAATGACTCTAGCTGTGGTTCATGAAAAGAGCAGACATGCAATGACACCGGTGGATCAATGTGTGGTTCATGGGAAGAACACACATGCAATGACACTGGGTGTGGTTCATGATATGGTTTGTGAGAGGAATACACATGCAATGACACTGGTGGATCCATGTGTGGTCTGTGAGAAGAACACACATGGAATGACACTGGGTGTGGTTCATGATATGGTTTGTGAGAAGAACACACATGCAATGACACTGGTGGATCCATGTGTGGTCTTTGGGAAGAACACACATGCAATGACACTGGGTGTTGTTCATGATATGGTTTGTGAGAATAACACACATGCAATGACACTGGTGGATCCATGTGTGGTCTTTGGGAAGAACACACATGCAATGACACTAGTGATATGTGGTCTGTGAGAGGAACACACATCCAATGACTCTAGCTGTGGTACATGAAAAGAGCAGACATGCAATGACACTGGTGGATCCATGTGTGGTTCATGGGAAGAGCAGACATGCGATGACACTGGGTGGATCCATGTGTGGTTTGTGAGAAGAACACACATGCAATGACACTGGTGGATCCATGTGTGGTTCATGAGAAGAACACACATGCAATGACTCTGGTGATATGTGGTTTGTGAAAAGAACAGACATTCAATGACTCTAGCATGGTTAATGAGAAGGCGACATGCAATGACACCGATGTATCCATGTGTTGTTTGTGATAAGGACACACATGCAATGACACTGGGTGTGGTTCACGATATGGTTTGTAAGAAGAACACACATGCAATGACACCTTTGAAATGTGGTTTGGGAGAAGAACACACATGCAATGACTCTAGCTGTGGTTCATGAAAAGAGCAGACATGCAATGACACCGGTGGATCAATGTGTGGTTCATGGGAAGAACACACATGCAATGACACTGGGTGTGGTTCATGATATGGTTTGTGAGAGGAATACACATGCAATGACACTGGTGGATCCATGTGTGGTCTGTGAGAAGAACACACATGGAATGACACTGGGTGTGGTTCATGATATGGTTTGTGAGAAGAACACACATGCAATGACATGGTGGATCCATGTGTGGTCTTTGGGAACACACATGCAATTACACTGGTTGTGGTTCATGATATGGTTTGTGAGAAGAACACACATGCAATGACACTGGTCGATCCATGTGTGGTCTTTGGGAAAGAACACATGCAATGGCACTAGTGATATGTGTGTGAGAAGAAGACACATCAATGACTCTAGCTGTGGTTCATGAAAAGAAGCGGACATGCAATGACCTTTGGTGGATCCATGTGTGGTTTGTGAGAAGAACACACATGCAATGACACTGGTGGATCCATGTGTGGTTCATGGGAAGAACACACATGCAATGACTCTGGTGATATGTGGTTTGTGAAAAGAACAGACATGCAATGACTCTAGCTATGCTTAATGAGAAGAGTAGACATGCAATGACACCGGTGGATCCATGTGTGGTTTGTGAGAAGAGCATACATGCAATGACACTGGGTGGTGGTTCATGATATGGTTTGTAAGCAGAACACACATGCAATGACACCGGTGATATGTGGTTTGTGAGAAGAACACACATGCAATGACTCTAGCTGTGGTTCATGAAAAGAGCAGACATGCAATGATACGGGTGGATCAATGTGTGGTTCATGGGAAGAACACACATGCAATGACACTGGGTGTGGTTCATGATATGGTTTGTGAGAATAACACACATGCAATGACACTGGTGGATCCATGTGTGGTCTTTGGGAAGAACACACATGCAATGACACTAGTGATATGTGGTCTGTGAGAGGAACACACATCCAATGACTCTAGCTGTGGTACATGCAAAGAATGACACCTTTGGTGGATCCATGTGTGGTTCATGGGAAGAGCAGACATGCGATGACACTGGGTGGATCCATGTGTGGTTTGTGAGAAGAACACACATGCAATGACACTGGTGGATCCATGTGTGGTTCATGAGAAGAACACACATGCAATGACTCTGGTGATATGTGGTTTGTGAAAAGAACAGACATCCAATGACTCTAGCTGTGGTTAATGAGAAGAGCTGACATGCAATGACACCGATGTATCCATGTGTTGTTTGTGATAAGGACACACATGCAATGACACTGGGTGTGGTTCACGATATGGTTTGTAAGAAGAACACACATGCAATGACACCTTTGAAATGTGGTTTGGGAGAAGAACACACATGCAATGACTCTAGCTGTGGTTCATGAAAAGAGCAGACATGCAATGACACCGGTGGATCAATGTGTGGTTCATGGGAAGAACACACATGCAATGACACTGGGTGTGGTTCATGATATGGTTTGTGAGAGGAATACACATGCAATGACACTGGTGGATCCATGTGTGGTCTGTGAGAAGAACACACATGGAATGACACTGGGTGTGGTTCATGATATGGTTTGTGAGAAGAACACACATGCAATGACACTGGTGGATCCATGTGTGGTCTTTGGGAAGAACACACATGCAATTACACTGGGTGTGGTTCATGATATGGTTTGTGAGAAGAACACACATGCAATGACACTGGTGGATCCATGTGTGGTCTTTGGGAAGAACACACATGCAATGACACTAGTGATATGTGGTCTGTGAGAAGAAGACACATCCAATGACTCTAGCTGTGGTTCATGAAAAGAGCAGACATGCAATGACACTGGTGGATCCATGTGTGGTTTGTGAGAAGAACACACATGCAATGACACTGGTGGATCCATGTGTGGTTCATGGGAAGAACACACATGCAATGACTCTGGTGATATGTGGTTTGTGAAAAGAACAGACATGCAATGACTCTAGCTATGCTTAATGAGAAGAGTAGACATGCAATGACACCGGTGGATCCATGTGTGGTTTGTGAGAAGAGCATACATGCAATGACACTGGGTGGTGGTTCATGATATGGTTTGTAAGCAGAACACACATGCAATGACACCGGTGATATGTTGTTTGTGAGAAGAACACACATGCAATGACTCTAGCTGTGGTTCATGAAAAGAGCAGACATGCAATGATACGGGTGGATCAATGTGTGGTTCATGGGAAGAACACACATGCAATGACACTGGGTGTGGTTCATGATATGGTTTGTGAGAAGAATACACATGCAATGACACTGGTGGATCCATGTGTGGCCTGTGAGAAGAACACACATGCAATGACACTGGGTGTGGTTCATGATATGGTTTGTGAGAAGAACACACATGCAATGACACTGGTGGATCCATGTGTGGTCTTTGGGAAGAACACACATGCAATGACACTGATATGTGTGTGAGAAGAACACACATCCAATGACTCTAGCTATGGTTCATGAAAAGAGCAGACATGCAATGACACTGGTGGATCCATGTGTGGTTCATGGGAAGAACACACATGCGATGACACTGGGTGGATCCATGTGTGGTTTGTGAGAAGAACACACATGCAATGACACTGGTGGATCCATGTGTGGTTCATGGGAAGAACACACATGCAATGACTCTGGTGATATGTGGTTTGTGAAAAGAACAGACATGCAATGACTCTAGCAATGCTTAATGAGAAGAGTAGACATGCAATGACACCGGTGGATCCATGTGTGGTTTGTGAGAAGAACATACATGCAATGACACTGGGTGGTGGTTCATGATATGGTTTGTAAGAAGAACACACATGCAATGACACCGGTGATATGTGGTTTGTGAGAAGAACACACATGCAATGACTCTAGCTGTGGTTCATGAAAAGAGCAGACATGCAATGACACCGGTGGATCCATGTGGTGTTCATGGGAAGAACACACATGCAATGACACTGGGTGTGGTTCATGATATGGTTTGTGAGAAGAACACACATGCAATGACACCGGTGGATCCATGTGTGGTCTATGAGAAGAACAAACATGCAATGACACTAGGTGTGGTTCATAATATCGTTTGTGAGATGAACACACATGCAATGACGCTAGTGGATCCATGTGTGGTCTTTGGGAAGAACACACATGCCATGACACTGGTGATATGTGGTCTGTGAGAAGAACACACATCCAATGACTCTAGCTGTGGTTCATGAAAAGAGCAGACATGAAATGACACTAGTGGATCCATGTGTGGTTTGTGAGAATAACACACATGCAATGACACTGGTGGATTCATGTGTGGTTCATGGGAAGAACACACATGTAATAACTCTGGTGATATGTGGTTTGTGAAAAGAAAAGACATGCAATGACTCTAGATGTGATTAATGAGAAGAGCAGACATGCAATGACACCGGTGGATCCATGTGTGGTTTGTGAGAAGAACACACATGCAATGACATTGGGTGTGGTTCATGATATGGTTTGTAAGAAGAACACACATGCAATGACACCAGTGATATGTGGTTTATGAGAAGAACACACATGCAATGACTCTAGCTGCGGTTCATGAAAAGAGAAGACATGCAATGACACCGATGGATCCATGTGTGGTTTGTGAGAATAACACACATGCAATGACACTGGTGGATCCATGTGTGGTCTTTGGGAAGAACACACATGCAATGACACTAGTGATATGTGGTCTGTGAGAGGAACACACATCCAATGACTCTAGCTGTGGTTCATGAAAAGAGCAGACATGCAATGACCTTTGGTGGATCCATGTGTGGTTCATGGGAAGAAGCCACATGCGATGACCTGGTGGATCCATGTGTGGTTTGTGAGAAGAACACACATGCAATTACACTGGTGGATCCATGTGTGGTTCATGAGAAGAACACACATGCAATGACTCTGGTGATATGTGGTTTGTGAAAAGAACAGACATTCAATGACTCTAGCTGTGGTTAATGAGAAGAGCTGACATGCAATGACACCGATGTATCCATGTGTGGTTTGTGATAAGGACACACATGCAATGACACTGGGTGTGGTTCACGATATGGTTTGTAAGAAGAACACACATGCAATGACACCTTTGAAATGAGGTTTGGGAGAAGAACACACATGCAATGACTCTAGCTGTGGTTCATGAAAAGAGCAGACATGCAATGACACCGGTGGATCAATGTGTGGTTCATGGGAAGAACACACATGCAATGACACTGGGTGTGGTTCATGATATGGTTTGTGAGAGGAATACACATGCAATGACACTGGTGGATCCATGTGTGGTCTGTGAGAAGAACACACATGGAATGACACTGGGTGTGGTTCATGATATGGTTTGTGAGAAGAACACACATGCAATGACACTGGTGGATCCATGTCTGGTCTTTGGGAAGAACACACATGCAATGACACTGGGTGTGGTTCATGATATGGTTTGTGAGAATAACACACATGCAATGACACTGGTGGATCCATGTGTGGTCTTTGGGAAGAACACACATGCAATGACACTAGTGATATGTGGTCTGTGAGAGGTACACACATCCAATGACTCTAGCTGTGGTTCATGAAAAGAGCAGACATGCAATGACACTGGTGGATCCATGTGTGGTTCATGGGAAGAGCAGACATGCGATGACACTGGGTGGATCCATGTGTGGTTTGTGAGAAGAACACACATGCAATTACACTGGTGGATCCATGTGTGGTCTTTGGGAAGAACACACATGCAATGACTCTGGTGATATGTGGTTTGTGAAAAGAAGACACATCCAATGACTCTAGCTGTGGTTCATGAAAAGAGCAGACATGCAATGACACTGGTGGATCCATGTGTGGTTCATGGGAAGAGCAGACATGCGATGACACTGGGTGGATCCATGTGTGGTTTGTGAGAAGAACACACATGCAATGACACTGGTGGATCCATGTGTGGTTCATGAGAAGAACACACATGCAATGACTCTGGTGATATGTGGTTTGTGAAAAGAACAGACATTCAATGACTCTAGCTGTGGTTAATGAGAAGAGCTGACATGCAATGACACCGATGTATCCATGTGTGGTTTGTGATAAGGACACACATGCAATGACACTGGGTGTGGTTCACGATATGGTTTGTAAGAAGAACACACATGCAATGACACCTTTGAAATGTGGTTTGCGAGAAGAACACACATGCAATGACTCTAGCTGTGGTTCATGAAAAGAGCAGACATGCAATGACACCGGTGGATCAATGTGTGGTTCATGGGAAGAACACACATGCAATGACACTGGGTGTGGTTCATGATATGGTTTGTGAGAGGAATACACATGCAATGACACTGGTGGATCCATGTGTGGTCTGTGAGAAGAACACACATGGAATGACACTGGGTGTGGTTCATGATATGGTTTGTGAGAAGAACACACATGCAATGACACTGGTGGATCCATGTGTGGTCTTTGGGAAGAACACACATGCAATGACACTGGGTGTGGTTCATGATATGGTTTGTGAGAAGAACACACATGCAATGACACTGGTGGATCCATGTGTGGTCTTTGGGAAGAACACACATGCAATGACACTAGTGATATGTGGTCTGTGAGAAGAAGACACATCCAATGACTCTAGCTGTGGTTCATGAAAAGAAGCGGACATGCAATGAAAATTGGTGGATCCATGTGTGGTTTGTGAGAAGAACACACATGCAATGACACTGGTGGATCCATGTGTGGTTCATGGGAAGACAACACATGCAATGACTTCGGTGATATGTGGTTTGTGAAAGAACAGGACATACAATGACTCTAGCTATGCTTCTGCGAGAAGAGTACATGCAATGACACCGGTGGATCCATGTGTGGTTTGTGAGAAGAACATACATGCAATGACACTGGGTGGTGGTTCATGATATGGTTTGTAAGCATAACACACATGCAATGACACCGGTGATATGTGGTTTCTGAGAAGAACACACATGCAATGACTCTAGCTGTGGTTCATGAAAAGAGAAGACATGCAATGATACGGGGGGATCAATGTGTGGTTCATGGGAAGAACACACATGCAATGACACTGGGTGTGGTTCATGATATGGTTTGTGAGAAGAATACACATGCAATGACACTGGTGGATCCATGTGTGGCTGTGAGAAGAACACACATGCAATGACAGGTGTGTCTCATGATATGGTTTGTGAGAAGAACACACATGCAATGACACTGGTGGATCCATGTGTGGTCTTTGGGAAGAACACACATGCAATGACACTGGTGATATGTGGTCTGTGAGAAGAACACACATCCAATGACTCTAGCTATGGTTCATGAAAAGCGGACATGCAATGACAGGTGGATCCATGTGTGGTTCATGGGAAGAACACATGCGATGACACTGGTGGATCCATGTGTGGTTTGTGAGAAGAACACACATGCAATGACACTGGTGGATCCATGTGTGGTTCATGGGAAGAACACACATGCAATGACTCACAGTGATATGTGGTTTGTGAAAAGACAGGACATGCAATGACTCTAGCTATGCTTAATGAGAAGAGTAGACATGCAATGACACAGGTGGATCCATGTGTGGTTTGTGAGAAGAACATACATGCAATGACACTGGGTGGTGGTTCATGATATGGTTTGTAAGGAGAACACACATGCAATGACAGGTGATATGTGGTTTAGAGAAGAACACACCTGCACTGACGCTAGCTTCGGTTCATGAAAACAGCAGACCCGCAATGACACCGGTGGATCCATGTGGTGTTCATGGGAAGAACACACATGCAATGACACTGGGTGTGGTTCATGATATGGTTTGTAAGAAGAACACACATGCAATGACTGGTGGATCCATGTGTGGTCTATGAGAAGAACAAACATGCAATGACACTAGGTGTGGTTCATAATATCGTTTGTGAGATGAACACACATGCAATGACGCTAGTGGATCCATGTGTGGTCTTTGGGAAGAACAGACATGCCATGACACTGGTGATATGTGGTCTGTGAGAAGAACACACATCCAATGACTCTAGCTGTGGTTCATGAAAAGAGCAGACATGAAATGACACTAGTGGATCCATGTGTGGTTTGTGAGAATAACACACATGCAATGACACTGGTGGATTCATGTGTGGTTCATGGGAAGAACACACATGTAATAACTCTGGTGATATGTGGTTTGTGAAAAGAAAAGACATGCAATGACTCTAGATGTGATTAATGAGAAGAGCAGACATGCAATGACACCGGTGGATCCATGTGTGGTTTGTGAGAAGAACACACATGCAATGACATTGGGTGTGGTTCATGATATGGTTTGTAAGAAGAACACACATGCAATGACACCAGTGATATGTGGTTTGTGAGAAGAACACACATGCAATGACTCTAGCTGTGGTTAATGAAAAGAGAAGACATGCAATGACACCGGTGGATCCATGTGTGGTTTGTGAGAATAACACACATGCAATGACACTGGTGGATCCATGTGTGGTCTTTGGGAAGAACACACATGCAATGACACTAGTGATATGTGGTCTGTGAGAAGAACACACATCCAATGACTCTAGCTGTGGTTCATGAAAAGAGCAGACATGCAATGACACTGGTGGATCCATGTGTGGTTCATGGGAAGAACACATGCGATGACATCTGGGTGGATCCATGTGGTTTGTGAGAAGAACACACATGCAATGACATGGTGGATCCATGTGTGGTTCATGAGAAGAACACACATGCAATGACTACAGTGATATGTGGTTTGTGAAAAGAACAGTCATTCAATGACTCTAGCTGTGGTTAATGAGAAGAGCTGACATGCAATGACACCGATGTATCCATGTGTGGTTTGTGAGAAGGACACACATGCAATGACACTGGGTGTGGTTCACGATATGGTTTGTAAGAAGAACACACATGCAATGACACCGGTGAAATGTGGTTTGCGATAAGAACACACATGCAATGACTCTAGCTGTGGTTCATGAAAAAGCAGGACATGCAATGACACGGTGGATCAATGTGTGGTTCATGGGAAGAACACACATGCAATGACCTTTGGTGGTTCATGATATGGTTTGTGAGAGGAATACACATGCAATGACCTTTGGTGGATCCATGTGTGGAGAAGAACACACATGCAATGACACTGGGTGTGGTTCATGATATGGTTTGTGAGAAGAACACACATGCAATGACATGCAGTGGATCCATGTGTGGTCTTTGGGAAGAACACACATGCAATGACACTAGGTGTGGTTCATGATATGGTTTGTGAGAAGAACACACATGCAATGACACTGGTGGATCCATGTGTGGTCTTTGGGAAGAACACACATGCAATGACACTAGTGATATGTGGTCTGTGAGAAGAACACACATCCAATGACTCTAGCTATGGTTCATGAAAAGAGCAGACATGCAATGACACTGGTGGATCCATGTGTGGTTTGTGAGAAGAACACACATGCAATGACACAGGTGGATCCATGTGTGGTACATGGGAAGAACACACATGCAATGACACTGGTGGTAGGAGGTTTGTGAAAAGTACAGACATGCAATGCAATGACTCTAGCTATGCTTAATGAGAAGAGTAGACATGCAATGACACGTGGATCCATGTGTGGTTTGTGAGAAGAACGACATGCAATGACATTGGGTGGTGGTTCATGATATGGTTTGTAAGAAGAACACATATGCAATGACACGGTGATATGTGGTTTATGAGAAGAACACACATGCAATGACTCTATGTGGTTCATGAAAAGAGCGGACATGCAATGACAGTGGATCCATGTGGGTTCATGGGAAGAACACACATGCAATGACACTTGTGTGCTTCATGATATGGTTTGTGAGAAGAACACACATGCAATGGCACTGGTGGATCCATGTGTGGTCTGTGAGAGAAGAACAAACATGCAATGACACTAGGTGTGGTTCATAATATCCATGTGATATGAAGACACATGCAATGACGCTAGTGGTCCATGTGTGGTCTTTGGGAAGAACACACATGCAATGACACTAGTGATATGTGGTTCAGAGAAGAACAAACATCCAATGACACTAGCATGGTTCATGAAAAGAGCAGACATGCAATGACACTGGTGGTTCCATGTGTGGTTCATGGGTAGAGCAGACATGTGATGACACTGGGTGGATCCATGTGTGGTTCATGGGAAGGACACACATGCCATGACACTGTGGATCCATGTGTGGTTCATGGAAGAACACATGCAATGACACCGTGATATGTGGTTTGTGAGAATAACACACATGCAATGACTCTAGCTGTGGTTCATGAAAAGAAGACATGCAATGACACGGTGGATCCATGTGTGGTTCATGGGAAGAACACATGCAATGACACTGGGTGTGGTTCATGATATGGTTTGTTAGAAGAACACACATGCAATGACACTGGTGGATCCATGTGTGGTCTGTGAGAAGAACACACATGCAATGACAATATGTGTGGTTCATGATATGGTTTGTAAGAAGAACACACATGCAATGACACTGGTGGATCCATGTGTGGTCTTTGGGAAGAACACACATGCAATGACACTGGGGGTATGTGGTGTAATTGAAGAACACACGTCCGCTGACTCTAGCTGTGGTTCATGAAAGAGCACATGAAATGACACTAGTGGATCCATGTGTGGTTTGTGAGAATAACACACATGCAATGACACTGGTGGATCCATGTGTGGTTCATGGGAAGAACACACATGTAATGACAGTGATATGTGGTTTGTGAAAGAAAAGACATGCAATGACTCTAGATGTGATTAATGAGAAGAGTAGACATGCAATGACAGGTGGATCCATGTGTGGTTTGAGAAGAACACACATGCAATGACATTGGTGTGATTCATGATATGGTTTGTAAGAAGAACACACATGCAATGACACTTGATCTGTGTTTTTTGATAAGAACACACATGCAATGACTCTAGTTGGTTCATGAAAAGAAGACATGCAATGACACGATGGATCCATGTGTGGTTTGTGAGAAGAACAGACATGCAATGACACTGGTGTGGTTCATGATATGGTTTGAGAGAAGAACACACATGCAATGACTCTAGTTGTGGTTTGTGAAAAGAGCACATGCGATGACTCTAGTGCACATGTGTGGTTCATGGGAAGAGTAGACATACAATGACATGTGGATCCATGTGTGGTTCATGGAAGAACACACATGCAATGACACTAGGTGGTTCATGATATGGTTTGTAAGAAGAACACACATGCAATGACACCAGTGATATGTGGTTTGTGAGAAGAACACACATGCAATGACTCTAGCTGTGTTTCATGAAAAGAGAAGACATGCAATGACACTGGTGGATCCATGTGTGGTTCATGGGAAGAACACACATGGAATGACACTGGTGTGGTTCATGATATGGTTTGTGGGAAGAACACACATGCAATGACTCCTTTGAAATGTGGTTTGTGAAAAGAGCACGCATGCGATGACTCTATCTGTGGTTCATGGGAAGAGCAGACATACAATGACACTGGTGGATCCATGTGTGGTTCATGGGAAGAACACACATGCAATGACACTGGGTGTGGTTCATGATATGGTTTGTGAGAAGAGCACACATGCAATGACACTGGTGGATCCATGTGTGATGTGAGAAGAACACACATGCAATGACTCTAGGTGTGGTTCATGATATGGTTTGTGAGAAGAACACACATGCAATGACACTGGTGGATCCATGTGTGGTCTTTGGGAAGAACACACATGCAATGACACTGGGTGTGGTTCAGGATATGGTTTGTGAGAAGAACACACATGCAATGACACAAGTGGATCCATGTGTGGTGTGTGGGAAGAACACACATGCAATGACACTAGTGATATGTGGTGTGAGAAGAACAAACATCCAATGACACTAGTGGTTCATGAAAGAAGAAGACATGCAATGACACTTGGTGGATCCTTGTGTGGTTCATGATAAGTTCATACATGCAATGACACTTGTGGATCCTTGTGTGGTTCATGGGAAGAACACACATGCAATGACTCGGTGATATGTGGTTTGGGAAAAGAAAAGGACATGCAATGAGTCTAGCTATGGTTAATGAGAAGAGTAGACATGCAATGACACCGGTGGATCCATGTGTGGTTTGTGAGAAGAACACACATGCAATGACACTGGGTCTGGTTCATGATATGGTTTGTTAGAAGAACACACATGCAATGACACCGTGATATGTGTTTGTGAAGAACACACATGTAATGACTCTAGCTGTGGTTCATGAAAAGAAGACATGCAATGATACGGGGATCCATGTGTGGTTCATGGGAAGAACACATGCAATGACACTGGGTGTGGTTCATGATATGGTTTGTGAGAAGAACACACATGCAATGACACCGGTGGATCCATGTGTGGTTTGTGAGAAGAACACACATGCAATGACACTAGGTGTGGTTCATGATATGGTTTGTAAGAAGAACACACATGCAATGACACTGGTGGATCCATGTGTGGTCTTTGGGAAGAACACATGCAATGACACGGTGATATGTGGTCTGTGAGAAGAACACACATCCAATGACTCTAGCTATGGTTCATGAAAAGCAGACATGAAATGAAACTAGTGGATCCAGGTGTGGTGTGTGATAAGAACACACATGCAATGACACTGGTGGATCCATGTGTGGTTCATGGGAAGAACACACATGTAATGACTCGGTGATATGTGGTTTGTGAAAAAAAGACATGCAATGACTCTAGATGTGATTAATGAGAAGAGTAGACATGCAATGACACGGTGGATCCATGTGTGGTTTGTGAGAAGAACATACATGCAATGACATTGGGTGGTGGTTCATGATATGGTTTTTAAGAAGAACACACATGCAATGACACAGGTGATATGTGGTATGTGAGAAGAACACACATCCAATGACTCTAGTGTGGTTCATGAAAAGAAGACATGCAATGACACCGATGGATCCATGTGGTGTTCATGGGAAGAACACACATGCAATGACACTGGGTGTGGTTCATGATATGGTTTGAGAAGAACACACATGCAATGACACCGTGGATCCATGTGGTCTATGAGAAGAACAAACATGCAATGACACTAGGTGTGGTTCATAATATCGTTTGTGAGATGAACACACATGCAATGACGCTAGTGGATCCATGTGTGGTAAATGGGAAGAACACACATGCCATGACACTATAGATATGTCGTCTGTGAGAAGAACACACAAACAATGACTCTAGCTGTGGTTCATGAAAAAGAAGACATGAAATGACACTAGTGGATCCATGTGTGGTTTGTGAGAAATCCACACATGCACTGACTCTCGTGGATTCATGTGTGGTTCATGGGAAGAACACACATGTAATAACTCTGGTGATATGTGGTTTGTGAAAAGAAAAGACATGCAATGACTCTAGATGTGATTAATGAGAAGAGCAGACATGCAATGACACCGGTGGATCCATGTGTGGTTTGTGAGAAGAACACACATGCAATGACATTGGGTGTGGTTCATGATATGGTTTGTAAGAAGAACACACATGCAATGACACCAGTGATATGTGGTTTATGAGAAGAACAGACATGCTATGACTCTAGATGTGGTTAATGAGAAGAGAAGACATGCAATGACACCGGTGGATCCATGTGTAGTTTGTGAGAATAACACACATGCAATAACAATGGTGGATCCATGTGTGGTCTTTCGGAAGAAAACACATGCAATGACACTAGTGATATGTGGTCTGTGAGAGGAACACACATCCAATGACTCTAGCTGTGGTTCATGAAAAGAGCAGACATGCAATGACACTGGTGGATCCATGTGTGGTTCATGGGAAGAGCAGACATGCGATGACACTGGGTGGATCCATGTGTGGTTTGTGAGAAGAACACACATGCAATGACACTGGTGGATCCATGTGTGGTTCATGAGAAGAACACACATGCAATGACTCTGGTGATATGTGGTTTAGAAAAGAACAGTCATCCAATGACTAGCCTGTGGTTAATGAGAAGAGCCGACATGCAATGACACCGATGTATCCATGTGTGGTTTGTGAGAAGGACACACATGCAATGACACTGGTGTGGTTCACGATATGGTTTGTAAGAAGAACACACATGCAATGACACCGTTGAAATGTGGTTTGCTAGAAGAACACACATGCAATGACTCTAGCTGTGGTTCATGAAAAGAGCAGACATGCAATGACACCGGTGGATCAATGTGTGGTTCATGGGAAGAACACACATGCAATGACACTGTGGTTCATGATATGGTTTGTGAGAGGAATACATGCAATGACAGGTGGATCCATGTGTTGTCTGTTAGAAGAACACACATGCAATGACACTAGTGTGGTTCATGATATGGTTTGTGAGAAGAACACACATGCAATGACACTGGTGGATCCATGTGTGGTCTTTGGGAAGAACACACATGCAATGACACTGGGTGTGGTTCATGATATGGTTTGTGAGAAGAACACACATGCAATGACACTGGTGGATCCATGTGTGGTCTTTGGGAAGAACACACATGCAATGACACTAGTGATATGTGGTCTGTGAGAAGAACACACATCCAATGACTCTAGCTATGGTTCATGAAAAGAGCAGACATGCAATGACACTGGTGGATCCATGTGTGGTTTGTGAGAAGAACACACATGCAATGACACTGGTGGATCCATGTGTGGTTCATGGGAAGAACACACATGCAATGACTCTGGTGATATGTGGTTTGTGAAAAGAACAGACATGCAATGACTCTAGCTATGCTTAATGAGAAGAGTAGACATGCAATGACACCGTTGGATCCATGTGTGGTTTGTGAGAAGAACGTACATGCAATGACACTGGGTGGTGGTTCATGATATGGTTTGTAAGAAGAACACATATGCAATGACACCGGTGATATGTGGTTTATGAGAAGAACACACATGCAATGACTCTAGCTGTGGTTCATGAAAAGAGCAGACATGCAATGACACCGGTGGATCCATGTGGGGTTCATGGGAAGAACACACATGCAATGACACTGGGTGTGCTTCATGATATGGTTTGTGAGAAGAACACACATGCAATGACACTGGTGGATCCATGTGTGGTCTGTGAGAAGAACAAACATGCAATGACACTAGGTGTGGTTCATAATATCGTTTGTGATATGAAGACACATGCAATGACGCTAGTGGGTCCATGTGTGGTCTTTGGGAAGAACACACATGCAATGACACTGGTGATATGTGGTCTGTGAGAAGAACAAACATCCAATGACACTAGCTGTGGTTCATGAAAAGAGCAGACATGCAATGACACTGGTGGATCCATGTGTGGTTCATGGGAAGAGCAGACATGTGATGACACTGGGTGGATCCATGTGTGGTTCATGGGAAGAGCAGACATGCCATGACACTTGTGGATCCATGTGTGGTTCATGGGAAGAACACACATGCAATGACACCGGTGATATGTGGTTTGTGAGAATAACACACATGCAATGACTGTAGCTGCGGTTCATGAAAAGAGAAGACATGCAATGACACCGGTGGATCCATGTGTGGTTCATGGGAAGAACACACATGCAATGACACTGGTGTGGTTCATGATATGGTTTGTTAGAAGAACACACATGCAATGACACTGGTGGATCCATGTGGTGTGAGAAGAACACACTTGCAATGACACTATGTGTGGTTCATGATATGGTTTGTAAGAAGAACACACATGCAATGACACTGGTGGATCCATGTGTGGTCTTTGGGAAGAACACACATGCAATGACACTGGTGATATGTGGTTTGTGAGAAGAACACACATCCAATGACTCTAGCTGTGGTTCATGAAAAGAGCAGACATGAAATGACACTAGTGGATCCATGTGTAGTTTGTGAGAATAACACACATGCAATGACACTGGTGGATCCATGTGTGGTTCATGGGAAGAACACACATGTAATGTGTCTGGTGATATGTGGTTTGTGAAAAGAAAAGACATGCAATGACTCTAGATGTGATTAATGAGAAGAGTAGACATGCAATGACACCGGTGGATCCATGTGTGGTTTGTGAGAAGAACACACATGCAATGACATTGGGTGTGGTTCATGATATGGTTTGTAAGAAGAACACACATGCAATGACACCAGTGATATGTGGTTTATGAGAAGAACACACATGCAATGACTCTAGTTGCGGTTCATGAAAAGAGAAGACATGCAATGACACCGATGGATCCATGTGTGGTTTGTGAGAAGAACAGACATGCAATGATACTGGGTGTGGTTCATGATATGGTTTGTAAGAAGAACACACATCCAATGACTCTAGCTGTGGTTTGTGAAAGAGCACGCATGCGATGACTCTAGTTGTGGTTCATGGGAAGAAAAGACATACAATGACATTGGTGGATCCATGTGTGGTTCATTGGAAGAACACACATGCAATGACACTAGGTGTGGTTCATGATATGGTTTGTAAGAAGAACACACATGCAATGACACCAGTGATATGTGGTTTATGAGAAGAACACACATGCAATGACTCTAGCTGCGGTTCATGAAAAGAGAAGACATGCAATGACACCGATGGATCCATGTGTGGTTTGTGAGAAGAACACAAATGCAATGACACTGGGTGTGGTTCATGATATGGTTTGAGATAAGAACACACATGCAATGACTCTAGTTGTGGTTTGTGAAAAGAGCACGCATGCAATGACTCTAGTTGTGGTTCATGGGAAGAGCAGACATACAATGACACTGGTGGATCCATGTGTGGTTCATGGGAAGAACACACATGCAATGACACTGGGTGTGGTTCATGATATGGTTTGTGAGAAGAACACACATGCAATGACACTGGTGGATCCATGTGTGGTCTGTGAGAAGAACACACATGCAATGACTCTAGGTGTGGTTCATGATATGGTTCGTAAGAAGAACACACATGCAATGACACTGGTGGATCCATGTGTGGTTCATGGGAAGAACACAGATGCAATGACTCTGGTGATATGTGGTTTGTGTGAAGAACACACATGCAATGACACTGGGTGTGGTTCATGATATGGTTTGTGAGAAGAACACACATGCAATGACACTGGTGGATCCATGTGTGGTCTGTGAGAAGAACAAACATGCAATGACACTACGTGTGGTTCATAATATCGTTTGTGAGATGAACACACATGCAATGACGCTAGTGGGTCCATGTGTGGTCTTTGGGAAGAACACACATGCAATGACACTGGTGATATGTGGTCTGTGAGAAGAACAAACATCCAATGACACTAGCTGTGGTTCATGAAAAGAGAAGACATGCAATGACACTGGTGGATCCATGTGTGGTTCATGGGAAGAGCAAACATGCAATGACACTTGTGGATCCATGTGTGGTTCATGGGAAGAACACACATGCAATGACTCTGGTGATATGTGGTTTGGGAAAAGAAAAGACATGCAATGAGTCTAGCTGTGGTTAATGAGAAGAGCAGACATGCAATGACACCGGTGGATCCATGTGTGGTTTGCGAGAAGAACACACATGCAATGACATTGGGTGTGTTTCATGATATGGTTTGTAAGAAGAACACACATGCAATGACACCGGTGATATGTGGTTTGTGAGAATAACACACATGTAATGACTGTAGCTGCGGTTCATGAAAAGAGAAGACATGCAATGACACCGGTGGATCCATGTGTGGTTCATGGGAAGAACACACATGCAATGACACTGGGTGTGGTTCATGATATGGTTTGTGAGAAGAACACACATGCAATGACACTGGTGGATCCATGTGTGGTCTGTGAGAAGAACACACATGCAATGACACTAGGTGTGGTTCATGATATGGTTTGTAAGAAGAACACACATGCAATGACACCGGTGGATCCACGTGTGGTCTTTGGGAAGAACACACATGCAATGACACAGGTGATATGTGGTCTGTGAGAAGAACACACATCCAATGACTCTAGCTGTGGTTCATGAAAAGAGCAGACATGAAATGAAACTAGTGGATCCATGTGTGGTTTGTGATAATAACACACATGCAATGACACTGGTGGATCCATGTGTGGTTCATGGGAAGAACACACATGTAATGTGTCTGGTGATATGTGGTTTGTGAAAAGAAAAGACATGCAATGACTCTAGATGTGATTAATGAGAAGAGCAGACATGCAATGACACCGGTGGATCCATGTGTGGTTTGTGAGAAGAACACACATGCAATGACATTGGGTGTGGTTCATGATATGGTTTGTAAGAAGAACACACATGCAATGACACCAGTGATATGTGGTTTATGAGAAGAACACACATGCAATGACTCTAGTTGCGGTTCATGAAAAGAGAAGACATGCAATGACACCGATGGATCCATGTGTGGTTTGTGAGAAGAACACACATGCAATGATACTGGGTGTGGTTCATGATATGGTTTGAGAGAAGAACACACATGCAATGACTCTAGTTGTGGTTTGTGAAAAGAGCACGCATGCGATGACTCTAGTTGTGGTTCATGGGAAGAGTAGACATACAATGACACTGGTGGATCCATGTGTGGGTCATGGGAAGAACACACATGCAATGACACTAGGTGTGGTTCATGATATGGTTTGTAAGAAGAACACACATGCAATGACACCAGTGATATGTGGTTTATGAGAAGAACACACATGCAATGACTCTAGCTGCGGTTCATGAAAAGAGAAGACATGCAATGACATCGATGGATCCATGTGTGGTTTGTGAGAAGAACACAAATGCAATGACACTGGGTGTGGTTCATGATATGGTTTGAGAGAAGAACACACATGCAATGACTCTAGTTGTGGTTTGTGAAAAGAGCACGCATGCGATGACTCTAGTTGTGGTTCATGGGAAGAGCAGACATACAATGACACTGGTGGATCCATGTGTGGTTCATGGGAAGAACACACATGCAATGACACTGGGTGTGGTTCATGATATGGTTTGTGAGAAGAACACACATGCAATGACACTGGTGGATCCATGTGTGGTCTGTGAGAAGAACACACATGCAATGACACTAGGTGTGGTTCATGATATGGTTCGTAAGAAGAACACACATGCAATGACACTGGTGGATCCATGTGTGGTTCATGGGAAGAACACAGATGCAATGACTCAGTGATATGTGGTTTGTGCGAAGAACACACATGCAATGACACTGGTGGATCCATGTGTGGTCTGTGGGAAGAACACACATGCAAGGACACTGTGATATGTGGTGCATGAGAGAACACACATCCAATGACTCTAGCTGTGGTTCATGAAAAGAGCAGACATGCAATGACACTGGTGGATCCATGTGTGGTTCATGGGAAGAGCAGACATGCGATGACACTGGGTGGATCCATGTGTGGTTTGTGAGAAGAACACACATGCAATGACACTGGTGGATCCATGTGTGGTTCATGGGAAGAACACACATGCAATGACTCTGGTGATATGTGGTTTGTGAAAAGAACAGACATTCAATGACTCTAGCTGTGGTTAATGAGAAGAGTCGACATGCAATGACACCGATGTATCCATGTGTGGTTTGTGAGAAGAACACACATGCAATGACACTGGGTGTGGTTCACGATATGGTTTGTAAGAAGAACACACATGCAATGACACCGGTGAAATGTGGTTTGCGAGAAAAACACACATGCAATGACTCTAGCTGTGGTTCATGAAAAGAGCAGACATGCAATGACACCGGTGGATCAATGTGTGGTTCATGGGAAGAACACACATGCAATGACACTGGGTGTGGTTCATGATATGGTTTGTGAGAGGAAAACACATGCAATGACACTGGTGGATCCATGTGTGGTCTGTGAGAAGAACACACATGCACTGACAGGTGTGGTTCATGATATGGTTTGTGAGAAGAACACACATGCAATGACACTGGTGGATCCATGTGTGGTCTTTGGGAAGAACACACATGCAATGACACTGGGTGTGGTTCATGATATGGTTTGTGAGAAGAACACACATGCAATGACACTGGTGGATCCATGTGTGGTCTTTGGGAAGAACACACATGCAATGACACTAGTGATATGTGGTCTTTAGAAGAACACACATCCAATGACTCTAGCTATGGTTCATGAAAAGAGCAGACATGCAATGACACTGGTGGATCCATGTGTGGTTCATGGGAAGAACACACATGCGATGACACTAGGTGGATCCATATGTGGTTTGTGAGAAGAACACACATGCAATGGCACTGGTGGATCCATGTGTGGTTCATGGGAAGAACACACATGCAATGACTCTGGTGATATGTGGTTTGTGAAAAGAACAGACATGCAATGACTCTAGCTATGCTTAATGAGAAGAGTAGACATGCAATGACACCGGTGGATCCATGTGTGGTTTGTGAGAAGAACATACATGCAATGACACTGGGTGGTGGTTCATGATATGGTTTGTAAGAATAACACACATGCAATGACACCGGTGATATGTGGTTTGTGAGACGAACACACATGCAATGACTCTAGCTGTGTTTCATGAAAAGAGCAGACATGCAATGACACCGGTGGATCCATGTGGGGTTCATGGGAAGAACACACATGCAATGACACTGGGTGTGGTTGATGATATGGTTTTTGAGAAGAACACACATGCAATGACACTGGTGGATCCATGTGCGGTCTGTGAGAAGAACAAACATGCAATGACACTAGGTGTGGTTCATGATATGGTTTGTGAGATGAACACACATGCAATGACGCTAGTGGATCCATGTGTGGTCTTTGGGAAGAACACACATGCAATGACACTTGTGATATGTGGTCTGTGAGAAGAACAAACATCCAATGACACTAGCTGTGGTTCATAAAAAGAGCAGACATGCAATGACACTGGTGGATCCATGTGTGGTTCATGGGAAGATCAGACATGCGATGACACTGGGTGGATGCATGTGTGGTTTGTGACAAGAACACACATGCAATGACACTTGTGGATCCATGTGTGGTTCATGGGAAGAACACACATGCAATGACTCTGGTGATATGTGGTTTGTGAAAAGAAAAGACATGCAATGACTCTAGGTGTGGTTAATGAGAAGAGCAGACATGCAATGACACCGGTGGATCCATGTGTGGTTTGTGAGAAGAACACACATGCAATGACATTAGGTGTGGTTCATGATATGTTTTGTAAGAAGAACACACATGCAATGACACCGGTGATATGTGGTTTGTGAGAAGAACACACATGCAATGACTCTAGCTGCGGTTCATGAAAAGAGAAGACATGCAATGACACCGGTGGACCCATGTGTGGTTCATGGGAAGAACACACATGCAATGACACTAGGTGTGGTTCATGATATGGTTTGTGAGAAGAACACACATGCAATGACACTGGTGGATCCATGTGTGGTCTGTGAGAAGAACACACATGCAATGATACTAGGTGTGGTTCATGATATGGTTTGTAAGTAGAACACACATGCAATAACACTGGTGGATCCATGTGTGGTCTTTGGGAAGAACACACATGCAATGACACTGGTGATATGTGGTCTGTGAGAAGAACACACATCCAATGACTCTACCTGTGGTTCATGAAAAGAGCAGACATGAAATGACACTACTGGATCCATGTGTGGTTTGTGAATAACACATGCAATGACACTGGTGGATCCATGTGTGGTTCATGGGAAGAACACACATGTAATGACTCTGGTGATATGTGGTTTGTAAAAAGAAAGACATGCAATGACTCTAGCTGTGGTTAATGAGAAGAGCAGACATGCAATGACACCGGTGGATCCATGTGTGGTTTGTGAGAAGAACACACATGCAATGACATTGGGTGTGGTTCATGATATGGTTTGTAAGAAGAACACACATGCAATGACACCAGTGATATGTGGTTTATGAGAAGAACACACATGCAATGACTCTAGCTGCGGTTCATGAAAAGAGAAGACATGCAATGACACCGATGGATCCATGTGTGGTTTGTCAGAAGAACACACATGCAATGACACTAGGTGTGGTGAATGATATGGTATGAGAGAAGAACACACATGCAATGACTCTAGTTGTGGTTTGTGAAAAGAGCACGCATGCGATGACTCTAGTTGTGGTTCATGGGAAGAGCAGACATACAATGACACTGGTGGATCCATGTGTGGTTCATGGGAAGAACACACATGCAATGACACTGGGTGTGGTTCATGATATGGTTTGTGAGAAGAACACACATGCAATGACACTGGTGGATCCATGTGTGGTCTGTGAGAAGAACACACATGCAATGACACTAGGTGTGGTTCATGATATGGTTCGTATGAAGAACACACATGCAATGACACTGGTGGATCCATGTGTGGTTCATGGGAAGAACACAGATGCAATGACTCTGGTGATATGTGGTTTGTGTGAAGAACACACATGCAATGACACTTGTGGATCCATGTGTGGTCTTTGGGAAGAACACACATGCAAGGACACTGGTGATATGTGGTCTGTGAGAGGAACACACATCCAATGACTCTAGCTGTGGTTCATGAAAAGAGCAGACATGCAATGACACTGGTGGATCCATGTGTGGTTCATGGGAAGAGCAGACATGCGATGACACTGGGTGGATCCATGTGTGGTTTGTGAAGAACACATGCAATGACACTGGTGGATCCATGTGTGGTTCATGGGAAGAACACACATGCAATGACTCTGGTGATATGTGGTTTGTGAAAAGAACAGACATTCAATGACTCTAGCTGTGGTTAATGAGAAGAGCTGACATGCAATGACACCGATGTATCCATGTGTGGTTTGTGAGAAGAACACACATGCAATGACACTGGGTGTGGTTCACGATATGGTTTGTAAGAAGAACACACATGCAATGACACCGGTGAAATGTGGTTTGCGAGAAGAACACACATGCAATGACTCTAGCTGTGGTTCATGAAAAGAGCAGACATGCAATGACACCGGTGGATCAATGTGTGGTTCATGGGAAGAACACACATGCAATGACACTGGGTGTGGTTCATGATATGGTTTGTGAGAGGAATACACATGCAATGACACTGGTGGATCCATGTGTGGTCTGTGAGAAGAACACACATGCAATGACACTGGGTGTGGTTCATGATATGGTTTGTGAGAAGAACACACATGCAATGACACTGGTGGATCCATGTGTGGTCTTTGGGAAGAACACACATGCAATGACACTGGGTGTGGTTCATGATATGGTTTGTGAGAAGAACACACATGCAATGACACTGGTGGATCCATGTGTGGTCTTTGGGAAGAACACACATGCAATGACACTAGTGATATGTGGTCTTTAGAAGAACACACATCCAATGACTCTAGCTATGGTTCATGAAAAGAGCAGACATGCAATGACACTGGTGGATCCATGTGTGGTTCATGGGAAGAACACACATGCGATGACACTAGGTGGATCCATATGTGGTTTGTGAGAAGAACACACATGCAATGGCACTGGTGGATCCATGTGTGGTTCATGGAAAGAACACACATGCAATGACTCTGGTGATATGTGGTTTGTGAAAAGAACAGACATGCAATGACTCTAGCTATGCTTAATGAGAAGAGTAGACATGCAATGACACTGGTGGATCCATGTGTGGTTTGTGAGAAGAACATACATGCAATGACACTGGGTGGTGGTTCATGATATGGTTTGTAAGAAGAACACACATGCAATGACACCGGTGATATGTGGTTTGTGAGAAGAACACACATGCAATGACTGTAGCTGTGTTTCATGAAAAGAGCAGACATGCAATGACACCGGTGGATCCATGTGGGGTTCATGGGAAGAACACACATGCAATGACACTGGGTGTGGTTGATGATATGGTTTTTGAGAAGAACACACATGCAATGACACTGGTGGATCCATGTGCGGTCTGTGAGAAGAACAAACATGCAATGACACTAGGTGTGGTTCATGATATGGTTTGTGAGATGAACACACATGCAATGACGCTAGCGGATCCATGTGTGGTCTTTGGGAAGAACACACATGCAATGACACTTGTGATATGTGGTCTGTGAGAAGAACAAACATCCAATGACACTAGCTGTGGTTCATGAAAAGAGCAGACATGCAATGACACTGGTGGATCCATGTGTGGTTCATGGGAAGATCAGACATGCGATGACACTGGGTGGATGCATGTGTGGTTTGTGAGAAGAACACACATGCAATGACACTGGTGGATCCATGTGTGGTTTGTGAGAAGAACACACATGCAATGACACTGGTGGATCCATGTGTGGTTCATGAGAAGAACACACATGCAATGACTCTGGTGATATGTGGTTTGTGAAAAGAACAGTCATTCAATGACTCTAGCTGTGGTTAATGAGAAGAGCTGACATGCAATGACACCGATGTATCCATGTGTGGTTTGTGAGAAGGACACACATGCAATGACACTGGGTGTGGTTCACGATATGGTTTGTAAGAAGAACACACATGCAATGACACCGGTGAAATGTGGTTTGCGATAAGAACACACATCCAATGACTCTAGCTGGTTCATGAAAAGAGCGTACATGCAATGACACCGGTGGATCAATGTGTGGTTCATGGGAAGAACACACATGCAATGACACTGGGTGTGGTTCATGATATGGTTTGTGAGAGGAATACACATGCAATGACGGGGGTGGATCCATGTGTGGTCTGTGAGAAGAACACACATGCAATGACACTGGGTGTGGTTCATGATATGGTTTGTGAGAAGAACACACATGCAATGACACTGGTGGATCCATGTGTGGTCTTTGGGAAGATCACACATGCAATGACACTGGGTGTGGTTCATGATATGGTTTGTGAGAAGAACACACATGCAATGACACTGGTGGATCCATGTGTGGTATTTGGGAAGAACACACATGCAATGACACTAGTGATATGTGGTCTGTGAGAAGAACACACATCCAATGACTCTAGCTATGGTTCATGAAAAGAGCAGACATGCAATGACACTAGTGGATCCATGTGTGGTTTGTGAGAAGAACACACATGCAATGACACTCGTGGATCCATGTGTGGTTCATGGGAAGAACACACATGCAATGACTCTGGTGATATGTGGTTTGTGAAAAGAACAGACATGCAATGACTCTAGCTATGTTTAATGAGAAGAGTAGACATGCAATGACACCGATGGATCCATGTGTGGTTTGTGAGAACATACATGCAATTACACTGGGTGGTGGTTCATGATATGGTTTGTAAGCAGAACACACATGCAATGACACCGGTGATATGTGGTTTGTGAGAAGAACACACATGCAATGACTCTAGCTGTGGTTCATGAAAAGAGCAGACATGCAATGACACCGGTGGATCAATGTGGTTCATGGGAAGAACACACATGCAATGACACTGGGTGTGGTTCATGATATGGTTTGTGTGAAGAATACACATGCAATGACACTGGTGGATCCATGTGTGGCCTGTGAGAAGAACACACATGCAATGACACTGGGTGTGGTTCATGATATGGTTTGTGAGAAGAACACACATGCAATGACACTGGTGGATCCATGTGTGGTCTTTGGGAAGAACACACATGCAATGACACTGGTGATATGTGGTCTGTGAGAATAACACACATCCAATGACTCTAGCTATGGTTCATGAAAAGAGCAGACATGCAATGACACTGGTGGATCCATGTGTGGTTCATGGGAAGAACACACATGCGATGACACTGGGTGGATCCATGTGTGGTTTGTGAGAAGAACACACATGCAATGACACTGGTGGATCCATGTGTGGTTCATGGGAAGAACACACATGCAATGACTCTGGTGATATGTGGTTTGTGAAAAGAACAGACATGCAATGACTCTAGCTATGCTTAATGAGAAGAGTAGACATGCAATGACACCGTTGGATCCATGTGTGGTTTGTGAGAAGAACGTACATGCAATGACACTTGGTGGTGGTTCATGATATGGTTTGTAAGAAGAACACATATGCAATGACACCGGTGATATGTGGTTTGTGAGAAGAACACACATGCAATGACTCTAGCTGTGGTTCATGAAAAGAGCAGACATGCAATGACACCGGTGGATCCATGTGGGGTTCATGGGAAGAACACACATGCAATGACACTGGGTGTGGTTCATGATATGGTTTGTGAGAAGAACACACATGCAATGACACTGGTGGATCCATGTGTGGTCTGTGAGAAGAACACACATGCAATGACACTAGGTGTGGTTCATGATATGGTTCGTATGAAGAACACACATGCAATGACACTGGTGGATCCATGTGTGGTTCATGGGAAGAACACAGATGCAATGACTCTGGTGATATGTGGTTTGTGTGAAGAACACACATGCAATGACACTTGTGGATCCATGTGTGGTCTTTGGGAAGAACACACATGCAAGGACACTGGTGATATGTGGTCTGTGAGAGGAACACACATCCAATGACTCTAGCTGTGGTTCATGAAAAGAGCAGACATGCAATGACACTGGTGGATCCATGTGTGGTTCATGTGTAGATCAGACAAGCGAAGACACTGGGTGGATCCATGTGTGGTTTGTGAGAAGAACACACATGCAATGACACTGGTGGATCCATGTGTGGTTCATGGGAAGAACACACATGCAATGACTGGTGATATGTGCTTTGTGAAAAGAGAACACATTCAATGACTCTAGCTGTGGTTAATGAGAAGAGTCGACATGCAATGACACCGATGTATCCATGTGTGGTTTGTGAGAAGAACACACATGCAATGACACTGGGTGTGGTTCATGATATGGTTTGTGAGAGGAATACACATGCAATGACACTGGTGGATCCATGTGTGGTCTGTGAGAAGAACACACATGCAATGACACTGGGTGTGGTTCATGATATGGTTTGTGAGAAGAACACACATGCAATGACACTGGTGGATCCATGTGTGGTCTTTGGGAAGAACACACATGCAATGACACTGGGTGTGGTTCATGATATGGTTTGTGAGAAGAACACACATGCAATGACACTGGTGGATCCATGTGTGGTCTTTGGGAAGAACACACATGCAATGACACTAGTGATATGTGGTCTTTAGAAGAACACACATCCAATGACTCTAGCTATGGTTCATGAAAAGAGCAGACATGCAATGACACTGGTGGATCCATGTGGTTCATGGGAAGAACACACATGCGATGACACTAGGTGGATCCATATGTGGTTTGTGAGAAGAACACACATGCAATGGCACTGGTGGATCCATGTGTGGTTCATGGAAAGAACACACATGCAATGACTCTGGTGATATGTGGTTTGTGAAAAGAACAGACATGCAATGACTCTAGCTATGCTTAATGAGAAGAGTAGACATGCAATGACACTGGTGGATCCATGTGTGGTTTGTGAGAAGAACATACATGCAATGACACTGGGTGGTGGTTCATGATATGGTTTGTAAGAAGAACACACATGCAATGACACCGGTGATATGTGGTTTGTGAGAAGAACACACATGCAATGACTGTAGCTGTGTTTCATGAAAAGAGCAGACATGCAATGACACCGGTGGATCCATGTGGGGTTCATGGGAAGAACACACATGCAATGACACTGGGTGTGGTTGATGATATGGTTTTTGAGAAGAACACACATGCAATGACACTGGTGGATCCAGGTGCTGTCTGTGAGAGAAGAACAAACATGCAATGACACTAGGTGTGGTTCATGATATGGTTTGTGAGATGAACACACATGCAATGACGCTAGCGGATCCATGTGTGGTCTTTGGGAAGAACACACATGCAATGACACTTGTGATATGTGGTCTGTGAGAAGAACAAACATCCAATGACACTAGCTGTGGTTCATGAAAAGAGCAGACATGCAATGACACTGGTGGATCCATGTGTGGTTCATGGGAAGATCAGACATGCGATGACACTGGGTGGATGCATGTGTGGTTTGTGAGAAGAACACACATGCAATGACACTGGTGGATCCATGTGTGGTTTGTGAGAAGAACACACATGCAATGACACTGGTGGATCCATGTGTGGTTCATGAGAAGAACACACATGCAATGACTCTGGTGATATGTGGTTTGTGAAAAGAACAGTCATTCAATGACTCTAGCTGTGGTTAATGAGAAGAGCTGACATGCAATGACACCGATGTATCCATGTGTGGTTTGTGAGAAGGACACACATGCAATGACACTGGGTGTGGTTCACGATATGGTTTGTAAGAAGAACACACATGCAATGACACCGGTGAAATGTGGTTTGCGATAAGAACACACATGCAATGACTCTAGCTGTGGTTCATGAAAAGAGCAGACATGCAATGACACCGGTGGATCAATGTGTGGTTCATGGGAAGAACACACATGCAATGACACTGGGTGTGGTTCATGATATGGTTTGTGAGAGGAATACACATGCAATGACACTGGTGGATCCATGTGTGGTCTGTGAGAAGAACACACATGCAATGACACTGGGTGTGGTTCATGATATGGTTTGTGAGAAGAACACACATGCAATGACACTGGTGGATCCATGTGTGGTCTTTGGGAAGATCACACATGCAATGACACTGGGTGTGGTTCATGATATGGTTTGTGAGAAGAACACACATGCAATGACACTGGTGGATCCATGTGTGGTATTTGGGAAGAACACAAATGCAATGACACTAGTGATATGTGGTCTGTGAGAAGAACACACATCCAATGACTCTAGCTATGGTTCATGAAAAGAGCAGACATGCAATGACACTGGTGGATCCATGTGTGGTTTGTGAGAAGAACACACATGCAATGACACTCGTGGATCCATGTGTGGTTCATGGGAAGAACACACATGCAATGACTCTGGTGATATGTGGTTTGTGAAAAGAACAGACATGCAATGACTCTAGCTATGTTTAATGAGAAGAGTAGACATGCAATGACACCGATGGATCCATGTGTGGTTTGTGAGAACATACATGCAATTACACTGGGTGGTGGTTCATGATATGGTTTGTAAGCAGAACACACATGCAATGACACCGGTGATATGTGGTTTGTGAGAAGAACACACATGCAATGACTCTAGCTGTGGTTCATGAAAAGAGCAGACATGCAATGACACCGGTGGATCAATGTGTGGTTCATGGGAAGAACACACATGCAATGACACTGGGTGTGGTTCATGATATGGTTTGTGTGAAGAATACACATGCAATGACACTGGTGGATCCATGTGTGGCCTGTGAGAAGAACACACATGCAATGACACTGGGTGTGGTTCATGATATGGTTTGTGAGAAGAACACACATGCAATGACACTGGTGGATCCATGTGTGGTCTTTGGGAAGAACACACATGCAATGACACTGGTGATATGTGGTCTGTGAGAATAACACACATCCAATGACTCTAGCTATGGTTCATGAAAAGAGCAGACATGCAATGACACTGGTGGATCCATGTGTGGTTCATGGGAAGAACACACATGCGATGACACTGGGTGGATCCATGTGTGGTTTGTGAGAAGAACACACATGCAATGACACTGGTGGATCCATGTGTGGTTCATGGGAAGAACACACATGCAATGACTCTGGTGATATGTGGTTTGTGAAAAGAACAGACATTCAATGACTCTAGCTATGCTTAATGAGAAGAGTAGACATGCAATGACACCGTTGGATCCATGTGTGGTTTGTGAGAAGAACGTACATGCAATGACACTTGGTGGTGGTTCATGATATGGTTTGTAAGAAGAACACATATGCAATGACACCGGTGATATGTGGTTTGTGAGAAGAACACACATGCAATGACTCTAGCTGTGGTTCATGAAAAGAGCAGACATGCAATGACACCGGTGGATCCATGTGGGGTTCATGGGAAGAACACACATGCAATGACACTGGGTGTGGTTCATGATATGGTTTGTGAGAAGAACACACATGCAATGACACTGGTGGATCCATGTGTGGTCTGTGAGAAGAACAAACATGCAATGACACTAGGTGTTGTTCATAATATCGTTTGTGAGATGAAGACACATGCAATGACGCTAGTGGGTCCATGTGTGGTCTTTGGGAAGAACACACATGCAATGACACTGGTGATATGTGGTCTGTGAGAAGAACAAACATCCAATGACACTAGCTGTGGTTCATGAAAAGAGCAGACATGCAATGACACTGGTGGATCCATGTGTGGTTCATGGGAAGAGCAGACATGTGATGACACTGGGTGGATCCATGTGTGGTTCATGGGAAGAGCAGACATGCCATGACACTTGTGGATCCATGTGTGGTTCATGGGAAGAACACACATGCAATGACTCTGGTGATATGTGGTTTGTGAAAAGAAAAGACATGCAATGAGTCTAGCTGTGGTTAATGAGAAGAGCAGACATGCAATGACACCGGTGGATCCATGTGTGGTTTGTGAGAAGAACACACATGCAATGACATTGGGTGTGTTTCATGATATGGTTTGTAAGAAGAACACACATGCAATGACACCGGTGATATGTGGTTTGTGAGAATAACACACATGCAATGACTGTAGCTGCGGTTCATGAAAAGAGAAGACATGCAATGACACCGGTGGATCCATGTGTGGTTCATGGGAAGAACACACATGCAATGACACTGGGTGTGGTTCATGATATGGTTTGTTAGAAGAACACACATGCAATGACACTGGTGGATCCATGTGTGGTCTGTGAGAAGAACACACATGCAATGACACTATGTGTGGTTCATGATATGGTTTGTAAGAAGAACACACATGCAATGACACTGGTGGATCCATGTGTGGTCTTTGGGAAGAACACACATGCAATGACACTGGTGATATGTGGTCTGTGAGAAGAACACACATCCAATGACTCTAGCTGTGGTTCATCAAAAGAGCAGACATGAAATGACACTAGTGGATCCATGTGTAGTTTGTGAGAATAACACACATGCAATGACACTGGTGGATCCATGTGTGGTTCATGGGAAGAACACACATGTAATGTGTCTGGTGATATGTGGTTTGTGAAAAGAAAAGACATGCAATGACTCTAGATGTGATTAATGAGAAGAGTAGACATGCAATGACACCGGTGGATCCATGTGTGGTTTGTGAGAAGAACACACATGCAATGACATTGGGTGTGGTTCATGATATGGTTTGTAAGAAGAACACACATGCAATGACACCAGTGATATGTGGTCTATGAGAAGAACACACATGCAATGACTCTAGTTGCGGTTCATGAAAAGAGAAGACATGCAATGACACCGATGGATCCATGTGTGGTTTGTGAGAAGAACAGACATGCAATGATACTGGGTGTGGTTCATGATATGGTTTGAGAGAAGAACACACATGCAATGACTCTAGTTGTGGTTTGTGAAAAGAGCACGCATGCGATGACTCTAGTTGTGGTTCATGGGAAGAGTAGACATACAATGACACTGGTGGATCCATGTGTGGTTCATGGGAAGAACACACATGCAATGACACTAGGTGTGGTTCATGATATGGTTTGTAAGAAGAACACACATGCAATGACACCAGTGATATGTGGTTTATGAGAAGAACACACATGCAATGACTCTAGCTGCGGTTCATGAAAAGAGAAGACATGCAATGACACCGATGGATCCATGTGTGGTTTGTGAGAAGAACACAAATGCAATGACACTGGGTGTGGTTCATGATATGGTTTGAGAGAAGAACACACATGCAATGACTCTAGTTGTGGTTTGTGAAAAGAGCACGCATGCGATGACTCTAGTTGTGGTTCATGGGAAGAGCAGACATACAATGACACTGGTGGATCCATGTGTGGTTCATGGGAAGAACACACATGCAATGACACTGGGTGTGGTTCATGATATGGTTTGTGAGAAGAACACACATGCAATGACACTGGTTGATCCATGTGTGGTCTGTGAGAAGAACACACATGCAATGACACTAGGTGTGGTTCATGATATGGTTCGTAAGAAGAACACACATGCAATGACACTTGTGGATCCATGTGTGGTTCATGGGAAGAACACAGATGCAATGACTCTGGTGATATGTGGTTTGTGTGAAGAACACACATGCAATGACACTGGGTGTGGTTCATGATATGGTTTGTGAGAAGAACACACATGCAATGACACTGGTGGATCCATGTGTGGTCTGTGAGAAGAACAAACATGCAATGACACTAGGTGTGGTTCATAATATCGTTTGTGAGATGAACACACATGCAATGACGCTAGTGGGTCCATGTGTGGTCTTTGGGAAGAACACACATGCAATGACACTGGTGATATGTGGTCTGTGAGAAGAACAAACATCCAATGACACTAGTTGTGGTTCATGAAAAGAGCAGACATGCAATGACACTGGTGGATCCATGTGTGGTTCATGGGAAGAGCAGACATGCAATGACACTTGTGGATCCATGTGTGGTTCATGGGAAGAACACACATGCAATGACTCTGGTGATATGTGGTTTGTGAAAAGAAAATACATGCAATGAGTCTAGCTGTGGTTAATGAGAAGAGCAGACATGCAATGACACCGGTGGATCCATGTGTGGTTTGCGAGAAGAACACACATGCAATGACATTGGGTGTGTTTCATGATATGGTTTGTAAGAAGAACACACATGCAATGACACCGGTGATATGTGGTTTGTGAGAATAACACACATGCAATGACTGTAGCTGCGGTTCATGAAAAGAGAAGACATGCAATGACACCGGTGGATCCATGTGTGGTTCATGGGAAGAACACACATGCAATGACACTGGGTGTGGTTCATGATATGGTTTGTGAGAAGAACACACATGCAATGACACTGGTGGATCCATGTGTGGTCTGTGAGAAGAACACACATGCAATGACACTAGGTGTGGTTCATGATATGGTTTGTAAGAAGAACACACATGCAATGACACTGGTGGATCCATGTGTGGTCTTTGGGAAGAACACACATGCAATGACACTGGTGATATGTGGTCTGTGAGAAGAACACACATCCAATGACTCTAGCTGTGGTTCATGAAAAGAGCAGACATGAAATGAAACTAGTGGATCCATGTGTGGTTTGTGATAATAACACACATGCAATGACACTGGTGGATCCATGTGTGGTTCATGGGAAGAACACACATGTAATGTGTCTGGTGATATGTGGTTTGTGAAAAGAAAAGACATGCAATGACTCTAGATGTGATTAATGAGAAGAGCAGACATGCAATGACACCGGTGGATCCATGTGTGGTTTGTGAGAAGAACACACATGCAATGACATTGGGTGTGGTTCATGATATGGTTTGTAAGAAGAACACACATGCAATGACACCAGTGATATGTGGTTTATGAGAAGAACACACATGCAATGACTCTAGTTGCGGTTCATGAAAAGAGAAGACATGCAATGACACTGATGGATCCATGTGTGGTTTGTGAGAAGAACACACATGCAATGATACTGGGTGTGGTTCATGATATGGTTTGAGAGAAGAACACACATGCAATGACTCTAGTTGTGGTTTGTGAAAAGAGCACGCATGCGATGACTCTAGTTGTGGTTCATGGGAAGAGTAGACATACAATGACACTGGTGCATCCATGTGTGGTTCATGGGAAGAACACACATGCAATGACACTAGGTGTGGTTCATGATATGGTTTGTAAGAAGAACACACATGCAATGACACCAGTGATATGTGGTTTATGAGAAGAACACACATGCAATGACTCTAGCTGCGGTTCATGAAAAGAGAAGACATGCAATGACATCGATGGATCCATGTGTGGTTTGTGAGAAGAACACAAATGCAATGACACTGGGTGTGGTTCATGATATGGTTTGAGAGAAGAACACACATGCAATGACTCTAGTTGTGGTTTGTGAAAAGAGCACGCATGCGATGACTCTAGTTGTGGTTCATGGGAAGAGCAGACATACAATGACACTGGTGGATCCATGTGTGGTTCATGGGAAGAACACACATGCAATGACACTAGGTGTGGTTCATGATATGGTTTGTGAGAAGAACACACATGCAATGACACTGGTGGATCCATGTGTGGTCTGTGAGAAGAACACACATGCAATGACACTAGGTGTGGTTCATGATATGGTTCGTAAGAAGAACACACATGCAATGACACTGGTGGATCCATGTGTGGTTCATGGGAAGAACACAGATGCAATGACTCTGGTGATATGTGGTTTGTGTGAAGAACACACATGCAATGACACTTGTGGATCCATGTGTGGTCTTTGGGAAGAACACACATGCAAGGACACTGGTGATATGTGGTCTGTGAGAGGAACACACATCCAATGACTCTAGCTGTGGTTCATGAAAAGAGCAGACATGCAATGACACTGGTGGATCCATGTGTGGTTCATGGGAAGAGCAGACATGCGATGACACTGGGTGGATCCATGTGTGGTTTGTGAGAAGAACACACATGCAATGACACTGGTGGATCCATGTGTGGTTCATGGGAAGAACACACATGCAATGACTCTGGTGATATGTGGTTTGTGAAAAGAACAGACATTCAATGACTCTAGCTGTGGTTAATGAGAAGAGCTGACATGCAATGACACCGATGTATCCATGTGTGGTTTGTGAGAAGAACACACATGCAATGACACTGGGTGTGGTTCACGATATGGTTTGTAAGAAGAACACACATGCAATGACACCGGTGAAATGTGGTTTGCGAGAAGAACACACATGCAATGACTCTAGCTTTGGTTCATGAAAAGAGCAGACATGCAATGACACCGGTGGATCAATGTGTGGTTCATGGGAAGAACACATGCAATGACACTGGGTGTGGTTCATGATATGGTTTGTGAGAGGAATACACATGCAATGACACTGGTGGATCCATGTGTGGTCTGTGAGAAGAACACACATGCAATGACACTGGGTGTGGTTCATGATATGGTTTGTGAGAAGAACACACATGCAATGACAGTGGATCCATGTGTGGTCTTTGGTAAGAACACACATGCAATGACACTGGGTGTGGTTCATGATATGGTTTGTGAGAAGAACACACATGCAATGACACTGGTGGATCCATGTGTGGTCTTTGGGAAGAACACACATGCAATGACACTAGTGATATGTGGTCTTTAGAAGAACACACATCCAATGACTCTAGCTATGGTTCATGAAAAGAGCAGACATGCAATGACACTGGTGGATCCATGTGTGGTTCATGGGAAGAACACACATGCGATGACACTAGGTGGATCCATATGTGGTTTGTGAGAAGAACACACATGCAATGGCACTGGTGGATCCATGTGTGGTTCATGGGAAGAACACACATGCAATGACTCTGGTGATATGTGGTTTGTGAAAAGAACAGACATGCAATGACTCTAGCTATGCTTAATGAGAAGAGTAGACATGCAATGACACCGGTGGATCCATGTGTGGTTTGTGAGAAGAACATACATGCAATGACACTGGGTGGTGGTTCATGATATGGTTTGTAAGAAGAACACACATGCAATGACACCGGTGATATGTGGTTTGTGAGAAGAACACACATGCAATGACTCTAGCTGTGTTTCATGAAAAGAGCAGACATGCAATGACACCGGTGGATCCATGTGGGGTTCATGGGAAGAACACACATGCAATGACACTGGGTGTGGTTGATGATATGGTTTTTGAGAAGAACACACATGCAATGACACTGGTGGATCCATGTGCGGTCTGTGAGAAGAACAAACATGCAATGACACTAGGTGTGGTTCATGATATGGTTTGTGAAATGAACACACATGCAATGACGCTAGTGGATCCATGTGTGGTCTTTGGGAAGAACACACGTGCAATGACACTTGTGATATGTGGTCTGTGAGAAGAACAAACATCCAATGACACTAGCTATGGTTCATGAAAAGAGCAGACATGCAATGACACTGGTGGATCCATGTGTGGTTCATGGGAAGATCAGACATGCGATGACACTGGGTGGATGCATGTGTGGTTTGTGACAAGAACACACATGCAATGACACTTGTGGATCCATGTGTGGTTCATGGGAAGAACACACATGCAATGACTCTGGTGATATGTGGTTTGTGAAAAGAAAAGACATGCAATGACTCTAGGTGTGGTTAATGAGAAGAGCAGACATGCAATGACACCGGTGGATCCATGTGTGGTTTGTGAGAAGAACACACATGCAATGACATTGGGTGTGGTTCATGATATGGTTTGTAAGAAGAACACACATGCAATGACACCGGTGATATGTGGTTTGTGAGAAGAACACACATGCAATGACTCTAGCTGCGGTTCATGAAAAGAGAAGACATGCAATGACACCGGTGGACCCATGTGTGGTTCATGGGAAGAACACACATGCAATGACACTGTGTGTGGTTCATGATATGGTTTGTGAGAAGAACACACATGCAATGACACTGGTGGATCCATGTGTGGTCTGTGAGAAGAACACACATGCAATGATACTAGGTGTGGTTCATGATATGGTTTGTAAGTAGAACACACATGCAATAACACTGGTGGATCCATGTGTGGTCTTTGGGAAGAACACACATGCAATGACACTGGTGATATGTGGTCTGTGAGAAGAACACACATCCAATGACTCTACCTGTGGTTCATGAAAAGAGCAGACATGAAATGACACTACTGGATCCATGTGTGGTTTGTGAGAATAACACACATGCAATGACACTGGTGGATCCATGTGTGGTTCATGGGAAGAACACACATGTAATGACTCTGGTGATATGTGGTTTGTGAAAAGAAAAGACATGCAATGACTCTAGCTGTGGTTAATGAGAAGAGCAGACATGCAATGACACCGGTGGATCCATGTGTGGTTTGTGAGAAGAACACACATGCAATGACATTGGGTGTGGTTCATGATATGGTTTGTAAGAAGAACACACATGCAATGACACCAGTGATATGTGGTTTATGAGAAGAACACACATGCAATGACTCTAGCTGATCAAAATGAAAAGAGAAGACATGCAATGACACCGATGGATCCATGTGTGGTTTGTCAGAAGAACACACATGCAATGACACTAGGTGTGGTGAATGATATGGTATGAGAGAAGAACACACATGCAATGACTCTAGTTGTGGTTTGTGAAAAGAGCACGCATGCGATGACTCTAGTTGTGGTTCATGGGAAGAGCAGACATACAATGACACTGGTGGATCCATGTGTGGTTCATGGGAAGAACACACATGCAATGACACTTGGTGTGGTTCATGATATGGTTTGTGAGAAGAACACACATGCAATGACACTGGTGGATCCATGTGTGGTCTGTGAGAAGAACACACATGCAATGACACTAGGTGTGGTTCATGATATGGTTCGTATGAAGAACACACATGCAATGACACTGGTGGATCCATGTGTGGTTCATGGGAAGAACACAGATGCAATGACTCTGGTGATATGTGGTTTGTGTGAAGAACACACATGCAATGACACTTGTGGATCCATGTGTGGTCTTTGGGAAGAACACACATGCAAGGACACTGGTGATATGTGGTCTGTGAGAGGAACACACATCCAATGACTCTAGCTGTGGTTCATGAAAAGAGCAGACATGCAATGACACTGGTGGATCCATGTGTGGTTCATGGGAAGAGCAGACATGCGATGACACTGGGTGGATCCATGTGTGGTTTGTGAGAAGAACACACATGCAATGACACTGGTGGATCCATGTGTGGTTCATGGGAAGAACACACATGCAATGACTCTGGTGATATGTGGTTTGTGAAAAGAACAGACATTCAATGACTCTAGCTGTGGTTAATGAGAAGAGCTGACATGCAATGACACCGATGTATCCATGTGTGGTTTGTGAGAAGAACACACATGCAATGACACTGGGTGTGGTTCACGATATGGTTTGTAAGAAGAACACACATGCAATGACACCGGTGAAATGTGGTTTGCGAGAAGAACACAAATCCAATGAATCTAGCTGTGGTTCATGAAAAGAAGACATGCAATGACACCGGTGGATCAATGTGTGGTTCATGGGAAGAACACACATGCAATGACACTGGGTGTGGTTCATGATATGGTTTGTGAGAGGAATACACATGCAATGACACTGGTGGATCCATGTGTGGTCTGTGAGAAGAACACACATGCAATGACACTGGGTGTGGTTCATGATATGGTTTGTGAGAAGAACACACATGCAATGACACTGGTGGATCCAACTGTGGTTCATGGGAAGAACACACATGCAATGACACTGGGTGTGGTTCATGATATGGTTTGTGAGAAGAACACACATGCAATGACACTGGTGGATCCATGTGTGGTCTTTGGGAAGAACACACATGCAATGACACTGGGTGTGGTTCATGATATGGTTTGTGAGAAGAACACACATGCAATGACACTGGTGGATCCATGTGTGGTCTTTGGGAAGAACACACATGCAATGACACTAGTGATATGTGGTCTTTAGAAGAACACACATCCAATGACTCTAGCTATGGTTCATGAAAAGAGCAGACATGCAATGACACTGGTGGATCCATGTGTGGTTCATGGGAAGAACACACATGCGATGACACTAGGTGGATCCATATGTGGTTTGTGAGAAGAACACACATGCAATGGCACTGGTGGATCCATGTGTGGTTCATGGGAAGAACACACATGCAATGACTCTGGTGATATGTGGTTTGGGAAAAGAACAGACATGCAATGACTCTAGCTATGCTTAATGAGAAGAGTAGACATGCAATGACACCGGTGGATCCATGTGTGGTTTGTGAGAAGAACATACATGCAATGACACTGGGTGGTGGTTCATGATATGGTTTGTAAGAAGAACACACATGCAATGACACCGGTGATATGTGGTTTGTGAGAAGAACACACATGCAATGACTGTAGCTGTGTTTCATGAAAAGAGCAGACATGCAATGACACCGGTGGATCCATGTGGGGTTCATGGGAAGAACACACATGCAATGACACTGGGTGTGGTTCATGATATGGTTTGTGAGAAGAACACACATGCAATGACACCGGTGATATGTGGTTTGTGAGAAGAACACACATGCAATGACTCTAGCTGCGGTTCATGAAAAGAGAAGACATGTAATGACACCGTGGATCCATGTGTGGTTCATGGGAAGAACACACATGCAATGACACTGGGTGTGGTTCATGATATGGTTTGTGAGAAGAACACACATGCAATGACACTGGTGGATCCATGTGTGGTCTGTGAGAAGAACACACATGCAATGATACTAGGTGTGGTTCATGATATGGTTTGTAAGTAGAACACACATGCAATGACACTGGTGGATCCATGTGTGGTCTTTGGGAAGAACACACATGCAATGACACTGGTGATATGTGGTCTGTGAGAAGAACACACATCCAATGACTCTACCCGTGGTTCATGAAAAGAGCAGACATGAAATGACACTACTGGATCCATGCGTGGTTTGTGAGAATAACACACATGCAATGTAACTGGTGGATCCATGTGTGGTTCATGGGAAGAACACACATGTAATGACTCTGGTGATATGTGGTTTGTGAAAAGAAAAGACATGCAATGACTCTAGCTGTGGTTAATGAGAAGAGCAGACATGCAATGACACCGGTGGATCCATGTGTGGTTTGTGAGAAGAACACACATGCAATGACATTGGGTGTGGTTCATGATATGGTTTGTAAGAAGAACACACATGCAATGACACCAGTGATATGTGGTTTATGAGAAGAACACACATGCAATGACTCTAGCTGCGGTTCATGAAAAGAGAAGACATGCAATGACACCGATGGATCCATGTGTGGTTTGTCAGAAGAACACACATGCAATGACACTAGGTGTGGTGAATGATATGGTATGAGAGAAGAACACACATGCAATGACTCTAGTTGTGGTTTGTGAAAAGAGCACGCATGCGATGACTCTAGTTGTGGTTCATGGGAAGAGCAGACATACAATGACGCTGGTGGATCCATGTGTGGTTCATGGGAAGAACACACATGCAATGACACTGGGTGTGGTTCATGATATGGCTTGTGAGAAGAACACACATGCAATGACACTGGTGGATCCATGTGTGGTCTGTGAGAAGAACACACATGCAATGACACTAGTGTGGTTCATGATATGGTTTGTAAGAAGAACACACATGCAATGACACTGGTGGATCCATGTGTGGTCTTTGGGAAGAAAACACATGCAATGACACTGGTGATATGTGGTCTGTGAGAAGAACACACATCCAATAACTCTAGCTGTCGTTCATGAAAAGAGCAGACATGAAATGACACTAGTGGATCCATGTGTGGTTCATGGGAAGATCACTCATGCGATGACACTGGGTGGATCCATTTGTGGTTTGTAAGAAGAACACACATGCAATGACACTGGTGGATCCATGTGTGGTTCATGGGAAGAACACACATGCAATGACTCTGGTGATATGTGGTTTGTGAAAAGAACAGACATTCAATGACTCTAGCTGTGGTCAATGAGAAGAGCAGACATGCAATGACACCGGTGGATCCATGTGTGGTTTGTGAGAAGAACACTCATGCAATGACACTGGGTGTGGTTCATGATATTGTTTGTAAGAAGAACACACATGCAATGACTATAGCTGTGGTTTGTGAAAAGAGCACGCATGCGATGACTCTAGCTGTGGTTCATGGGAAGAGCAGACATATAATGACACTGGTGGATCCATGTGTGGTTCATGGGAAGAACACACATACAATGACACTGGTGGATCCATGTGTGGTCTGTGGGAAGAACATACATGCAATGACACTGGTGGATCCATGTGTGGTTCATGGGAAGAACACACATGCAATGACTCCGGTGATATGTGGTTTGTGAGAAGAACACACATGCAATGACTCTAGCTGTGGTTCATGAAAAGAGCAGACATGCAATGACACCGGTGGATCCATGTGTGGTTCATGGGAAGAACACACATGCAATGACACTGGATGTGGTTCATGATATGGTTTGTGAGAAGAACACACATGCAATGACTCTAGTTGTGGTTCATGAAAAGAGCACGCATGCGATGACTCTAGCTGTGGTTCATGGGAAGAGCAGACATACAATGACACCGGTGGATCCATGTGTGGTTCATGGGAAGAACACACAAGCAATGACACTGGGTGTGGTTCATGATATGGTCTGTGAGAAGAACACACATGCAATGACTCTAGCTGTAGTTCATTAAAAGAGGACGCATGCGATGACTGTAGCTGTGGTTCATGGGAATAGCAGACATACAATGACACCGGTGTATCCATGTGTGGTTCATGGGAAGAACACACATACAATGACACCGGTGGATCCATGTGTGGTCTGTCGGAAGAACACATATGCAATGACACTGGTGGATCTATGTGTGGTTCAAGGGAAGAACACACATGCAATGACACAGGTGATATGTGGTCTGTGAGAAGAATACACATGCAATGACTCTGGTGATATCTGGTTTGTGAAAAGAACACACATGGAATGACTCTAGCTGTGGTTAATGCAAAGAGCAGACATGCAATGACACCGGTGGATCCATGTGGGGTTCATGGGAAGAACACACATGCAATGACACTGGGTGTGGTTCATGATATGGTTTGTGAGAAGAACAGACATGCAATAACACTGGTGGATCCATGTGTGGTCTGTGAGAAGAACACACATGCAATGACACTGGGTGTGGTTCATGATATGGTTTGTGAGAAGAACACACATGCAATGACACTGGTGGATCCATGTGTGGTTCATCGGAAGAACACAAATGCAATGACTCTGGTGATATGTGGTCTGTAAGAAGAACACACATCCAATGACTCTAGCTGTGGTTCATGAAAAGACCAGACATGCAATGACACTGGTGGATCCATGTGTGGTTCATGGGAAGAGCAGACATGCGATGACACTGGGTGGATCCATGTGTGGTTTGTGAGAAGAACACACATGCAATGACACTGGTGGAACCATGTGTGGTATTTGGGAAGAACACACATGCAATGACACTGTTGATATGTGGTCTGTGAGAAGAACACACATCCAATGACTCTAGCTATGGTTCATGAAAAGAGCAGACATGAAATGACACTGGTGGATCCATGTGTGGTTCATGGGAAGAACACACATGCAATGACTCTGGTGATATGTGGTTTGTGAAAAGAACAGACATGCAATCACTCTAACTATGCTTAATGAGAAGAGTAGACATGCAATGACACCGATGGATCCATGTGTGGTTTGTGAGAAGAACATACATGCAATGACACTGGGTGGTGGTTCATGATATGGTTTGTAAGAAGAACACACATGCAATGACACCGGTGATATTTGGTTTGTGAGAAGAACACACATGCAATGACTCTAGCTGTGGTTCATGAAAAGAGCAGACATGCAATGACACCGGTGGATCCATGTGGGGTTCATGGGAAGAACACACATGCAATGACACTGGGTGTGGTTCATGATATGGTTTGTGAGAATAACACACATGCAATGACACTAGTGGATCCATGTGTGGTCTGTGAGAAGAACAAACATGCAATGACACTAGGTGTGGTTCATGATATGGTTTGTGAGATGAACACACATGCAATGACGCTAGTGGATCCATGTGTGATCTTTGGGAAGAACACACATGCAATGACACTGGAGATATGTGGTCTGTGAGAAGAACAAACATCCAATGACACTAGCTGTGGTTCATGAAAAGAGCAGACATGGAATGACACTAGTGGATCCATGTGTGGTTCATGGGAAGAGCAGACATGCGATGACACTGGGTGGATCCATGTGTGGTTTGTGACAAGAACACACATGCAATGACACTTGTGGATCCATGTGTGGTTCATGGGAAGAACACACATGCAATGACTCTGGTGATATGTGGTTTGTGAAAAGAACAGACATTCAATGACTCTAGCTGTGGTCAATGAGAAGAGCAGACATGCAATGACACCGGTGGATCCATGTGTGGTTTGTGAGAAGAACACTCATGCAATGACACTGGGTGTGGTTCATGATATTGTTTGTAAGAAGAACACACATGCAATGACTATAGCTGTGGTTTGTGAAAAGAGCACGCATGCGATGACTCTAGCTGTGGTTCATGGGAAGAGCAGACATATAATGACACTGGTGGATCCATGTGTGGTTCATGGGAAGAACACACATACAATGACACTGGTGGATCCATGTGTGGTCTGTGGGAAGAACATACATGCAATGACACTGGTGGATCCATGTGTGGTTCATGGGAAGAACACACATGCAATGACTCCGGTGATATGTGGTTTGTGAGAAGAACACACATGCAATGACTCTAGCTGTGGTTCATGAAAAGAGCAGACATGCAATGACACCGGTGGATCCATGTGTGGTTCATGGGAAGAACACACATGCAATGACACTGGATGTGGTTCATGATATGGTTTGTGAGAAGAACACACATGCAATGACTCTAGTTGTGGTTCATGAAAAGAGCACGCATGCGATGACTCTAGCTGTGGTTCATGGGAAGAGCAGACATACAATGACACCGGTGGATCCATGTGTGGTTTGTGAGAAGAACACACATGTAATGACATTGGGTGTGGTTCATGATATGGTTTGTAAGAAGAACACACATGCAATGACACCGGTGATATGTGGTTTGTGAGAAGAACACACATGCAATGACTCTAGCTGCGGTTCATGAAAAGAGAAGACATGCAATGACACCGGTGGATCCATGTGTGGTTCATGGGAAGAACACACATGCAATGACACTGGGTGTGGTTCATGATATGGTTTGTGAGAAGAACACACATGCAATGACACTGGTGGATCCATGTGTGGTCTGTGAGAAGAACACACATGCAATGACACTAGGTGTGGTTCATGATATGGTTTGTAAGAAGAACACACATGCAATGACACTGGTGGATCCATGTGTGGTCTTTGGTAAGAACACACATGCAATGACACTGGTGATATGTGGTCTGTGAGAAGAACACACATCCAATGACTCTAGCTGTGGTTCATTAAACGAGCAGACATGAAATGACACTAGTGGATCCATGTGTGGTTTCTGAGAATAACACACATGCAATGACACTGGTGGATCCATGTGTGGTTCATGGGAAGAACACACATGTAATGACTCTGGTGATATGTGGTTTGTGAAAAGAAAAGACATGCAATGACTCTAGCTGTGGTTAATGAGAAGAGAAGACATGCAATGACACCGGTGGATCCATGTGTGGTTTGTGAGAAGAACACACATGCAATGACATTGGGTGTGGTTCATGATATGGTTTGTAAGAAGAACACACATGCAATGACACCAGTGATATGTGGTTTATGAGAGGAACACACATGCAATGACTCTAGCTGCGGTTCATGAAAAGAGAAGACATGCAATGACACCGATGGATCCATGTGTGGTTTGTGAGAAGAACACACATGCAATGACACTGGGTGTGGTTCATGATATGGTTTGAGAGAAGAACACACATGCAATGACTCTAGTTGTGGTTTGTGAAAAGAGCATGCATGCGATGACTCTAGTTGTGGTTCATGGGAAGAGCAGACATACAATGACACTGGTGGATCCATGTGTGGTTCATGGGAAGAACACACATGCAATGACACTGGGTGTGGTTCATGATATGGTTTGTGAGAAGAACACACATGCAATGACACTGGTGGATCCATGTGTGGTCTGTGAGAAGAACACACATGCAATGACACTAGGTGTGGTTCATGATATGGTTTGTAAGAAGAACACACATGCAATGACACTGGTGGATCCATGTGTGGTCTTTGGGAAGAAAACACATGCAATGACACTGGTGATATGTGGTCTGTGAGAAGAACACACATCCAATGACTCTAGCTATCGTTCATGAAAAGAGCAGACATGAAATGACACTAGTGGATCCATGTGTGGTTCATGGGAAGATCACTCATGCGATGACACTGGGTGGATCCATGTGTGGTTTGTAAGAAGAACACACATGCAATGACACTGGTGGATCCATGTGTGGTTCATGGGAAGAACACACATGCAATGACTCTGGTGATATGTGGTTTGTGAAAAGAACAGACATTCAATGACTCTAGCTGTGGTCAATGAGAAGAGCAGACATGCAATGACACCGGTGGATCCATGTGTGGTTTGTGAGAAGAACACTCATGCAATGACACTGGGTGTGGTTCATGATATGGTTTGTAAGAAGAACACACATGCAATGACTATAGCTGTGGTTTGTGAAAAGAGCACGCATGCGATGACTCTAGCTGTGGTTCATGGGAAGAGCAGACATATAATGACACTGGTGGATCCATGTGTGGTTCATGGGAAGAACACACATACAATGACACTGGTGGATCCATGTGTGGTCTATGGGAAGAACACACATGCAATGACACTGGTGGATCCATGTGTGGTTCATGGGAAGAACACACATGCAATGACTCCAGTGATATGTGGTTTGTGAGATGAACACACATGCAATGACTCTAGCTGTGGTTCATGAAAAGAGAAGACATGCAATGACACCGGTGGATCCATGTGTGGTTCATGGGAAGAACACACATGCAATGACACTGGATGTGGTTCATGATATGGTTTGTGAGAAGAACACACATGTAATGACTCTAGTTGTGGTTCATGAAAAGAGCACGCATGCGATGACTCTAGCTGTGGTTCATGGGAAGAGCAGACATACAATGACACTGGTGGATCCATGTGTGGTTCATGGGAAGAACACACATGCAATGACACTGGGTGTGGTTCATGATATGGTCTGTGAGAAGAACACACATGCAATGACTCTAGCTGTAGTTCATTAAAAGAGCACGCATGCGATGGCTGTAGCTGTGGTTCATGGGAAGAGCAGACATACAATGACACCGGTGTATTCATGTGTGGTTCATGGGAAGAACACACATGCAATGACACCGGTGGATCCATGTGTGGTCTGTCGGAAGAACACACATGCAATGACACTGGTGGATCCATGTGTGGTTCATGGGAAGAACACACATGCAATGACACATGTGATATGTGGTCTGTGAGAAGAACACACATGCAATGACTCTGGTGATATCTGGTTTGTGAAAAGAACACACATGCAATGACTCTGGTGGATCCATGTGGGGTTCATGGGAAGAACACACATGCAATGACTCTGGTGGATCCATGTGGGGTTCATGGGAAGAACACACATGCAATGACACTGGGTGTGGTTCATGATATGGTTTGTGAGAAGAACACACATGCAATGACACTGGTGGATCCATGTGTGGTTCATGGGAAGAACACAAATGCAATGACTCTGGTGATATGTGGTTTGTAAGAAGAACACACATCCAATGACTCTAGCTGTGGTTCATGAAAAGACCAGAAATGCAATGACACTGGTGGATCCATGTGTGGTTCATGGGAAGAGCAGACATGCGATGACACTAGGTGGATCCATGTGTGGTTTGTGAGAAGAACACACATGCAATGACACTGGTGGATCCATGTGTGGTATTTGGGAAGAACACACATGCAATGACACTGGTGATATGTGGTCTGTGAGAAGAACACACATCCAATGACTCTAGATGTGGTTCATGAAAAGAGCAGACATGAAATGACACTGGTGGATCCATGTGTGGTTCATGGGAAGAATACTCATGTGATGACACTAGGTGGATCCATGTGTGGTTTGTAAGAAGAACACACATGCAATGACACTAGTGGATCCATGTGTGGTTCATGGGAAGAACACACATGCAATGACTCTGGTGATATGTAGTTTGTGAAAAGAACAGACATGCAATGACTCTAGCTGTGGTTAATGAGAAGAGCAGACATGTAATGACACCGGTGGATCCATGTGTGGTTTGTGAGAAGAACACTCATGCAATGACACTGGGTGTGGTTCATGATATGGTTTGTAAGAAGAACACACATGCAATGACTCTAGCTGTGGTTTGTGAAAAGAGCACGCATGCGATGACTCTAGCTGTGGTTCATGGGAAGAGCAGACATATAATGACACTGGTGGACCCATGTGTGGTTCATGGGAAGAACGCACATACAATGACACTGGTGGATCCATGTGTGGTCTGTGAGAAGAACAAACATGCAATGACACTGGTGGATCCATGCGTGGTTCATGGGAAGAACACACATGCAATGACTCTGGTGATATGTGGTCTGTAAGAAGAACACACATCCAATAACTCTAGCTGTGGTTCATGAAAAGACCAGACATGCAATGACACTGGTGGATCCATGTGTGGTTTGTGAGAAGAATACAGATGCAATGACACTGGTGGATCCATGTGTGGTTCATGGGAAGAACACACATACAATGACACTGGTGGATCCATGTGTGGTCTATGGGAAGAACACACATGCAATGACTCTAGCTGTGGTTCATGAAAAGAGCAGACATGCAATGACACCAGTGGATCCATGTGTGGTTCATGGGAAGAACACACATGCAATGACACTGGATGTGGTTCATGATATGGTTTGTGAGAAGAACACACATGTAATGACTCTAGTTGTGGTTCATGAAAAGAGCACATCACGATGACTCTAGCTGTGGTTCATGGGACGAGCGGACATACAATGACACCGGTGGATCCATGTGTGGTTCATGGGAAGAACACACATGCAATGACACTGGGTGTGGTTCATGATATGGTCTGTGAGAAGAACACACATGCAATGACTCTAGCTGTAGTTCATTAAAAGAGCACGCATGCGATGGCTGTAGATGTGGTTCATGGGAAGAGCAGACATACAATGACACCGGTGTATTCATGTGTGGTTCATGGGAAGAACACACATGCAATGACACTGGGTGTGGTTCATGATATGGTTTGTGAGAAGAACACACATGCAATGACACTGGTGGATCCATGTGTGGTTCATGGGAAGAACACAAATGCAATGACTCTGGTGATATGTGGTTTGTAAGAAGAACACACATCCAATGACTCTAGCTGTGGTTCATGAAAAGACCAGACATGCAATGACACTGGTGGATCCATGTGTGGTTCATGGGAAGAGCAGACATGCGATGACACTAGGTGGATCCATGTGTGGTTTGTGAGAAGAACACACATGCGATGACACTGGTGGATCCATGTGTGGTATTTGGGAAGAACACACATGCAATGACACTGGTGATATGTGGTCTGTGAGAAGAACACACATCCAATGACTCTAGATGTGGTTCATGAAAAGAGCAGACATGAAATGACACTGGTGGATCCATGTGGGGTTCATGGGAAGAACACTCATGTGATGACACTAGGTGGATCCATGTGTGGTTTGTAAGAAGAACACACATGCAATGACACTAGTGGATCCATGTGTGGTTCATGGGAAGAACACACATGCAATGACTCTGGTGATATGTGGTTTGTGAAAAGAACAGACATGCAATGACTCTAGCTGTGGTTAATGAGAAGAGCAGACATGTAATGACACCGGTGGATCCATGTGTGGTTTGTGAGAAGAACACTCATGCAATGACACTGGGTGTGGTTCATGATATGGTTTGTAAGAAGAACACACATGCAATGACTCTAGCTGTGGTTTGTGAAAAGAGCACGCATGCGATGACTCTAGCTGTGGTTCATGGGAAGAGCAGACATATAATGACACTGGTGGATCCATGTGTGGTTCATGGGAAGAACGCACATACAATGACACTGGTGGATCCATGTGTGGTCTGTGAGAAGAACAAACATGCAATGACACTGGTGGATCCATGTGTGGTTCATGGGAAGAACACACATGCAATGACTCTGGTGATATGTGGTCTGTAAGAAGAACACACATCCAATAACTCTAGCTGTGGTTCATGAAAAGACCAGACATGCAATGGCACTGGTGGATCCATGTGTGGTTCATGGGAAGAGCAGACATGCGATGACACTGGGTGCATCCATGTGTGGTTTGTGAGAAGAACACACATGCAATGACACTGGTGGATCCATGTGTGGTATTTGGGAAGAACACACATGCAATGACACTGGTGATATGTGGTCTATGAGAAGAACACACATCCAATGACTCTAGCTGTGGTTCATGAAAAGAGCAGACATGAAATGACACTGGTGGATCCATGTGTGGTTCATGGGAAGAACACTCATGTGATGACACTGGGTGGATCCATGTGTGCTTTGTGAGAAGAACACACATGCAATGACACTGGTGGATCCATGTGTGGTTCATGGGAAGAACACACATGCAATGACTCTGGTGATATGTGGTTTGTGAAAAGAACAGACATGCAATGACTCTAGCTATGCTTAATGAGAAGAGTAGACATGCAATGACACCGGTGGATCCATGTGTGGTTTGTAAGAGGAACACACATGCAATGACACTGGTGGATCCATGTGTGGTTCATGGGAAGAACACACATGCAATGACTCTGGTGATATGTGGTTTGTGAAAAGAACAGACATGCAATGACTCTAGCTGTGGTTAATGAGAAGAGCAGACATGTAATGACACCGGTGGATCCATGTGTGGTTTGTGAGAAGAACACTCATGCAATGACACTGGGTGTGGTTCATGATATGGTTTGTAAGAACACACATGCAATGACTCTAGCTGTGGTTTGTGAAAAGAGCACGCATGCGATGACTCTAGCTGTGTTCATGGGAAGAGCAGACATATAATGACACTGGTGGATCCATGTGTGGTTCATGGGAATAACACACATACAATGACACTGGTGGATCCATGTGTGGTCTGTGGGAAGAACACACATGCAATGACACTGGTGGATCCATGTGTGGTTCATGGGAAGAACACACTTGCAATGACTCTAGCTGTGGTTCATGAAAAGAGCAGACATGCAATGACACCGGTGGATCCATGTGTGGTTCATGGCAAGAACACACATGCAATGACACCGGATGTGGTTCATGATATGGTCTGTGAGAAGAACACACATGCAATGACTCTAGCTGTGGTTCATGAAAAGAGCACGCATGCGATGACTCTAGCTGTCGTTCATGGGAAGAGCAGACATACAATGACACCGGTGGATCCATGTGTGGTTCATGGGAAGAAGACACATGCAATGAAACTGGGTGTGGTTCATGATATGGTCTGTGAGAAGAACACACATGCAATGACTCTAGCTGTAGTTCATTAAAAGAGCACGCATGCGATGTCTAGCTGTGGTTCATGGGAAGAGCAGACATACAATGACACCGGTGGATCCATGTGTGGTTCATGGGAAGAACACACATGCAATGACACCGGTGGATCCATGTGTGCTCTGTGGGAAGAACACACATGCAATGACACTGGTGGATCCATGTGTGGTTCATGGGAAGAACACACATGCAATGACACAGGTGATATGTGGTCTGTGAGAAGAACACACATGCAATGACTCTGGTGATATGTGGTTTGTGAAAAGAACACACATGCTATGACTCTAGCTGTGGTTAATGAAAAGAGCAGACATGCAATGACACCGGTGGATCCATGTGGGGTTCATGGGAAGAACACACATGCAATGACACTGGGTGTGGTTCATGATATGGTTTGTGAGAAGAACATACATGCAATGACACTGGTGGATCCATGTGTGGTCTGTGAGAAGAACACACATGCAATGACACTGGGTGTGGTTCATGATATGGTTTGTGAGAAGAACACACGTGCAATGACACTGGTGGATCCATGTGTGGTTCATGGGTAGAACACAAATGCAATGACTCTGGTGATATGTGGTCTGTAAGAAGAACACACGTCCAATGACTCTAGCTGTGGTTCATGAAAAGACCAGACATGCAATGAAACTGGCGGATCCATGTGTGGTTCATGGGAAGAGCAGACATGCGATGACACTAGGTGGATCCATGTGTGGTTTGTGAGAAGAACACACATGCAGTGACACTGGTGGATCCATGTGTGGTCTTTGGGAAGAACACACACGCAATGACACTGGTGATATGTGGTCTATGAGAAGAACACACATCCAATGACTCTAGTTGTGGTTCATGAAAAGAGCAGACATGAAATGACACTGTGGATCCATGTGTGGTTCATGGGAAGAACACTCATGTGATGACATTAGGTGGATCCATGTGTGGTTTGTAAGAAGAACACACATGCAATGACACTGGTGGATCCATGTGTGGTTCATGGGAAGAACATACATGCAATGACTCTGATGATATGTGGTTTGTGAAAAGAACAGACATGCAATGACTCTAGCTGTGGTTAATGAGAAGAGCAGACATGCAATGACACCGGTGGATCCATGTGTGGTTTGTGAGAAGAACACTCATGCAATGACACTGGGTGTGGTTCATGATATGGTTTGTAAGAAGAAGACACATGCAATGACTCTAGCTGTGGTTTGTGAAAAGAGCACGCATGCGATGACTCTAGCTGTGGTTCATGGGAAGAGCAGACATAGAATGACACTGGTGGATCCATGTGTGGTTCATGGGAATAACACACATACAATGACATTGGTGGATCCATGTTCAGTCTGTGGGAAGAACACACATGCAATGACACCGGTGGATGCATATGTGGTTCATGGGAAGAACACACATGCAATGACACTGGATGTGGTTCATGATATGGTCTGTGAGAAGAACACACATGCAATGACTCTAGCTGTGGTTCATGAAAAGAGGACGCATGCGATGACTCTAGTTGTGGTTCATGGGAAGAGCAGACATACAATGACACTGGTGGATCCATGTGTGGTTCATGGGAAGACACACATGCAATGAAACTGGGTGTGGTTCATGATATGGTCTGTGAGAAGAACACACATGCAATGACTCTAGCTGTGGTTCATGAAAAGAGCACGCACGCGATGACTCTAGCTGTGGTTCATGGGAAGAGAAAACATCCAATGACACCGGTGGATCCATGTGTGGTTCATGGGAAGAACAAACATGCAATGACACCGGTGGATCCATGTGTGGTCTGTGGGAAGAACACACATGCAATGACACTGGTGGATCCATGTGTTGTTCATGGGAAGAACACACATGCAATGATACAGGTGATATGTGGTCTGTGAGAAGAACACACATGCAATGACTCTAGTGATATGTGGTTTGTGAAAAGAACACACATGCAATGACTCTAGTTGTGGTTAATGAAAAGAGCAGACATGCAATGACACCGGTGGATCCATGTGGGGTTCATGGGAAGAACACACATGCAATGAGACTGGGTGTGGTTCATGATATGGTTTGTGAGAAGAACACACATGCAATGACACTAGTGGATCCATGTGTGGTCATTGAGAAGAACACACATGCAATGACACTGGGTGTAGTTCATAATATGGTTTGTGAGAAGAACACACATGCAATTACACTGGTGGATCCGTGTGTGGTTCATGGGAAGAACACAAATGCAATGACTCTGGTGATATGTGGTCTGTGAGAAGAACACACATCCAATGACTCTAGCTGTGGTTCATGAAAAGAGCAGACATGCCATGACACTGGTGGATCCATGTGTGGTTCATAGGAAGAGGAGACATGCGATGACACTGGGTGGATCCATGTGTGGTTTGTGAAAAGAACACACATGCAATGACACTGGTGGATCCTTGTGTGGTTCATGGGAAGAACACACATGCAATGACTCTGGTGATATGTGGTTTGTGAAAAGAATAGACATGCAATGACTCTAGTTGTGGTTAATGAGAAGAGTAGACATGCAATGACACCGGTGGATCCATGTGTGGTTTATGAGAAGAACACACATGCAATGACACTGGGTGGTGGTTCATGATATGGTTTGTAAGAAGAACACACATGCAATGACACTGGTGATATGTGGTTTGTGAGAAGAACACACATGCAATGACTCTAGCTGTGGTTCATGAAAAGAGCAGACATGCAATGAAACTGGTGGATCCATGTGTGGTTCATGGGAAGAACACACATGCAATGACACTGGGTGTGGTTCGTGACATGGTTTGTGAGAAGAAAACACATGCAATGACACTGGTGGATCCATGTGTGGTCTATGAGAAGAACACACATGCAATGACACTGGGTGTGGTTCATGATATGGTTTGTGAGAAGAACACACATGCAAGCACACTGGTGGATCCATGTGTGGTTCATGGGAAGAACAAACATGCAATGACTCTGGTCATATGTGGTTTGTGAAAAGAACAGACATGCAATGACTCTAGCTATGGTTAATGAGAAGAGCAGACATGCAATGACACCGGTGAATCCATGTGTGGTTTGTGAGAAGAACATACATGCAATGACACTGGGTGTGGTTCATGATATGGTTTGTAAGAAGAACATACATACAATGACTCTAGTTGTGGTTTGTGAAAAGAGCATGCATGCAATGACTCTAGCTGTGGTTCATGGGAAGAGCAGACATACAATGACACTGGTGGATCCATGTGTGATTCATGGGAAGAACACACATGCAATAACACTGGTGGATCCATGTGTGGTCTGTGGGAAGAACACACATGCAATGACATTGGTGGATCCATGTGTGGTTCATGGGAAGAACACACATGCAATGACACTGGTGATATGTGGTTTGTGAGAAGAACACACATGCAATGACAATACCTGTGGTTCATGAAAAGAGAAGACATGCAATGACACCGGTGGATCCATGTGTGGTTCTTGGGAAGAACACACATGCAATGATACTGGGTGTGGTTCATGATATGGTTTGAACACACATGCAATGACTCTAGCTGTGGTTGATGAAAAGAGCAGACATGCGATGACTCTACCTATGGTTCATGGGAAGAGCAGACATACAGTGACACCGGTGGATCCATGTGTGGTTCATGGGAAGAACACACATGCAATTACACTGCTGGATCCTTACATGGTCTGTGAGAATAACACACATGTAATGACACTGGTGGATCCATGTGGGGTTGATGGGAAGAACACACATACAATGACACGAGTGATATGTGGTTTGTGAGAAGAACACACATGCAATGACTCTAGCTGTGGTTCATGAAAAGAGCAGACATGGAATAACACTGGTGGATCCATGTGTGGTTCATGGGAAGAACACACATGCAATGACTCTGGTGGATCCATGTGTGGTCTGTGGGAAGAACACACATGCAATGACACTAGGTGGATCCATGTGTGGTCTGTGGGAAGAACCCACATGCAATGACACTGGTGGAACCATGTGTGGTCTATGGGAAGAACACACATGCAATGACACATGTGATATGTGGTCTGTGAGAAGAACACACATGCAATGACTCTAGGCATGGTTCATGTAAAGAGTAGACATGCGATGGCACTGGTGGATCCATCTGTGGTCTGTGAGAAGAACACACATGCAATGACACTGGTGGATCCATGTGTTGTTCATGGGAAGAACACACATGCAATGATACAGGTGATATGTGGTCTGTGAGAAGAACACACATGCAATGACTCTAGTGATATGTGGTTTGTGAAAAGAACACACATGCAATGACTCTAGTTGTGGTTAATGAAAAGAGCAGACATGCAATGACACCGGTGGATCCATGTGGGGTTCATGGGAAGAACACACATGCAATGAGACTGGGTGTGGTTCATGATATGGTTTGTGAGAAGAACACACATGCAATGACACTAGTGGATCCATGTGTGGTCATTGAGAAGAACACACATGTAATGACACTGGGTGTAGTTCATGATATGGTTTGTGAGAAGAACACACATGCAATGACACTGGTGGATCCGTGTGTGGTTCATGGGAAGAACACAAATGCAATGACTCTGGTGATATGTTGTCTGTGAGAAAACACACATCCAATGACTCTAGCTGTGATTCATGAAAAGAGCAGACATGCCATGACACTGGTGGATCCATGTGTGGTTCATGGGAAGAGGAGACATGCGATGACACTGGGTGGATCCATGTGTGGTTTGTGAAAAGAACACACATGCAATGACACTGGTGGATCCATGTGTGGTTCATGGGAAGAACACACATGCAATGACTCTGGTGATATGTGGTTTGTGAAAAGAATAGACATGCAATGACTCTAGCTGTGGTTAATGAGAAGAGCAGACATGCAATGACACCGGTGGATCCATGTGTGGTTTATGAGAAGAACACACATGCAATGACACTGGATGGTGGTTCATGATATGGTTTGTAAGAAGAACACACATGCAATGACACTGGTGATATGTGGTTTGTGAGAAGAACACACATGCAATGACTCTAGCTGTGGTTCATGAAAGAAGCGGACACATGCAATGAACTGGTGGATCCATGTGTGGTTCATGGGAAGAACACACATGCAATGACACTGGGTGTGGTTCGTGACATGGTTTGTGAGAATAAAATACATGCAATGACACTGGTGGATCCATGTGTGGTCTATGAGAAGAACACACATGCAATGACACTGGGTGTGGTTCATGATATGGTTTGTGAGAAGAAAACACATGCAAGCACACTGGTGGATCCATGTGTGGTTCATGGGAAGAACACACATGCAATGACTCTGGTCATATGTGGTTTGTGAAAAGAACAAACATGCAATGACTCTAGCTATGGTTAATGAGAAGAGCAGACATGCAATGACACCGGTGAATCCATGTGTGGTTTGTGAGAAGAACATACATGCAATGACACTGGGTGTGGTTCATGATATGGTTTGTAAGAAGAACATACATACAATGACTCTAGTTGTGGTTTGTGAAAAGAGCATGCATGCAATGACTCTAGCTGTGGTTCATGGGAAGAGCAGACATACAATGACACTGGTGGATCCATGTGTGATTCATGGGAAGAACACACATGCAATAACACTTGTGGATCCATGTGTGGTCTGTGGGAAGAACACACATGCAATGACATTGGTGGATCCATGTGTGGTTCATGGGAAGAACACACATGCAATGACACTGGTGATATGTGGTTTGTGAGAAGAACACACATGCAATGACTCTACCTGTGGTTCATGAAAAGAGAAGACATGCAATGACACCGGTGGATCCATGTGTGGTTCTTGGGAAGAACACACATGCAATGATACTGGGTGTGGTTCATGATATGGTTTGAACACACATGCAATGACTCTAGCTGTGGTTCATGAAAAGAGCAGACATGCGATGACTCTACCTATGGTTCATGGGAAGAGCAGACATACAGTGACACCGGTGGATCCATGTGTGGTTCATGGGAAGAACACACATGCAATTACACTGCTGGATCCTTACATGGTCTGTGAGAATAACACACATGTAATGACACTGGTGGATCCATGTGTGGTTGATGGGAAGAACACACATACAATGACACGAGTGATATGTGGTTTGTGAGAAGAACACACATGCAATGACTCTAGCTGTGGTTCATGAAAAGAGCAGACATGCAATAACACTGGTGGATCCATGTGTGGTTCATGGGAAGAACACACATGCAATGACTCTGGTGGATCCATGTGTGGTCTGTGGGAAGAACACACATGCAATGACACTGGGTGGATCCATGTGTGGTCTGTGGGAAGAACACACATGCAATGACACTGGTGGAACCATGTGTGGTCTATGGGAAGAACACACATGCAATGACACATGTGATATGTGGTCTGTGAGAAGAACACACATGCAATGACTCTAGCCATGGTTCATGTAAAGAGTAGACATGCGATGGCACTGGTGGATCCATCTGTGGTTTGTGAGAAGAACACACATGCAATGACACCGGTGGATCCATGTGTGGTCTGTGGAAAGAACACACATGCAATGACACTAGTGATATATGGTTTGTGAGAAGAACACACATCCAATGTGTCTAGTGGATCCTTACGTGGTTTATGAGTGGTTTATGAGAAGAACACACATCCAATGAACTCTTGTGGATCTATCTTGGCATAATTTGATGTACGCCACGATGTATTTCATTGTGCAAGACACTCACTTTCCATTTTTATACTACTCAGTATCGTCCCTTGTTTTATGTGGTACTACTCAGTTTTGCCCCCCCTCTCTATCTTTCGTAGAAGCACAAATCTGTGCTCACCCTGTCTGCTACTCCCTGATTGGTTATCACAGTTGTCACGCGGATCATGCGCACCAACTGTTGATTCTGTGCGATCCAACGATGATCGTTGCACAGGTCGTGCCCTTCACAGTACAGCGTGAGACAACACGGACGTCTTCCTCAGCGAGACTTCTACAAGAAGGAACACGATGCCGTCCATGGAAAAAGTCGTCGAGCGGTCATGTCATGTTTAATCAAGTCTGAAAAGCCTAGTACTGCTACTACTACGCCACAACGCATGCGTCATCGAGTGCACGGTCGTTGATGGACAGCTGCAATTTATTGCCACTTGATTTTAATAAGACATATCCCATTTTTTATGCAGCGGCTCTCAATCGCCAATTTTAGGGCCGTGTCAAACTTCGTACATAGAAATTGTGTGTGCGCCCTTTGCATGCGGCTTAATACAGAACTGACATGCATGGCCCGGGAAAAAACGTGACGTACCATGCGCGTGTCGCGGGTCCGGATGCGGTCATGGTAGCGTTGCATGGTGGTGCAACGAAACGTGCCTTGCTTCTATCCACCTTAACTATAGAGCCCCTCTCCGCACACCCGTCGGCGAGGAGGAGCCCCCGCCGGCGAGGAGGCCCCCGCCAGTCACAAGCAGATCCAAATAAGTACATCGCTCTACTAACTTGGGTTTTCTCCCCTCCCTGGTTCTTCTACCATTTGTTAGAAATAATGGGCTAATCTATTTAAAATTTAGCTGGTATTGTCATGTTTAATATTCTGGAATTAATCATGGAAATTGTGCCTAATTATCCAACATCGTTCCCATCGTTGGATGCTAGATCTTGGTTTATTAGGATTTGCTTGTTTGCATTTAGATTGCTCGATCTTCTTACACCATATACTCCCCCATTTTCCCTTTCTTCCAATAGGTTTCCGGCAGCGACGTCTGCAGCGATGACGAGTCCATTCACACCAAGGCTCGTTAGGTGCTGAGGAGGCTGCGGGCCGGCAAGTACGACGGATTCCTCACGGGCCCCTACTACAGCTTCCCCTTCCGCAAGAGGGACGTCTACTGCTTGACGAGTCGCGCCGCCGGCAGCACCGTCTTGAACACCTTACTGAAGCATCCATAAAAGCGGCAAGCCCAAGCCCGCGAACATCAACGCCTACATCGTTGAACACCGTGCTCTCGGCATTCACCACCGAAACCTCCAGCGGGTGGCCATCAAAGAGGGTCGCATGCCTCCAATCAGGCCCAAGGCCCCCAAGTCCAAGAAACTGGGCACCAAGAAGTGGCGAAAGCACCAGAGGGAGATGGTGGAGGCACGGGCGCTTGTAGGATGTGCCTGCAGCTGCGGCGGCTGCCCCTGCTTCCCAGCAGCTCCTTTCTAGCTATATCCTATTTCTGGCTGAATGCATCGAACCTCGTTAAGCAACCTACTTTCTATCGCTATATCCTATTTAGCTGCGCACATCTATATCTATATTTGTTTTGTTTTCTGAATGAATGTATTCTGCCTGGTGTGATTTGCTGCTCTAGATTTGCTACCTGTTCGGAGGCAAAAAGAGGTCCAAAAGGGAACGAAATATCGAAGTGAGAATCTTCTCTAGATTTGCTACCAATTTGGGCAAAATGAAACATATATGTTTAGCGAGAGAGGAAAAGGGCACTCTTTCAAACTGCCAGTTAAGAAGCTACTATCTTGACAAGCTACAAGACACTACATAAACATAACACAACGAGGGTTAAATTTATTTTACTAGTATCACTTGATGCGCTAGACATCTTGGCAAGCTAACTGAGTTCCACAAAACAGAAACATAACACTGACAAGTAAAATTTAATTCACTCCTCATCAGACCACTTGACGCGCTTGCCATCATTCCAGGTACTCCACGTCCGACAAACTGCTTTGTCCCAAATGGCATCTGACTTGGCTTTCCTATCTTCAGCGTCCTGCGGCACAATTAGCGGTGCATCACAGGCCTGATTGTTGCCGCTAGAAGATGCCGCCTCTGTGTTTGCCGCTTCAGCTGCAGCCTCTCTGTTAGCTGCTTCTTCAGCTGCAAGCTCTCTTCACCGCTTCGACCTCTCTGTCAGCTGTTTCAGATGCAGCTAATTTCTTTGCATATTCAACTTCAAACTCAGCTATTCGGCATTTTCTATAAAGGGCTCCCCTAAGCTCGTCTTCCCTCTTGCAAATAGGGAAAAACACGAGGTAACGTTGAAAAAAAGGATCTTCTTGTACAACTGGTAGGTCACGTAAGCATCTATGGCTGCACACTTCAGGTTTATATCAGACAACGGCCACTCGTCCCAGAAATCGTGCCTATCCGTAGGGAAATCTTCCTTCATTGTTTCGTATGACTCATCGAGGATTCTAGTTGCGAGTGATGCCATTCCATCCTTCTTCCTGCCCCCTAGGATCTTGACAAGACGCTGAATATCGATCCAGTTGTGCGCAGGAATTATAATTTCCTCTTGATACAATTTCGAAAAATCAGTTGTTGTGTCGATAGTGCAGAAAACAATTCCCTTTTTTTCAAGGAACTGGCGCAGCACCGGACATTTCCTGTCAGTCCTGAAAGGATGTAGTTTGTCATCACCAAAATTTGTAACTACAAATATTTTGTCAATGCAAGATCATCATCTCAATATAATTTTGAAAAGTTTAGTAAATGCAAGATCAATACTCTCAACATTGTATTGTCATAATTTATTCGGTTTTGCTATTGCTCAGTCGACTGAACGAGTTGCACATTTCTTTTAACTACGGTTGCACTTTTCTTAGGTGATTGAGACTAAAGAAAATCTTAGTCGATTGAGACATAGGTAAACCCTAATTTATTTGGTCCTAAGTAAAATCCAGTAGTTGCAAGATGAGCAAATGGATAAAGAACAAGAGGAGAAAACTCTAAAAGCGGTTAGCTAGAGAGAGCAGATCTACAAACCGGGAGAGGTGGTAGACGAGGACGTGTTTCCACATGGCAAGTTGAACGACGACGACTTTATTCACTTCATATGGGTGCTCGGGGGTGTACTCAAGGTCCAATCCCACAAACTTGTCCTCGTCTATCCCAAGCCAACCGTCGTACATCCTCAGGACACGCACCACTGTCTCCTCCTTGTTGGTGTAGACAACGTCTATCTTGTTGTTGTCATGGGTAGTGAAGCTTGTCTCTAGAGTGCGTGGATCTTCCATGGCGGCAAGGAGAAGACGGGAAGAAGATAGTAGATGACAGGAAGAAGAAGAGTGGTTTCTGCGAGGCAGGGGAACGATGGAACCGTCAATGCGCTTTTATGGTAGGGGTTAACGATTGGGACGGAAGTCCAAGGAGAGACGTGTGGCGGTGGCCGTTCCAGCTTCTGTGTAAACAAAAAATAATTATAACACCGATACATGGGCCCTGTTTTGTCACGTCAATACAGTGGGTAGGGGGCGTTGTCATATCCACTGTGCCAACGCTGCAAGCTGATGTCTACGCACTTCTATTCTTGTAGACAGTTGTTGGGCCTCCAAGTGCAGAGGTTTGTAGAACATCAGCAAGTTTTCCCTTAAGTGGATCACCCAAGGTTTATCTAACTCAGGGAGGAAGTGGTCAAAGGTATCCCCTCTCAAGCAACCCTGCAATCAAGATACAAAAAGTCTCTTGTGTCCCCAACACACCCAATACACTTGTCAGGTGTATAGGTGCACTAGTTCGGCAAAGAGATAGTGAAATACAAGTGGTATGGATAACTATAAGTGGTAACGGTGATAGAAAGTAGCTTGATGGCGTGGAAGAGACTAATAGCAAACTGAAATAAAGATGGAAGCAAGCAAACATGTAACAGATCTAATAGCAAACGATGTATCAATGCTTAGAAACAAGGCCTAGGGATCATACTTTCACTAGTGAACACTCTCTCATATAAATATATTCTTCTTTATGATACTATGCTGAACTACTTCCAGTTGAACACTCTAATCGATGGTAGGGCTATAACAGCACACTGCAAAGTAAGCCTTTACCATCTAGAAAACCCCACACTGTCACCTTGAGTACTAGATGAGTCCAACAAACACCACAATTTCATAAAGACATCCAACTCCAAATATAACTCATAACAAGTATTTGTAATCTCTAGCCTAAGTGCCACCATGGTGTGCACGCTATCACTTTCACACACATGGGGAGAGCAGAGATCTATTAAGCACTTGAGTAGCAAGGTAGATCTACTTGATTACAAAGCTCATGATCACAATATGATCATGCATAGAGAGAGAGAGATGAACACATAGCTACCGGTAGAACCCTTAGCCTCGAGAGAGAACTACTCCCTCCTCATCATGGGAATCAGCAATGGTGATGGAGATGGTGGTGGAGATCGATGGAGATGGCTCCGGGGGCACTTCCCCGTCCGGGGGAACAGAGAATTTCTATCCCCCGAATCTCCCCTTCTGTGGCGGTGGCATTGCGGAACTTTTCGTTGATTTCTGATTGACTTTCTAGGGTTTCTGCATCGGGGGGCTCTTATAGGCGAAGGATGCAAGGTCGGTGGCCAGCCAGGGGGCCCACACCATGCCCTGGCGCGGCCTAGGGTTGCCCGCGCCTAGGGGTGGTGTGGCCACCGTGTGGCCCCTCTCCGACTCTCCTTCTGGCTCCGTGAGTCTTCCGGGAAAATAGTAAATTTGGCTTTTGTCCCATCCAATTCCGAGAATATTCATTTTCTGACTTCCTGGAACCAAAAACAACAGAAAACAGGCAGCTGGCACTATGGCTCTTGTTAATAGGTTAGTCCAAGAAATCATATGAAAAGTACTCCAAAGTTGGAACAAAACACAAGAAAGTAGATAAAACCAAGCATGGAACATAAAAAATTATAGATACATTTGTAATGTATCAACATCCCCAAGCTTAATTCCTGCTCGTCCTCGAGTAGGTAAGTGATAAAAAGAAAGAATAATTTTTGAGGTGACATGCACCATCATAAACTTGATCAAAGTATTTGTAAAGCATTGAAAGCTGGGATCATAGTACTTCAATCATAACATGAAAGACAAAGTTCTAGCAATAAGATAAAGAAACTATGATGTAACATGAAAAGGCACAAACAAAAGATTCATGAATAATAATGCTTTGCAAGACGTTTGTTTGTTTCACATAAAGAAAACATAGCATAGTGGCATTCAGCTTGTCCCTCATAGAGTAGCAAACAAAAATGCATAGGACACCTTCAAAGTTCACAAGAGTGACTAGATACAAATAGTTTAAAACAAACAATATCAAGGTATGCATCAATCAACAAGTCTTGGGACAATGCACATAGAACTAAGAATGGCCACTATGCTCTCAAAGTAGGTGCATAAAGGTAGAAGGTGGAGACTCAATATAATGGTGGAAGAAAGACCTTTGTAAAAGGAAGTAGGGATTCAAGTCTCATAAAGATCTTCCAAAAATTATGGTACTTATAGCTTTCAGCTCTCATTGCCCCTATCATAAGCATCTTTAAGGTGATTAAGGTTAAAGTGACACAACTAAGAGGATATGCTTGACAAGTTATAAACTGAAATCTCATGCCCCTTACTTACGAAGACCGATCCTCATGCTACTCAACTTCAGTCACGAGTAAGCTCTTGTCATTGTAAGTACATGTGTATCATTAAGAACCGCCAATGGGGTACCCCTTGCACATGATACGGGAGCTTTCCCATAATCAAAATGACAAGGCAAGCAGACAATGAGCATCTCAGCGATCTTTTTATTTGCTATTTGCATAGGTTTTTATTGAGGATGCTTCATAGAGTGCTCATTATGGTGATGCTGCAAGTTTCCACCATGATTAGGCATGGCTTAGGCTAGCGGCCCAGGCGTTTCTCTAACACACATACAAACTCCATGATCTTACAAGTTCCACTTTTATTTCACACCGCCGGGATCCGTAAGTAAAAGAACATGATATCAACGGGGTACAAAGTACAAGTGCAATGTTGAAAGCTTTCCCCATGGTACATGGTTCTGCTAATTTCAACTTATAAAGCGCTAGCATATACGCAACAAAGAAGGACCCAATGGTTCAAGTTTATTAAGGGCAATAAAAGTAAAGTATGCCATCAAGTTCGTGAGAGCTTTAATCACTAGTTTTCTCATAACAAGTTTAATTTGGAAGGTACACAAAAGCATGAATATACTTGGAATAGAATAAGCTAGTAGGTAGGTATGGTGGACTCTTTGGAATAACTTGGTTTAGGGAGTTGGATGCATGAGTGGAACTCATACTTGGTTGTGGAGGCTAGCAAAAGACTGGGAGCGACAAACTAAGAGAGCAATAATGGCCATAATCATGCAGAGCGAGAAAACATCATTGATCAAAGCATAAAGTGATACTACAGGTTGAAAACTAAAGGATCATAAAGGCTATGGTGACTTGAGATAGTCATAACATGGTGTGAGCATGCGCCAAGTCAACCCAAATAAAGCATCAAAGGAGAATACCACTATACTATGCTTTAATATGCTAAAACAACGCATGATTCATCCAATGCACATTAAGCAATCTCAATTGTTTATAACAAGTCATGTTACAACAAAGAATACTAAGCATAAAGCCAAAACAATATCAAGCATGGCATGACAGAGCATAGGCCACATTCAAAAATGAGCTCTTTTTACCACATAAGTATGAACTTTCCTACTCTTTTTCAATCCAAACCAAACTATTTGAAAACCAATGTATGAAAGAGGGGGTCCAACCAATTTATTCAGCAAACTAAGCAAACAAAAGAAAACGAAAAACCAAAACGAAAATGAAAAAGAAGACGCTCCAAGAACAACACAACTGTGCATGAAACAATAAAAATGAAGTATTTGGAAGAAACCTAGGATTTTTATTGATGAAGAAGGGGATGCCTTGGGCATCCCCAAGCTTTGACGCTTGTACTTCTTGGATATTTCTTGGAGTGACACGCGTGGCATCCCCAAGCTTGAGATTTAGTCCATTCTTCATCTCATTACTCATTCCTTCCATACACCTGAAATTTTTTCTTCATACAAAACTCCACACAATCTTTATTAGCAACATTAGTGCAGTCAAGATAAATAAGTCTTAAGGTTCAGTTCTAACAACAAATAAACTTCCATTAGAACACTAGCTACTGTAGCACTTCCCTCAAAAAGCTCAATTCCCCAAAAGAACTCAAAAAGGAACCAACAAGAAGCAAATGCAGAAAATGGCAGAAATCTGTCAAAACAGACCAGCAGGTAAAGACGGATTTTTTCGAAGACCTTCTGTTGCTCAAATAAAAAAGTGTTGAACTAACTAAAGTTAGATCACAACCTGGGGCAGAAGCACAAAAATTCACGCCTCAAAAGGATGTACAGAGATTTTACACGAATTTTTACGGTGAAGCACAGAAATCTGTTTCGGGACATCAACTTTCCCAATCATTACTTCTCTCTCATTAGAGGTTACTCTTGGCACAAAAAGCAAATAAAAAGGATAAGGAGCGGTTATTACTGAAGTAATAACTTCCAAGACTCATCTAAAACTTTTGGGTTATATCCCAATAAGTACTTTTCTTTAACGCCTTTAAGTTAGGCATGATAGTTTGAGAAGATGCTCACATAAGAAATATGAATTGAGGTAAAAGAGAGCATCAAGAAGCAAATTCAAAGCACATTTAAGTCTAACCCACTTCCTATGCATAGGAATCTTGTAAATAAACAAGTCACGAAATCACAAAGCAACAAGCATAGTAAAGCAAAACAAGTGCAACTTCAAGACTTTCAACATAAAGAGGGGAAACATAATATTGTTGAGATACATAAAACCATGTTTCCCTCTCTCATCATAACTTTCAGTAGCATCATGAATAAAATTAACAATATAACTATCACAAGAAACATTCTTATCATGAGCCACATGCATAAATGAATTAATACTCTCCACACAAACATAGTCATTATTATTGATTATAGTGGGAGGAAATTCAACAAAATGGCTATCATTATTATTCTCATCACCATAATCATCAAATATAGGAGGAATATTGTAGTCATTATTAATTTTCTCCTCAATAGTAGGTGGACTGAAAATAGCATATTCATCATTGTAATCATCATATATTGGAGGTTTGGTATCATCATAAGCATTAGAATAGCTATCTTCCAAAGCTAGGGAACTAAAAAGATCATTTTCATAAAAACTAGCTTCCCCAAGCTTATACTTTTACATAGCATTAGCAATAATGGTGTTCAAAGAATTCATACTAATAACATTGCTATTAGCACGCAAATAAAGTTCCATAGGTTTTTTAATTTTCTCTTCAAACACTTCATGTCCTAACTCAAGATAAATACTATAAAGCTCTCTAATTTTGTTGTTGTTTTCCATTAAGCCTAACTAGTGAAAACAAGAAACAAAAAGACAAAATTGCAGAATATAAAGGAAATAACCTCGAGCACTGACACAGGAGGATGTGAGTACCTTTTACCTTACCTCCCTGGCAACGGCGCCAGAAAATAGCTTGATGTCTACGCACTTCTATTCTTGTAGACAGTTGTTGGGCCTCCAAGTGCAGAGGTTTGTAGAACAGCAGCAAGTTTTCCCTTAAGTGGATCACCTAAGGTTTATCGAACTCAGGAGGAAGTGGTCAAAGGTATCCCCTCTCAAGCAACCCTGGAATCAAGATACAAAAAGTCTCTTGTGTCCCCAACACACCCAATACACTTGTCAGGTGTATAGGTGCACTAGTTCGGCGAAGAGATAGTGAAATACAAGTGGTATGGATAACTATAAGTGGTAACGGTGATAGAAAGTAGCTTGATGGCGTGGAAGAGACTAATGGCAAACTGAAATAAAGATGGAAGCAAGCAAACATGTAACAGATCTAATAGAAAACGGTGTATCAATGCTTAAAAACAAGGCCTAGGGATCATACTTTCACTAGTGAACACTCTCTCATACAAATATATTCTTCTTTATGATACTACGCTGAACTACTCTTCGGTTGAACACTCTAATCGACGGTAGGGCTATAACAGCACACCTCAAAGTAAGCCTTTCCCATCTAGAAAACCCCACAGTGTCACCTTGAGTACTAGATGAGTCCAACAAACACCACAATTTCATAAAGGCATCCAACTCCAAATATAACTCATAACAAGTATTTGTAATCTCTAGCCTAAGCGCCACCATGGTGTGCACGCTGTCACTTTCACACACATGGGGAGAGCAGAGATCTATTAAGCACTTGAGTAGCAAGGTAGATCTACTTGATTACAAAGCTCATGATCACAATATGATCATGCATAGAGAGAGAGATGAACACATAGCTACCGGTAGAACCCTTAGCCTCGAGAGAGAACTACTCCCTCCTCATCATGGGAATCAGCAATGGTGATGGAGATGGCGGTGGAGATCGATGGAGATGGCTCCGAGGGCACTTCCCGTCCGTGAGTGCCGAACAGAGACTTTCTGTCCCCCGAATCTCCCCTTCGGTGGCGGCGGCGCTGCGGAACTTTTCGTGGATTTCTGATTGACTATATAGGGTTTCTGCATCGGGGGGCTCTTATAGGCGAAGGAGGCAAGGTCGGTGGCCGTCCAGGGGGCCCACACCATGCCCTGGCGCGGCCTAGGGTTGCCCGCGCCTAGGGGTGGTGTGGCCACCCTGTGGCCCCTCTCCGACTCTCCTTCTGGCTCTGTGAGTCTTCCGGAAAAATAGTAACTTTGGCTTTTGTCCCGTCCAATTCTGAGAATATTCATTTTCTGACTTCCTGGAACCAAAAACAGTAGAAAACAGGCAACTGGCGCTGTGGCATCTTGTTAATAGGTTAGTCCAAGAAATCATATGAAAAGTACTCCAAAGTTGGAACAAAACACAAGAAAGTAGATAAAACCAAGCATGGAACATCAAAAATTATAGATACATTTGTAATGTATCACAAGCCTACGTGACAGCCACCCCACCTAAGCGACGGGAGCGACATAATGGCGAATTGACAGGTGGCCCAACTTGACGCCCGTTAGCCTGATTTTTTGTATTGAAACATAAAGTTGAATTCATGCCGAAAAAGACCCTCTGAGTATTTGGCACACCAAATATAGTCATCCTGGCTGATTTCATTGAACTTGGGTACCGTGTTGCCTGTACACCCCAACTTTCGGGCCGCAAAGTGATAATCTCACGCCCTTGGCCTTCTCAAGTGAGTCCTTGACGGAGACGCTTCGGACTTCGACTACAGCCACAACACTAGCCAAAGCATCTGAGCGAGCCAAAGCTTGAGCGTCGATGTCCACACCGGCAACATCTACAGAAGATGCATATGAGTACAACAACATACAGACAAAATACATAGCAAACAAAACGATGCAGCATCGTACCCGAGAGTGCCTTAGCTACAGAGAAAAGCTGTTCTATGAACACCTTTTCTCTGTCAGTTGTAGCTGCTAGTAGGTTCTCCTCGCGAATCTTCGACTCCTGGGCAGAGCATTCCAAGGCTTCGAGTGCCTCGTCACATTTATTCTCTGGGCGGCAAGACCCTTCTAGAGGGAGTCGACGCGACGAAGAAGCTCATTATGCTCACATGCAAATGGAAACATCACAACTCAAACCCACCATTTTTTGTACAAAAGGCACGGATGAAAGAGTGCGAAATCACCTTCAAAGGCATGATGATGGGCTTCCAACGAAGCATGCTGATGGCCCAGGGAAATAATCTGTTTGGCGAGGCGAGTGGATTCCCTCAAGACAGGCTACAAAGAAGGGAAGCATGAGCATCAACCAAATTTGGACTACCAACGACAAGAAAACTCACATGTTCCTCAGGGACTCTGAATTTTCCTTCTGTGTAGACATCCGGGCAACCATCTGGTGCCCCCGGTGTGGGGGGAACTCGAAGAATTGGCACCGGAGTTGGCCGCCACCTAGGGAGAAGCAGATCATGGCGCCATCTCCTTGTCATTGGAGTCTGCGACTCTAGTCTACTTCACAAAGCGACAATCATCAGACGATGACGACACAGTTTGGCTACAAATACATGCAAAAATTACTTCAGAAAAATAGGTTTTGGGAAACAAAGATGAGCTAGCAGGAGTATAAAACATACCCGTCAAAATTGTCGAGGTCGAACGAATCCTTGGATGCCTTCTTCGGTGTCCTCGGCTTCTTCCGCGAAGGAGGAGCCATGGCGCGCACAGGCACAGCAGGAATTGGCTCCTCTACCACAATCGGAGGACCCTCCGGCATCATCGGTGAAGATGCGTCCGAGTCCTTGCTTTGGGAGAGCTTGCGAGTCCCGTTCCTGCCGGACTCGGGGGCTTCCTTCTTCCTCAATAGGAACGGTGGAGCCCGAGTCGTCCTCCTCTTTGACTTCACGAGGGATCACTCCCTCAGGTTGAGGAGGCAATCACAGTGGTCACTTTCCAGTCCTGAAACAAGGAACGAAGTCAGTATACAAGGAAACCTAGCAAGCAAACAAGAAGAGCTCAAGAAAAATCCACCTCAGGCAGAGGATGACTCACACAGAAGGGAGGCACGACTGAGTCGCCAGGGAGTCTCTCCTTGGCTATGTACTTGGTCAGCAGCCGAGACCTCTTGTCTACTTCACCCGAAGAAATGTTCTCTTGCCAGATGAGAGTGACATCGTCAACGCCAGTCCAGCAACACATCGGATGTGCCCTCGCCTGCAGTGGCTGCACTCGACAATGCATCTAGGTGCGAATAAGGTATGCGCCGCCTAATTCCTTGCCTATGCGGAGCTCAAGGTCACAGACACGCTTGTATAGAGCCTCAGTTTCCTTGGCTTCGTCGGGCATCACCGTGTTCTTCCACGACCTCCTTCTCTTGCATACTATTGTCGGATCAAAAGGCGTGAGCCCGAAGTGTTCTTCATCAACCTTCTGGTCGCGAATAAATAACCACTTCTCCCTCCACCCTTGGATAGATGCATTGAAGTTGATGGCGAAATATGTGACATTAGAGTCTACATGGATCCCGTAGCCTCCTATATCATAGACTACTGACCCAGAGCCCGAATGGCATTTCAGTTTGAAAAGATTTTTGAAGAGCCCAAAGTGTGGCTTGATTCCGAGCCAGCACTCGCAAAGGGTGATGTAGCAAGAAATGTGAAGGATGGAGTTTGGGGTTAGCTGATGCAGCTGGATCCTGTAGAAGTAGAGTAACCCCCACACAAACTTGTGAAGGGGGAGAGAAAGACCGTGAATGATAAACGCGAGGAACATCACCCAAAATCCGGCAGGGGACTGGGGATTACCTCACCACTGGGAATCCGGCAGTCATCTTCCGCACTAGGGATAACACCTTCTTGGTGCCAGTTGAAGTTCTCTATGTCCTTGATGGTGGTTGGCCGCCACGATCCATTCATGATACGCGTTCTTAGGCCCTTCTTCTTTCCAGATGCAGCGGTAGTACTGGTGCCCATGGTAGTGGCGCCCTTCTTCTCGGCCGCAATAGTGGCGGCCGCAGATCCAGCGGGAGAAGCACCTTTTTCCCCTATCTGGCGCTTGCGGTGGGAGCATAGAAAGTAGCTGGGAAAGGTGCGGAGGCCGTCCAATATGGCAAGGAGGTGCGAGCAATGGAACAACAAGGAGTAGCAATGGAGGCAGCGTGCAAGGAAGAATATGAGCGGTGGGGAAAATTACCGCACAACAAACCCCTACTTAACCTCACCATAGATGCAATCAAATAGCTAGCAGTACACCAGCCAGACACGTGGCACCAATCGATATAGACGCGTGGAAGATCAAACAGCGAATCATCGCTCCACTCCTACCATTACACACGAGAATCAAGGAGACACAGTTAAAATCAAAGATTACGCACGCCTAGTCAAATCCAAGTCAGAAACGGGGCCCCACTTTCGTCACGTCCCGTCAAAATTGCTCATGCAGGCAAATGAGATCATCTCATCATTAGCACTGACGTCATTAACTCCAGCTGGAGCACCTTCTGACTACTCTAGTCCTCACTCGAGTCTTCGACTCGACCAAGCACTCGGGGGTACTCCTAACAGGAGCATTGGCCGCGCACCCGATAAAACTTCATAGACTTCCAAGCATTATGACAATGTGTCTTCCTCTCAAAAACGTTCACTCGAATCAGCGATTCGACTGCAGACTCAGGGTTACTCCCATAGGGAGCGCTGAAAGCATATTTGACTGAAATAAGCAAAAGACGATAGCAGTCAAAAAACACTCATAGTCCCCAGTCAAGTCTATGACTAAAATAGGCACTCGGGGCTACTCCCATTGGGAGCGCTGGTCGCGCACCTGATGATTATTTCTTGTACACAACTGTGTATTTACTGCGTCCACACTCGAAAACATTGGCGACTCGGCCTCATATTTTCCCTACAAAGAGACTGCATCTCCTGGGCCACCCGAATCATCTCCATGATGAAAAAATTCGGATGCCACGCTTGCAGCATGAAGATAACACCTGAAGAAGGCCTGTCAACGCTGTAACACCCCATCCACTCCTGGGCCCGGGGGGTGTCACTCCTGGCAGCTTAATAGGATATCTAGACTAGCCCCACAGACCAACACTAGTCTTTTCTGTGCACTTTGTCCTCACTCGTGCGCACCCGGTTACCCACTTCCCGATCGGTCACCCATCCTAGAATTTCTCTAGGCCAAGCACGCTTAACCTTAGAGTTCTTTTCGAATGAGCTTCCAGAAAAGAAGTTGCAACTTGTTGATATAGGTATCCTATCAATCCCATTAAGCCATGTGCCTGGATCTCACATACACCCACCCTTTAGAAGATCGATGCCCTCATCGATCAAGCACACCCCAGGAACATTCCCTCTTGGCACGCGTCGGTGCGTCCAGTGCCGGCACATGTGCCATGCCGTGTCCACTCCGGGCCACACGCGCTATGCTCCACATGTCCCGCCATCGACCACTTTGCACCCGTGTAATCGCAAGGGTCGGCTCCGATACCACTTGTAACACCCGTCCACTCCTGGGCCCGGTGTCACTCTGGCAACAATAGGATATCTAGACTGGCCCCACAGACCAACACTAGTCTTTTCTGTGCACTTTGTCCTCACTCGTGCGCACCCGGTTACCCACTTCCCGATCGGTCACCCATCCTAGAATTTCTCTAGGCCAAGCACGCTTAACCTTAGAGTTCTTTTCGAATGAGCTTCCGGAAAAGAAGTTGCAACTTGTTGATATGGGTATCCTATGAATCCTATTAGGCCATGTGTCTGGATCTCACAAACGCACCTGCTGCGCTCTACCAGAAATAATCTGTGCCTGCATGTACGATAAAATAAGCCTTGACGGACGCGTCGAGTGCCCACACTTATACACTAGGATTCGACTCTATAAGACCTCCACGGCATGAGTCGAGTTACACCAGCACTTTTCCGAATTCGAGTCTGGGGACTCGAGTTTGAGTAGATTGCGTTGTTTTGCCCTAAGGCAGTTAACTGATCCCGATACATCGGATGAATTAGGCACATATATCGAGTATCCATATGATACAACTTAGAGCATTCGAAAACATGCTCAACTATACACTCGAAGGCTTCATAAGTCTCCAGTCAAATATGCGATTCAACCGGACACTCGGGCGCTACTGACACGGGCATACCTTATAGGTACTCGAGCTTGGCATATACGGTCCAACATTGAAGAAGCCCATGATGTTGCTAAGGCCCAGCCAAGATTCGGGTGACCCGGGAGACTCCGGCTGCTTGCAGCACACGACAAACTTAAGATAGAAGATTAAAGGGAAAACCCTAACTTGTAACCGACTCGGCCTGCTATCCCGAGACCTAGCCTATCTATATAAAGGCTAGGAGGGGGCGGCGAGGAGGACAATCCACAACCCTAGTTTCCACACCATCGCCAGATTGCATCTGCGCACTCCCATATAACTTACGACTCCTCGATAATTCCAAGAGCAGACAAGCAGGAGTAGGGTCCTCTACGATGCATGAACTTAGGTAAACCTTGCGTCCCTGTGTGCTTGTTTGCTAGCCGATCGATGCCTCCAGCGCTCCCGACTTCCTTGAACCTAAGTCCATATGTGATGGGCATTGATGAGTTAACCCCGCGTCAAACCTTCTTCAATCAAGCCAAGTATACTCAAGACATGCTGAAGAGGTTCAACATGAAAGAAGTAAATGGATCTCCTACTCCCATGGGAACCAAGACTCATCCTTAATTAAATCCAAATGGTAAAGATGTGGATCAAAAGGTATACCGATCTATGATTGGTTCTTTGCTTTACCTTTGTGCATCTAGACCCGATATAGTTTTAAGTGTAGGTGTGTGTGCAAGATATCAAGCGGCTCCTAAAGAAAGCCACTGATGGCAGTCAAAAGAATCTTTTGATATTTGGTTCATACCCCAAACTATGGTGTATGGTATCCTAGGGGCGCAATATTCTATCTTTGTGGGTACACGGATTCAGATTAGGCTAGTGACAAGGATGATAGGAAATCAACCTCTGGGACATGCCAATTTCTTGGTAGGTCCTTGGTGTGTTGGTCCTCCAAGAAGCAAAATTGTATATCTCTCTCTATCGCCGAAGACGAATATGTGGCAGCCGCTAGTGCATGCACTCAATTGTTATGGATGAGGCAAATAAATGAATATGGTGTCCATTGTGACAAAGTGCCTCTTTCATGTGACAATGAAAGTGTTATCAAGATTACCTACAACTCGGTGGATCATACAAGGACGGAGCGTATTGAGATTCATCATCGCTTCATTAGAGATCATGTTTTTCGGGGAGATATTGAGCTATCTTATGTTTGAATCAAAGACCAACTTGCCGATATTTTCACAAAGCCTCTTGATGAAGCAAGATTTTGCTATTTGAGGAAGGAGCTAAATATCATAGATTCAAGGAGTTTGACTTGATCATCTTGCATACTCACCTATATCTTGATCCTTATTTGGTTTAGGTGTGGGTATGGAGATAGGGGAGTGCGGTCCTAATCCATTGGGATATCACTCCCCCCATAATGCTAAAAGTAACAATGTCATACTAGTTATATCATTTTTATGATAAGTCGGCTTCAATGACGAGTAGTGACATGGGTATACCCTGCAGGTACTCGAACTTGGTATATATGGTCCAAATACATATAGGCCCACGGTGTCGCCAAGGCCCAGATAGAAGGACTCGAGTAACCTGCGGACTCTCGATTGCTTGAAGATCAAGAGAAAGCTGAAGATAGAAAGTTTGAAAGGGGAAAACCCTAACTTGTAACCGACTCGACCTGCTACCCGAGACCTAGCCTATCTATATAAGGGCTAGGAGGGGGCGGCGAGGAGGACACACGCAATCCTAGCTTCCACAAACCCTCGCCAGATTGCATCTGCGCACCGTTGTAACTTTCGACTCCCTCAATAATTCCACGAGCAGACAAGCAGGAGTAGGGACCTCTATGAGGCCTGAACCTGGGCAAATCCTTTGTCCCCTATGTGCTTGTTTGCTAGCCGATAGATGTCTCCAGCGCTCCCTCCTTCTCCAAAACCCAAGTCCATAACAATGGGCATTGATGAGTTAAACCCTCGTCAATTGGCGCCGTCTGTGGGAATTGGGAGTGCTGATGTTGCGGCTTCTTCGGCCCCATCAAACGTGATCTACAACTCTGCAACAGCGGAGATTCGCCAGCTTTTCGGCGCCTTCGAATTCACCGTCCACACGCCGGCTACTCGCCCGGCCTTCGAGTCTGTGGGTGACGGAATCAGCCTGGCGATTGGGAGCTTCCGCTTCCAAGTTGGTCAGATGGGCATGCTTCGCATGCCCGATCAGCCGACGGCACCGGCGATTGCCCCAGCATCATGGTTCCCTCCATCGATCGGCACCCTCAATGAGCTCAATGCTCCGACGGCAGTTGGGAACATGGTTAGCGACAACAGTCGCGACTCCGATCTAAGCAATCTGGCCACTGAAGATGGAACCTACGGTTCCGAATCGAAAAGTTGTGGAAGCAACAACTTCCCAAATCACTTCATGTGCGCCGTCATCAACGCGGGCGACACCTCCGCCAACCGCAGTAACAGTGGCAACACCGGCAACAGCACCTCCACCCAATCGCGGCAACGGTGGTAACATCGGCAACGGCACCGACCCACCCAACGCCGGCAATGGCGGTAACAGTGGCAACGGAGGAGCAGTCGAACCTCCTAACATGACCAACGAGCAAACCGGCGAACGCGTTGTGATCAGGCTCAATGAGCAAGAGTGGGATCGCTGCCGCGAAGCCCTACGAGGTGCACCTCTACCCTTCGGGTCCCCGCGGGAGCTACTGATGGGCTACCACTGGCTCCTAAAAGAGGAATTCAAGTGCCAAAAACAAGCAATCTTGCAACTTGAGGTGCGTAAAAAGGCGGTGGACGAGTCGAGCCTTCGTCGCGCTGGTCTCTCCTCCTACGGAAGTTCTTCCTCAAGAGGCAACGAGCACCTCGCCAGGAAAAGGCAATCGCAGATGGCTTAGCTCACCGAACAAGAATGCATAGACGCCGCGAAAGTCCTCGACTTCGGCTCTATGACAGTCGACACGAGAGACAACGTGGTTCCCAGGACACCGCAGGTCGCGGTGACAGTGGCCACCATGTACCTTCTCAATAACCAACCACCAGCTGGAGATCCCCAAACGGCCATGCACCGATCTACGATCGCGGGCCTGGGGCTAATCGAGGCCGCCCTCGACAAGGAACCGGTACCAGACCCAAAAAGGGCAAAGCGTTAGCAAAGCGCTACTCCTCGCCCTCGTCCAACAATGACAGTCACGACCTGTCTTGGCGCCGCCGCTCACGGCGAAACGATCGTGACTACGATGCACGCGATGAACTCACGCAGCGCAAGATCGACAAGTCAAGGGCACGACGTGCTCGGTCGACTGACTCGGAAGAAGAAGATGGGGAGCTCTGCAGCGCCAGATGCTTCAGCAGATCCATCAGGCAAAAACGAATTCCTAAAGGGTTGAAACTCCCATCAGAGAACCTGAAATTTGACGGTCTATAGGACCCCAAGATCTGGCTGGAGGATCACATATCCTCCGTCAGGCTACATGGAGGCAGTCGAAGTACTGCCATGCAATGCTTGCAGCTACAGCTGCAGGGCGCCACCCGAGCATGGCTCAATAACCTCCCATGCGGATCCATTCACAGCTGGGATGAGCTGGTCTACAGCTTCGTGCGCAACTTTAAGGGCACGTACAAACGCCCTGCCTCAATCGAAGAACTGAGATGCTGCTAGCAAAGATCTGGCGAATCGCTACGCTCTTACATCCAAAGGTGGTCCATCATCAAGAACTCCACGGAGAACATCTCGGAAGACCGCGCGATTGATGCATTCAACGGTGGTGTCCGCCGCATGGAACTTAGGGAGGAGATAGGCCGCTCAAAGCCCCAGACCATCGACCACCTGATGGAGATCGCGAATCGGTGGGCCGATGGAGAAGATTCGGTGAAGAATCGTGTTCACTCTGACGAGGAGGCAGAACTCGAACGAAGACGCGGCCGCCGGAGTAAGTGTCGCATGCGCGTCTATGACGATCGTGATGATGTCAACATGGTCACAGCCGGCTACGCCGATAGACGCGATGATAACCGCAATAGCGGATACCGCAGTGGCGGATACCGCGACTCCAGGAAAACCACGCAAGTGTGGCAACACCGCACTCGCGACGAAGCACTCGGGACCTCCATCGAGGACAAACTGTCTGGGCCATGCACGGTACACTTCTACATCGACAAGCATGATGGCAAGAGAAAGTCCAGCCACCTCCTCAAGGACTACCGCGAGTTCCTCAAGCTACATGAGGGATTGGTTCGAATGAACCGCAATGCAGTCGAAAGAGGCTATGGAGCTGCTCCAGGCGCCGTGGCACATGGCGCACCACCACCACCGGGGCCACCCCCGAACGGAGCTGCACCGGACTAGCACCACGGAGGCGAACCGTACCCATGGGCCATGGGTACCATGATGATCCAAAAGGGGCGCCCCTCCAATAGGGTGCAGAAGGCCATCACTCGCCAAGTAGACTTGGCCATGCACTCGCCACCATCCACCACTGAGCACCTCAGTGGCAGTGAGTCGTGCATTACCTTCGACAAACGCGACCACCCGCCTCAAGTACCTCGCCCAGGTCATTGCCCCCTCGTACTCGAGGCGCAAATTGGAGGCTTTGACATGAGTCGCGTCTTCATGGATGGCGGAAGCGGCATCAACCTCATATTCGCGAGTACCTTGTGGGCAATGAGGATCCCTCTAACCTGCTTGGAGGCATCGGACACAACGTTCCACGACATTGTCCCAGGGAAAGGCGTATACCCCCTGGGCAAAATCAACCTCGACGTCATATTCGGCACGCCAAGGAACTTCCGGCGTGAGCGCATCGACTTTCAGGTCGTCGACTGGCCCTCACAATACCACTGCATCCTCGGACGCGTCGTGTTCGCTAGGTTCATGGCGGTACCCCACTACGCCTACCTGTAGATGAAAATGCCAGGTCCCAACGGCGTCATCACGATCAACGGGAGCTTCGAGCAATCTGACAGTTGCGACAGGGAATTCAATAGAATCTCCCAGTCCTTCGGCATGCAGGAGGAGCTCGCGCGATTGAAGGAAACGACAGACAACAGTCTGCCCCCTCTGAGTAGGCCAAGCTCACCTGACCTCTCCTTCGACTCATCTGTGCACACAAAGAAGGTGCAGGTCCATCCATCAGATCCCGCTAAAACGGCCCTCATCGCCAACAACTTGAGTCCCGCATAGGAACTCGCGCTCGTCGAATTCCTCCGTGAGCACTGGGAAATTTTCGCCTGGTGTCCCGCGGACATGGCAGGAGTTCCCAGGGAATTCGCCGAGCATGCACTCAACGTCAACTCCGACGCAAGGCCAGTCAAGCAAACAATCAGGCGACTGTCTGAGCCATGAGCGCAGGCAGTCGGAATGGAGATCAACAGACTCCTCAAGGCCAAATTCATACGCGAGATCAAGGAAAGCACTTGGCTCACCAATACGGTGCTGGTACCAAAAAAGGACACGGATATCCTACAGATGTGCGTGGACTTCACTTCTTTAAACAAGCACTGCCCAAAAGACCACTTCCCGCTACCACGGATCGATCAAATCATCGACTCCACCGCTGGATGCGAGCGCCTCTGCTTCCTCGATGCCTACTCAGGCTATAACCAAATTCGAATGAAGGAGGAAGACCAGGAGAAGACCACGTTTACAACGCCCTTCGGTGTGTTCTGCTACAACACAATGCCCTTCGGGCTAAAAAACGCGGGAGCCACATACCAGCGGTGCATGCAGGCTTGCCTCAAGGAGCAACTAGGTCGCAACATCCAAGTCTATGTCAACGACATAGTAATGAAAACCAAGGAAGAAGCCTCTCTAATCGACGACTTGCGCGAAACCTTCACCAATCTCGATCGCTACCGGATAAAGCTCAATCCGGACAAATGCGCCTTCGGCGTACCATCTGGGCAGCTGCTCGGGTATCTCATCTCCGCGAGAGGGATTGAGGCAAACCCGAAAAAGATAAAGGCCATACTGGCCATGGAGAAGCCTAAGAACATAAGAGGCGTCCAGCAACTAGCCGGACGAATCGCGGCCCTCAGTCGATTTATCAGTCGAATGGGAGAAAAGGCGTTGCCCTTCTATCAGCTCCACGAGAAAGGAAAATGACAAATTTGAGTGGACCAATGAAGCGCAAGAAGCATTCGAAGACCTCAAGCGCCTGCTATCCACCTCGCCAGTATTGGTGACTCCACGAGAAAGGGAACCACTGCTGCTGTACATCTCCGCTACCAACCAAGTGGTTAGCACAGTGCTCATCGTCGAGCGGGCCAAGGAAAACAAGGTCCACGGCGTACAACGCCCGGTATACTACCTCAGCGAGGTCCTCACGCCAATAAAACAACGGTACCCGCACTACCATAAGCTGGCGTACGGCGTCTTTATGACCGCCCGGCGACTGCGCCATTACTTCCAGGAACACCCAATCGTGGTAGTCAACAACGCCCCATTGGGACATATCCTTAATAACCCCGACGCCATGGGGCGAGTCGCGCTTTGGGGAATCGAACTGTCTCCACGAGACATCACATACGAAAAGCGCAACACAATCAAGTTGCAAGTTCTCCTTGACTTCCTCGTGCATTGGATGGAAAACCAACTCCCGGACAAGCTAGATATGTCCAACGTCTGGACAATGCACTTCGATGGGTCCAAGAGGAAAGATGGAGCAGGTGTCATACTGACATCACCTCAAGGGGACAAGCTGAAATACATCCTGCGAATGCAGTTCAGAGCCTCAAACAACGAGGCTGAATACGAGGCCCTGTTGCACGGGATGAGGATGGCAAAAGCCTGTGGCACAAAGAGGCTAATCATATATGGCGACTCCAAGCTGTTCGTCAACCAAACAATGCATGAGTGCGATGCACTGAACGACAACATGATCGCATACCGTGACCTCTACGACACACTTGAAGGAGACTTCGATGGTTGCGAGTTGCGACACATAGGTCGCGAAAGTAATGAGGAGGGCCTTTTCGCCAACATAGGCTCCACCTGTGCACCCATACCACCTGGGGTATTTCTCGAGCGCATATGCGAACGCTCCATCAAGCCAAAGGCTGCAGAGAAGAAAACAAGCGCAGCAACGGACTCAGGGGCTACACCACCCAATGAGCCAATGACACTAGATGACTTGGAGCTCGACACAGGACTCGAGGGACCAATGAGCGTCATGATGATCGAACAATCCTGGACGCAGCCTTACATTACGTACCTCCTCAGCAAGCGCCTACCGGACGACCCGACAGACGCACGACACATCGCGCGACGCTCCAAGGCATTCGCCGTTATCAACGGTGAACTGTATAAACGCAGCATCACAGGCGTGTTACAATGATGCGTCTCCCTAGCCGATGGAAGAGCAGTCCTCCTCGACATCCATGAAGGGACCTGCGGGCACCACGCCGGCAGTCGCGTCCTTGTTGCCAAAGCTCTACGAGCTGGATTTTACTGGCCCACGGCCATGCGCGACGCCAAGGATATAGTCCAAAAGTGCAACGCTTGTCAGCGATTCGCGGACAAGCCACACGCACTAGGTGCAGAACTACAGCCCATTCCATTGGCCTGGCCCTTTGCGCAATGGGGGCTTGACATGGTGGGCAAGCTCCCAAGGTCCTCGCAAGGAGGCTACGTCTACCTCTTGGTCGCAGTCGACAAGTTCACCAAATGGATCGAGGCCATGCCAGTGACCAAGAAATCAGGGCATAGCGCGGTCAAGTTCTTCGAATACATTGTCTACCGCTTCGGCGTGCCGTACAGCATCATCACTGACAACGGGACAAACTTCACATCCAAGGAGTTATAAGAATTCTGCGGAAACCTGGGGATCAACATCAGTTACGCCTCAGTCGTGCATCCATAGACCAACGGTCAGGTGGAAAAAGCAAACGGGCTCATCTGTAGCGGCATCTAGAAGCGACTCCTTCAACCACTCGAGCAAGCCGCGGGTTGCTGGCCAGATGAGCTCCAATCCGTACTCTGGAGTCTACGAACAACCCCAAACAGCACCACGGGCTACACACCATTCTTTATGGTGCATGGAGCAGAAGCAATACTACCCGCCGAAGTGCGATACAAGGCGTCGCATGTAGTCGCTTACAGTGAACAAGAGTCATCTCTTGCACTCGACGACTCCTCGATCTCCTCGACGAGGCAAGAGAAATCGCCGCAGCAAGATCCACGATTTACCAGCAGAACCTGCGCAACTACCATAGTAGAAGGCTTCACCCCAGATCCTTCGTCGAAGGTGACCTGGTCCTGCGACTGAAGCAGCAGGGGCATCTCAAGCTCGAATCCCCCTAGGAAGGGCAGTACGTGATTACAGAAGTAATCCCAGGTGGCGCCTATCGCCTTCAAGATTTAGAGACAGGAGTCGCACACTCCAACCCATGGAATGTCGCACAACTGCGACGTTTCTACCCTTAGTCGTTTTTTCTTTACTTTTACATCACAAATAAGGCTATTCAGCCAAGGCTACTTAGCCGCACATTGTACCTCGTACTATTCTTCGAATAAATAAAAGCTAAGTGCCCCGAAACTCTGTGCCCTCCTTTACTTTGTCAATTTTCATACTCGGGGGCTACGCCACCCTATACACATATGTTCTTCGAACAAAAATGCGACATTCTGAGTAGCTGGCACATCAATCGAACCCCTTAACACAAACTCAACCCAGCTGCAACACACCTGACAGGTTGACAAGGGAACGAGATACAAAGACGGTCAGGCTAACGAAAAGGACTCGCATAAGTGCAACGCACCCCACGCTTATAAAGCTATTTGTACACATTCAACAGTAAATTATCTACAAATATATATGAGCTTTACAACACTAGTACACTTATGTGCAGGATACATATTTGGCTACCCTTGCAACAGAAGAACATTAGTCTATTCCTCAAAGAAGTCGATGACCTCCTCGGCTGGACGGTCCACCGCCTGATAGTGCGGCACCATGTTCCAGGAAGATCCTGCTGGTGGCACCGGTGGCCCAGAGGCAATGGCGGCGACATCCATGTCAGACCTGTGCAAACGCACCATGGAGAGGGCAGCCTTGGCACCAGCCACCAACTGCTGCCTCATGCACTCGCGAACCGCGGACATATCTTGAAATTTGGTCAGGAGAGCCAGCAGGCTTGTTAGAGTATCATCCAGCAGGAACATCGCCTGATAGATGTTCTTCAAACACGACTGAGACTTCTTCAGAAAGAGCAGAACTCGCGAGGCGCGATCCTGCTGGGTCGCCAATGCAGTTGCACGATCATGATCTACCCAGAAGTATCCACTCTCCTGAAGTTGCTCCTGGGTGAGATCATGAAGGCGGATGGCAATCCTATCCCTCTCCTCCTGCGGATGGCGTGCGCTAACAACTACACGAAGCAGCATCAACAGCATGAGTACAACGTACCATTGCGATTAACTACAAAGGAAAAGACGAGGATGATCAAACTAACACTTAAACTGGTCGCCCAGCTGCATCACCTAGCCAAGCAGATATTGCTCGCGGGCGGTGGCTTTTTCAGCCTTTGACTTCCACACATCCGCGCTACCACGGATCACGGGAAACTCGCGCTCCAGTTGCTTAACGCGATCACGAAGTCGCGAAAGCAAGGACAACTCCTCTACCCTGGAGCGTGGTGGTGCCATTGTATCCTCAAGTGATGGCGAGTCCGGGGTTCCCCCACAGGACCACTTGATGTACCCTACCAAAAATCAAGCCAGAGGCAAATAAGGCGACCAACTCAAAAGTCAAAAGTAACAGATGCATTCAGGATCAGCATAAAGTATCCACAAACACACTCGCCAATAGGCATGTTCTCCAATCAAAAGGGCAATTCATCAACTATTACAAGAAACTAACTACGAAGCAGCTGGCTTCTTCGGGGGCTTCATCAAGTCCGTGGCAGTATCAGATGCCACTGACTTTCCGCCGGCCCCTGAAGCCGAAGCTTTCACTGCCTTCTTCGCACGATTGAGCTCCTCCGAATACTTGGCAACAATATTTATCAAGGAATGGCCATATTTGGCACAGGCAGTCGCAAAGGGAGTGAATACTACCTGCTGACCATCCGCGCCAACAGGCATCATCTTCGACACCGCATAAGGATCTACTTCGACTCCGTGGGCTTGCACCATGGCAAGTGACATGGTCGCGCCAGCTACGCGGAGGGAGTTGTTGTATGTGGCAGGCACACCCCCAGCGAGCGACTCCACCAGCTCTTCCACATTGTCGACCAGCTCCGCCTTCGGCATAAACTCCTCCCGGAGGCGACTCAGGGTAACCTTGGCCTTGGACAACGTATTTTGGACAGCGCCACGATCCTTGATCATGACACCGCGCCGCCAGAGGCCATCGCGACAAAGGGCTTGCGATCAAAACTCAAGTCGCCAGATCTACACCAAAATACACACATGGATCAAACTTCTAGTGCCACCGCACTCAGATGCGAGAAGAACATCAATAAAATATCTACCAAGAAGGTACCGAGAGGGCCTTGCCATCGAGAAGCTGGTCTTGAACAACTTCTCCCTGGCCGCAAAGGAGGCGCGCAGATCCTCTTCACGCTTCTGGGCATCATCACGAGCCGCGATTGCCTCGTCACGCCCCTTCACAGCTGCGGCTAGTGTCTTCTCCAACATGGCGACATCGCGCAGTAAAGCGTTATACTCAGCTACATGGCAGTCAATAATTGGCTGTCAGTCGATTATACCAAAACAGAGAGAAGACGAAAAGAATAAGTATAGAACACTCACTCTCGACCATGCAGTGGCGCGTCTCTAGCATCGCATGCTGGCGACCCATTGCCATCACCTGCTCCGCCACCTGCGCGGCTTCCTTTACAAGGAACTGTCACACAAAACAAGAAGTCAGCAGAGGGCAGCAGAAGGCGTTGACTACCATATTAAAAAAGAAGGAAAGATATACTTACATGGTCCTCCAACGACTCCGAAGAAGTTTGCTGAACCATCATTCGAGCAACTACTCGATGCTCCCCTACGTGAGGAGAGCTCGATGAATTGTGCCCGGAGTGGGCCGCTGCCGGAGAAGGAGCGCGCTCGACCTCTACCTTGGCCCTTGAAGTCGCGACTCCCGATTCCTTCAAAAACTTGACGTCGCCAGAAGATGACGACGCCTCTTGACTACAAGACAAAGTCCACATTGAGAAAAGGGCAAACTCCAGAGCAAAAACCAACAAGAAGAAAACAGAAAAGAATGAATGACCCAGCAAACTTACCAGTTAAAGTTGTCAAGATCAAACGTGGCAGCCGTTGATTCTGACGAAGACTCCTTGGGCAATCGCATCTTCTTGCGAGAAGACGGTGCCATAGCCCTCACAGGAATAGCTGGAATTGGCGACTCCGCACCAACAGCCGCGCCTCCTGGAGTTGAAGGAGTCGACACGTCATAGTCCCCGCTACGCGAACGCTTGCAAGTATCCGGGCTCTCAGACTCGGGGGATTCCTCTTCAACATCAGAAGGGACAGTCAACTCAGACTCGTCCTCTTCCAAAGCTTCACGAGGAATAATCCCCTCAGGGAGGGGAGGCATACAAGGCAACACCGCCCAATCCTGCATACAAACAGTAAAGATCAGCAAACATAATGTAAGCAGTAAAACGAATCGCGAAAATAAGCCATCGCGTAGCACAACCGCATCAGAGGAGGATTCAAGCATCGAAAGGAGGAACGACTGGCTGCTCGGAAGCACATCTTTGAGGGTGTACCGTGACCGATCGCACCTCTTATCTACCTCACTCGACATGCCATCAGCGACACGCTGAGTGGCATCATCAGCGCCACCCCATTGAAACATGGGATGGACCTCGCACCGGAGAGGCGGACGGCGACGCAGCCAAGTCCTGACAAGGGAGCAGCCTCCCTCTTCTGTGCCTATGCAACTCTCGAAGTCGCAGACGCGTTGATATAGCACATCTGTCTCCACGAGTTCGGAAGGCATGATCACGTTCTTCCAAGAACGCATCTTCTTGCAGGGAGTCGCGGGATCGAAAGGCGCGAGTCCAAAGTGCTCGTCCTTGGCCTTCTGGTCACGAACATAGAACCATTTGTCCCTCCATCCCTGGACGGACTTGGTAAGCTTGATGTCGAAGTAGGTGGCGGATGGGTCGACATGGATACCGTGACCACCTACGTTGTAAACTAAAGAGCTAGAGGCAGACTGACGCTTCAATTTAAACAGGCACTTGAAAAGACCAAAGTGTGGCTCGATTCCGAGCCAGCACTTGCAAAGAGTAATGAAATAGGTGATGTGGAGAATCGAATTTGGGGACAGCTGATGGAGCTGGAGCCCGTAGAAGCAAAGAAGACCCCTAAGAAAGGGGTGGAGAGGCAAGGAGAGACCACGAATGATGAATGCAAGAAACATCACTCGAAATCCATCAGGAGGCACGAATGGTCTCACCGCTAGGGGCACGCGCATCGGCGACTGCCGCAGAGATAACTCCATCTTGGCGAAGAAGACGGAGATCCGACGCCTTGATGATAGAGGGGTGCCATGCGCCATTGGTCACGCGGGTGCCCGCGACCTTCTTCTTCCCGCCGGCGGCAGCACTGGTGCCCGCAGCAGCGGAGACACCTTTCTTCTTCGTCGTGGCGACGGTGGCCGCAGAATCAACGCCAGCACCTCCTTTCTTTTTCCCCATTGCGCGGTGGCAATGAGAGCGCAGAAAGTAACTTGGAAACAAACGGAGGTGGTCCAGCATAGGAAAGCAGAAGAACAACAGCAATGGCAGCAAGGATGAAAAAGTGCAGATGAAAAATTACCACCGCAGCACCGCTATTTAACCCCTGGAAGATGCAATCCAACGGTTGACAAAAACCCTATTAGACGCGTGGCGTGCATCGCGTTGGACACGTGGAGAAGAGGAAGCGCAAACCGTCCCCCCACTACTACCATTACGCGCGGAAATCGAGGAGGCGCAGTTAAAAATAAGATTACGCACGCCCAGTCAAATTAAAGTCAGAAAGTGGGACCCACCGCTCGTCACGTCCCGTCAAACTCGCTCACGCGGGCAACCAAGGTCATGGCGTCGGCCAGACCGACGCACCAAGGCTACGCAGTGGAAAACTTCGACTATTTTTAGTCCTTGCTGGAGTCTTCGACTCCACCAAGCACTCGGGGGCTACTCCCATAGGGAGCGCTGGACATGCACCCTACGACTTTTCTTTTTCTTGTTGAAGGAACATGGACAATCACAAAAGCAAACCCAACCACTCGAAACACAGTTCAATTATGGACATGGGTTACTCCCATAGGGAGCACCGGAAACAAATTCGACTGAAACAAGCAGGCAAAAGATGACAGCAGTCGTGAAAGTTCTTTGGTCCCTGCCTGAGTCATCGACTGAAACAAGTAAGCAAAAAGACGGCACAGATGCAAAAAGTTTTTAGTCCTGCCGAGTCTTCGACTCAACCAGCACTGGGTTACTCCATAGGGCGCTGGTCGCGCACCCTATGATTATTTGCACAAAAACTGTGTATTGATGACATCCGCACTCGCAACCTTTGGTGACACCGCCTCACAAATTTTCCCTACAAAGAGACTACGTCTCCTGGGACGCCCGAATCGCCTCTGCGATGATAAAATTCGGATGCCATGCCTACAACGTGAAGGTAAGACCTAAATAAGGCCTGACAACGCATTTAACTGCGCACTACCAAAAACATATCCGTGCCTACAGGCACGATGAACATGCCTTCACGGACGCGTCAAGTGCTCACACCCATATAACTGGAATTCGACTCCTGTAAGACCTCCGCGGCCTGAGTCGAATTACCAAGATTTTTTCCGGATTCGAGTCCGGGGACTCGAATTTGAGTAGATTGCGTTATTTCACCCTAAGGTGGTTAACTGATACCGATACTTCGGTTATATTAGGCACGTATATCAACAATCCCAATGACATAAATAAAGGCAGTCGAAAATGTGCTCATTCAGGTACTCGAAGACTTCAAAAAGTCTCCAGTCGAATCTGCGATTCCACCGACACTGGGCTCTTGACATGGGTATACCCTGCAGGTACTCGAACTTGGTATATACGGTCCAAATACGTATAGACCCACGGTGTCGCCAAGGCCTAGATAGAAGGACTCGAGTAACCTGCGGAGTCTCGATTGCTTGAAGATCAAGAGAAAGCTAAAGATAGAAAGTTTGAAAGGGGAAAACCCTAACTTGTAACCGACTCGACCTGCTACCCGAGACCTAGCCTATCTATATAAGGGCTAGGAGGGGGCGGTGAGGAGGACACACGCAATCCTAGCTTCCACAAACCCTCGCCAGATTGCATCTACGCACCATTGCAACTTTCGACTCCCTCAATAATTCCACGAGCAGACAAGCAGGAGTAGGGACCTCTATGAGGCCTGAACCTGGGTAAATCCTTTGTCCTCTGTGTGCCTGTTTGCTAGCCGATAGATGTATCCAGCGCTCCCTCCTTCTCCAAAACCCAAGTCCATAACAATGGGCATTGATGAGTTAAACCCTCGTCAAGTAGTGTCTATGAACTCAGGATATATCCTCGCGGTGTCATGACACATATACTCAAACATGGTGGCTACATCCACTGACCCTCTCATGGAGAGATTGCATCTCATTGATAATCTTTTCGTATTTTATCGGATTTGCTTGCATATACTCTTAGTTGGTTGTTCCATGACTTTGTTTTCAATCCTCTTGCGTTTTATGATCTTCACAGAATGGCATCTTATCCCAAGCCTTATTCCCTCCCCTAAAAACATGCTTTCTATCATATATGTCCTCATACACTTAACCTGGTAGTTTTGGTCGAAGAGGGCCAGAGTTTCCGGTGTTTTCACACCGGAGTCTTCGGTTAGTCCGGAGTTTTCGGTCCCACGGACTGGAATCTCCGGTCTGATACAGTTTTAGGCACTGAGTAAAGGGAGACCGGGGTGAGAGAAACACTCAGTTTTATTTCTTCCATCCCGACCTCCCCTAACTCCCTCGTCGCCTCCTCCTCCAAAACCGCGGCCTCGTGGCCCTGGTGCCTCTAGGATCCGCTGTGCCACCGGCCTCCTCCACCATCTCCATCCTTGGGCCATTCCCCACGGTTGGATTCACGCCATGGATGAATCTTGTACATTTTTCTCTCACCATGAACCTAGGGTTCATCCCCTTTTATTCTTTTAAGCAATGTACAAATTTCTTCTGCTGGAAACTCATGGTTGCGAGCACTCCTCTCACATTAGCTCCATTCCCTTGCTCGATTTACTCGAAATAAGCCTTCGGTAGCCTCCTTTGTGCAAGCCGATCTTCAGACCGGAGTTTCCAGTCTCTCACACCAGAGACTCCGGTGTGCTTTTTCATAGACCGGAGATTCCGGTGTTGCACACCGGAGACTCTAGTATGGTTTACTTCTAACACATCAAGCAAGGGTTTGTGGCTGCTGTCTTGGATCTTGGACATATATGCATATCTTCATGCTTTCCCCTTCCTCCATATTCATAGGTGGCTCTAGTACTCGCCGTGCACCTCGCACCAAGGCCAAGTCCAAAAGGGGGGATCCTCAAGATGATGAGGCGGTTGGCCAGTATGTTATTCCACCCTCTAACCGGAGGCAGGGGGCCAGACATGCTGCCCATATGCGAAGGGAAACTAAGCGCATTGAGAATGAGGCATGTGCCAAGAGATCCAAGTATGACAACCTGCAGTCCTTACCCCACATGTCCAAGAAATAATACCCGTGAGATGCGCAAGATGAGGTTCTTTGACATGCCAAGAACTAGTGAGGACCCATGCTATTGTAGGGGGGAGGAAAAGGTATTCATGAAGGATGTCTATCATAAACTCACCAAGTCTCGTGTTTGTCCACAGAGGTATATGGACTTTTCCTACATGCGTGCAAATGACTATTTCGTGGAGGCTTTGTGGATCACTGAGAATCTTGGGCCGCATAATCTTATGGAGCTCCATGAGGACTACAACATTATCCTTGTCCAACAGTTTTATGCCACCACTGTATTTGATCATGATGAGGCAAGGACCATGACATGGATGACTGGTAACGTCTGCTGCACTGCAACCTTCTGTGATTTTTCTAGAGCCATTCACCAGACCTTCAGTGGCGTGTTTGTTCCTATTGGTCATCGCATGCATGATGCCACGCTTGGCGAAGATAAAGGCAAGTTTGCACCTCTCTATGGGAGTTATGACACTTTTGGGGAGTCCAAGGGACTCAAGCCTATCTACAATTTGTTGTTGAGGATCTTTCGCCACACCATTTGTCCTAGTGCTGGAAACGATGATGCTATTCGGGATGTACTTGTCAACTTGCTCCATCATGCTCACAAGATAGCTTGTGCAGGGCCTACTGCTGAAGGATACAACACTGATGTCATGGACTTCAATTTTTAGGAGATGTATCATGCCATACTTTTTAGAAAATCTCCTCCATATGTAGCTCTTGTGATGAGGCTCATCCGCACTCAGCCTCATGGTTCACCTCTTTCCCTTCCTCCAAATCTTGAAGAGCATGTTTCCATGGCCCTTCAAAAGAAAGGGAGGATGGGTCTAGCTCCTAGGCAACACTATTCTAATGAGGATGAAGAAATTTTTGAGGCGTAGTGGGCTCCCACTCCTCCTAGGGGCTCTACAAGGAAGACTGCCTCAAATGTTCCTATGCCACCTGTCTCTTGTGAGTATGTCCAGGAAAAGGTCAAGAAGGCATCCTTTTGGGAGCGGACACAATGTTGTATGAATGTGGATATTCGCAAGGAACAACATGCATCTTATAGAAGCAACTGCAGAATTGAGAAAGTGCTTAAGGAGATCAAGGCTCAAGATGAAGAGGAAGAAGTGGAGGAATACAATGATGAGCATGGGGCTGAACCGTTTGAGGAATTAGATCACACTCTCTCCTTTGGTGCATGGAACACAAAGAACAACATCCTGGTTGATTGGAGGACCTTCTCTGAGGTCACATCTGGCTTTGCTTCTCAGGATGCATCCTCCTCCTGCCCTCGCGATAAAGGTCCCAAGGCTCCAGGTGGTGATGATGACTATGAGGAGGATGGCGACGACAACGAGTGACTCCTTTGGGGCACTAGCTTGGTCTATTCCGTTTTTGGTGTTTTGATGCCAAAGGGGGAGAAGATGTCTATTTAGATCATCGGATGTTTGCATGGGTTGGGCATTAGGATGCTTCTTATTTGCCCTTTTATCTTAAAATTCGAACATTTGCTTCTTATGTGAAACTATCTCCTTTGCATATAGACATGTTATGCCCGGTTCATTATTGTAATGGTAAAGACTTAGGTGGTGATCTCTTTACTCTATGCGAGCCTTTACCTTCCTTTACCTGATATGCTTTATATTACATATATATCTTGCTGCACATCGTCAGGGGGAGCATAGTTATGTTACTTATTTTAAGAATTTCATGCAAAACCTCTTGTTGTCATCAAACACCAAAAAGGGGGAGATTGAAAGGACAGTTATTGTCTTAATCAGTTTTGGTGTTCATTAAAACTTGAGGACCCTTTTTACCGTGTGATAATGGTGTCAGGTTAAGCTACTGAAAAGTGAAAAGTCCATGACAACAAGAAGTGTCCCTGGCTAAAACAAAGGGTTCACGGAAGGTTCAGACTGGAATCTCTGGACTGGATAGTCTAGAGTCTCCAGTGTGAAGTCATAGGACAGAATCTCTGGTGGTTAAAGACCGGAGTCTCTGGTGTTCCCATCCGGAGTTTCGGCATGAGTGTCCGGTGTGATTCTCGAAAACATGGCTGGGTCATTCTGAATAGGGGTCCGGAGATTGTCTGGAGATGGACCGGAATCTCCGGTGTGAAATGTTTGCAGACTATAAACAGGGGACTTCATCCCCTACATCAAGCTTCTCATTTTAGAAAAGAAGAACACCCACATTTGAGCCACCAAATCAACAAGATCTCTCTCTCTAGCCACCCAAAGTCCCTGAACTTTGGAGAATCGAAGGATGAGGCCTTGATCTACATCTTCACCAAAATAGATCTTCATTTCCCCCTCATTCACTTGAGGTCCCCTTGCTATAGGGTTTCATTGGAAACCCTAGGCCTTGATTTGGTTCTTACAAGCTTGTCTTTTGATTGTTGTGAAAGCTTGCTTGCATTTGAAAGCCTCTAATTCAGTTGTGGATGTGTGCCTTGAACTTGTTGTAAAGGTGTCAGTTTCCACCTCGAAGGTTACCAATATAGTGGAAGAGTGAATTGATCCCTTTGTGGTGAGGTTCACTGGAGAACAAGGGAGGCCTTTTGTTGTGCTGGTGGTTTGAAACCACCCCTCTCCAAACGCAGACGTACTTCCCCTCAAAAGGAAGGAACTGCGGGAAATCATCCTTATGTCTCCGCATGCTCCATTTCAGTTACCTCTATCCTTTACCGCACTTTACTTATATCTTGCTCTTGCTTAGTTAGTTGTGCTAGTGTGACATATAGGTAAATTCACCTTAGTTGCATATCTAGAGAATTTACCTTTTGTGTCAAACCCTAAATTGAAAAAGAGTAAAATTTGAAGTAGCACCTATTCACCCCCCTCCCCTTCTAGGTGCCCATACGATCCTTTCATAAAGTGAGGGAGAAAACCTTTGCACGTGTTTGGAAGTGTGCCCGGAGAACTTCGTGACAATTGGCGCCAACTAGCAACCTACACGGTAAAAGGAGAATAAAAAGAGACTCCCTAAGCTTATTACGATATCCACGGGCAGACCCTTAATTGCGGTGGTTTGTATGGGTGATTCCTCTCAAACATCCTAGTGGTTATTTAGAGGTGACCTCACTCTTGGCTCAACAAAGTGGCTTCCTACGAGCCTTGTAGTGAACATATTATTATGGATCTCTCTCCACACATATCATGACACAAGAAGTATGTTATTTTAATTAATAATAATATCATGCTAGTGGTGTATCCTACATCCCCGAGAATGTTTTAGCCCTATTGAGTTCAACCACATTTTCACACAACCTTGTTATTTTCTTTCTTTTACTTGTTTTTAATTACTTTTCTGCACTCAACCAAAAACCTTTCAAACACCCTTTACTTGAGATCAAAGGAAGCTTACAAGTATCCTTTGGTGGAAAGTGACAAGGGGTATAAAGACCTTAACCTAATAGCTCTCTGTGGGCATGATACTCTTATTTTGAAACTAGCTACAATTGATCTATGCACTTGCAGCCATCAACACCTATATATTTTGAGGTCTCAGCCGCCTGTGCAGAAGGCCACCATTCTCATATTGCATCACAACACACCCCAAGGAGATCCACACCACTGTTCATCCCTTCCATCTTCCATCCCCTCCATTAGCCATGGCCATTACTTTGTACTTTAGATCTCCTTGTGATTCAGCGACCATTGTAAGAATATTTGATTTAAATCTGAGTATTTTTCACAATGTTTTCTATCCTTAATCTTATTGTTATGAGTGAGTAGTCCTCACGGGCTACGAGGTTGTGGAGAAACCTCGCAGCGATTATGTGCATCTAATCTATGGGAGCATTATGTATTGTCTGAAATTGTATCTTTTGTTTGTTTGTCTCTTGTATCGATCTGTGGACTTGTAGGTACCCAAGATCACATAGATTGATAACGGACTGAGGTGAGATACTTGGCTAGCGGCAATCTCATAAGAACCACAGTGACAGAAAGGGTAGTACGGTCTTCGCTTAGCGACCTATTCAGGATCACAACAACATCACCACTTAATACTTTGATCTATGTTTTACACTTAATAATTGTTTGTAGCCCGTTGCTTCGGGGTGCACTCGGTTGGATTAAAAGACTATTGTTATGCCTGCTGCATCACGGGGGCTCTAGTATATTAGGATGTGTTGCCCACAAGAGATTATCCCTATTAAAACTTTACACATGACTGTGCTTATTATTATATTTTATCCCATATGATGTGCAGTTGCAGGTGGATATTCCACCCTGGCCTATCTCCATCCATTGATTCAACCCATTATAAAAGTAAACTAGATTGCACTACAAGAAAAGTTTCCTTCCGCAACGACTTGGCCCGACGGTCATCGTAGAAGGCGCGTCTTCCACGACAAATTTCTCTACTCAGTCGTGGCCGATGGAAAACTTTTTTTCCGGTTTTGCAGCCCTCTACTACGACGCAACTACTAAAAACATGGAGGAAGCTCGACTAGCGCGTGGCTGAAGCAAGATTTTCGTTTCCTCGCGCGATGTTGACTCGCCGATGTCTTTTGAGGCATGTGGTTCCCATGCGTCAGTGTCTCTAGCGGATCATACTTTTTGGTCATCCCTCCCTGATTTGAACTTGATAACGTTGCTCGAGTCGTCTGCCGTTTAGTCAGGATGCTGGGTCCCACATGTGAACTTCTCATTAGAAGAATCGTGTGTATGATGAATTTTTTTCCTTTGCTCGTGCTACCCTTTTCCGAAGTTGATAACATTACCAGATGCATCTACCGTTTAATCAGGCTGTTGGGACCCACATGTCATCCTCTCATTAGAAGAAACGTGTGTATGATGGAATTTTTCCTTCGCTCTCCCTATGTACCCTGTTACGAAGTGGATAGCGATGTTCGATGCATCTACCGTTTAATCAACTTCCCATGCCCTATGATACATTGCAAATGTATCTATAATTTTTGATGTTCCATGCTAGGTTTTATCTACTTTCTTATGTTTTGTCCACACTTTGGAGTACTTTTCATATGATTTCTTGGACTAACCTATTAACAAGAGCCACAGTGCCAGTTGCCTGTTTTCTATTGTTTTTGGTTCCAGGAAGTCAGAAAATGAATATTCTCGGAATTGGACGGGACAAAAGCCAAAGTTACTATTTTCCCGGAAGACTCACGGAGCCAGAAGGAGAGTCGGAGAGGGGCCACAGGGTGGCCACACCCCCTTGGCGCGGGCCAGCCCAGGCCGCGCCAGGGCATGGTGTGGGCCCCCTGGCCGGCCACCGACCTTGCGTCCTTCGCCTATAAGAGCCTCTCGATGCGTAAACCCTAAATGATCAATAAGAAATCCATGAAAAGTTCTGCAGCGCCACCGCCACCGAAGGGGAGATTCGAGGGATAGAAAGTCTCTGTTCCGGCACCCTGCCGGGACGGGGAAGTGCCCCCGGAGCCATCTCCATCGATCTCCACCACCATCTCCATCACCATTGCTGATTCTCATGATGATGAGGGAGTAGTTCTCTCTCGAGGCTAAGGGTTCTACCGGTAGCTATGTGTTCATCTCTCTCTCTGTGCATGATCTTATTGAGATCATGAGCTTGTAATCTATAGATCTACCTTGCTACTCAAGTGCTTTAATAGATCTCTGCTCTCCCCATGTGAGTGAAAGTGACAGCGTGCACACCATGGCGGCACTTAGCCTAGAGATTACAAATACTTGTTATGAGTTATATTTGGAGTTGGATGTCTTTATGAATTCTGGTGTTTGTTGGACTCATCTAGTACTCAAGGTGACAGTGTGGGGTTTTCTAGATGGGAAAGGCTTACTTTGAGGTGTGCTGTTATAGCCCTACCATGGATTAGAGTGTCCAACCGGAGAGTAGTTAAGAGTAGTATCATAAAGAGAAGATATTTATATGAGAGTGTTCACTAGCGAAAGTATGATCCCTAGGACTTGTTTCTAAGCATTGATACAATGTTTGCAACTAGATCTGTTACATGTTTGCTTGCTTCCATCTTTATTTCAGTTTTACTTTAGTCTTTTCCATGCCACAAAGCTATTCTCTATCACCATCACCACTTATAATTATCCATACCACTTGTATTTCACTATCTCTTCGCCGAACTAGTGCACCTATACACCTGACAAGTGTATTGGGTGTGTTGGGGACACAAGAGAGTTCTTGTATCTTGATTGCAGGGTTGCTTGAGAGGGGATACCTTTGACCACTTCCTCCCTCAGTTCGATAAACCTTGGTTGATCCACTTAAGGGAAAACTTGCTGCTGTTCTACAAACCTCTGCACTTGGAGGCCCAACAACTGTCTACAAGAATAGAAGTGCGTAGACATCAAGCTATTTTCTGGCGCCGTTGCCGGGGAGGTATGGTAAAAGGTATTCACACCAGAGGATTAAAGAAGAAGAACCTTTCACGGCAAACGCCTATTTTCTGGTGTGAGTGCTCGAAGTTATTTCCTTTAGATTCTGCAGTTTTGTCTTTTTGTTTCTTATTTTCACTAGTTAGGCTTAATGGAAAACAACAACAAAATTAGAGAGCTTTTTTGTCTTTTTCCTAAGTTAGAACTCGAATTCTTTGAAAAGAAAATTAAAAAACCCTTGGAACTTTCTTTGCATGCTAATAACAATGTTATTAGTATGAATCTTTTGAACACCTTTGTTACTAATGCTATGGAAACGTCTAAGCTTGGGGAAGTTGGTTCTTATGAAAATGATCTTTTTACTTCCCCAGTTTTAAAGAAGAAAATTTGCTCTGATGATACTTTATCTCCCATATGTGGTAATTCTAATGATAATTTTAAGATACCTACAAGAATTATTGATCGTGTTATGGATAACTACTATTTTGGAGATGGAACTATCCATCCCGGTGATCATTTGTTCTTTATACACGAATTATGCGGGTTGTTCAAGTGTGCAGGTATTACAACAGATCACGTCAAGAAGAAGTTATTCTCTTTATCACTTAAGGACAAAGCAAAGGAGTGGTATGAGCTACTGGATGATCCTCATCATTTGGATTGGAAGGAACTTGAATCTCTCTTTTACTCTAAATTGTAACCTCCTCGTGAAATTCATAAAGATAGGAATTACATTTATAATTTTCATCCTCATGATGGAGAAAGTATCGCCCAAGCATGGGGGACATTGAAGTCACTAATGCTCAAATGTCCCATTCATGAGCTCCCCCGTAATATTGTTATTAATAATTTCTATGCAAGGCTTTCAAGACATTACAAGTACTATCTAGATACTTGTTTAGAGGGATCCTTCATGAGTAAGGAGGTCAAAGCTAAGTGGGATCTTCTTGAAACAATTCAAAGCAATACCGAAGATTGGGATAACAACAAAGGTAAAGAACCAGGTATAAACTATGAGTATGATTGCATTAAGTCTTTTGCTGAAACTGCTAATTTTCAAGAGCTTAGTGCTAAATATGGTCTTGATCCTCAAATTCTTATTGATTGTTTTAAAACCTTTGCTTCTCATATTAATGCTCCTAAAGAAAATTGGGACATGTATCATGAGCCTTTTAAATACACTTGCATGGAAAATGAAATTGTTATTAATGATAGTAATAAACATGCTCAAACCTCTGAAAGTACTATTTCTTATAAGCATGTTAATTTTTTGTGGGATACATAGACCTTGTGAGAGTAATCAAGTTGAAGAAGAATATTGTATCACCCACAGGAATGAAAAAACTAGAATGTGGTATAGGGCTCTAAATGATCTTGGTAAAAAAGTTTGTGCCCTCTATCCTTTTATTTGTGAACTTTGCTTTGAAGTGAGTCATTCCAATTTCCAATGCTTAGGCCATAATAATAGCACTTCTAATCTAATGAGTATTGCAAGTTTGTATTGTGATGACATGATCACTCCTAATTAGCATGATGAACTTACATTATTTTTGGGGTGTGAAGAGTTATCATGAAAAACCTCTTTGGTACATATGGGTGCTCTTGATATGAATAGTGTCCTGCATGGTTGTCATCTTTATTGTGTTGATAATTTTCACACAAATACTTACATACAAAATATTATAGAAGATGAGATTTTACCAAAATATGATAGGACTAATATGTGTTTTGATCTTATTAATGAAAAGAAGGAATCCTCCAAAGTTTCTTCTATTGTCTCTAACAATGAACCAGGGTATATGGAGAAGATTCCTTTCAAGCCTCTACCTCCTAAATAGAAGAAGATAAAGAAGAAAAGGAGGAGTAACAGGAGGGAGGAAATGGTATTTTCCCCTAAGCATGTAGCTCCTATTATAGTTTTTGATGAGTCTGAACTCGACGATGTTCCTATGCCTATTACCTATAGTAGTGATCATGATTGGGAAAAGCACACTACTTTTGATATTGATAATCTCTTCGGTACCAATTCTAAAAATGATGATATTAATAATTGCTATACTATTAGTGCTATCCATGATCTTTCCAATGATGATATGTTTACAAATGAACACACTTTGGAGGATAACTATTCTATTGCTTATGAAGATACTATACCTCCAATTTATGATGATTGCAATGATGAATATGATATTTTCAGTCCACCTACTATTGAGGAGGAAATTAATTATGATTAGAATATGCCTCATATATTTGATGATTATGGCGATGAGAATAATAATGATAGCTATTTTGTTGAATTTGCTCCCACCACAATTAATAAGAATGACTATGTTTATGTGGGGAGTATTAATTCTTTTATGCATGTGGCTCATGATAAGAATGTTTTATGTGATAGTTATATTGTTAATTTTATTCATGATGCTACTGAAAGTTATTATGAGAGAGGGAAACATGGTTTTATGTGTCTCAATAATATGAACTTTCCCCTCTTTATGTTGAAAATCCTAAAGTTGCACTTGTTTTGCTTTCCTATGCTTATTGCTTTGTGCTTTCAAGAATTGTTTGTTTACAAGATTTCTATGCATAGGAAGTGGGTTAGACTTAAAGGTGTTTTGAATTTGCTTCTTGATGCTCTCTTTTACTTCAATTCATATTTCTTATGTGAGCATATTCTCAAACTATCATGCCTAACTTAAAGGCGTTAAAGAAAAGTAATTATTGGGAGATAACCCAAAAGTTTTAGATGAGTCTTGGAAGTTATTACCTCAGTAATAACCTCTCCTTATCCTTTTTATTTGCTTTTTGTGCCAAGAGTAACCTCTAATGAAAGAGAAGTAATGATTGGGAAAGTTGCTGTCCTGAAACAGATTTCTGTGCTTCACCGTAAAAATTCGTGTAAAATCTCTGAACGTCTTTTTGAGGCGTGAATATTTGTGTTTCTGCCCCAGGTTGTTATCTAACTTTAGTTAGTTCAACACTTTTTGATTTGAGCAACATAAGGTATTCGAAAAAATTCGTCTTTACCTGCTGGTCTGTTTTGACAGATTTCTGCTATTTTCTGCATTTGCTTCTTGTTGGTTCCTTTTTGAGTTCTTTTGGGGAATTGAGCTTTTTGAGGGAAGTGCTTCAGTAGATAGTGTTTTAATGGAAGTTTTATTGGTGTTGAAACTAAACCCAAATACTTATTATCTTGAGTGCACTAATATTGCTAATAAAGATTGTGTGAAGTTTTGTATGAAGGAAAAATTTCAGGTGTATGGAAGGAATGAGTAATGAGATGAAGGATGGACTAAATCTCAAGATTGGGGATGCCACGCGTGTCACCCCAAGAAATATCCAAGAAGTACAAGCGTCAAAGCTTGGGGATGCCCAAGGCATCCCCTTCTTCATCAATAAAAATCCCAGGTTTCTTCCAAACGCTTCATTTTTTTTGTTTCATGCACAGTTGTGTTTTTCTTGGAGCGTCTTCTTTTTCGTTTTTGTTTTGGTTTTTAGTTTTCTTGGTTTGCTTAGTTTTCTGAATAAATTGGTTGGACCCCCTCTTTCATACATTGTTTGCAAATAGTTTGGTTTGGTTTGGAAAAGAGTAGGAAAGTTCATGCTTATGTGGTAAAAAGAGCTCGTTTTTGACTGTGGCCTATGCTTTGTCATGCCATGCTTGATATTGTTTTGGCTTTATGATTAGTATTCTTTGCTGTAGCATGACTTGTTATAAACAATTGAGATTTCTTAATGTGCCTTGGATGAATCATGCGTTGTTTTAGCATATTAAAGCATCGTACTGTGGTATTCTCCTTTGATGCTTTATTTGGGTTGACTTGGCGCATGATCACACCATGTTATGACTATCCAAAGTCACCATAGCCTTGATCATCCTTTAGTTTTCGACTTGTAATATCACTTTATGCTTTAATTAATGATGTTTTTGTCGCTCTGCATGATTATGGCCATTATTGCTCTCTTAGTTTGTCGCTCCCAGTCTTTTGCTAGCCTCCGCAACCAAGTATGAGTTCCACTCATGCATCCAACTCCTAAAACCAAGTTATTCCAAAGAGTCCACCATACCTACCTACTAGCTTATGCTATTCCAAGTATATTCATGCTTTTGTTTACCTTCCAAATTAAACTTGTTATGAGAAAACTAGTGATTAAAGCTCTCACGAACTTGATGGCAAACTTTCTTTACTTGCCCTTAATAAACTTGAACCATTGTGTCGTCTATGTTGTATATGCTTGCACTTATTTGTTGGGAATTAGCAGAACCATGCTTTCATGGGGAACGCTTTCAACATTGCGCTTGGTACTTGTACCTAGTTGATATCATGCTCTTTTGTATATGGATGTCGTCGGTGTGAAATGAAAGGGGAGCTTGTAAGTCCATGAAGTTATGTATATGTGTTAGAGAAACGCCTGGGCCGCTGGTCTAATCCATGCTGACATGGTGGAAACCTGCAGCGTAACCATAATGAGCTGTCTATGAAGCATTCTTCTTATAAAAAAAGAGTCCTATATTGAGAAAAAAAGAGAAAAAGAAAAAAAGGGATTATGAAAAGAGGAAGGAGAGAAAAAGCACCATATTCCCATGGTAAATAAGAAGATTGCTGAGATGCTCGTTGTCTGCTTGCCTTGTCATTTTGATATGGGGATTCTTCCATATCATCGGGCATGGGGTACCCCGTTGGCGGTTCTCTATGATACACATGTACTTACGATGACAAGAACTTACCGGTGACTAAACTTGAGTAGCATGAGGAGCGGCCCTCGTATACAAGGGACATGAGATTTCTGACTTATACTTCGTCAAGCATGTACACCATAGTTTGTTCACTTTAACCTTAATCACTTCAAGATGCTTATGATAGGGGCAATGAGAGCTGAAAGCTATAAGTACCATAATTTTTGGAAGCTCTTTATGAGACTTGAATCCCTACTTCCTTTTATGAAGGCCTTTCTTCCACCATTATATATTGAGTCTCCACCTTCTACCTTTATGCACCTACTTTGAGAGCATAGTGGCCATTCTTAGTTCTATGTGTATTGTCCCAAGACTAGTTGATTGATGCATAACTTGATATTGCTTGTTTTAAACTATTTGTATCTAGTCACTCTTATGAACTTTGAAGATGTCCTATGCATTTATATTTGCTACTCTATGAGGGACAAGCTGAATACTATTATGCTATGTTTTCTTTATGTGAAACAAACAAACGTCTTGCAAAGCATTGTTATTCATGAATCTTTTGTTTGTGCCTTTTCATGTTGCAACATAGTTTCTTTGTCTTACTGCTAGAACCTTGTCTTTCATGTTATGATTGAAGTACTACGATCCCAACTTTGAATGTTTTACAAATACTTTGATCAAGTTTATGATGGTGCATGTCACCTCAAAAATTATTCTTTCTTTTACTCACTTACCTACTCGAGAACGAGCAGGAGTTAAGCTTGGGGATGTTGATACATTGCAAATGTATCTATAATTTTTGATGTTCCATGCTTGGTTTTATCTACTTTCTTATGTTTTGTCCACACTTTGGAGTACTTTTCATATGATTTCCTGGACTAACCTATTAACAAGAGCCACAGTGCCAGTTGCCTGTTTTCTGCTGTTTTTGGTTCCAGGAAGTCAGAAAATGAATATTCTCGGATTTCGATGGGACAAAAGCCAAAGTTACTATTTTCCCGGAAGACTCACAGAGCCAGAAGGAGAGTCGGAGAGGGGCCACAGGGTGGCCACACCCCTCCTTGGCACGGGCCAGCCCAGGCCGCGACAGGGCATGGTGTGGGCCCCCTGGCCGGGCACCGACCTTGCCTCCTTCGCCTATAAGAGCCGCCCGATGCGTAAACCCTAATGGATCAATCAGAAATCCATGCAAAGTTCCGCAGCGCTGCCACCACCGAAGGGGAGATTCGGGGGACAGAAAGTCTCTGTTCCGGCACCTGCTGGGACAGGGAAGTGCCCCCGGAGCCATCTCCATCGATCTCCACCACCATCTCCATCACCATTGCTAATTCCCATGATGATGAGGGAGTAGTTATCTCTCGAGGCTAAGGGTTCTACAGGTAGCTATGTGTTCATATCTCTCTCTATGCATGATCTTATTGAGATCATGAGCTTGTAATCTATAGATCTGCCTTACTACTCAAGTGCTTTAATAGATCTCTGCTCTCCCCATGTGTGTGAAAGTGACAGCGTGCACACCATGGTGGCACTTAGGCTAGAGATTACAAATACTTGTTATGAGTTATATTTGGAGTTGGATGTCTTTATGAAATTGTGGTGTTTGTTGGACTCATCTAGTACTCAAGGTGACAGTGTGGGGTTTTCTAGATGGGAAAGGCTTACGTTGAGGTGTGCTGTTATAGCCCTGCAATGGATTAGAGTGTCCAACCGGAGAGTAGTATCATAAAGACAAGATATTTATATGAGAGTGTTCACTAGCGAAAGTATGATCCCTAGGCCTTGTTTCTAAGCATTGATACACTGTTTGCAACTAGATCAGTTACATGTTTGCTTGCTTCCATCTTAATTTCAGTTTGCCATTAGTCTCTTCCACGCCACCAAGCTATTCTCTATGACCATTACCACTTATAATTATCCGTACCACCTGTATTTCACTATCTCTTCGCCGAACTAGTACACCTATACACCTGACAAGTGTATTGGGTGTGTTGGGGACACAAGGGACTTCTTGTATCTTGATTGCAGGGTTGCTTGAGAGGGGATACCTTTGACCACTTCCTCCCTGAGTTCGATAAACCTTGGGTGATCCACTTAAGGGAAAACTTGCTGCTGTTCTACAAACCTCTGCACTTGGAGGCCCAACAACTGTCTAAAAGAATAGAAGTGCGTAGACATCACCCTACATGTCATTCACTCATTAGAATAAACATGTGTATGGTGGATTTTTGTAACATCCCAAAACTTTAATCCAAGTGATCAAGATCCAAATCACCCAATTTAGGGTTAACAATAACTTTTTTTCCTTTAAATAATTAAGCATGCCTATGTGCGTTGCATTAAATAGGAATTGATTTGAATTGACATGATTGTTTCTTCTAATGGTTGTAAAATGATTCTAAGATGAATTCCACATCATCTAGATCATTCCCAAGCAAAATCCAAAGAAGAAGAATTCAAATGGAATTAATAAATGGAAATTGTCACTTTGGCCATTTTAATAAACTAGGTCACTTTAGGTGTTCCTATCACTCAACTTCAAACAGAAACAATTGTGGATCTTTGCACCCCTTGTGATCTTTAGTACAAGTTAAGATGTAGCAAGGCCCACCTTGTGATCTTGCAAAAACATTTAAACCCTAATTTAAAATGACAGTTGAAAATGGAATCTATCTCATATGTCTAGATCCCACTTTTGCAAAAACCACTCAAATGACCTCAACTTAACAAATCCTAGCAACCAGAGATGCTTAAGCATGTGGCCAACAACTCCACCAAATTTCATTTCAAAATTCAAAAATTGAATTCTTGCAGCCATTGTGTCGAATACCTAGTGAGCAGAATCAAACCTACCTAACTAATACTGTTTTTGATCAAATTTTGCCGAGCCATTTGTGCACCATTTACCATCCTTGTCTCCCCTAGTCCCAACCAGGCCATCAAAGACCTATCAAATGGCCTAGGAGAGCAGTGCACTGCCACCCCGAGGCAATGATCGCCGGACGACCGTGCCCAAGCCAAAGGAGAGCGCCCCTCCCTCTCTCGCCATGTCTAGGAGGTAGGCGTGGTAGCACCACCGCCCATGGTCCCTTCCCTAAGCCCAGACAGCCCCTGGACCACCTCACCCAGCCCGTGCTCTCCGCCTCTGTGCCATGCGCAGTGCATGCTAGAGCACCATCACCGACAGAGCGCCACACACCGCGCCTCGACCATAGCCCGCGCGCGCCGCTCCGCCTTGACCACCTCACCCCGCCAGACACGCCCTTACCCCGCCACGCGACCCACAGCCGCCGGGAACCACGTTGAGCACCGCCTCTGTCGCTCAGAGCACGAGACGCTCCCGATAGCAATCCACTGCCCTAGCACCGCCATTAAGCCCTAGCTGACCGCCAGGGAACTGCCCACTGTTCGCCTACCTCACCCATGCTGATAGCACCCTGTGGTGTTTGTTGGAACCATCTAGTGCTCAAGGTGACAGTGTGGGTTTATCTAGATGGGAAAAGCGGACTTTGAGGAGTGCTTTATATCCTTACCATGGATTAGAGTGTCCAACCGGAGAGGAGTTCAGAGTAGTATCATGAAGAGAAGATATTTATATGAGAGTGTTCACTAGCGAAAGTATGATCCCTAGACCTTGTTTCTAAACATTGAAACACCGTTTGCAACTAGATCTGTTACATGTTTGCTTGCTTCCATATTTTTTCCTTTAGTCTTTTCCTCCCATCAAGCTATTTTATAGCACCGTTACCACTTATAATTATCCATACCACTTGTATTTCACTATCTCTTCACCGAACTAGTGCACCTATACACCTGACAAGTGTATTGGGTGTGTTGGGGACACAAGAGACTTCTTGTATCTTGATTGCAGGGTTTCTTGAGAAGGATACCTTTGACCACTTCCTCCCTGAGTTCGATAAACCTTGGGTGATCCACTTAAGGGAAACTTGCTGCTGTTCTACAAACCTCTGCACTTGGAGGCCCAACAACTGTCTACAATAATAGAAGTGCATAGACATCAAGCTATTTTCTAGCCCTTATCTGTGGTCCTGATAGGAGTATAACAATAGCTTCAGCTTGCATTTCCAACGGTGTATGCCATAGCGCTGATGTACCTTCTGTGGAGACTGACGCAGCTAGAGGTTATCCTGATGAACTTGCACTGGATTGCGTTTAGATTCGAAATCCTGCACTTGACATTGTCGTCCCAAGGAAAAGAAGGTTGTGGTTCTGGTAATAACACCTTCTTTAGAACAAGATGCTAGAGGTGATGATTTCCTATGGAAATCCCTACCATTTTATGACTTGTACGAGTAGTTATCCTAATATAATTGAATTGTATGTCCCTCTCTATTAATGAAAATGACATATCTTTTGCCTTGTTTCAAAAATAAATAAATATTTGCATGTCTCCTTGTGTTAGTCGATGCAAAGAAGATACTGTTTTCTGTTCAAGTCATGTGAACAAATATGTTTGTCTGTAGAGACATACATGCGGATTGGGTGACAAAATCAGCATAAAATTGCCAGATCAATAACACAAGCATAATGGCATTACAAGAAAAGGAACAGAACCATCTTTTCACCATGCTTGTGAAAAGGAGATGAGCCAGGAACCACGCCTACAAGTGGCAGAGGCCAATTCTCATGCAGCTCATCTAGCATTGGTTTATCATCGATAATACTTAAGCATTTGAATATGATTACATACTAGGAGTAGTTCCAGTTCCACACTACAGTTCAACAGGCAAAAGTGTAAGAAATGCGTAAGGTAGCTCCATAATACAGGTTCCATAGAAAAGCATACAAATCATAAGATAGAAAGCTCTGTATCATAGTTCACCACTTTCAGGTGCAACAGTCTCTACAGATTGTAAACCCAAATCACCACCTCCTTCAGGTGGCATGATAATTTTGGGAGCAGGATCAGTAGAACCAACCACAGTGCCAGCACCGGTAACATGAGTCTCCACAATAGGTGAACTATCAAGCACCACAATGTCCTCTGAAGGCTCTTCACTGCCAGCTCCAGCCGCACAAGTCTCCACCGATGGTAAAACCAATCCACCACCTCCATCATCTGGCACGACGATGGCAGGTACATGCTCATCAGTACCAGCCGCAGCTGCAACTGCATCAGTCTCCACAGAATGTAAACAAGGTGGCGTCTTACGTGTAGCAATCTGACATCCATTTTCGACTCCGTCATCAAGAAACTAAGAGTCTTCTGCAACTTTGTGCTTCTGAAGTTACAAGATAAACAGAGATTACAATGAAAGCATCTGTGTGGGACAACAAGAACATACGTCATTCTATTGATTTACCTTGTCATCTGGGATAGCAGAATTCACATGATTGGAACCTATTTCATCGAGAATCCTCGTTTTCATTCCTTATCCTATTTCCATCTGCAGTAAGTTGTAATATTGATTACATGATGTTGATTGTCAACTATATGCAAATGTTCAAAAGTTTGCGCTGTTGAACTACCAACTTCGAACGGATCCCCACTGTTCTTAGTTATGGGATCTAGCCTAGAAAAGAAGCTTCTATGCAATCCTAGTCTACAAAAAAAGGATGCATACCCGAGATAAGAACTACTCTACACATGACAATGCTGCGCAATCGACAATAAAAATTAACCGCATCATCAACTCTATCATGTAAGTTTAGAGTGAATCTAGATACACTCGTTTTACATAAGCTAAAACATCTTATATTATGAAAAGGAGGGAATAGGTACTAGTATTCTAGTATTTCACAAACTGCCATTGCTGCCGCGGGATAGAGATGACGGATGCTCCACCGCCCTAGAGAAGGTTGCCACGCCGATCTCGCCGCCACCTGTAGATGACGGAGCCAAGGAGCTGGTCAGCAACAATATGGAGCGAGAGGCCAGGGGCGGTAGTGGATGGGAAGAAGGTACTAAGTAAAAGAGGCTGTCTGTGCATGGGCGGAGGTCGGTGAGGGAGTTAAATACAGCTTGTCTCGGAAGGAACGCGCTGCCACGTGCAGCAGCGTGTGCAAAACTCTCTCCCTCTCTCTTCTGCAGTAGCTGCTGATAGTAGTACTCCAGCTAGCTTCATCGAGTTCTCTGGTACTCCTACTAGTAGACCTTTACTACTACTACTACTAGGTAGATAAGCAGAACTTGTTTACAAGAAGAAAAAACTAGACTAGCACACCGTCGTATAGTATTGCCTTGTCAAATCACTAGCGATGCCATGATGAGCGACATGTTTTTACTGGTAAACTTTGAAACATCGTGTTCCTTCCACCGTATGCAGTTTCTGAGCGAAGTACTTATCAACACGTCCAACTTAGGCTTACAGGACCCAAACTGCAGTGAGAAAGAAACAAAACTACACACTTGCAAGGAGTAATACTAACAGTACTACTATTATACAACATTCTGGAAGAAATTATATACAGAATAGTAGTAGTAGAGTACATCTTTACTCCTAATAAGGTTATTCTACAAGCTTGGTGAAATATACATACTGGAGAAACTGCCAAGTGTATAAAAGGGGTTTGGTCATACGGAGTACTTTACAAGCCAGACTAGGTGCGAAACTAAATGTTGAGTACTCGTACACCAGCTAAAAACCAGCCAAAAGAAAGAGTTCAATAGAAGGCCGAGACCAAATGAGCTATCCTTGAACAGGCTTGTTCCACTCCAAGGCGATTGAGAAGCTTGGGAGGAACCAAAATGGAGTCTCCGACCATATCTAGTGAGTGTTGGTGTGGAAACCAACAACTGTGTCACCATTCAGACAGAAGCGACAAATTTCAGGACGTGGCCTGTACTCGTAGCCAATTTCTTGGTGTGATGTGTAAACACAGTTCCTTCTCGTCAGATGTCTTGGCGGATCATTTGCATCGCCTACTGCAATGTTAATCGGATAGTTCACGCCAAGGAAAAGAGAATATGATCGAAGGTCAGTAACCATTTTCCATTGGTTAGCTGCAGTTAACTGGCTTGTGTCCATCGAGAACACCATGCACTCAAACCCAGAAGGATAGGTGCGAACGGTGCGACCATAGTGAACAACACTAGTATCATCAGCAATTGCATTGCCTGAGACACCATATGTATAGACCATAAGAAGTCTTGAACCACCGACAGATCTTGCTAACCACCACCTACCACGATCATTCTCCTCATCGTCCTCAGCAAACCCATGTGTTAGGTAAAGCACATCGCGTGATGACAGGATAAGGATAGGACCTTCAAATGGAAAGGAAATGTAACATCAAAATAATACTGATATTGATCTTACATTGTAGAAGTTGATATACAGTACTATTTTCAAAAATCTTGATTATACTTAAGATGTTTGATTGCGTAAAAAAATACCAACCTAGGGAGATGCTATGGAAATTCTAATTCTTTTCGAAATGGGGATATGCTATGGAAATTCTCCTAGAGACACGGTTTGATTCATAGCATCTACTTGAAGATTCTATTGATAGTCTTTAGCACAATAAACGCTATGCACAATCCTCAAAACACACTTCTCCATCATTCTAGAATCCTCTCCTTCATTTCTCAAGATCATGTTAACAAAATTTAAAAGTACTAATACTTAATAAATGTTGACTTCTACATGCTAGAAAATACAAGAACTAAATATGCACCCATACTTTATAGATGTCGATCAAATTTCTAATTTTTTGAGCTTTACCTAGTATTATAATTCTATATAGTTATGATATGTCATATGTCTAGTATCTAAATCTCATGTAAATACTACTAGTAGATACCATATTTTCCATGGATGTACTAGTACTTGGAGACAAGGCAATACTATCAGCAGAACTCAATCTTTGAATCAAATTACTTATATGTACTTAGCAAAGGTTGCATTCCTCTGAAATTCCTAGGGAATTCGTACGAACCAAAGAGGCTAAAATTCCTATGAAATTCCTACTAACCAACAAAACTTCAGAAAAAATGGCTTACATCATTTCAGGAATAATATCTGAGTCTCACATAAGTACTTACTACTAGTAGATACCATATTTTCCATGGGATGTACTACGAGACGAAGAAATACTATCAACAGAACTCAATCATATGAAACAAACTACTTAAATGTAAGAAAACTTCCTAAATATTGCATTCCTCTAAAATTCCTAGGGAATTCCATCGAATCAAAGAAACTAAAATTTTATGGAATTCCTACTAACCAATGAAAGTTCAGAAAAATTAGCTTGCATCGATTCAGGAATAAAGCTAATAAAATACGCTAGGAGGAGAATTTATGAAGTTCTAGAGACTTTCATGCATAAACACGGCCATTCTCGGTCACGCCAAACACACGATCATATTGGATAATAGCATCGCAATATCTAAAGTAGCCTGGCACTCGTTCACACAAACTGACCATCCCTGACTATCATTCCCGTTAATGACAACAATCTTGAATTCGAAAATGGTGACAAGAGAGAAATTGTTGTATCCCCAGGAGTTGTCGGAACTTGGCAAATGACTATCTTCTGATGTTTAGTATGTCGACCTTCATCAGCATCATCCTGAAATGTAAGTGTAGAACCTTCGGTCGGTTCAAACCTCGACACTTGCGGAATAACAATCTTGTCACGAGTTTACATGTTGACAAGGTCCCATGTGAAATTGGGCCCAACTGTAATGACCCAATCTCCATTGCCGCCTACTCGCTGCTCATCAAAACCATTTGGCATCACAACATCAGAGGAGAACCTGTCCAGCGGCGTCAGCTTGCACGGGCTTCCCGCCACTTTAAAGCAGTCTTTGGATTCCCACGGTCTCACCATCGGGTGAGAATAAAGAACACATGGGAGGCCAAACGGATGAGAAGAAGGCATAGTTTCTCTCCCTTTTGCTGATTGAAGAATATGTTTGGACGAATCGACGAGGCTCGCGATGGTGGTGGCGTTGTAATGGTTGATGAGTACTTGAAGAGGGCCTTCGGTGAACACCTTCTGAAACTTCTCAGGATCTTTATAGACCTTTCTCGATCTCACCATGGAAGGAGGCTGTGGATGGTGTTTTGGGGGATTTCTTTGGGGTGGGGTGGGGTGAGGAAGGGAGGGAAGATCGTTGGCGGGAGCTGGCGGACGGGGTGAGATGGAGAAGACAAAGGCTGATGGTGCGTAGTAGTACTACTAGTACTGCAAAAGGTGGGCGAGTGGGGGTGGGGCTCCAATTGAGGCTAGTTGCACAAACCTCCAACAATTAGAGCCATAGTTGCAAAGAGCTCCAACTGTTGAGCCCCAAGTATGTAAGAAATAATGTTAAGAGGGCTAATCGAAAATTGTGTGCTATGTGCAGCATGTGTACCCAAAAGTAATTGTAATATTTTCTTGTGCTAAATGCATGGACTTGGATGTAATTTTCATTTTTATGAGGTCCTTGATGTAACTTTTACTTCCACCGACCGCATGTTAACTAAAGCACCTCGCTCCTACGGGACATACCACAATTAAAAAATAATTGCACTGCCCCGATTATTAGACAAAGTGGAACATGGTTTCTGATAATTCCAAAGTTTTTAGAAATAGGATGTTTCAAGCTTCCCATCTAACTTCGCACACTTTAGTGACTTTTTGCTGATTTAACGAAATTAGGTCAAACATTTAGTACACAAGTAAGGAAATTGATTGCTACTGAATTAAATGTATTTTCAGAGGTAGATGGGTGCATCTTCATATAATAAAAAACATCGTCGGTGTTAGTTTCCAACTATCACAAAAGAACATTTAGTTCTCAATTTTTCGAGTGATGACGAGATTGTTCTTTTCCGTAAAGAAACTCTGAAGAATATGGATCTGAATACCACAAGAGGAGTATTCAGACATAAATAGTGGACTAACATGGTGTACTGATGATACCCATGTTTTATGAGCTCTCAAACTTCCAAGCTAACTCTGCCAACTTGAATGAATTTATGCCAATTATTTATCGAATTTAGGTCAAATTTGAACTACAAGTAAATTGTAGGTTGCTTTGAAAGTTTTATGAAAAATCTTTTGTAGGTACCTATTCAGGGGTCAATTAATATATCATAAACCACTGAGAGTTTTGACGACACATGCAACTTCTTACGAAGATTTTGCATCTTGACAATTTAACAAAATTAGGTCAAACTTGAGCTACAAGTAAGCATGAAAGATCTCTATTGAAATAAATGTCTCTTGGTATTTGAATGACTTCCTAGCTAACTCTGCCCATTTGATTGACTTTATGTCGATTTATCCAAATTAGGTCAAATTTGAAACTATAAGTAAATTGTAGGTTGCTTTAAAAGTTCTACGAAAAAGCTTTTGGGGGTACCCATGAAGGGGTCACAATCAATATGTCAGAAACCACCGAGTGTTTTGATGATAGTTTCAACTTCTTGCTAAGATTTTGCATCCTGACAATTTAACAAAATTAGGTCAAACTTGAGCTACAAGCAAGTAAGCGCAATAGTTTTCTCTTGAATTAAATGTCTTTTCAAGGGTAGATGGGTGCATCTTCTTCTAGTAAACAGTGCTGTCAGTGTGAGTTTCCAACTATTGAGAAAGAACATTCTCAATTTTTCGAGTGATGTCGAGATTATTCTCTCCTATAAAGGAAGTCCATAGAATTTGGATCTAAATGCCACAAGCCAAGTTTTCACACATATATAGTGGACCAACATATTGTACTTACAATTTCCATGGTTTTATGAGTTCTCAAACTTCCTAGCTTATCGCTCTGCCCACTTGAATGACTGTATGTCGATTAATCAATATTAGGTCAAATTTGAACTATATACTACAAGTAAATTGTAGGTTGCTCTGAAAGTTTTACCAAAAAGCTATTGGAGGTACCCATCGGGGGGTCACAATCAATATATGAGAAACAACCAAGAGTTTTGACAACAGGTTTAACTTTTCGCTAAGATTATGCATCATGACACTATTTAACAAAATTGGGTCAAACTTAAGCTACAAAGTAAGCGCGATAGGTTGCTCTTAAAATATATGACTTTGCAGAGGTAGATGGGTGCATTTTCTTGTAGTAAACAGATTCGTCGGAGTGATTTTCCAACTATCAGGAAAGAACATTCAATTCTCAATTTTCCGAGTGATGACGAGCGAGGTTGTTCTTTTCCGTAAAGAAATGTCCGAAGAATTTTGGATCTAAATGCCAGAAGCCAAGTTTACCGACATATATAGTGGACCAACAGGTTGTACCAATGATTCCCATGTCTTATTAGTTTTCAAACTTCCTAGCTAACTCTTCCCATTTAACTGAATGACTTTATGTCGATTTATCAAAATTATGTCAAATTTGAAACTACAAGTACTATACATTGTAGGTTTCTTTGAAAGTTTTATGAAAAATCTTTTGGAGGTACCTATCGATGGGTCATAATTAATATACCATAAAACACTGAGAGTTTTGACGAAAGGTTCAACTTCTTGCTAACATTTTGCATCTTAACAATTTAACGAAATTAGGTCAAACTTGAGCTACAAGTAAGCGCAATAGATTGCTCTTAAATTAAATGTATTTTCAGAGGTAGATCGGTGCATCTTGTTGTAGTAAACAATGCCGTCAGTGTGAGTTTCCAACTATCAGGAAAGAATATTCAATTCTACATTTTCCAAGTGAAGACGAGAGAGGTTGTTCTTCTGCGTAAGAAGTCCAGAGAATATTGGATGTGAATGCCACGGCAAGTTTACAGACATATATAGTGGACAAACATGTTGTACCAACGATTCCCATGTTTTATTTATGAGTTTTCAAACTTCCTAGCTAACTTTGCCCATTTTACTGAATGACTTTATTCGATTTATCGAAATTAGGTCAAATTTGAAACTACAAGTAAATTGTAGGTTTCTTTGAAAGTTTTATAAAAGATCTTTTGGAGGTACCCATCGAGGGGTCATAATTAATATATCGGAAAACAAGAAGAGTTTTTACGATAGGTTCAACTTCTTGCTAAGATTTTGCATCTTGACAATTGAACGAAATTAGGTCAAACATGAGCTACAAGTAAGCGCGATAGATTCCTCTTGAATTAAATGTATTTTTAGAGGTAGATCGGTGCATCTTGTTGTAGTAAAGAATGTTGTCAGTGTGAGTTTCCAACTATCAGGAAAGAACATTCAATTCTACATTTTTCGAGTGAAGACGAGCGAGGTTGTTCTTTTTCATAAGAAGTCCGGAGAATATTGGATGTGAATGCCATGCCAAGTTTACACACATATATAGTGTACCAACATGTTGTACTAACGATTCTTATGTTTTATGAGCTTTCAAACTTCCTAGCTAACTCTGCCCATTTTAATGACTTTAAGTCAATTTATCGTAATTAGGGCAAATTTGAAACTACAAGTAAATTGTAGGTTTTGTTTTGAAAGTTTTATGCAAAAGCTTTTAATTTGTAGGTACCCATTGAGGGTTTTGATGATAGGTTCTACTTCTTTCTAAGATTTTGCATCTTGACAATTTAACAAAATTAGGTCAAACTTGAGCTAGCTACAAGTAAATGCCATAGATTGCTCTTTAATTAAATGTCTTTTCAGAGGTAGCTCATTAGTGCATCTTCTTGTAGTAAACAATGTCGTTGGTGTATGTTTCCAAATTTCAAGAAAGAACATTCAATTCTACATTTTCCGAGTGAATAGGAGCGACGTTGTTCTTTTTCCTAAAGAAAAATCCGAAGAATATTTGATATGAATGCCACAAGCCAAGTTTAGCGACATATATAGTGGACCAACATGTTATACCAACAATTCCCATGTTTTATTTATGAGTTTTCAAACTTCCTGGATAACTCTGCCCATTTGACCGAATGACTTTATGTTGATTTATCGAAATTAGGTCAAATTTGAAACTACAAGTAAATTATAGGTTGCTTTGAAAGTTCTACAAAAAATCTTTTGGAGGTACCCATCGAGGGGTCACAATTAATATATCATAAAACACCGAGAGTTTTGACGATACGTTCGACTTCTTGCTAAAATTTTGCATCTTGACAATTTAACAAAATTAGGTCAAACTTGAGCTACAAGTAAGCGCGATAGAATGCTCTTGAATTAAATGTATTTTCAGAGGTAGATCGGTGAATCTTGTTGTAGTAAAAAATGTCGTTAGTGTGAGTTTCCAACTATCAGGAAAGAACATTCAATTCTACATTTTCCTAGTAAAGATGAGTGAGGTTGTTCTTTTTCATAAGAAGTCCGGAGAATATTGGATGTGATTGCCATGCCAAGTTTACACATATATATATACTGGACCAACATGTTGTACCAACGATTCCCATGTTTTATGAGCTTTCAAACATCCTAGATAACTCTTCCCATTTTAATGACTTTAAGTTGATTTATCAAAATTAGGTCAAATTTGAAACTACAAGTAAATTGTAGGTTTTGCTTTGAAAGTTTTACGAAAAAGCTTTTAATTTGGGGGTTCCTATCGAGGGGTCACAATTAATATATCGGAAAATAATGAGAGTTTTGACAATAGGTTCAACTTCTTGCTAAGATTTTTCATCTTGACAATTTAACAAAATTAGGTCAAACTTTAGCTACAAGTAAGCGGGATAGATTTCTCTTGAATTAAATGTTATTTCAGAGGTAGATGGGTGTATTTTATATTAGTAAGCAGTGTCGTGGGTGTGAGTGTCCACCTACCATGAAAGAACATTCAATTCTACATTTTCTGAGTGAAGACGAGCGAGGTTAGTTGTTCTTTTCCATAAAGAGAAGTCCAAAGAATATTGGATGTGGATGCCACAAGCCAAGTTGACAGACATACAAAGTGGATCAACAACATGTTGTACTTGCGATTCCCATGTTTTATGAGTTTTCAAGCTTCCTAGCTAACCCCGCCCATTTGAATGAATTTATGTCGATATCTCGGAATTAGGTCAAATTTGAAACTACAAGTAAATTTTAGGTTTTGCTTTGATAGTTTTACAAAAAAGATTTTGGAGGTACCCATCGAGGGGTCAAAATTAATATATCATAAACCAACGAGAGTTTTTGATGATAGGTTCAACTTCTTGCTAAGACTTTGCATCTTGACAATTTAACGAAATTAGGTCAAACTTGAGCTGGCTACAAGTAAACGCCATAGATTGCTCTTGAATTAAATATCTTTTGAGAGGTAGATCATCGGTGCATCTTCTTGTAGTAAACAGTGTCATTGGTGCGAGTTTCCAACTATCAAGAAAGAACATTCAATTCTACATTTTCCGAGTGAATACGAGTGAGGTTGTTCTTTTTTCCTAAAGAAAAGTCCGAAGAATATTCGATCTGAATGCCACAAGCCAAGTTTACATACATATATATTGGACCAACATGTTGTACCAATGATTCCCATGTTTTATGAGTTTTCAAACTTCCTAGCTAGCTCTTCCCATTAGAATGACTTTATATCAATTTATCGAAATTAGGTCAACTTTGAAACTACAAGTACTAGTAAATTGCACATGCCCTACACGTGAGACTCAGATAATAGACATCTGGCATATCATCACAATATAAAATTATAATAGGTAGAGCATAAAAATATAACAGGTAAAATTTCAACTACTACAAGTAAACTATGTAGGTTACTTTGAAAATTCTACGAAAAATATATTAGAGGTACCCATCGGAGGGGGTCTCAATTAATATATCAGAAACATAGAGAGTTCTGACGACAGGTTCATCTTCTTGCTAAGATTATGCATCTTGATAGTTTCATAAAATTAGGTAAAACTTGAGCTACAAGTAAGCGCGATAGATTGCTCTTGAATTTAATGGAATTAGGTCAAACTTGAACTACAAGTAATAAATTGTAGGCTGCTTTGAAAGTTTTATGAAAAAAGCTTCTGGAGGTACCCATCGAGCGGTTAATTAATATATCAGAAAGCACATAGAGTTTTGACGAGTGGTTCGACTTGTAGCTAAGATTTTGCATCATGAAAATTTTGAACACCTTTTGAAAACGATCACATGAAATAGGGAGAGAGGGGAAATGATTTTTCTATTCTCTATGGGCAACCCACAAGCTTGAGGTGCACCTTAAGCTTAAAGATACAAACTTTATTTTCTCCACAATGTATATGGTGAACCTTAGCGGACGCCACATACTAGGCCTTAAGGTGTGCTTTTGTACACATTGATGATGCCCTTATTAGGGAAAAAGCAAATAGTATAGGAGTAGTACACTAGTAGTAGTACTCATTTATTTTCTTAGACATAGGCTCACCTCTTTCCACGCGCTGTACATGCTGCGAGAATAAAATATGGGCAAGGTAAGAGGGCAGCAGCAAAGAGGAGTTGAAGGCGGTACGATGTCAGAGGAAAGTGATGATGGGTTCCTGACACGAGGTACTCCTGCGACCACTCTACTAGTAGTAAATTTTAGGAAATATGCACGCAAAACAAATTGTGTGTTTTATCTCTCCTTTCGCTTCCTCTCACCATCCATCCTCCCTCTCTCCTCCCATTTCCCCTCACGCATCGGCTCGGCTGATCTCTCCCTCATCCATAGCATGGTGCTGCGCACGTGTGCCTTGGTACGGTGACTCTGTGTCTATGGCGTGTTCGGCAGCCCCGTTGGTATGGAGTAGGGACGAGGAGTACATAGGAAGGAAACCACTTTGGTCCTTGGTGGCAAAAAATTCAAAAGTTTCCGGTTTTCAAAATTTTCACATGCTTCCCAAACATTGGGAGGGAAGGTTACTCAAAAGATCGAACATTCATAGTAATTCTTATCTTATCTTTATCTTGTCTTATATCTTACAATACCATACCATACCACTGTATAGTGTATGGATAACTTTGAACATTGACCGTTGGATCAAGACCGGCAAATCCAAACATTGCTACCCGTTGGATCTTCTTTTCCATTCTTAGCATCTACAAAGATTCTATTGATAGTCTTTAGTATGATGAATGCTAGTATGTGCAAACCTCAAAACACACACTTCATTGCTCAGTTTCAGGGTCGTTGTGCTAAATTCATGGACTTGGGTGCAATTTTCATTTTTATGAGGTCCTTGATGTAACTTGTACTTCCATGGACCGTGTTAGCTCTCAAGCACCTTGCTCTTATGAGACCTACCATAGTTAAAATAAAATGAAACTGCCCCAATTATCACACAAACTGGACCACAGTTTCTTATACGTAATACCCAAGTTTTTAGTACTAGGATTTTTCAAGCTTCCTAGCTAACTTCGCACACTTTCGTGACTTCTTGTCGATTAATGAAATTAGGTCAAACTTGAGCTACAAGTAAGCGCGATATATTGCTCTTGAATTAAATGTATTTTCGGAGGTAGATGGGTGCATCTTCTTGTAGTAAACAATGTCGTAAGTGTGAGTTTCCAACTATCAGGAAATAAAATTCTTAGTTTTCCGAGTGATGACGAGATGGTTCTTTTCTGCAAAGAAAGCCTGAAGAATATGGATCTCAATGCCATAAGCCAAGCTTCTAGACATATTAAGTGGACCAACATGTTTTACTTACGATTCCCATATGTTTTTTGAGTTTTCAAACTCCCTAGCCAATTAACTCTGCCCACTTGAAATGACTACATGCCGATTTATCGAAATTAGGTCAAACTTGAACTATAACTAAATTGTAGGTTGCTCTGAAAATTTTACGAAAAAGCTTTTGGAGGAACCGCATCGATCGGGGGGTCACAATCAATATATGAGAAACAACCGAGAGTTTTGACAACAGGTTTGACTTCTTGCTAAGATTTTACATCACATGGCACTATTTAACGAAATTGGGTCAAACTTGAGCTACAAGTAAGCACGATAGATTGTTGTTGAAATATATGACTTTGCAAAGTGGTATATGGGTGCACTTTCTTGTAGTAAACAGTGTCGTTGGTATGATTTTCCAACTATATCAGGAAAGAATATTCAATTATTCTTAATTTTCTGAGTGATGACGAGCGACGTTGTTCATTTCCGTAAATAAATGTCCGAAGAATATTGGATCTAAATGCCAGAAGCCAAGTTTACCAACATATATAGTGGACCAACGTGTTGTACCAACGATTCCCATTTTTTATTTATGAGTTTTCAAACTTCCTAGCTAACTCTTCCCATTTGACCGAATGACTTCATGTCGATTTATCGAAATTAGGTCAAATTTGAAACTACAAGTAAATTGTAGGTTGCTTTGAAAGTTTTACGACAAATCTTTTGGAGGTACCCATCGAGGGGTCACAATTAATCTATCACAAAACACCGAGAGTTTTGACGATAGGTTCAACTTCTTGCTAAGATTTTGTATCTTGACAATTTAACGAAATTAGGTCAAACTTGAGCTACAAGTAAGCGCGATAGATTTCTCTTGAATTAAATGTACCTATCAAGGGGTCAAAATTAATATATCAGAAACCAGCGAGATTTTCGACCATAGATTCAACTTCTTGCTACGATTTAGAATCTTGAAAATTTTGAAACCCTTTTGAAAACGATCACATGAGAAATAAGGAGAGAGGGGAAATGATTTTTCTATTTTCTATGGGCAACTCATAAGCTTTTGAGGTGCATCTTAGGCTTGAAGATAACTTTATTTTCTCCACACTGTATAAGGTGAAGCTTAATTACCGGATACCACATAGGCCTTAAGGTGTACCTTTTTACATACTGCGGATGACCTTTGGGCATCACCTATGTATGTAAAAAAACTTGTTGATAAGATGGCTCCTAACATGACCATGAAATGAATATGAGTTGGGACTTGCAAATTTGCATGATTGTATAACATCATCCTCCCAACATGATGTAATTTATCTCATAATTTTTTGAAACTCCTAAGTATGATATCTTCTTCTTCGAGATCATGAGCATTGGGAGTATGGCCATGGATGATTAGTTGAGGTGTTGGATTGAGGGAGTACGACCTTGGATTCCTGAACATGGAGGGGGTATGACCTACCAAATTTATATTATTACATGGACCATGAACAAATTCAAAACCAAAATAAAGCGGTAAAATATCGCGCCTATCCGGACATAGTTTGTGCCCCAAAATTTCAGATACTTTGCAATTCCCATTTGACCCCTATTAAATTCTGTGGGTGGGGGGCTTCAGTTGTATCTTTCCTAGTATAGTGCTAGCAGTACCTAAACCCTACCCCTTCCTCTCCTCCAGGAATACGTAACTAGCCGGAACATCCCCGCTGCACTTTAGCCGGCGTACCCACCACACCTGATCTGCTCAACGAACCCTCTTGTCCGGCGTGCTGAGCACATCATTGACCGCCTAGGATTTCCTCCACGGACGCTATGGTCCAGGATTTTTCTCGTATCCTTGCCCGCCCAAGATCTGCTTCCCCGTCGTCGACACCCACTATGACCGTATCACCTTCGACGACCTCGACGTGACCCGTGAGGATGCGGAGCAGGCCCCTGACTAAGGTAAAACTAGATCTCCCTGCATGATTTGTTTGTTGGCGATGTATTGTATTCGTGCTAAATTTCCTAACTAACATGTTATTTACTTGATATACACCTGTTATGTACTAAATTAACCCGTTCTGGTTACGCTTAAACTCCACGCATTGAACTGTTTTTATGTACTATACTATTTCTTTGTGAATTATTAGTCCCTTAACATTTTTGTTTACATTCTCTGTTGTACCTGTCCACATGAGATATGATTATATAATTTCTCTCTCATTCGCCGATTTTCAAACTATAGTATTTCCATCGTGTTATTGTCCTGCTATCCTATACTACATGTTTACACACGTCATACTATTTGACCATTATGTATTGTCGATTTGATCCCTCTTAACCTGTGGCTCAAACTGTTTGCTATTATTATGCAAGGAGCAGTCTTAGTTTGCATACAATATGATAGAGTGAATGGCTCTTATAATCTCGTAAGATCCCATCACTTTGTTTCACTTCATGCCAACGTATATCATGTTGGAACCTGTTTGTATTTACAATTGGCCTTACCTTTATGCAGAGGAGCAACAAGAGTACATACTCTGCCCGTCCACACGCCTTCGTAGATCTCGTGTAACACCTACCGTAAGGCCCCCCACCCAAAGTTTGGTCATTCCCACATTTTTTATTTTCTTAAATTTACCATTTGTCTTTCTTGTCTTCATATTTTTTGCCAAAAATTAGCGTCAAACATTTTAGCCCCACTATGGTCTGCTTTTGTTCCATGTGCTTTGTTCAATTTCCTAGATATGGAGAGGCCGGGTGTATTGCATCTGAGTTGTCTAATAATAAGAACAAGGCCACACTAGCGATAAGATCCACATATGTATCATAAGGAACTCTGTGCACTTCATCTCACTCTTGTATCTACTGTGTATCATAGTTACATGAACTGGCTATTTTAATACGAGGCACTTGATGGTTCAGTTTGTTGTTCACAGGTCACCAAACCGTTGAAATTGTCTGGCTATTCATGAATAATTCAATGTATGATTGCTTGATTAATTGTTTGTCTGAAATTATTTGGCTAGCATATTCGAGGCTCACAATTGATGTGTTTTTGTTGGCTAAGTTACTCTTTTTTCTATGATTAAATCAGTGGCAGATTTCGTTGTGTGGTGCGTGGCTAGTTTATATATGAGAAACATAATGTCTTAGTTTTCATATTCATTTTATTCATGTTCTACACATTCTAGTTTGAGCAGTCTGCATCAGGTACTTTGGTTGATTGCTCACATTGTTATTTGAAATGAACTTGTAGTTTGTTTCCCAAGTCTATTGTTTAAGTAACTTGTTTTGTCTTGGTCTCAGCCATCTTCAAGTAGAGCAGTCATTTCATAGAGCAGCACATGCTTGCATCGCTCCATGGCGCCAGCTAGTCCACTTATTCAAGAAGAAATAGATGTATGAGCCACCACTATTAATTGATTCCTTCCTTATATATTACCGCATTGACATATTTAAAATTCATGGTAGTGTGATTGCATGGTAATGATGTTATAACTTGTTTTGTGTTTTTTCAGGCTGCAAATGACCCTCTGAATGCCGAACAAAGACCTGGTTCTCCAAGTTTAGATTTTGTTTCACACAGCAGCACTGATAATACCTATTACTTATGGCAGCACACCGCTTCGACTGATCCTCTTTTTCCAGCTTAAAGATTATTTGAGGATGCCCTCCAAGATGCCTGTGATATTGTTGAGCAAGAAGCCAACAAAACAGATTCAATAATCACCATAGCACGCAAAGACTTATATGAATTGAAAAACATGCAAGCTTTGACGCAGAACATACTTAATAATCTCATCTGCAGCTCTCATGGGAAGCCAGTTGTTACATGTCTCGCGATGCAAGCTCCATATATACCTTTTCTGTAACACCGTTATGGTGTTTTTTAGTTGTCTGGACTTTGATGCAACTTTTATGCTTAATTTTATTAGTATCAAGTTTACTGAGGATTGTAATAATCTACTGTAATTTGCAGTTGTAAGTTGTTTGAGGATTGTTACAAACTGAGCATCTATCAAAATTACTACACATATATGAAAAAATAGTGAAATTGTAATAGGTACAACACACGATCTACTGGAACAGGGAGAACATCCATTGTATTACACGGGCACCATAGAATATGCAAAATTCATAGATGTTCACTCAAGAAAGTGGACACATAAAGAGCTCACCTGAAGAGAATACATCAGGAGCAGACCTACACAATCCATCAATCTGACGGATAGCCGTCATAGTAATCGTAGTGGGTGGTACCATCCTCGCCATAAGGCGGCACCTTCTGTAGCTCAGAATGCTTGACGATTCTGCAATACTTCGCTAGCAATCGATCGAGTTCGAAAGGACGGTCATTGATCCATAACTCCTACTCCATACCCATATACAACCCTTGGCTCCTCTTCCCACGCAAGAGCCTCAAAGTTGTAAGATCTAATATCGGATAGGTCCGTATAGTATATGCTGCCCGCCTGCACCATGGGTACCCTGGTGCTATCGACGCAGACGCACCAATTGTCAGCAATGAAGAGAGCATGACTTTTGATGCCCCTGACCGGATGAAGGACTAGGTATCAACCTGGTAAACAACCGGTCTGCCACCATAGACCGGTCCACTCACAATGAACAACAACTCCCTGTCGGACTTGACGAGGTAAAAACGATTCTATAGGAACTGGTGGCCCGGAACAGGGTTTGCACCGGTGGGATGCATATCCAGGGTTCGTGCGGAGCACTGCAGCTGGACATCTCCATGAGCAGCATCACACATAGTCGAGAGGACAGACTCGTATCTGTCTGTGACGAAAACATCACCGGCATAAGAAGTCATGCTCCGAAGTTCCATGAAGTCATACAGCAAGTACCACCCTTCACCAAAGACCGAGCGACTCCCTTCCTCCATGGTCTCATCCGCCCACCGAATGGTGGTGTTCTGATGGTTTGATGTAAACACCAGCAACAACAGGAAACTCGTCATAGCGACAGAAGCCACCTGCTAGGTCGGTATCTCTGCCTTCAGGCGCTTGATAGCGCCCGAGAAGGAGTTGTACAACTGGGTGTTGTACGGGTGCACCCTATGTCCAAGCACAAGGAGGCCATCGGTTGTGATACCGACATAAAAGTACATTCCAGAGAGAGAGAACAAACAAATTCAGTCAAGGTAAACAGACTGAAATTCAATCAAGGTAAACCATGGAGCAAAACCCTGGGCAACAAGTGGACGAAGAAACAGAACTTGAAAAATGGATAGTATAGGATGTGAATGCAAAAAAGGATTGCATATATACAGATGAATATAAAGAAAGAACCTGGGAATAACCCGGCTAATCTTCTTCTCAAGGTGGCGGCCAGTTCTCACGTTCAGCAACATGATGGCGGTGTCGTTTACCCGATAATCCTCCGACAACTGGTGCTCTAGAACAATCCAGTTGGCTAGCATAAAGCGCTCCTCCGTGATGCCGCGCCAAGCGCTGCAGACTGCCCGAAAGGCAACATAGTATTTGAAGTCGTCCGTTGAAAGGAAGATGTCACCTATCTTCTAGACGAGTCCCCCAGGGAGGCCAGCCCATGGCGAGTCCTGCTGCTTCTTGCCGGTCATGGATGATGGCGTTCGTGTGGTCTCGGTCCTGTCGACTGGCACATGAAGCGGTTCTAGAGACACACATTTAAACAAAGGCCTGGGAAAGCCAAGCGAATCATGTGGAAACAAGACGACGACATGCACATAGCAACCGCAAGCGCATTTCATCAAACTGGCACGGGGACGCGGATGCGCACGCATACTAATTACGGGACAACGGTCGTGCACACCAGCGTACGACTCCTGGGAGCTCACAAATGCGTGTAGGTGTAGGATGATACTAGTAGTAGTAGTATCATAACCTCATTGTATTTAATAATCCCAAAATCTAAGGAGAAAACGTGTGCTCCCTGGTCCCTCAGGTCACACGCAAACGCAGGGCATTTTCCATTTTTTGCATGACATTTTCTATTTTTCAATTTTGCTTTTTGGATGTGCCGTTGGATGCTCACCGTGTGGCCGGATGGGGTGTATGCTCCGTGGAGCTAAAAACGTCATGTTCTCTCAATAGCACGATCGTTAATTATTGAGGTATATACGTTTTTAGTCCCACAACTTGCACCACGAGAGTGTTCTAGTCCCACATCTTGCAAAGTGGGCAACACTAGTCCCACAACTTGTAACCGGGAATATTTTAGTCCAATTCAATCGAATTTCTGTGATTTTGTCCGAATTCGTAGTAACTAATTATAAAAGTGACATGTGGCATCATAATTTTTGCAAAATGACCCCTGTGTATTTTCTCCCTGTCAGTTGTGACTTTGGTATGACCTGACAGGTGAATCTGAATAAGAAAACAAATAAGAAAAACTACCAATGCATTATAGGGTATTGAACTGATTACCTGCGGTACTGAAGAAATCAGCCTTGCCACTACAACATGCACATAGAAGTGATTAAATGAAGAGTGCTCTGGCTGATGTGTTTTTTATTTTGGATATTCAAAAATATGTGTTCAGAAGATGTGCAAAAATCTAAAAAAAGATACAACTTCTCAATTCAAATAATTTGTGTTCTGGGCTACAATTACAACTCAAGTTTATTCCTTTTCATTTTTGCGAATAAGAAAAAACTCAAGTTTATTCTAGACACTGCAGCTAGCTACTAGGTTAACGACTAAGCTATACAATTGATATTATGGATCGTGCCAATATGCACATGGCAAAATATATCGGTACATATGCACAAGATTATACTGGCAGTAGACGTGAGCATTTGTGCGTTCGTATGTGCTTTTTTATTGTATAAATAATTACGTCCTACCAAGTACTCCTCATCTGGCATAATTACGTCCTCTCGAGTACTCCTCGTCTCACAGGAGTAACAACTAGCATCTATCGGCATAGTGGCTTGTGGGTGTGTGTGTTGTTATACAAAAGTGTTAAGTTCGAATCCATTCTCCTCTTAGAGATTTAACTATTTTATTTGTACGTCTACTAACAGGTAGCATCTATCAACATCATTTGTGGACAAATTTAGTCAATTCACTGAAATTCAATTAAATTAGACTAAAATGCTCTCGAGATATAAGTTGTAGGACTGGTATTGATCATTTTTCAATATGTGGGACTAAAGGTGTATATACCTCTTAAATATTTTACAGACTCAATTGCTAGGCCCAAGGACCAATTAATGCTCCTAGTTTTTCTCAATTACTCCTCTAGTTGATCGAAAAATATGAACCACCACGTCTTGTAATGCTCCTGTCCGATCATGGTGTTAAAACGGGAGTGCATCCATTGGCTTGCATATTTTCAATTAGATGCGGTAGTCACGTGTATTGGCTGGATTTTAGGATTACTACTGCATGCAATAACTAGCTATAAAGCGAATAGGTGAAGTTAATTCTCCGAACTAGTACTACTCCGGCCTAGTAATACTGAAGCTAGCAAAATTCAAAATCTCAATCGAGTGGCAAAATGACACACACCAACTTCGAAGCATTTCCCGCCTAACCATTTCAAAAACTTTGAGCCAAAATCTCCCGTTGAGGGAGTACCATTTTATATTATTATTAGATGGACGCTAGCTAAATTCAAAATCTCAATCGAGCGGCAAAACCGCACACCCACTTTGAAGCATTTGCCGCCCCTCCGTTTCAAAAACTTTGAGGCAAAATCTCCCACCAGAGGATAACCATTTTTGTATTATTATCAGAAGATGGGAGCTAGTCAAATTTAAAATCTCAATCGAGTGGCAAAACCGCGCACCGACTTTGAAGCATTTCCTGTCCCTCCATTACATAAACTTTGAATCAAAATCTCCCATCGGAGGAGTTTCATTTTTGTATTATTATCAGATGGAACTTGTCAAATTCAAAGTCTCAATCGAGCGGCTAAACCATACACTAACTTTGAAGCATTTCCTGCCCCTCAGTTTCAAAAACTTTGAGGAAAAATCTCCCACCGGGGTAGTACTATTTTTATATTATTATTAGATGGACGGTCACCAAATTGAAAATCTCAATCAAGCGGCAAAATCATACACTGATCTTGAAGCATTTCCCGCCCCTCAATTTCAAAAACTTTGAATTCAAAATTCCCATTCTACCCATTGTTCTGACGCCCTATGGGCAAGCTAAAGTCGCTATCTTGGGGGCACGATCATAATTATGTTTCTTTTCACCTCCTTAGTCCCGATTCGCCCAGATTTTCTTGCTGGTCCTTCCAAAAATCCTATCCCCCTCTCTCCCACACCCTCACGTCCACGACCACCATGCGCACCGACCGGCAGCAATTCCACGGCAGCCGGAGTCGCGTGAGCTATGGTCTCGTGCACCACCGCGGAGCCGCTTCATTGATGCTCACCCACCGGATCTGGTTCACCGGGTCTCTCTGCCACTACATCGGAGCTGCGGTCTCGTTCACCATGTCGATGGCGTCATCGACCGCCCAAGCTCTGCTTCCCGGCCACCTAAAGCTACCTAACCATACTTGATCCACTTCACCGGTTTACACCTGACGTGATCTAGTTCAAGGATTTCACTGCTCTAGACCAGCTGCTCGGCCATAGCCCTGCACTGTACTGGATCTGCCTCAGCGACGCTCTCGTCCACCGCGCTCAAGCCGGCATCGACCGCCCAAGATCTGCTTCCCCGACGCCAATAGCCACCGCAACTGCAGCACCCTCGATGACCTGGACGTCACCTGCACGGTACCGATGATGCTTAGACGCCTCTCCGACCAAGGTTAACCAAATATGCAACCCGATTTTGCTTTGTCAGTAGTATAGCTGGTTCAAGCCTGTCACAATGAACTGCATTTTTGTAATCGTGCTCATACATACAAGTTAGTGGGCATGTCTGTTCTTCGTGCTAGTACATACAAGGTCATTAGACATGTTGGTTTGCATTTGCTGCTCTACAAATTTCAAGTCATGGACATGTCTGTTATTTTTTCATGCACATGTTCTTAGCTACTCCATACAACAGTAACTGCCTGCTACCGTTGTAATTCCTGCAAAATCCGAAGTCAGCAGAAAACATTAGTGTGGATTCCCTACTCTATAGTTGCTGAATCTATCTAGTTCGTCCTGAGATCAGTTCCTGCTATTATTTCCTACATGGCATTGTTCTGCTATCCTATAGTAGCCGTTTAACCTATTCGTACTAATTCGATTATAATTTTGTTGTTGCCATCTAATTCTTCAAAAGTTGCATCACTAACTATTTCCTTTTTCTTGCATATAGCTTAAAATGGAACAATCAACATGTTGGGTTGCATAGCCTATTCTATAGGTTCACAAGGGATGCCATTATTTACTTATATGGTGATGGTTCATCCTGAGCAATGGCATAACTATCCTCTATTATGCAGTTCACTCATGGTTTGCATTCTTGCTCTAAAAGTTCTCTTATAATGCCATTATAATTTATGTCCGGCTGATTCTTAGATATGACACTAACTACAGGCCATTGTGTAGCTCACCGCAAATTCTGAGTCACCCAGCAACTCTATGCATTCCAGGAGATGCCACTGCTTCCATAGATATTTGCTGAAATGACCTCGCTAGTTTATATTTGCTGAAATTCTAAGAAACACTTTGTTTGATTGCTCATTTCATTCTAGGCACACTTGTATAATGCTTTTTTTGTCTTGTTCTATAGGTTCACGACCAATGCCATTATATCTTAGATCTGGTTCTAGGTCTGGTTCATCCTAAGACACGACATAACTATCCTCTACAATATGTAGTTCATTCGTGGTTTGCATTCCTGCTCTACAAGTTCTCTTTGATGCGGTTATAATTTCTATCTAGTTCATTCTTCGCTATGACAGTTGATACGTCCAAAACGTATCTACTTTCCCGAACACTTTTGCTATTGTTTCTCCTCTAAACTTGTGTGATTTGGCTACAACTAACACAGATTGACACTGTTTTCAGCAGAATTACCTTGGTGTCTAGATTTTCTACAGAAAATCAACTATCAGGAAAAATCCCGAAAAATATGCCAAAAATCCTATTTCACCAGAAGACTCACGGAGCCAGAAGACGAGATGGAGGAGGGCCACAAGGGGCCCACACCACCTGGCCGCGCGGGCTAGCCCAGGCCATGCCTTGGAGTGGTGTGGCCGCCTCGGTCACCCCCTCGGCCTCCCTCTTCACCTACAAGATGCCTCCTGACCTAAAAACCAGGGGGGTTCGACGTTTTTCCAGATAGAGTTCCGCTACACTGCCACCACCATATTCCGCGAATCGGAACCAGAAACTCCGTTCTGGCAACCTGCCGGGACAGGGAATTGGAGGAGATCATCACTGTCATCATCACCATTGCTTCTCCATCAACCATCCATGATTCCCCCATCCATGAGTGAGTAATCCCCCGTTATAGGCTATGGGGATGGTAGGGATTGAATGAGATCGTTCATGTAATGGCATCAGATTGTTAGGGCATGGTGCCTAGTATGTATTATTAGTGCTTTTTGACTTCATTGCAACTTGTTATGCTTAATGCTTATCACTAGGGCCCGAGTGACATGATTTCAGATCTGAACATGTTATTGATTCATGATGATAGTATTGTTTGTGATCTTACCTGCAAGTTGTATACACATATTGTTGTCCGGAACCAAAGGCCCCTAAGTGACAATAATCGGGATAACCGGAGGGGATGGCTTTGATGTGAGGATCACATGTGTTCACGGAGTGTTAATGCTTTGCTCTGGTGCTCTATTAAAAGGAGCACCTTAATTGCCAGATGTTCCCTTGAGGCCCCGCTACAAATGGGCTGGTAGGACAAAAGATGTTGTGCAAGTTCTCATTACAAGCACTTATGACTATATATGGAACACATGCCTATGATTATTTAGTACTTGGATGCTTTATCTTATTTATCTGCAAATGCCCTATGTCTTGATTTCTATATGAATTGTCTTGTCCATGCAACACCCGTCCATCCATCCCTATGCCTATCGCTCTTTAGTCCTACTGTTTACTGCAATTGTTAACACTGTCTTTACTTCTACTACTACTATTACTTTGCTATTTCTACTACAAAACTATTGATACTGATAAACTGTTGTGAGCAAGATTGTTTCTATGTGCAGCTGAATTGACAACTCAGTTGTTAAGGCTTATAAATATTCTTTGGATCCCCTTGTGTCGGATCAATAAATTGGGTTTCACTTCCCTAAAAAATACTATGATACACTCCTATACTTGTGGGTCATCAAGACTATTTTCTGGCACCATTGCCGGGGATCATAGCTCTATTTATCAAGTTCACATGGAATCACAACTGTTCGCTGCTATCTATTCATCTTGGGAAATCTCTCGATGTAAAGGTTCCCATATTACCATCTACTACAAGGAGAGGTACGGTTCTAAACACCTCTGTTGCTCTTGAGTCACCATCAGTGATGAGTAAGCTCCTTACACCACCACATACACATGCTACACATACTGCTACTACTGCAGAATCTGAAACTTCTGATACTTATGATGCTACTTCTACTATGCTTGATAAGAGTGGTTCATTTGGTCCTTTCCTAGATGCTACAATTGCTAGAACTATGGCTGGAAATACTGAAACTCCTAATGAAGACACTACTACACCTGTCAGTTTACCTGAGTCTATAGAGAGCTATGATATTGAAGACGGATATATAGAAATGAATGATGAATTTATTAAGAATGTCAAAATGCTCATGGTAAAAGTGCTATTAAGAGTCTCCTGGAGAGGCGTACTATAAAACCCAAATTATCTCCTAATACTAAGTTTGCAACATCTCCCATAAACATTAAAGATAAAGATTATGATTTCTATCTTGATTTATCTTACATAACAATTGTTGAGAAAGAACCTTTTTGTGGGACTAAGAATGAAAGTGATGTAGCACATATGATTGAGCTTTCTACCATGAGTGGCATATTTTCTGATGATATTAATATGTGCACCTTTTTGCTAAATTTTTCCCCTTTTCACTGAAAGGAGAAGCTAAAGCTTGGTTTAATAATTTACCTCCTGGATCTATTTATAGCCCTGATTGCTTGATTAGTACTTTCCTTCAGAAATATTTCCCTCCTAGTGCTAGACATGCCATTTTGCAGGAACTTTTTGATTTTAAACTGGGAGAAAAGGAGATATTTCCTGAATCATGGGCAAGGTTTTGTGCTTTGATTCATGCACAGGCTGGATGTCCATTACCTAAAAATGAGCTTCTTGATATATATTATAATGGACTAACTAAAGAATATAGGACATACCTGGATGGTTGTGCTGATTGTGTTTTCATGAATAGAACTCCCAAAGAAGTTGAGGAATTAATGGCTAGAATAAGCAAGAATTATGATGACTGGACTTCGCCCGAGCCACCTACACCCGAGACAACTACACCTGAGTTAACTATGCCTGAGCCAACACCAACATCGAGGAAGCGAGGAGTTATTGAATTAAATGATGAAGTGATGAAGGAAGCTAAGAAATTTCTTAAGGAGAAGGGTATTAAAGCTGAAGACGTGAAGAATTTACCACCTATAGAAGAATTATGTAATCCAATCTCCCACTCATCCACTATTGAGGTACACTCCCTCCAACATTTTGATGAAGGTGATATTCCTTATACTAAACCTCCTGATAAATGCTTAGTATACTCATTAACAGTAAGAGGCTGGTAATGAACTCTATTTATTTTCATTTTTGTACATATACTCATCATTGTCGGCATGCTTAGTCTGTTCATGTAAGGTGTATGTTATTTATGGGTGCTTACTAGTTCTTGCTCTCTTATGATTAGCTCTAGCTTGCTAATGGCTTGTAGCATGTCATATGAATGTTTGCTTGCATTGTTCTATTCATAACTTGGTATGACATTGTGGTATCCTCCTCTGAATGTTTCATTTGAATCGACTTGGCACATGCTCACGCATACATAAGACTGAAACAATAATCAGTTAAGCCTCGATGAATTATTTTACCTCAGGGTTCTTGAATCACTCTCATGACATAATTAATCCTGTTTTGTTGCAAGCATGATTATGACAATTATTGCTCTCTCTTTTGTTGATCCCTTTCCATTGCTGGCCTTCACTTGCACTGAGTATGAGCTCTACTCGTGTTTCCAACTCCCCAAAACCAATATTGCCAAAAGTGTCCACCATACTTACCTATTAGCATCATTTGCTATTCCGTGCATATTAAGTATGCCTTGTTTTCTTCCGAATAATATGTTTGCTTGTTATGAGAAAGTTAGTTAGTAAAACTCTCACGAACTTGATGGCACACTTTATTTCTTGCACTTAATAAACCTGAACTATCGTGACTGTCCATGAAAGTTATATGCTTGCAAATTATAGGCTGGGGATTAGCAGAACCGTGCTGTCACAAAGAATGCTTTCAACACCTGTAAATATATACCCAGTTGATATCATGATCTTTTGCTTATGGATGTCGTCTGTGTGAAATAAAAGGGGAGCTTGTAAGTCCATGGAGTTATGTATGTGTGTTGGAGAAACGCCTGGGCCGCTGGTGTAATGCATGCCAAATCATGGTGGAAACCTGCAGCATAACCATAATGAGCAATCTATGAAGCATCCTTCTTATAAAAAAAGAGACAAAGGTTGAGAAAAAGAAAGAAAAAAAGAGATGAGAAAAGAGGAAACAGAGAAAAAAGCACCATTTTCCCATGGTAAATAAGAAGATGCTGAGATGCTTATTGTCTGCTTGCCTTGTCATTTTGATATGGGGATTCTTCCATATCATCGGGCAAGGGTTACCCCGTTGGCGGTTCTCTATTATACGCATGTATTTACTATGACAAGAACTTACCGGTAACTAAAGTTGAGTAGCATTAGGAGCGGCCCTCATACTCAAGGAACATGAGATTTCTAGTTTATGGTCTGTCAAGCATATAACTCATATTGGACCTCACTTTCACCTTAACCATTTAAAGATGCTTATGATAGGGGAAATGAGAGCTCAAAGCTAATGAGTACCATTCTTTCAGCATTTGGAAGCGTTTCAAACTTTTCAAAACCTTTTCACTGAAGGGAATATATCCTGAGAGGCAATAATAAAGTTGTTATTATACATATTCCAAGTATATGATAGATGTTTATTTTGCATGCTATAATTGTATTAATTTGGAAATGTTAATACATGTTTGTTTAATAAACAAAAGGAAAGTTTCTAGTTATGCCTCTCTTATAAACTAGCTCGTTGATTAACAAGATGATCAAGGTTTCCTGGTCATGGACATTGGATGTTGTTAATAACGAGGTCAGATCATTGGTGGAATGATGTGATGAACATTCATCCGAAGGATAGCATTACGATCAAAGTCATTGTGTTTATATTGCTATAACATCTAACACAGTAATCCTAGTTCTTAGACCATGAGATCATGTTAATCACTAACACTGGAAGAGTATCTTGATAACATCAAACATCACACTGTGAAAGGGTGATTATAAAGGTGGGTTCAGTGCTACGAAAGTGTTATGTAGAAGCTCATGGATCAAGAGTGGGATTTGTCCATCCCGATGACGGATAGATATATTCTGGGCCCTCTCGGTGATATCACATTGGTTAGCTTGCAAGCAAGTGATAAAGATCACTAGAATGTTATATCATGGGAACGAGGAAAGAGTACATGTCGATAACGAGATCAAACTAGGTATGGAGATACCGATGATCGAATCTTGGACATGTAATATATCGCGATACAAAGGGTTTTGGTGACTAATGTTAAAGGTTCTCACAATCACAGAAGTCATCGTAGAATGTGTAGGAATCAGTATGGATCTCCAGGTCCCGCTTCTGATTATTGATCTGAGAGGGGTCTCGATCATGTCTGCATTATTCACGAACCGTAGGGTTATACACTTAAGGGACACCAACACCATTTGGAGCAAATGTGTTTTAGATGAATGAATTGCAAAGCGCTGGAATTATTTCAATAGACACCGAAACTGTTTCGGGTGAAATTGCTGAAACTGGTTCTGCATGTAATATTGAAAAGTTCCAGGGGGTTTTATGTGAATGTTTGTTAATTAAAGTAATTAAAAAATTCTGAATAAATTTAATAAAAGAGTTTTATTAAATGAGAGAGCATTAAATTTGGAGAAATTTAATGCATTTAAGGTAAAGACTTTAAAGAGGAATGTTAAGGGACACTTTTATGTGGAGGGGGTTACCACCACATGAATGGGGGAGGTGAGGGGTCACCTCCATGGGGCGCTGGCCATGGGAGGGGTACCACCCTCCTCCTATAAAATGCCACCCCTGTCACCCTTCTTCCCCACACCTCCTCGTGAAGGATCTCTCTCCCCCTCTAGAATTATTCCCCCATGGTCTCGGATTAGCGAGATACATGTTCCCGGTGGCATTTCGTCTGGAAGGAGTTACTGCTTCCACTGCATCACTGGAGTGAGGAGGCGGAGGTTGTTCGGTGGCCTGAACGTGTGTGCGAGTGTGGATGCATTGCTGGTTTGCGACGCTAGGACTTCCACACGATCTTGAGATCGGCAAGCGTACGACTACATCATCCACGAGTTCCTACTCATTAACAAAACTTTGTTGTCTTCGAGGGTAAGTTCTCCATGGATGTATATCCACCCGTTGCTTGTATCTAGTAGATAGATCTTGGCGTATAGTTCTCATCATTTTTTGTTTTCTATGTTGTGAACCCTTCAGTGGTATTAGAGCTTGATCTATGCGTAGGTGCTTTGCACGGGTAGAACACATAAGAGTATGTGGACGGTAATGATCATGTTATTGCTTCTTATATGTACTTTGGATATTGGTGGATAGTGGGATGAAGCGGCCCGGACCAACCTTACATGTCATCGCACATGAGACCGTTTCCACGACTGTCATGCAACTAGTTTTGCATAAGTGGATGGCGGGTGTCTATGTCTCCTACTATAGTCAATATCTGATTTACAACGAGTTGCTAATAATTTGGTTATCATCGTTGTGGTTCCATGTTCGTAGGTAAGAATGGTTCTATCTTCGAAAGCCCTAAGCCACGTAAAACTTGCCATTGATAAATTAGAGGCGTCTAGTTTAGATCGTTGATGGGCTTATGTCATGATATGGTATTGTTGTGAGTTGATGTATAGTTCATACACTTACAACACACTTAACGTGTAAGTTCCATAGACCTTGGCCTTACACACAAAGGAATGATAGAGATCATACCACGATGCATATGATAGTGATCAAATGCAAGAACCATATCATTTCACTTTACACATATGATGTTCGCATCTTATATTGCTAGTTTGGCGTTTTAATAGCGTTATAAGATGATCCCTCATTTAAATATCAAGATAAAAATGTGTTCTTCCTTAAGTATGCACCGTTTATGTTTTGTCGCTTCATGACATCACGTGATGATTGGTTGTACTTGAATCCACGATCATATTTCGGGTGTAAGACAGTTTTACACATGCGAGTACTAAGGTTCTTACTTGGCAAGCCTAGAATGTACAAACATGGCCTCGGAACACGGACCGAAAGGTTAAGCATGAGTCATATAGTTGATATGATGCCCATATATATGCTCGCATTTGAAGCTACACTGACTCACGTGATGATCGGACTTGGTGTAATGGATTTGGTTCATGTAATCACCAAAAAGACACGAGGGATGTTGTTTTTGAGTGGGAGTTTAGTTGAACTCAATCTATCATAAACTTAGTCTAAATAAACTTTACAAGTAGATGGCACCACCTGCTTTTAATTTCAATGTGTTCATGGAGAAAGAGAAACTTGTTGTGAATGGTAGCAACTTCACCAACTGGTCTATGAATTTGAGGATTCTCCACTCTGCTGCACAAAAGCAATATGTGCTAGAAGCACCGCTAGGCCCCCCACCAGCTCCTGATGCCCCTGACGAGGAAAAGAATGTCTATGTGACTAGTCGGGAGGACCACAACTTAGTTCATTACAGCATACTGTATGGGCTAGAGCCAGAACTTCGAAAGCTTTTTGAAAATGGCAATGCCTTTGATACCATGGGTGAATTGAAAATGATTTTCGAAACCCATGCTACCATAGAGAATTATAATGCTTCAGAAAATTTCTTTAGCTGCATGATGGAAGAGAACAGCTTCGTAAGTGAGCAAATACTCAAAATGTATGGGTACGCCGATAAGCTTGTGTCCTTGGGAATAATGATTCCCATTGATTTAGGCATACATCGTGTTCTCTAATCTCTGCCACCTAGCTACAAGAGCTTCGTGATGAACTATAACATGCATGGCATGAAGAAGACTCTCCCCGAGCTTCTGCCAATGCTTAAGACTGTAGAAGTGGAGATTAGGAAAGAAAATCAAGTGTTGATGGTCAATAGGACCACCGGTTTCAAGAAATACAAGAAGGGTAAACAGAAGGGAAAGAAGGGCGGCAAATCTATTGCTGCGCCTAAAAAGAAATCTCGGGCTGGCCCTAAGTCTGATACCGAGTGCTACTATTGTAAGGGGACTGGCCATTGGAAGCGCAACTGCCCCAAGTTTTTGGCGGACAAGAAAGCCGGCAAGGCAAACAAAGGTATATATTATATGCATGTTATTGATGTGTACTTGACTACTACTCGCAGTAGCACCTAGGTATTTGATACCGGATCGGTTGCTAACATATGTAACTCAAATCAGGGGCTACGGAACAAGCAACCGCTAGCAAAGGGTGAGGTCAAGATGCGTGACGACAATGGATCAAGAGTTGATGTGATCGCCGTCCGAACGCTGCCTCTTCACCTACCATCGGGATTAGTTATAAACCTAAATAATTGTTATTTGGTTCATGCACTGAGCATGAACATTATATTTGGATCTTGTTTTATGCGATGTGGTTATTCGTTTAAATCCAAAAACAATGGTTGTTCGATTTATATGGATAATATCTTTTATGGTCATGCACCCGTGATGAATGGTTTATTTCTATTGAATATCGATAATACTCATACGCACATCCATAATATTGTTGCTAAAATAATTAAACTTAATAATGATATATCTGCATATATGTGGCACTGCCATCTAGGTCATATTGGTGTTAAACGCATGAAGAAACTCCATTCTGATGGACTTTTGGAATCATTTGATACATGTGAGCCATGCATTATGGGCAAGATGACTAGAACGCTGTTTTCCATTTCAATGGAACGGGCGACAGATTTATTGGAAATCATACATATTGATGTATGCGGTCCAATGAGTGTGTCGACGCCAGGTGGATATCATTATTTTGTTACTTTCACGAATGATTTGAGTAGATACGGGTATATCTCTCTGATGAAACATAAGTTTAAAAGCTTTGAAAAGTTCAAGGAATTTCAGAATGAAGTGGAAAATCATCATAATAGAAAGATCAAATTTATGCGGTCCGATCGTAGAGGTGAGTATCTAAGTTACGAGTTTAGCACACACATGAAAGAGTGTGGAATAGTTTCACAACTCACGCCTGCCGCAACACCACAACATAATGGTGTACCAGAATGTCGTAATCGTACTCTATTAGATATGGTTCGATCTATGATGTCTCTGACTGACTTTCCACTGTCATTTTGGGGTTATGCACTGGAAACCGCTGCATTCACTTTAAATCGGGCACCGTCTAAATACGTTGAAACGACACCGTATGAATTATGGTTTGGAAACAAACATAAGATGTCATTTCTTAAAGTTTGGGGATGCGATGTTTATGTGAAGAAACTTCAACCGGATAAACTCGAACCCAAAGCGGAAAAATGCGTCTTCGTAGGATACCCTAAAGAAACAATTGGTATTCCTTCTATCATAGATCTGAGGGAAAGGTTTTCGTTGCCAAGAATGGATCCTTTCTAGAGAAAGAGTTTCTCGCAAAAGGTGTGAGTAGTCGAAAGGTAGAACTCGAAGTGGTTATTGAACCTTCTCTTCATGAAATGGCGAGTAGCACAGCGCCGGAAGTCGTTCCAGAGTTGACTTCACCAAATGAAGAAGGAACTAATGATAATGATCATGAAACTCCGAAAGAGCACACTACTGAACCTCGCAGGTCAAGCAAGACATGTGCAGCTCCTGAACTCTATGGGAATCCTGTTGTAAATTTCATGGCTGATGAAATAGATGACCCTGTGACGTATGAAGAAGCGATGATGAGCCCGGATTCCAACAAATGGCTAGAAGCCATGAAATCCGAGATGGAATGCATGTACGAGAAGCATGTTTGGACCTTGGTGGACTTACCTCATGACCGGAAGGCCGTTGAGAATAAATGGATTAACAAAATATAAACTAATGATGATGGTAGTGTAACCGTCTATAAAGCTCGACTTGTCGCAAAAGGGTTCCGACAAATTCAAGGAGTTGACCACGATGAGACATTCTCTCCCATAGCGATGCTAAAATCAGTTAGGATTATGTTAGCAATCTCTACATATTTCGATTATGAAATATGGCAGATGGATGTCAAAACTGCGTTCCTCAATGGTAACATTGAAGAAGAGTTGTATACGATACAAACAAAGGGTTTTGTCGATCCTAAGGATGCTAACAAGGTGTGCAAGCTTCAACGATCCATCTATGGACTCAAGCAAGCATCACGGAGTTGGAATCTCCGCTTTGATGAGGTGATCAAAGAGTTTGGATTTGTCCAAACTTATGGAGAGGCTTGTAATTCCAAGAAACTGAGTGGGAGCAATGTGGCATTTCTGATATTATATGTGGATGATATATTATTGATTGGAAATGATATAGATCTTTTAAACAGTGTTAAAAGTTATCTAAACAGCAAATTTTCTATGAAAGACCTTGGTGAAGCGTCATATATACTAGGCATAAAGATCTATAGAGATAGATCAAGACGCCTAATAGGGCTATCGCAAAGTACATACCTTGATAAGATTGTAAAGAAGTTGAAAATGGACGAAAGTAAGAAGGGGTTCTTACCTATGTTGCAAAGCAAGACATTGAGTAAGACTCAAAGTCCGGCTACGGCGGAAGAAAGAGAGATAATGGATAAGATCCCGTATGCTTCAGCCATAGGCTCTATAATGTATGCCATGCTATGTACAAGACCAGATGTGGCACATGCTATTAGTTTGACTAGTAGGTACCAATCTGATCCAGGTTTGGAACACTGGATAGCGGTCAAGAATATCCTTAAGTACTTGAGAAGAACTAAGGAAATGTTTCTGGTATACGGAGGTGAAGAAGAGCTGGTCGCTAATTGTTATGTCGACGCTAGCTTTGACACTGATCCGAACGACTATAAGTCTCAATCCGGATACGTATTTCTCATGAACGGAGAAGCAGTTAGTTGGAGGATCTCCAAACAACCCGTGGTAACAAGGTCAACACGGAGGCGGAATATATTGATGCTTCAGAAGCAGCACATGAAGCAGTTTGGATGAAGTAGTTCATTACCGAACTATGTGTGGTTCCTAGTGTGTTGGATCCAATGGTGATCTATTGTGACAATAATGGAGCCATATCCAACGCAAAGGAACCAAGGTGTCACAAGAATTCCAAACATATTAAGAGCCAGTTTCACTCCATCCGTGAGCATGTCAAGGATGGAGATATAAAGATTTGTAAAGTACATACGGATCTCAATGTAGTAGATCCGTTGACTAAAACTCTCCCTAGAGCAAAACATGATCAACACCAGAACTCCATGGGTGTTATTTATCACCATGTAACTAGATTATTGTCTCTAGTGAAAGTGGGAGACTGAAGGGAATATGCCCTGAGAGGCAATAATAAAGTTATTATTATACATATTCCAAGTATATGATAGATGTTTATTTTGCATGCTATAATTGTATTAATTTGGAAATGTTAATACATGTGTGTTTAATAAACAAAAGGAGAGTTTCTAGTTATGCCTCTATTATAAACTAGCTTGTTGATTAACAAGATGATCAAAGTTTCCTGATCATGGACATTGGATGTTGTTAATAACAAGGTCAGATCATTAGTGGAATGATGTGATGAACATTCATCCGAAGTATAGCATTACGATCAAAGTCATTGTGTTTATATTGCTATAACATCTAACAAAGTAATCCTAGTCCTTGGACCATGAGATCATGTTAATCACTAACACTGGAAGAGTATCTTGATAACATCAAACTTCACACCATGAAAGGGTGATTATAAAGGTGGATTCAGTGCTATGAAAGTGTTTTGTAGAAGCTCATGGATAAAGAGTGGGATTTGTCCATCCCGATGACGGATAGATATACTATGGGCATTCTCGGTGATATCACATTGGTTAGCTTGCAAGCAAGTGATAAAGATCACTAGAATGTTATATCACAGGAACGAGAAAAGAGTACATGTCGGTAACGAGATCAAACTAGGTATGAGATACTGATGATCGAATCTCAGACATGTAATATATCGCGAGACAAAGGGTTTTAGTTACTAATGTTAAAGGTTCTCACGATCACAAAAGTCATCGTAGAATGTAGGAGTCGGTATGGATCTCCAGGTCCGGCTTCTAATTATTAATCTGAGAGGGGTCTCAATCATGTCTGCATTATTCACGAACCGTAGGGTGACACACTTAAGGGACACCAACACCATTTGGAGCAAATCTGTTTTAGATGAATGAATTGCAAAGCACTGGAATTATTTCAATAAACACCGAAACTGTTTCAGGTGAAATTGCTGAAACTGGTTCTGCATGTAATATTGAAATGTTGCAGGGGGTTTGTGTGAATGTTTGTTAAATAAAGTAATTAACAAAATTCTGAATAAATTTAATAAAAGAGTTTTATTAAATGAGAGAGCACTAAATTTGGAGAAATTTAATGCATTTAAAGTAAAGACTTTAAAGAGGAATGTTAAGGGACACTTTTATGTGGAGGGGGTTACCACCACATGAATGGGGGAGGTGAGGGGTCACCTCCATGGGGCGCCTGCCATGGGAGAGGTACCACCCTCCTCCTATAAAAGGCCACCCCTCTCACCCTTCTTCCTCACACCTCCTCGTGAAGGATCTCTCTCCCCCTCTAGAATTATTTCCCCATGGTCTCGGATTAGCGAGATACATGTCCCCGGTAGCATTTCGTCTGGAAGGAGTTGTTGCTTCCGCTGCATCGCTAGAGCGAGGAGGCGGAGGTTGTTCAGTGTCCTGAACGTGTGTGCGAGTGCGGATGCGCTGCTGGTTTGCGGCGCTAGGACTTCCACAGGATCTTGAGATCGGCAAGCGTACGACTACATCATCCACGAGTTCCTACCCGTTAACAAAACTTTGTTGTCTTCGAGGGTAAGTTCTCCATGGATGTATATCCACCTGTTGCTTGTATCTAGTAGATAGATCTTGGCGTATAGTTCTCATCATAGGAAAATTTTTGTTTGTATGTTGCAAACCCTTCATTCACTTCCTTGTTGAGTCACCACTTATTCTATGAGCACTTTCTTGAGAGCATAGTTGTCATTCTTAGTGTAATGTGCTTGTCTTAAAATTTGGTTAAATGTGTCATGACTTTGATGCTTGTATGTTTGATATCTTTACTTCTAGTCTTCACTTGAACTTCAGAGGTGACTCGGCATTTATGTTTCCTCTACAATCAAAGGCAAGCGAGATACCACTCTATCATACATTTTTATGACCATTGCAATGTTGCTTATGTTTATGTTTCATGCTACTTACTATTTTTGAGTTGGAATCTCTTCATAGCTTGCAATGACTATTAAGTAAACTTATTTGCATACTCTTTATTATGAATTGGTTAAGTAGTTGATGATATGCTGAGAATATATACATCTTATGAAGCAAATGTGTTCGTGAAAGTTCTTTTATTGCACTCAGTTTTCAAGTAAATTGCTTGAGGACAAGCAATAAGCTAAGATTGGGGGGAGTTGATACGTCCAAAACGTATCTACTTTCCCGAACACTTTTGCTATTGTTTCTCCTCTAAACTTGTGTGATTTGGCTACAACTAACATGGATTGACGCTGTTTTCAGTAGAATTATCTTGGTTTCTAGTTTTTGAGCAGAAAATCAACTATCAGAAATATCCCGGAAAATATGCCAAAAATCCTATTTCACCAGAAGACTCATGGAGCCAGAAGACGAGACGGGGGAGGGCCACGAGGGGCCCACACCACCTGGCGCGTAGGCCAGCCCAGGCCACACCTGGGAGTGTTGTGGCCACCTCGGTCACCCCCTCGGCCTCCCTCTTCGCCTATAAGATGCCTCCTAACCTAAAAACCGGGGGGAGGGGGTTCAACGTTTTTCTAGATAGAGATCCGCTACGCCGCCACCACCAGATTCCGTAAATCGGAACCAGAAACTCTGTTCTGGCACCTAGCCGGGACGAGGAATTGGAGGAGATCATCATCGCCATCGCTTCTCCATCAACCATCCATGATTCCCCCATCCATGAGTTAGTAATCCCCCGCTGTAGGCTATGGGGATTGTTAGGACATGGTGCCTAGTATCTATTATTAGTGCTTTTTGACTTTGTTGCAACTTGTTATGCTTAGTGCTTGTCACTAGGGCCCGAGTGCCATTGTGGGGCCCCCGGATTAATCCTCCGAGAATCCCTGTTATGCATACAACCACGATCCCATGATCAGTTAGTCGTGGCACATAACCGACAAGTATCATTACAACATCCGAGAAGATACCGAATTTACAAGACTTACATGAATGCCATTATGGCTACATCAATAATCCTCAGCGGAACTTCATTAAGCGTAGAGCCCGAGCCATGCCTTAACCTACAGGCAACTGACTGGGAGAACGTCCTAGCTCGCCTAGTCGTCCACTTCACCTTCGTCTTGAAATCTGACCATGTTAATAGCCAGGGACAATGCCAGTGAGTACTTTGAATGTACTTGCAAACCACCTTAAGAGAATAAAAATAACAAGAGGATATGCAATATGGCTGTGTTAGTAGGAGGGCTCCAAGAGAGGTTCTATTCTAAATAGTTTCTCCTATAGATATAGCATCTACATATCTTTGTTAAAAACTTTTGTTAAACCACTTTGGAAACCGTTTTGAAAAGTTTTGGAAAACACCAGGACTAGGTCACCCATTTGTTCCCGTCTTCCGGTTGTCCCACGACCAAACTCCTTCCATTCCGTTCTGACCATCCCATGGTCAAAACCGGAATCCTTTCCGACCATCCCATGGTCAAAACATTTCAAAGCCATTTCTTTTTCGAAATCCTTTTTGAAAACAAAACCAGCACCGCTCTACAAAAGTTTGTCCAACCCGTCCTTAACTGCAGACATGGCTATTCGAATAGATTTACACTCTGTAGAGGTTGTACACTTTGCCCACACCATCCGGGTACACTACCCTGATCTTCACCGATTGTGGGTCGAGTAACCGATCAAGACTCTCCAGATGCCCACTCCAATACAAGTGCCTACCCTATGGGTGTTATCCCCCTCAACACCGGGATGCCCTATATAGTTCATAGCCAACCAGAGCGCTTTTTCCACTTCACGAGTGTGCGCTTTCAATGAGGGGCCCATAGTAACGCGTGGAGGTCCATAAACCCTTTGTTCCTTCTCCTGGTCGATGTCCCGCATGGACCGTTTGTCCAGAGAAGGCCCACCCTTCTGTTATCGCAATCCCCCGTAGTAGTTACGAGGCAGCTTATACCAGAATAAACAACCATCAAATCCATCCCTGTCGCATACCAGAGTAATGTGGTTGCACGGGTTAAGTTGTTATAGCTAAACTGCAAAGAACCGGGTGCGTTTTTGTAAACCTTTTTCCTCCATCTTTCCTTCGGCATTTTGTAGAACAAAACCTTCTCTTTTTCGACATCTCTTGGGAGGTCCCACCTCACCAAGGTTTTATCATAAAACATTTGGTAAAACTTTTTCCGGGTTCTTCCCATCCTCTAGTTTTGCTTCGGCTAAAACGTGGTCTCCAAAGGGGTATGGTGTAACACACCATCTATTCTACTAGGGACAAGTAGGTATCACCAATGGGGTTGTACTTAATAGCACAATAGTGTAATAGTTCGGAGGAGCCGAACCACTACCATAGATATGTACATCAACATATAGTAAAACAATGCAGTTTTAATAAATAGTAGATAAAACATGCATAAGTAAAACAATAGGACAAGGCTTATGAGCAAGAAGGTGGCTTGCCTGAGATCAGCAATATGGCAATATGTCCCTGGACTTCTTCTTAGAAAACCATAAGAATACCAATACCAAATATAAATACCACTTCTTCTGCTCTCCGATATAATCGCAACTATCGTCGATAGGGAACATATGCAAACAAACAAAAGGGCACAATCAATACAAGGCATACAAGCCACAATACATATATCAAGCAATGGACAATAAAATTTTACAAATCCGTAGGTCTTAGGAAGAATGGATTTAACAAGATTGGCCTTGTCTTGGAACATGGGAGAAAATCCCCTTAGGATTTATAGTCTAGGAAATACCTAAGAGGGGTTTTGGACTAAGGATTGGTTCTGTATGATATCAATATACAAAACTGATATCTACAGATAGGTATTTAAATAACGAGGCCATCAAAAGTGGTTTCACTATTTTATCACTTTTCTTTATTTAGTTATGATTTTTCTAGTGAAATAACTTCTAGTTTTAGGGGATAATTCACCAGAAAAGTTCTGGAGCTCCAAAAATTATTTCCTTGGGTGGTTAGGTAGGGCTTGATGTACTTGTTCACTGAGAGTTGGAATCAAGTCAAGATAATTACCAGAATACCCTCAGGAAATTCCCAAGTGCAGTTCTAGAGCTGTTTTGTCTTTTTCACCAAATTATTGTAGGTATTTAGAGTAACTTACTGTAGAAATTGGAATCAACCTTTTTGGAGTTGCAGAGCTACTTTAGTGTTTTATCTAGTGAAAACACTAGGGATAGAAATGTTTAATTAATTAAAATTCACCAGAAGTCCAATAACTCTTTATCTCCTGGATTTTGGTAGTGCTGAGGGTACCACATCACAGGGAGTTGGATTTAGGTCAATACCTCTGTTGGTTTGACCTGGAGAATTTATCTAAGGCAGAAACTAATAGTTTTTGTTATTTTTAACATAGGCAAAGTACTATTCACCTTTGCATGAGGCTTAGGTTAATTGATGGGTATAGTAATGACCTTCCAGGAAAACTTGGATTCATCCCAAATGGATATGTGTAACTCCCTGAGGGATTTATTTAGTGATAAAGATACCTTTTTGTAGAATAACTGCCAGTAAATAATGAAAATTACTTTTGGCAAAAGAACAATTCTCCATGTTGCATAAAACATGCAGGAACCCTTAGACATTTGGATCTAGACAAAATATTGTGATTTCCATTTTTATTTGGATTTAATCCTAGCAGGTAGTTTTTGGAATTAATAGATTCACTAAAAGAAAAAGAGAGAATACTGCAGTGGGCCGGATCTGTCGACCGTCGGGCACCCATCAACGAAGCCGGCCCACCCGGCTTCTCTCAATGCGGGAGGAGACTGATTCGAACTGACAGGCGGGGCCTGTTTGCCAGCGAGGGCAGAGGAACGAAGAGGTATCCGCTCCCCTAGGCTGTAGGATTAGAAACCAATCGGCGGCGGTTGTCCGTCATCTAGCTCGCGCTGTGCCTAGCAACGAGGAAACCCTAGCGAGCACGGGGAGTTCGTGGGAGCTCACCTCGGGGCGGGGGGAAACGTCGGGGACGGTGCAGGGTGACGCGGTGCTTCAGGCGGTGCCGAACGAGGGGTGGCAACATCGGTTTCAGTGCCAGGAGGGATTCCGCGCCTGCAGGTGGTTCGCGTGTTCTCGGGAACGCACCGGGAGGCTCACCACTGGGCCGGGAGAGGCGCTTGGGAGGGTCTGGGGCGAGGCAGAGGCTGGTGGCAATCCCGTCGATGATTGGAAGGACCCGGGTCTGCTCCAGGAGTGGTCTCGCACGAAGAAACCCGAGAAGAGGTCGCCGGAGCTCGTGGCGGTGTCGGTACAGAGGGGCCTGGGCAAGGAGAAAACCGGGGTTAGATGCAATAGGACTAGGAGATCATGGCAAGGTGACATGCAGGAAGGAAGAGGCATGGTGGAAGGAGTTTTCCTTGATTTGGTGGGGGAGGACGAGGCTCCTATCTCTCCTTCTCTCAAGCAAGATAGAGCAAGGGAGGAGGAGTGGCTCCCTGGGGAGGTGAGGTGGAGGGTGAGGGGGGAAATGGGAGGCCGAGAGGGGGATGGCTCGCCTCTGGACCTTTTAACTCGAGTAGGGGTGGTTCATGAAGGACTTGTTCGAAGGAGGGAAGAGGGAGAAGAGGTGGTCAGGGATTGGGTGCTAGGGGCGGTCCTGGGGTCGTGCTGGAGCTCTGTAGGGCTGCAGGAGAGCAGAGAGAAGGAGGGCAACAGCTGGAGGAAGTGTACAAGCCAAGGAAGTGGCCTTGCCTTTGTCTCCTCTCCATCCAAACACTAGGGACAAAGAGAGTGCTCTGCTACAGTGAAGCTACAGTGCACACGACCAGGACTGACGGGTGGTGTTGTGGAGGCTTGTTGGAGAAGATTGGATGAGTTTTGATTTGGTTTTTGGGTACCAAAAGGTTAATGTCCAAATCAGCCATAAAGGATGATCAAGTGGTATGTCTAGATTTTTTGATCTTGACAAACTGAGATAAGGATGCTAGTATATGGGTAGGGTTAAGATGCATCTCTGAGATTTATTTGGGATTTTTCAGAGAATTCTAGATGCACTTTGTATCAATTATTCAAATAGTACAGAAATGGTTTTTAGGACTTTATTTGGTATTTTTGAGTGGGACAGGTGGAGTTTTTGATGTGAGATGGTCCCAAATGTGAATACACACTTAGGGGAATTTTCCCAAGATTTATTGGAAGATAAAAGTATTTAAAACAATTATTATTCCAATTCAGCCATTTAAGAAGATGTGCAAAAAGAAATAATAAAGCTCTTCAAAAATATTTATTTTTGAAGTGGGAAGATGGGGTATGATGGGTGGACCTCAATTGATCCAAAAGTTGGGGAAGTGTTTTGGCAAAAACCAAACTTCCCTTATGGAAGGAGTTTTGGAGATTTTATTTATTAAAGAGATTAAATTGATTTGGAGCCATAATAATTATGGAGAATTATTGATAAATCTTGATGATCAATGTAGATGATGTAGACAAGGTGTAGAAAGCATTTTCAACCTTGGGATGGGAGAATCCAAGTTGGTTTTGGTGGAATACCCTAGAATAAGGATATAGGGTGATGTTAATTTCATACCATCAAAACCATGTTAGATCTTGGAGCTCAGAGCTGCCCTTGGGGAATGGGATATATGGATGGAGAGAACAAGTGATGTAGATTGCAATGGTGTAGAGGTTTGAGCTTGATCCTGCTTGAGCTCACCATGACAGGCTTTCAAACATTGAATAAAATAAGGCTGCCAAAGCAGATTATCAACTAGCCTTCAAAACCTTGTGGGTTTAAACAGCTCAATGATCCAATTGGAACAAGTGAAGTAGGTAATGATATAACTATATGAGTAGAACACAACCATGGAAAGAGTTGGTCCATAGAAGGTTGGATGGTGGTGTGAGCTTCTATCAAAGTAGGCATGCTGACTAGATTTGCAGGAAAAGTTATTTTCTTGCCTACAAAACCATCAAGAACAAGTGGGTAGGAGGATGATATACTCAAGGTCAAGAGTGGGCCTTGGTAGTACTTAGGAGGGTTAACAATATGGTTCAAATTCATTACCAAAAATGCACAAGGGTTGAGAAAGGGAGGCATCCAAAAAGGTGATGTTGGAAACAGATTTCTAGACTTAGCCAAATTTGGCAGAATTAGGGTTTTTGACTAGAATGTGGGTGGTGATGATTTTGATGGGTGGCAGGGTACCAAAGCATCATCCAGTGGTTTATGTTGAAGTATAGATTGAATATAAGGGATCCATGCTGGATATTGGTCTTCATTGACTTGGGAGCTTCTATAAGGGATCACTTTAGAGTTGATCTATTGAAGGGTTTTAGATCATCACTTGGTGGCTAGAGATCAGATCCAGGTTTGTATTCTTCCTTAGGGTGTGATGATTTGGAAACTTCTTGATCCTAGTGATGAGCTCCTAGAGTATCTCATACTATCTCCTAAATAGATAAATCAAACAGCAGATCAAGGTAATTCATCAGATAGCAGAGCAAGGCAACTCATCTTACAAACTAAGCAAACCTACTACTAGGGTTACCATGAAGTCTGACTTGAGGTAAGGTTGGGAAAATTTGGAAAGGGTTGGAGTTTTAATAAGATGAGAGTCTTTGGTATCTCTACCAAGAGTAGAATTCAAATGGTTCATAAAAGGTTTTGATAAATCTAGAGATAAGAGTAGTAGAAGGTTCTATCTTGAAAACATAAGGAGATTTCCTTTTTATATCTGTCCATAGTTTGTCAATAGAAGCTACTAAAATAGTTTTGGTTACAGAAGCATCTTGGCTCATGTTTTGAAATGCCAGAACATTTGAGAATATGTAAAGTGAGCTAGGATAGTTTTGTTAAATAGCTTTTTGACAACTGGTGTTGAGGTAAGGAGTATATCTTCTAATACACATTCACAAACATAAACATATTCAAACAACAGACAAACACTTCATCACTAAACAAGAAAAAGTTTTTGTTCCCCCTGATTTTTGCATTCTGGACAACTAATCAGGGTTTCAGAAATTAGGATGTTACAGCCATGATTTCAGATCTTAAAATGTTATTGATTCATGATGATAGTATTGTTTGTGATCTTACCTGCAAGTTGTATACACATATCGTTGTCCAGAACCAAAGGCCTCGAAGTGACAATAATCGAGATAACCGGAGGGGATGGCTTTGATGTGAGGATCACATGTGTTCATGGAGTGTTAATGCTTTGCTCCGGTGCTCTATTAAAAGGAGCACCATAATTGCTAGTAGTTCCCTTGAGGCCCCGCTGCAAACGGACTGGCAGGACAAAACATGTTGTGCAAGTTCTCATTATGAGCACGTATGACTATATATGGAACACATGCCTATGATTATTTAGTACTTGGATGCTTTATCTTATTTATGTGAAAATGCCCTATGTCTTGATTGCTATATGAATTATCTTGTCCGTCCATCCCTATGCCTACCGCGCTTTAATCCTACTGTTTACTGCAATTGTTACCACTGTCTTTACTTCTACTACTGCTATTACTTTGTGATTGCTACTACAAAACTGTTGCTACTGATAAACTGCTGTGAGCAAGATTGTTTCTAGGAGCAGCTGAATTGACAACTCAGTTGTTAAGTCTTATAAAACTTGTTTGGCTCCCCTTGTGTCGAATCAATAAATTGGGTTTCACTTCCCTCAAAAATACTGCGATACACCCCCTATACTTGTGGGTCACCAACAATAACTACATGCCATTTTGTGGCTCAACGCAAATTCCGAGTCATCCAACGTCTCTTGCATCTTAGGGTATAGAACTGCTTCCATATATATTTGTTGAAATGACCTTGCTAGTTTATATTTGCTGAAATTCTAAGCCACACACACACATTTTTTTATTGCTCATTTCAAGGTAGGCTCACTTGTTTAATGTGTGCTTGCTTGTCCTGTTTGTTTGACGTGTTGGTCAATAATTGAACCATTGACCAATTGTAAACTCCAGATTATAGCTCCTGTCGTATCAGTCAAATGAGTAGTTTGTGTTGTTTGCTGTATTAACTTGTTATTACTTAGTTTTAGACGCAATTATTGCTATCGCCACCAAAGAGGGGGCTGCAAGATCATGTCTCCTCCAATGTAGCTGTCACACTCAAAGGAAGATGCAAGTGATCTATTGAGAAAGCAAATTGAGGACTCTGCTATCAACTTGATTGTCAACTGAAATGCCGATTTTTCTTTCCCTTCAGTTGATAATATGTAATAATTTTAAAAAGTTTGCAGCTAATGTAATATCTAGATAACTCGCGAGGCCATGTAGGCATTTTGTTGATGCCGTCCACACATGGCGGTAGTCGTTACGGTAACTACGCCAGGCACGTCGATTAGGGAATAGTGTCGTGCTTTGTTATTGGCTCATCGTGTATTCGGCCGATGATGAATAGTAAAAAATGTTGTATTATGATACATGTTTTATGATATTGGCATGGGCTTTAGAAAGGCTAAAACTATAAAAGGCCATAAACGTAATGGGCCAACCCACATGTGATAACAGACCGTAACAGTAACAGGCCATAACAGTAACATGCCGTAATAGTAGCAGGCTAGAAAGGAAACAACCCATCACAGTAATAGGCAAGAAACTGTAAAATCGCAGAACAGTAACATGCCAAAACTGTAGCGGGCCTCAACAGTAAAGGGCCACGATAGAGTGTCGAGCCTGAACAGTAACGGCCCAAGAAATTTCGAGGCGAGGGCAGTAATAGGCCGACAAATTTACCAGGCTAGAACAGTAAAAGGACGCTTGTGGGCCTAAACAGCTAAAGACTGGAACAGTAAAAGGCCAGAAGAGTAATAGGCCGGAATAGTAACGAACCATCTCAGAGAAGGGCCATCAGTAGGCGGCCCACGATGGGCTGTGATAACAGGGATGGGCTGACCGCATGCCTTAAGTGTACATGAGAGACTTGGCGTAGGCTACTAATGGGCCACATAATGTTGAACCAACATGGGCCTTCTGTAGGCCGAAATAGAATCGGGCCTGAAAGTTCACGTGCCGCTATTGGCTGCATTTTTGGGCCCATTTCAAACAGTGCAGGACAAAACAGTAATGGGCCATCTTCTTATTGGTCTCTCCTGATGGGTCGGCCCAGTTAGTATTTAGCAGGCCTTGGTTGTGCCTAGTGATGGGCTAGGGTTCCTGCACCAAAACAAGTTATTGCAGTACTCGCAGTAGCAAATATTAAAGAGTTTGTCCCGATGGGAGCTAGGCGAACACGACCCTCGCAACCACATTGTTAATGCGACCATGTTCGCACCCAAACCGTGGTTTGGAAATATCCTATTCTATAAGTTTCTAGGATAAATAAATTTAAGATGCTTTGTAATAACTACTACTAGGACTGGAAGAAAACTAGAGCAAAAGTAAAACTGAAAAGAGGTGAATGCAATGAGATGAAATATTAATGCTATGATTCCTCAAGTAACGTTATGTATACCGATGTGCATGATAAGTTCTTATGGAATAGCTATTAACTATAATTGTGGTGGTCCCTCATATACTGTTGTCTCCCATCGTTGGTAAGTGGCAACTAGACAAGTCAATTGTCCACACACTCTTCGGACATGGGTCATCTCGTATGAGAATAGTGTATTAAGGTAACAAGACCAATCAAGGTAAACCAGAACAAAGGCATTAAGTTCTATGGACAACCATACTCCTAAACAAGTGTGCTAGTCACAAGATATCCCGTATGTCACTTTGGGGTCAAGAAATTCGCAACACTATACCTATCTATATCATGAGTGATCTTGAGAAATTAAATCTTAATGGGTGGTGCATCCTAAGCTGTTGTTGCCTCCACAAATCACTTATAGCAAATAGCCTATAAGTTCTACCCACGGACTTGTCAGGCCCATGGACAAGTAGATACTAATGATAAGTTTTGTGACACTCCATGAATCCCTAGTAAATTCCTCAACAATGGATTGGATGTCTCTAATCACTAGAATAATATCATGAATAGAAAATGTAAGAGAAAGCACAAACATATTAATTAACAAGAACACACCACACGTCAATTAATCAAATCATCATAACATTAATAAAAGGGGGTTCAAGCCATGTTACAACCCATCACAAAGATTATGATGGGGAAGGATGAAGGAGTAGCGGCGATGGAGATGGTGATGACGGCGCGGTGATGGTGGCGTCAGCATGGTGATGGTGGCGTCCTCCTTCTATTCCTCTTCTTGATTGGATGGCTTGATGGTATTGATGGAGATCTGGATCTTGGTGGAGTTGTAGAGGATATGGAGGCGGCAGGGCACCGTTGTGGAGGCGGTAGATGGGATCTAGATCTTGTGTTCCCCCAATACCGCCATATGACTTAGGGAAGGTTCTAGAGCTTTTCTGGAGCGAAATCCCATCGTTTCCGACCCATTTTACAAATATACGGACGTAACTATACGGCCAGAATTATTGCTCTGATCGTATAGTTGCTCGTGAAACCGTCTGTACTCTTTAGTATTTTGGTCGCCATTTCTTCATACGACCTCTGTTTTGGGTGTTCTTGGGCTCGTTGAGTTTGTATCGTGGAGGGCTATAACCCTCTGGTCTTGGATCTTTATTTTGAGAAGTTGGAAAAATTCACTTTTCCAACACCTCAAATGGCTAAGTCTGGTCCCTGCAACTCCTCCATACTATGCTCTCTTTGTTCCTTTTGCCTTTGTTTTATCCATAATCATCATCAACAACTACACACATGTAAAAGACAAGGAAGAGGGATAAAATTCTACCTAAACTACTAAATATGCACAGCTCATATTAAATATAATAAAAGCAAGTAATCATGTATGTCAGGCATAACAATAGTTAGACGGAGCATGATATGATAGGAAAATGACACAATTTATATAGCTAAAAAGTTTTATATTATCACAGCCATCAACTTCCCCAAGCTAGATCTTGCTCGTCCTCGAGTAAAAGAGATCGATAACTTAATGGATGTGATCTTGCTTATCATTCAACATCAATGCACTGTATCCTTGTTTTTCCTGCAAGCTCAAAGCAGGAGAGCGCATAATCATACAAGGAAATATAAGCTTAGTTATATTATTCCAAACCACTAGAGATTAGTCAAAAACTTCTATTCCCTATGTCAAAGTTAAATCTAGCTTGCAAGTAAACTTGTGATCCTTCTATACGCACTTTATTGTATTTTTGTATTTTTATTTGTATAAGGCAAAGCTGAACACGATTAGTTGTCAATCATAAATGGAAATAGAGTTTTCCAATGTTGCCCACTCATGCCATCTATTAAAGTATCTCAAGTGCAAACTTCGATTGTTGAGCTCATAGAAAATATATTTCTTAGTAATGAGACCATGCCAAAAGAGTGGTATATGTTCAATCGAGACTATGTAGGCTAGGAAGGACACTCGTGACCATTACCAAGGTTTCCCTTTTCGGTATTATGATTTCTCATAACGGTCAGAGGAGTATTTCGACTTTTTATTTTAATGCAGGCCCATGAGAATACCAATGCATACCTGAATATAGTATTTTTGCTACATATTTTGGGCAACTCATGGCCAAACTCCAAGAGTTTCCTCTTTTTGGATTGTCCAAAGGTCAGCAGAGTTGTTAGCATCCCATGTTGTGCGACAGTGGCGCAAGACACGCATAAAGCAATATCTCACTTTGATTTCTAAGACAAAATTTTGGCATGTGTAATCTCGAAACTTTGAAACATCATTTCTTATTTGACAACTCACTCAGTAAGCATCTATTAAGACCATCATTTCAAACACTGTGGGGTCGTGCTACTCCATAACTATTCACTTAAGACAATTCTGAATAGTGACAACTAGCAAGTTTCGAAGAACTTCTTTATTATATTTTTTTCTTTTCAAAATGTAGAGAACATGGCAATGTATATTTAGAGGATCACAATATTTTTCACAAGCTAGATAAAAGTTGAACAAGGTGCATCAAAGCTATTGCTTGTCTCCTATGGGGCCTAACATGAGCAAGTATATCCCTTATATAAATATGAACAAAAACTCACCTAAGCAAGCATTCAAAAACATAGGGATACACAATAGCATGAAAACTTTTTAAGATAAAGAACTTTGCAAAAGACTCTACGCATGCAAAATAACCTCCCCAAGCTAAGAACTTTCCAAGTATCCACTCGAGAAGATCATGAAAACAAAAGAGAAAATGCAGTTACCAAAAGAGAGTATAAGAAGTGGTTACCTCCCCAAGCTTAAGTTAAAGCAAGGGTGACACACTTTACTGTTGAGGTGCTTTTAACCTCTACTTTGATGGACAAAGAACCTTTGCTTCAATGAATGTTTCATTATCCGGTGTATGCCTTCCTTAAGAACCTGGTACGAACAAGACTAGAAAGAAGACAAAATATTTTTGTGTTTTTGAAGACACGGGTTTAGCTCACAAGTGATAAAAATACAAGTCCCACTGAGTCGGTTCATCAACCTAAACAACATGCTTAAGTCAACGAACTAATTGTAGAAGTGCGCTTCTCCTAGATTGTGATGAAGTGTAAGTGAGACAAAATATGAAACACGAGCGTGCAGCCCCTATGTGCTTATTTAAAAGAGGTTCAAGTTGGAAGGTTTTACCAGACACTGATTGTTGGAACGTTGAATTGAAGCAACCAAGTGGCTCATGCAGGTGTTTGCACGGTTGGAACTACCGTACACATCATCACACAAGGTTCAAGTCCCTGCGAAAATAACACACAAAATAAAATGCATCGGTTTTGTATACGAACATAGTTCATTTACCCCATCGATAAAAGGAAAATAAAAAGAAAACATGAACTTCTATAGAGAATTATAGTCTAGGAAGTTTCTTAGGTAGAAATTTTATTGCTTGCAGATATTCGGCTCCCCCTCGAGTTTCGAGGTTTTTTGAAGAAGTAGGGAGAAAGTATATCCAAATTTTGATATAGGGGTTACCTTCCCATAGCGATTTTGTGGTCAGATGCAACTATACGGGCAGAACTATACGGCCGAAACAATGTGTTCCCGCCGTATAGTTGACCTGCTATCAAAATTTTAGGGTTTTCACCTCGTGGCGTAGCTATACGACCAGAACTATACGGCCGGAACAATTTGTTCCTGCCGTATAGTTGGTCGTCAAAGCCTCTATACCTGGAAAATAAATTGTACGGAAGCATCGATATCGGAACTATACGGCCAGAATTTTTATTCCCGCTGTATAGTTGGCCGTTAAACCACCAGTACTTATGAAAGAAAAATTATCGATTGCAAAAATATCTATACGACCAGAACTATATGGCCATAATTTTTATTCCTGCCGTATAGTTGGTCGTTAAACCTTCTGTATACATCAAAACATTTCTATTTCTTCATGAATTCTTTCTTAACCTGAAACTTAGCGAAACACCATGTTTTGACAGAAAAATGACAGATTAAATTTTTGACCAACATTTAGGATGTATAAAATGGGATTTAAGTACAACTGAGTTTATGCAACACATAATAACAATAAATTCTACCTTTTGAAATTTTCAACAAGATTACTCTAATAGCAAGACATGCGAAGAATAAAAAGTTCCAATGCAATATGAATGCAACTAGACTCAAGACAAAAAACTAAGAAAGATGCCTAATGACTTCCGGGTTGCCTCCCGGGAAGCGCTCGCTTTAAAGCCATAAAGCTAGGCTAGGATGCTCCATACATTACCCACCTGATCCCAAGGGATATCGACTCGAGGTGAGGTTGTACATACCAGCTTGGAGCATCTTGAAGTAGAGTTCGGTCAGAGTCGTACCCACTTATGGTGCATCGACATCATGTAGATGAATAAGTTCTTTCTTTCAAGTGAGTGTTGATGCACCAAGCTTGGTGAACATGCCTCCGTGTATAGATGCAATGAGAGGATTTGATATTCATATAAAATTCTTAAATCTTTACCTTGGTTACCTGTGTAGGGGAACACTTCATAGTATTCTTCCTTCATAGCAGGGAGTTCAGGACCCTGCCTGTTAGTATAGCAAGGTTCTATCACTAGCTCATTATTATTAATGCTCTCCATATGAGTGTCTAGGCACAAGGCCTCCGTAGAACAATTATCAACAGTTTTAGCATCATAAAAATCACTACTAGAGTGAGAGGAATCACATACAAAAGTTGTAGTGTGACTCTGTTTGTCAACCTCACCTTTTTGTTCCTCCTTTTCATCGACTAGTGTTTTAATAACAATGATAGAATCAAAAGTAGGAGTCGAAGGTGTGAGGGGGTTATCAATCCATTCTTCCTCCTTGTGCTCCTTTTCCTCTTCGCTCTTTAGTGAATCCTGCGAAAGGTTATCTTTCTCCATGGCAGTTTTAGACCACTTCAAATAATATAATACCAATGCATTATTACTTAAATTATTTTTGCAAAAGAGGCATATGAGGTATACTAAATTAAAAACTCCATCAAGTGCTTCACTTTCAACATCAATACTTCCTAGTCTAAATACTATTTCAGATGCACCTTTGAAAAGAACGTATGCTAGTACTTCCAAACTAGCATAGGATTTATCTCTATTATAGTTTGCTAGAGTAGGATTGTTGGAACACTTACATTGAAAATTAAGGTGGTCATCTGTTATACAAATTGTGCAATAAGATCCATCATTAGCACGCAACCATAATGAATGCCTTTCCAATTGGTCCAACAATTTCTTTATTAGCTCATTTCTAGCAACCAGGCTTGATGAACTTGAATCCTTTATCTCCTCCAATGCTTGTATTATCTCTTGAACAAAATTTATCTCGGAAGACATGATTAGTAGCAATAGTTTTTATAAATTTTTGGTTTTGTAATTTTTTTATTGTTTTAAATATAAAAGAAAGCAGTAACATAATAACAACAAACGGAAATAAACTATGTGCGAGTAGATAACTGAATGCTTTGCTCCCCGGCAACAGCGCCAATTTGATGGGCTGGGGTTCCTGCACCAAAACAGGGTTATTGTAGTACTTGCAGCAACAAATATTAAAGAGTCTGTCCTGATGGGAGCTCGGCGAACACGACCCTCGTATCCACGTTGTCAATGTGACCACGTTCGCACCCAAACCATGGTTTGGAAATAGCCTATTCTATAATTTGCTACGATAAATGAATTTAAGATGTTTTGTAATAACTACTACTAGGACTAGAAGAAAACTAGAGCAAAAGTAAAACTGAAAAGAGGTGAATGCAATGAGATGAAATATTAATGCGATGATTCCTCAAGTAATGTTGTGTATAACGGTGTGCATGATAAGTGCTTTTGGAATAACTGTTAACTATAATTGTAGCGGTCCCTCATATACTATGGTCTCCCATAGTTGGTAAGTGGCAACTAGACAACTCAATTGTCTACACCCTCTTTAGACATGGGTCATCTCGTAAGAGAATAGTGTATTAAGGCAATAAGACCAATCAAGGTAAACCAGAGCAAAGGAATTAAGTTCTATGGACAACCGTACTCCTAAGCAAGTGTGCTAGTCACAAGATATCCCGTATGTCACTTTGGGGTCAAGCAATTCGCAACACTATACCTATCTATATCATGAGTGGTCTTGAGATATTAAATCTTAATGGGCGGTGCATCCTAAGCTGATATTGCCTCCGCAAATCACTTATAGCAAATAGCCTATTAGTTCTACCCAAGGACTTGTCAGGCCCATGGACGAATAGAGACTAATTGTGACTCTCCGTGAATCCATAGTAAATTCCTGAATAATTGATTAGACGTCTCCAATCACTAGAATAATATCATGAATAGAATAATGTAAGAGAAAGCATAAACATATTAATTAAAAAGAACACACCACACTTCAATTACTCAAATCATCATAACACTAATAAAAGGGGGTTCAAGCCATGTTACAACCCATCACGAAGATCATGATGGGGAAGGATGAAGGAGTAGCGGTGATGGAGATGGTGATGATGGCGCGGTGATGGTGGCCTCGGCGTGGTGATGGCGGCGTCCTCCTTCGCCTCCTCTTCTTGCTTGTATGGCTTGATGGTGTTGATGGAGATCTGGATCTTGGTGGAGTTCTAGAGGCTATGGAGGTGGCATGGTGGCAGGGCGCCGCCGTGGAGGCGATAGATGGGATCTAGATCTTGTATATGGTGTATTGTGGCTTCCTCCTCTATTCCCTCCTTTATATAGGCCTTGGGGGTGCCCTACTGTTCCGCCAATACCATCATATGAATTAGGGAAGGTTTTGGAGCTTTTCTAGGGGAAAATCCAGTCGTTTCTGACCCTTTTTTACAACTATACGAGCGCAACTATATGGCCGGAATTATTGCTCCGGTCGTATAGTTGCTTGTTAAACCGTTTGTACTCTTTAGTATTTTGGTCGCCATTTATTTATACGAACTCCATTTTGGGTGTTCTTAGGCTCGTTGAGTTCGTATCGTCGAGGGATACAACCCTACAGTCTTGGATATTTATTTTGAGAAGTTGGAAAAATTCACTTTTCCAATACCTCAAATGGCTAAGTCTGGTCCCTGCAGCTCCTCCATACTATGCTCTCTTTGTTCCTTCTGCCTTTGTTTTATCCATAATCATCATCAACACATACACAAATGTCAAAGACAAGGAAGAGGGATAAAATTCTACCTAAACTACTAAATGTGCACAACTCATATTGAATTTAATAAAAGCAAGTAATCATGCATATCAGGCATAGCAATAGTTAGATGGAGCATGATATGATAGGCAAATGACACAATTTATATAGCTAAAAATTGTTGTATTATCATAGCCATCACCTGCCTTCTGCTACCGTTTCTATGACCGCTTAGCATCTATAACCCGCCACTAACGGCGGTACGCCACATGGCAGTTGCATATGACGTCAACAGCGGCTAAGCAGATCTACGACGGAATAAGTTTTTGTGGCTAAAGGGTGCGATCTCCCACGGTCAGAAAAAACTGTGGTAGATTCTTTTGTGATGGTGCTTTTACCACGAAGGGCATCCGTCGTAGAAGACTTTTTAGCCATGAAAAATGGGCCTTCAACCACAAAAATTGTCAGTTGTAAAAGCCAACTTTTGTTGTAGTGTTGGTCCAGTAAACAAAGGTAAAACAAAGAAAGAAAGTCTTGTAGATGTGTCCTTTTTATTTCCTTTTAGCATTGCTTTCTAAGGTTCGATTAAACATAGGTCTTCTAGGGAAAAAGCTATTATACTACATCCGTGAATCCAGATCGAAGGTATCATTTTGCAGGAATTCAAGGATGTGTTTCTGTTGGGGATATACTTTCCGGGTATACCCACTGTGACTCGCTGACCAGGGTGGCCCACTTTGGTTTAGAGCTATGCTTCACGGGCAGCCCAGTCAGGGAGAGAAGTTAGAAGCCCATCCCGCTACAGGAAGGCCTAGAAGACTTACCGACTTAGGCTTGTAGGAATACTTCTAGTCCAAGATGTACTATGCAACCGACTCTGTATCATAGCTGGATAGGACTCCCTATAACCCTAGGACCGGATGACTATATAATTTGTCCTAGGGATCAGCCTTTAGGGCATAGACAATCAAGCTCAACTCGCATAGTTGAAACCTCTCTTGTAATCTATACTTCTGGCTCTGCCATATTACTAGATTGCTAGCAGGAGTAGGATCCGTCCACCGCAGGCAGATTCGAACCTGGGTAAGCTTATGTGCTCACCATCCCGGACCACCGTATGTTTCACACCCACATATTTCCACATCCCGAGGACCCCCTCATGGCGTACTTGTCTTCAATCCTATGATATTTGGCGCCCACCATGGGGCAGGTGAATTTCAGAGCTGTGTTCCGGGTGGAATCTTCGGGAATCGGAATCGGCGAAACATTTGTTGTCAGTCAGGTTCTCTATGCTAGCAACATCCCTCTCATGTTTCTTGACGAGACCTAGATTCCATCTAGGGAGACAATGACCAGCTACACAATCATGTTGTTTGGTGAGATTGATGTTTACCTCGGTTTTGCTGAAACTGCCCAACCCACCCTAGCGGTGATGATAGAGGCAGAACAAACTTCTGGATCTGCTTTGTCCAATGGAAGCGACAGAGTTTCAAATCTCATAAAACCCCAATCCCACCTAGCCTGCACCTAAAGCGGAGATCGTGGAGAAGATCGGATCTGAAGAAGATCTCCCTCAAGAGGTCGAATATCAGGAAGATCAAAGCTGCAATAACTCCGGATCAGGCTCTGCCGATGCTGGAGCAGGAAAATCACTTTTGAGGCACACTGTGAAGCAGATGATGATGAGTGCCATATTCTACACAGATGCAGTTCTCGAGACCATAAAACATTTCAAGGAATCTAAGGAAGAAGGCCTCAACTACCTCAGAGCACATGCAATGCACTTTGTTGGATACGTTGGATTTGGATTTGACTCTGCCGATTCTAGAGATGACAACGACTCGGTGTTGGACGCAATCAGAAAAAACACTGACACATCGGCTTCCCCTGGGGATTCCATGACGTCGGCAGAATTCTAAGTGTTTGAAGCAGAAATTGAATAGGAGTTCACCTCCAAGACTATGGAATAAGGAGAAGGTTTGGATCTAAGTCCCTACAACAATATGGATGAGAGATACGATGAAAACTCTTGCGAATCACAAGATGATATGGATCTCAAAGAAAATCCTGATGTCTAGATGGCAGAGAGTACTAGTAGAAGCTTGAATCTAGGAATCGGACCAAAAGTCGTCTTTGCCACAGGAACCGGTAAGGCCAATAAGGCAAAGAAGAAAAAGAAAAACAAGACTCCGGCTAAGGATCTTCCAGCTCAAGAGGAGGTCACCGAAGAATATGAGGAGGATTTAGATGGCGCTCCGATCCCTAAAGAACCAAAAAAGGCTCCAGTGGATGGACACGTAGTTACCCCAGGTGCCCGTGAAATTCTCGGAGAACAACTTACAACACCGATCCCAACCGCCTTCGATCTTACACCGGAAGAGTTGGAGGAAAGGGCCTTAGCCCTAGAAGCACAGTGCCATGTACTCTTGGATGAAGCCACCCATCTCATCGAGGAGAAACATCGCATTGCACATGCAGGATAGTATAAGTACCTATAGCATCAGAAGACCCTAAACGGCCATGAGCTGGTGAATAAAATTCCAAAAGTTCACAAATCCCTTTTAGGGAAACAAAGCAAACATAGTCATGGGACAGCTTCATATCGATAGCAAAGTAAACCGGGTGTATAACACGCCGGTAGAAAATACTGCTGCAGCCCAAGAGATCGTAGCGAATAATCCAACTCTAGAGCAGATCCATATGAGTGTAGCACTACTCAACAAGGGTCTAGAGGAACAAAAAGCCGCCACATCCTTCAGCGGGAAACTAGTCTCGAAATCTGACCAATGCCGCACGGACACGACCCGACAGCATGACACAAGGCCCCATCGGGAACCGGATAAGTATCACCGCTCTGACCCTTGGGATGATACCTATTCAGGAACCAGCTCTTCAGGACAGCGACACAGAACCGCACGTGGTTGGAGCAATGTTGTCCTAGCCGCAGAGTAAGAAGCCATAGCAGCAATGGTTCCACAACAACCTCCGTAGCGGCACTCAGATCACCATAGGGAAGAAGATGAAGCACGACATCAGGAACAGGATAGGCAAAGAATGCTACCTCCCAGACACACAAGCCATCTGGCTGAGACTCTCCATAATGATGGCCACAATGGACGAGGGAACAATGAAAACCGCGTCATATCAAGCCAAGATGGTCGCTGTCGTAATGAAGCCCTGGATGGAGGTCGGCGATCAGCCGGAAATAACCCACCAACACCACCCTCTCCGCCAAGCTGCGCTCATAACGGCTCCCTGGGATCCAGGGAGGGTGCCGGGAGGAGGAGGTGGTGGGGGAAGCAGAGACCCGGCTCCACGGCACCGTAGCCACAGCGAACATCTGAGACAACTTTCCATGTCACCAAGTGACGCCAGGCATCGGATCAACTCAAACATAGAGGCGCGACACTACGATTCGGACATCATATATGTGGTTCTAAAGTGCTTTGGGCCATGGATAAGTCAAAAAAAAATTCTAGAGGGATTTTCTATCTCAAGGCACATTTGTAACACCCTCGAATCGGCCTTGTGAAGGTTTCAGCGGTTCCCACCAAACCCGCATGGAAACGATTCAAGGATGCCCACCAGGCACTTGCGTGTCGGTGGAACCCACATAACATATTTATAAAAACAACAACTCAACAAGTCAAGAATACAGATATACAGTATAAAGATCCAAATCACCTTGAAAACGATACAACATCTGAGTACAGATAAGAAGCAACTTGAGATAAGAGCCATGAAGAATAACCAATTGCATCCATAACCCTGCCTAGGCCAAGCCTGAAGGGTAACCCTGCTAACAACGTTGAACTTATACTTGTTAAAACAAAAGGGGTACTAACAAAGGGCAAAGGAAAAAGGGAGCAGTCAGTACTAAGGCCAGTACATGGCGAGTCTAGAATTCGGCGGCTCTTGCTTACATAGGGATGGTGGACTTAAGCGGCAACGAAGCATGCACTAAAAAACCTACAAAGAATCAATACAACTGTCGTCTATCTTAGGGGAATAAGAAAGACCTATTCGGAACCAACATGATACTAACACCAAACATACCCATCCTGGTATTTCCCCCTCGAGACCAAACAAGGAAGACATTTCGAGGAACTCACACTGTTGGCAGTTTTATACATTCATTCCATGGTGTTTATCCAACTTACTTGTCATATCAGATCCAAGTCAAATTATAACAGTAATTCTTTAGTTATAGTTGTCTATGATTGAGAAATTGTGCTCCAAGTCGTCCATAACCATGGACACAGCTTTTCGAAAAGATTTAACCCTACAGGGGTGCACGAAAGTATCCACACACACTTCAACCCTTGTTGTCAGATTCGATATGAGCAAGATCATGAACATACACCAATGGTATGTCGACGGGGCTTCGTAGACGATGTTTCCCAGACCCAAAGCAACTACATGGGGGCCACCCCACTAAGCTACCCGCAACGAAGTTGGCCGGCTCTGGGACGGACCCAAGGTTTGTGTCAATGGCTGTAAACGACTGGGAACCCGAAAGTGTGACTAGGCTTGTCTATACCGCGAAAACATTCCACATTTGTTCCTAAACAGTACAGGCTCTCCACGCGCAATAGTAAATAAAGTAGTAAAGCATGGCATGAGAACATGATACTAATAAAGCCCCAAACTAATTTGTGGCCCCCAGTACACTGCTTTGAAATCAGGTAGTAAGCCGGTGGGGGTGCCCACACACCCCACATGTGGTTAGCGCGCTTGATCTTGGAATAGGTGTCAAGAACTCGGGTCCTAGGTGGACACAAGTGGGCTATTAAAAACCAAATATTGACTATTACCCACCGGTGCCTCTGCATTATATCTATTTCCAGCATTCTAATTAACAAGTTATATTGAAAGCCATGGTCATCTCCACCATTAAGAATGTGACAACCTTTCAACAACGGTGGAACAACAATGACGCAAAACAGCACCTGAGCAAGCAACTATGACTCGCAAGGCCACCTATCTACCAAACAACAGGCAATAGGAGGTGTCCAAGGCAATATAGAGGCTACAAGGAATATAAACGATACAAAAACTAAAGCATCATGACATGGATAGCAATAGATCAATAGGAGGAAGTAAATACTATACATGCAAAATAGGTAGAAAGGGGGAGAATGCTTGCCTGGGAAAACTGCCAATGATACATACCTAAAGGACTTGTCGATACTCGCATCCACTCAACAGCCTAATCCACGAAGAAGCAAAGTACTAAAATAAACATCGGATGCACTATTTAATACTATAGCAGAAGATCTAGCATGTTCATGATATGACGCATGACACGACAAAGATGAGATGCAACTAGGCAATATTAAGCGGAATCAAGATCCCAACAATTAGTAAGATGGTTCATGTTATTTAGATACCCCGTGATTTAAATGTTGTTTTAACAAGGAAAAACATGGCACCGGTTTGCTACACAAATATAAATGGAGCCAATATAAGACTAGATTACCCGCATATAATCTCCATATTTAATTATGAGGTGAATCGACAAATACCCCCAAACTACAAATATGTATAAAACATGAATGATTTATATGCATTGAGATGGATATCATTTATAAAATAGGGGCTCGAAAAGGTGTCACACATCGGGGCTCGAAGATCTTAGCGTTCCAGGGTTTAGGTCGACAAGATCGATCTTCGGAGAGGAAGGAGAATGCATCGGGGTTCGATCTTCAGCTTCAGGATCGGGGCTTCAGGTCCGGGTTCCGATGTCGGTGGAGAATTTTTATTGTGTCAGTAAAGATTCTGCATTCCAAGAAGAAGGCCTTGTCGTCGGTCCCTAACAGGCTTGGTGCTCTCGGTCTCCAGCATCCATGACAAACTTGACTTGTAAGACCTTGGCGATGTAAAACTTGGAGTCAAACATGTTGCAGATAGCCTTATAGGAGAACTCGTCGATGCATACATCCTAGGCCAGAAGCAAAACAACTGAAGGAGTATGGGCTCGTAAAATTAGCTTCAGAGACGTGAAGCATCACACAGACGGTGTAGGACTCGACATGAGTACAGAGGCCAAAATTGCTGTTGCTAGCTATAGATGGCGGAGACCAGAATCAGAGTGCCACCCACTACAAGAAATGTGTTCATATATGACCTTTTGTCAGTGACCCTAAATGAAATCGTCATATATCTCTAATGATTTTATAATAAGCATTTTGGAGAGGCCAAAACCATGCATAATTACGATGATTTGGTCAAAATCATGGTAATATTCTTATATGAAATCGTCATAAGCTCGCTCTAGTGCTAGACAGGTATGAGCAAAGGGAGGAGAGCCATTGGATGAGAGGAGAATGAACGGGGGAGATTGGTATCCAAGGCAGTTGGCGCGGATCGATGACCTGGCCTGGCGTCTAGGGTTTCCATGCCGGCCACGAGACGGCACCCCCACCCCAAGGCCAGACCCCCACCCCGAGCTCCTTCGTCTCATTGTCTCCCATCCCATCTCAGCGCCGCCTCCTCCCCTCCCGATCTCTTCCTATCCTGGTGCCAGGTCCCACCGCATCTCCCTCAAATCCGCTGCCCCAAGCCAAATCCGCTGCCAGCCCCCTCCATACCTTCTCCACTAGCCCCGAATTCCCGAGAAATTCTGTCGATCTTGTCTTCTATTTCCTTACCACAGACTCACATCCCGCCATGGGTGCCGCCGGCAACTGAGGCCTTCGTCGATGATCTAGCTGCCAAGATCTACTCCCAGGCCATGATGACCCTCCGCGGCGGCGCCACCCACTTTCAGCCTTCCGAAATTTGGATACTCTCTAGCGTTGTGCGGGTTTGAACTTGCGGGGAGTGTTAGAGTTGTTCCTTCGGCCGTAGCTCCAGCGGACGGGATGATGCTGGTGTTGAAGGAGTTCGGCATCTCGCCCCCTAGCACGGTGGCTCAGCAGCGGAGGGTGCCGCCGACGAGGGTGGCCGCGTCATGGACCTTGCCCTTCTCGTCAGTGACTTCCTTGAGGGCGGGAGCAGGGACTCGCGAGGGAGCAGCAATAGCGAGTCAGGGCTCTCCGACCTTGCACACCTCACGTATAAGATCTTGGTATGTTTCTTCGTTCCCTATCACTATTCCTCCTCTTGTCAAATCATGTGGAATTGATTGGCCCGTGGGTATGGCTTGAAATTATGTTAATTAGGTAGGAGGCCAATGCTTGAAAAAATTACAATTAGTGCCTTTGAATTTGTCATGCGGTTGGAATCATTTCTGAACATTAGGTTGCCAACTCAAATGAATTGTTTGTTTTGCGAGCATGGTTTGGCATTGTGTTAATTATGTGGGTTACGGGAAGGAAATGAAATTCAGTATGACTTCTGAAACTGTGGCACGGTTGGAACTTCTCAGAAATTGTATATCAGCTACTCTGTTCATCTGAACCGCTGCTAGGCAAGTTGTCGGTGTGAAACCTGCATTGCAGGATATATAGTGTAGTGAAGGTCTTGGTGGTACTACGAGTTTTATTGGGTGTTAGAAGATGTACTGTTACTGTCACATGCTCACTTTCTCCTTCTAATTTCAACTCTTGAGCTTGATATTTTCTTGCTGATTCGGAGCAGGTCTTGTCCGAGGAGCTGAAGGGGACAGGTTGTTTGTTGCCGTCCAGCCTGGTCTCTAGCTCCAGATAGTGTCCTCGTCAAGCATGACCAGCACACAAATAAGGGGTTCTTTCTTTTTGCACCCTTGTTCTTTGTTCCAAATGTCTGCATTCCGTGTCGTACGTATGATGTTGCCAAAGTGATGCTGGGAGTAGTTTAGGGGATACTTGGACAGAATTTTGCCAAAGCCAAAATATGTGCATGCACTAGTACTCTCTCACAACGCAGAGGCACCACTTGTCTATCCTAAACAAGCACCTAATCAATCGTCCTAAGAAGCTCCCACTTCTCTTGCTTATATTTTGTATCAGTATCCTGGTCATTCCTATTCTCATCATCAGATATGGATTACAGTACGTTTGCACTCTGTAATTTAGTTTTGAATCAACGCTTAATTTGTTCTCATGTTTTCCAAATGTATTTCATGGCCCCTACCAAATTATCTCATAATTGTAGTAGAAGTTGGTCATATCTGATTTATTAATGCAACGTCAAGTTATGTATTTCTTAAACTAGTACACACGCATCATTTAGTGCTGCTTAATATGCTCCATGTTCGGTCATACGACTAGAACTAACTAGAATTGGATATTTATGTCGAGTTGCTCCTTGTTCAGTCATTTATCAATTTTAAAATCTGATATTTTGAAACTGTAGTCCAGATCGTTTTGTAATGTGGTACTTACAATGAAGTAAGGAACACTCTTACTATTTCGATGCTGCAACAATAGAACTTTGGTGATCTCTTTCCGCCATGTTTCCTTATCTCACATTTTTCAAAAACTTTGGAATTCTAGTTGCAGTACAAGGAGAGTTGGAAGAGCGAGTGATACTGCTTCTGCATCACACGACTTGGAGAAATAGTCGGGAAAAGATCATGAATCAAGGAAAGAAAGAGTGAGGAAAACATTGATGCTATCAAGCTCGACGTGGTCAGATCTGTGCTTCAGAGGTACCACTTACATAGTCCCTAGATGGTAGACGTGCAAACTTGAAAGTTAGAAGTTTGCTGATCAAACGATGCTAAACCAAATTATTCATGAGATTTTCATTCAAAACATATGTCCCTTCTAGTATGCATTGCAAGTAACTTGTATCGGTGTAAATCTTTTGGATATTTAAGTTATACCTGTACATATCAGTACCATATGGACACTTTTTACTATGAATAGGATTAATCATCATAATCATTTGAACTTTTTAAAACTGATGATCAGCCTCTCAGACTCGTTTGCAATCTTTGTATAGTTTATTGTGTCTAGCAAATATTTCCTATATTGAGACCTTTGTTACTTTTCCCATCCCTCTATTACTTTTTTGATACCTTTGTTACTTTCATATCAGTACCATATTGTGTCGTATCTAATTTGTATCTCCAAGTAGCATCACTTCTGGTCTTTTTGCCCGATATCTTTGTTACTTTCACTGGTTTAATAAACAGGCCACGCCTTCTATATACTCTCTCCGACCCATATTAATGACCTTAACTTTGTCTAGATTCGTATGTATCTAGTTAAAAATTTAGACTAGATATATACAAATCTAGACAAAATTAATTCTATTAATATGGAAGCGAGGGAGTATAATTTTGCCAAGTAATCTGGGTGTTAAATTCCTTTACAGTAATTTGGTTCACCTTTTATACTTGTGGACGGCATGATTACCCCAATTTCGGTCAAAATCCCTATTACTTCTCTAGATTCTTTAGATAGTTTGTGAGCCTTGGCTGCAGCATCGATTGATTCTGTGAAGTGATACTTGTAATGTTATGTTGTATGTGATGGTTTACACTTTGATCTGACCTATAGGTACCCCGAGAGGGATTCAGGTATTTCTAGGCCATCAGATATACTTCATCGACACTATGAACATAACCGAAAGTTGCAAGAACTAAAGGCTCAAGAAATTCTGGTCTCTGATGTGTTATGGCAGAATTTCTCTGTTCTACTGATAAATTTTCTCATAAGTTTTGTTTGTATGTTTGTGTACTGCAGATTAATTGGATTTGGGATCCAGTGAACCAAATTAATTTATATACATATTTGTTTACGTACAGAATGGTCATATGCAGATTAATTTGAATAGTGATTCAGTAAACCAAAGTATGTAATGTACAAATTTGTTTACTTAGTTATATCTTTTGATGCATTTGAGTAGGTAGCACTAGACTAGACTAGTAGTGGCACTCATATTGAAGTTATAGTAGGCATTGGATATTGTAAAGATATTGCAGTACTGTCTACAAGTAGCATTCATGATTCATGAAGCAGTCCTGATTGCTGAGTTGGTGACCATGGTCTATGTTCCATAATGCCACAAGTAGTCAGGATAATTAAGTATTGTCTGTGTTGTCTGCCATATGCTTGTCATCATCACTCATGTTGTAATAAACTATTTGTTTTAAACTGTCCATGAAATAGATATAATATCATGAGTAGTTGCTGTAATGAGTTAGTCCTTGATGGCAATGAGATCAAGTCTTCATTTCCTTTGATTTCCGCAACTGCCGGTGGTGGACAACCTTGTCTCTACACAAGGGTGAAATGATCTGTGAGGATGCCCACCAAGGCGCTCAATGTGACCACCAGGAAGTCTCCTTGTGGAGAAGGTAAACATCCCTCTTTTATATTTGTCTGTGCTCAAATCATTTGTCAGCTGAGCATATGATGTTACAAGGAGGTGTTACTAATATGCTACATCATTGAAGTGTCTTAAACTGAAATTCTAAAACTGATTCTTGGTTGTCTAGTATATGTGCATTTGGCCTGTATTTACTGAGCATGTATCTTCTCATGAAAAACTATTGAGATGTTTTTAGTTTCTGCTAGCTTCATGATGACCCACAAGTATAGGGGGTGTATCGCAGTATTTTCGAGGGAAGTGAAACCTAATTGATTGATTCGACACAAGGGGAGCCAAAGAATATTTATAAGCCTTAACAACTGATTTGTCAATTCAGCTGCACCTGAAAAAATTCTTGCTCACAGTAGTTTATTAGTAGCAACAGTTTTGTAGTAGCAATAGTAAAGTAATAGCAGTAGTAAAGTAAATACAGTAGTAACAATTGCAGTAAACAGTAGGGTTAAAGCGTGGTAGGCATAGGGATGGATGGACGGGCATTGCATGGACAAGACAATTCATATGACAATCAAGACGTAGGGTATTTGCAGATAAATAAGATAAAGCATCCAAGTACTAAATAATCATAGGCATGTGTTCCATATATAGTCATACGTGCTCCCAATGAGAACTTGCACAACATCTTTTGTCCTGTCAGCCCATTTTTAGTGGGGCCTCAAGGGAACTACGGGCAATTAAGGTGCTCCTTTTAATAGAGCACCGGAGCAAAACATTAACACTCCATGAACACATGTGATCCTCACATCAAAGCCATTCCCTCCGGTTATCCCGATTTCTATCACTTCGGGGGCTTTGGTTCCGGACAACAATATGTGTATAATACTTGCAGGTAAGACCATAAACAATACTATCATAATGAATCAATAACATGTTTAGATCTGAAATCATGGCACTCGGGCCCTAGTGACAAGCATTAAGCATAACAAGTTGCAACAAAGTCAAAAAGCACTAATAATAGATACTAGGCACCATGCCCTAACAATCTGATGCCATTACATGAACGATCTCATCCAATCCCTACCATCCCCATATCCTACAGTGGGGGATTACTCACTCATAGATGGGGGAAACATGGATGGTCGATGGAGAAGCGATGGTGATGATGATGGCGATGATCTCCTCCAATTCCCCGTCCCGGCAGGGTACCAGAACGGAGTTTCTGGTTCCGAATCGCGGAATCTAGTGGTGGCGGCGTAGCGGAACTCTTTCTGGAAAAACGTCGAACCCCCCTTGGTTTTTAGGTCAAGAGGCAACTTATAGGCGAAGAGGGAGGCCGAGGGGGCAGCCGAGGCGGCCACACCACCCCAGGCGCGGCCTGGCCTAGCTCGCGCGGCCAGGTGGTGTGGGACCCTCGTGGCCCTACTCCGTCTCGTCTTCTGGCTTCATGAGTCTTCTGGTGAAATAGGATTTTTGGCATATTTTCTAGGATTTTTCCTGATAGTTGATTTTCTGCACAAAAACTAGACACCAAGGTAATTCTGCTCAAAACAACGTCAGTCCGTGTTAGTTGTATCCAAACCACACAAGTTTAGAGGAAAAACAATAGCAGAAGTGTTCGGGAAAGTGGATACGTTTTGGATGTATCAACTCCCCCAAGCTTAGCTTATTGCTTGTCCTCAAGCAATTAAGTTGAAAACTGAGTGCGATAAAAGAAAGTTTCACGAACACATTTTCTTCATAAGATGTATATATTCTCAGCATATGATCAACTACTCAGGCAATTCATAATAAAGAGTATGCAACTAAGTTTACTTAATAGTCATTGCAAGCTATGAAGAGATTCCAACTCAAAAATAGTAAGTTGCATGAAACATAAACATAAGCAACATTGCAATGCTCATAAGAAGGTATGATAGAGTGGTATCTCGCTTGCCTTTGATTGTAGAGCAAACATAAATGCCAAGGCACCTCTGAAGTTCAAGTGAAGACTGGAAGTAAAGATGTCAAAGATACAAGCATCAAAGTCATAACACAGTTACTCAAGTTTTGAGACAAGCACATTACACTAAGAATGACAACTATGCTCTCAAGAAAGTGCTCATAGAATGTGTGGAGACTCAACAAGGAAATGAAAAAGGTTTTGAAAAGTTTGAAAGGCTTCCAAATGCTGAAAGTATGGTACTCATTAGTTTTGAGCTATCATTGCCCCTATCATAAGCATCTTTAAATGGTTAAGGTGAAAGTGAGGTCCAATCTGAGTTATATGCTTGACAGACTATAAACTGGAAATCTCATGTCCCTTGAGTACGAGGGTCGCTCCTCATGCTACTCAACTTTAGTTACCGGTAAGTTCTTGTCAGAGTAAGTACATGCGTATCATAGAGAACCGCCAACGGGGTACCCCTTGCTCGATGATACGGAAGAATCCCCATATCAAAATGACAAGGCAAGCAGACAATGAGCATCTCAGCAATCTTCTTATTTACCATGGGAAAATGGTGCTTTTTTCTCTCTTTCCTCTTTTCTCATATCTCATTTTTTTATTTTTTTTTCTCAATAGCTATCTCTCTTTTTTATAAGAAGAATGCTTCATAGATACTCATTATGGTTACACTGCAGGTTTCCACCATGATTAGGCATGGATTAGACTGGCGGCCCAGGCGTTTCTCTAACACACATACATAACTCCATGGAATTACAAGCTCCCCTTTTATTTCACACCGACGACATCCGTAAACAAAAGAGCATGATATCAACTAGGTATATATTTACAGGTGTTGAAAGCATTCTCCGTGAGAGCACGGTTCTGCTAATCCCCAGCCTATAATTTGCAAGCATATAACTTCCATGGACAGTCACAATGGTTCAGGTTTATTAAGTGCAAGAAATAAAGTGTGCCATCAAGTTCATGAGAGCTTTACTAACTTTCTCATAACAAGCAAACATTTTATTCGGAAGAAAACAAGGCATACTGAATATGCACGGAAAAGCAAATGATGCTAATAGGTAGGTATGGTGGAGTCTTTTGGCAACATTGGTTTTGGGGAGTTGGAAACACGAGTAGAGCTCACACTCAGTGCAAGTGAGGGCTAGCAATGTAAGGGAGCAACAAACGAGAGAGCAATAACTGTCATAATCATTCTTGCAACAAAAAAGGACTAATCATGGCATGAAAGTGATTCAAGACCCCTGAGGCAAAATAATTCATCGAGGCTTAACTGACTATTGTTTCAGTCATATGCATGCATGAGCATGTGCCAAGTCAATTCAAGTGAAACATTCAGAGGAGGATACCACAGTGTCATACCAAGTTATGAATAGAGCAATGCAATAAAACATTCATATGACATGCTACAAACTATTAACGAGCTGGAGCTAATCATAAGAAAGCAAGAACTACTAAGCATCCATAAATAACATACACCCTACATGAACAGACTAAGCATGCCCACAATGACGAGTATATGTACAAAAATGAAAACAAATAGAGTTCGTTACCAGCCTCTTACCACACCTCAAGTTATCATTAATCCTCATTATTGACCTTCACTTGTGTGGCTTGAATAATAACATGAAACCAAACTCCACTGAGGACTGCTGAATCCTGCAATGAATTTCACAAAACCAAAGAAGAACAACAAATATTTTTGGTGTTTTTGATTTTTAAAGGCAAGAAGAAAAAAGGAAAAACAAGGAAAGCAAAATCTTTTTGGGTTTTTCAAATAGTTCAAACAAAGAAAAAAGGAAAAAATCAAACCAAGGCAAAAAGAAGAAGAAGCAAACAAAGAGAAACAAGAGAAATATTTTTGGTCTTTTTGTGTTTTAGAAAGCAAAAGTAAAGAAAGAACGAAAACTAAAAAGAGAACGAAGCATGGATATACAAAGTGCCGACTAAACATGATATGGAGATGAGTGTGATGTCGGTGTACCCCCCCCCCCCCCCCAAGCTTAGGCTTTTGCCCTAAGTGGGTATCAACCCCAATGCGGGTAAGGGTTCCAAGCAGGCGGGTCATTGTAAGAATGATCAGGGTTAGGCCCTTGGGAAGAAGAAGAGGCTCCCCAATCAAAGGTAGGCTGCTGATATAAAGACTCCCCCTCATTCGAGGGCTGGACCAAATCATTTGTAACCTCCCTTCTAGTATCCTTCTCCTATTGGGAGAGCTCTCCAAGATACGTATCGAGCTCCTCCTCAGTGAGTGACCATCCTACTCTGGTTTCAATGTTAAACAAAACATGTGCAGGCAAAAGAACAACACGTTCGGACTTACTCCTTCTCCAACCAGCCTTGAGAAAGGTTATTTCATAAGACAAATCACTCAAATTAGCCCAAGAAGAAACAAATTTATGCTGTATCATGCAATTAAGGTCAAGCCTCTCTATGAGAAACTGTAGGTCTAGATGATGAGGCATGATAACCCACAAGTATAGGGGATCGTGTGTAGCCTTTTTGATAAGTAAGAGCGTCGAACCCAACGAGGAGCTAAAGGTAGGATAAATATTCTCTCAAGTTCTATCAACCACTAATACAACTCTATGCACACTAAACGTTTGCATTATCTAGGAAATAAAACTAGAGCAACAATACGAGTAATAGAGATAGCTTTGCATGATAATAAGTAACAAGAAAGTAAAGCTAGTTGCTGCAGTAATAAAATATATTAAACTAACAGAACCATGACTGTGGAATACTGGTGGTAATTGTGGTGCCCTTTCCAAGTTTAAATAGCGAATAGATCGGATTCATTGTCCTTGATGCAGTTTTCTGCGTGGGAGAGGCTAAATATACATGCGCTTCACTACTTGGAATTACATGTACTATATGATTGGATTGTTAGCAAACATCCGTAAGTACTAATCAATGCATTAAGATTTCCCCAACCATAGCCTTAAGTTTAATGGTCCTCTTACTCCCATACGTGCAACGTTCCGGTTCACGCCCTCGGGTTTCTGTCACTCCGGCGGAACTCCCGCTTCCTTTTACACATACTACAAACCCTATGATGTTTAATCCATGCGCGCACAAATATAATGGACACCAAAGAACTGTACCATATCAACATACAACTCTAATGAAGCAAAGACGTTCAACCATTCAATCTAGGAACAAAGAAACTACACAAACATGACATAGATCATATGATTATAACTTATAGCATCAAACACCATGTTTATATAGGATGGTACAGAGGTGTGTGGGAGGATGAACCACTTCATACTATGAGGATTAGGTGATGGAGATGACGGTGAAGATGGTGAATAAGGCGGCGGTGGCACCGGCGGCGGCGCGGGGGTCTCCTTCCCCGCCGTCGGTATCATGGGGGAGCACCGCCCCTTAGCCCCCTTCCTTCATGGATTCTTGGGAACCCTCCCCCATGGAGATGGGATCCATGGGGGAGGCAAAAACATGTCTTTGGCGGCTGCAAATTCGTGGGTGGAGATGCCCTAGGCGAATTAGGTTTCCTCCCTTTATATAGCTTCTCGGATTCCCATCACCCCATCTTGGGCTGTAGTAAATCGGGCTTAAAAGTCCCATCCAGACTCAGGATTAGCTAAATTTTATAACCAGAACGTTTGTCGCGAAATTTCAAACAACTTTGTAATTGAAGAGTTTTCAGTTGGACGTCGTCTTCGACCCGAAACGGTGACCATCTTCAAAAAGAGTTCTGAGACAGATTTCTGAAAAAATCCCAATTTGACTCCAACAAGGTTTGCACATGTATTCTTGGTAATTCCTACACATCAAAGTGTAAAACAAGAACATTATGCACTTTTGCAACTATTAATAGTTTAGTCCAAATAAATCATAAACTTTATATAAAAAGGAGTGTCAAAAGCATATTATTAGCATAAAACCATCAAAAATTATAGATATGTTATGGATGTATCAACATCGCCAAGCTTAGTTCATGCTCGTCCTTGAGTAGGTAAACGATCAAAACAATATAATTTTTAAGGTGACACGCAGACAACACAATCTTGATCATCATTATTGTAAAAGCATTGATAGCTGGGATTAAGGTACTCTAAACATGAATCATGAAAGATAGAGTTGTAACAATAAGACATAGCAACTATATTGTAACATGAAAAGGCACAAACAAAATATTCATGATTAACAATGCTTTCCAAGACATTTTTTTTGTTTCACATAAAGAAATCATAATGAGAATGGTATTCATCTTGTCCCTCATAGTGTAGCAAAACATAAATACATAGGACACCTTCAAAGTTCATAAGGGTGACTAGATACAAATAGTTTAAGAACAAGCAATATCAAAGTTATGCATCAATCAACAAGTCTTGGGACAATCCACATTAAACTAAGAATGGCCACTATGCTCTCTTAATAGGTGAATAAAGATAGAAGATGGAGACTCAACATAAAAGTAAAAGAAAGTCCTTAGAAGGAAGCAGGGAATCAAGTCTCATAAAGAGCTTCCAAAAATTATGGTACTTATTAACTTTAAGCTCTCATTGCCCCTATCATAAGCATCTTTAGGTGATTAAGGTTAAAGTGACACAACTAAGAGGATATGCTTGACAAGTTGTAAGTTGAAATCTCATGCCCCTTACTTACGAGTACCGAACCTCATGCTACTCAACTTCAGTCACAAGTAAGCTCTTGTCATTGTAAGTACATATGTATCATAGAGAACCACCAACGGGGTACCCCTTGCACATGATACAAGAGCTATCCCATAATCAAAATGACAAGGCAAGCAAACAATGAGCATCTCAGCGATCTTTTTATTTGCTATTTGCATAGGTTTTTATTGAGGATGCTTCATAGAGTGCTCATTATGGTTATGCTGCAAGTTTCCACCATGATTAGGCATGGCTTAGGCTAGAGGCCTAGGTGTTTCTCTAACACACATACAAACTCCATGATCTTACAAGTTTCCCTTTTATTTCACACCGCCGGTATCCATAAGAAAAAGAATCATGATATCAACGGAATATAAGTGCAATGTTGAAAGCGTTCCCCATCATACATGGTTCTGCTAACTTCAACTTATAAAGCGCAAGCATATACTCAACAAAGATGGGCACAATGGTTCAAGTTTATTAAGTGCAAGAAAATAAAGTGTGCCATCAAGTTTGTGAGAGCTTTAATCACTAATTTTCACATAACAAGTTTAATTAGGAAGGTAGATAAAAGCATGAATATACTTGGAATAGCAAATGTTAATAGGTAGGTATGGTGGACTCTTTGGGATAACTTGGTTTTATTTGGAGTTGGATGCATGAGTGGAACTCATACTTGGTTATGGAGGCTAGCAAAAGACTAGGAGCGACCAACTAAAAGAGCAATAATGGCCATAATCATGCAAAGCGACAAAACATCATTAATTAAAGCATAAAGTGATATTACAAGTCGAAAACTAAAGTATATAAAGACTATGGTGACTTCGGATAGTCATAACATGGTGTGAGCATGTGCCAAGTCAACCCAAATAAAGCATCAAAGGAGAATACCACAATACTATGCTTTAATATGCTAAAACAACGCATGATTCTTTCAAGGCACATTAAGCAATCTCAATTGTTTATAACATGTCATGCTACAGCAAAAATCACTAAGCATAAAGCCAAAACAATATCAAGCATGACATGACAAAGCATAGGCCATGCCGTAAAAAACGAGCTCCTTTTACCACTTAAGCATGAACTTTCCCTACTCTTTTCCAATCCAAACCACACTTATTTGAAAACTAATGTATGAAAGAGGGGGTCCAACCAATTTATTCAAGAAAACTAAGAAAACCAAGCAAACTAAAACGAAAACAAAGACGCTCCAATAACAACACAACTGTGCATGAAACAATAAAAATGAAGTGTTTGGAAGAACCTGAGATTTTTATTGATGAAGAAGGGGATACCTTGGGCATCCCCAAGCTTTGACGCTTGTACTTCTTGGATATTTCTTGGGGTGACACACGTGGCATCCCTAATCTTGAGCTTTATTCCATTCTTCATCTCATTACATCACTCTTTCCATACACCTGAAATTTTTCCTTCATACAAAACTTCACACAATCTTTATTAGCAACACTAGTGCACTCAAGATAATAGGTATTTGGATTCAGTTCCAACACCAATAAAACTTCCATTAAAACACAAGCTACTGTAGCACTTCCCTAAAAAATCTCAATTCCCCAAAATGAACCCAAAAAGGAATCAACAAGAAGCAAATGCAAATAATGGCAGAAATCTGTCAAAACAGGCCAGCAGGTAAACACCAATTTTTTCGAAGACCTTCTGTTGCTCAAATCAAAAAGTGTTGAACTAATGAAAGTTAGAAAACAACCGGGGGTAGAATAACAAAAATTCACAGCTCAAACCGACGTACATAGATTTTACACGAATTTTTACAGCAAAGCACAAAAATCTATTTCGGCACAGCAACTTTCCCAAGCATTACTTCTCTCTCATTAGAGGTTACTCTTGGCACAAAAAACAAATAAAAAGGATAAGGAGAGGTTATTACTGAAGCAATAACTTCTAAGACTCAACTAAAACTTTTGGGTTATCTCCTAATAAGTACTTTTCTTTAACGCCTTTAAGTTAGGCATAGGAGCAGGATTCAAGTATTGACGAATGAATAAGCATTAAGATCAATACCAGAAATATCTTTATTTTTCAAGGCTTCATGCATTCCTACAAGTTTTTAACTTAAAATCTTCCATGGAAAGATTTGTTTTGGTTTCATAGGCATGAACATAAGTGTTCAAGGTCGACCCCAACTTAACCATTACTCATCTTTCCAATCACTTTCCTTTTTGAAAACGTTTTTAGGTAACAAGTACAACTAATTTTTTCTGTAATTCGCATTCCCTATCCATACTAAGATAGAGAACAACTTAAAATTGAAAGTACAAACTACTGAGGGATAAATCAAACAAGTGCACACAAGAATATTCACCCACATGCTATTGCTCCCCGGCAACGGCGCCAGAAAAGGTCTTGATAACCCACAAGTATAGGGGATCGTGTGTAGTTTTTCGATAAGTAAGAGTGTCGAACCCAACGAGGAGCTAAAGGTAGGATAAATATTCTCTCAAGTTCTAGCAACCACTGATACAACTCTACGCACACTAAACGTTTGCATTATCTAGGAAATAAAAATTAGAGCAACAATATGAGTAATAGAGATAGCTTTGCATGATAATAAATACCAAGAAAGTAAAGCTAGTTGCTACAATAATAAAATATACTAAACTAACATAACCATGACTGTGGAATAGTGGTCGTAATTGTGGTGGCTTTGTCCAAGTTTAAATAGCGTATAGATCGGGTTCATTATCTTCGATGCAGTTTTCTATCCGGGAGAGGCTAAATATACATGCGCTTCACTACTTGGAATTACATGTACTATATGATTGGATTGTTAGCAAACATCCGTAAGTACTAATCAATGCATTAAGGTTTCCCTAACCATAGCCTTAAGTTTAATGGGCCTCTTACTTCCATACGTGCAACGTTCCGGTTCGCGCCCTCAGGTTACTGTCACTCCGGCAGAACTCCCCCCTTCCTTTTACACATACTACAAACCCTATGATGTTTAATCTATGCGTGCACAAATATAATGGACACCAAAGGACTGTACCATATCAATATACAACTCTAATGAACCAAAGGCATTCAACCATTCAATCTAATAACAAAGAAACTACACGAACATGACATAGATCATAGGATTATAACTTATAGCATCAAACACCATGTTTACATAGGACGGTATAGAGGTGTGTGGGAGGATGAACCACTGCATACTATGAGGATTAGGTGATGGAGATGGCGGTGAAGATGGTGAAGAAGGCGGCGACGGTGGCGACGGTGGTGCGGGGGACTCCTTCCCTGCCGCCGGTATCATGGGGGAGCATCGCCCCTTTGCCCCCTTCCTTCATGTCTTCTTGGGATCCATGGGGGAGGCAAAAACGTGGCTTTGGCGGCTGCAAATTCATGGGTGGAGATGCCCTGGGCGAATTAGATTTCCTCCCTTTATATAGCTTCTCAGATTCCCGTCACCCCATCTTGGGCTATAGTAAATCGGGCCTAAAAGGCCCGTCCGGACTCAGAATCACCTAAATTTCCAACAACTTTGTAGTTGAAGAGTTTTCCATTTGACGACGTCTTTGACCTGACACGTGACCATCTTCAAAAAAAGTTCTGAGACAGATTTCTAGAAAAATCACAATTTGACTCCAACAAGGTTTCCACTTGTATTCTTGGTAATTCCTACACATCAAAATGTAAAACAAGAACATTGTGCACTTTTGCAACTATTAGTAGGTTAGTCCAAATAAATCATAAACTTTATACAAAAAGGAGTGTCAAAAGCATATTATTAGCATAAAACATCAAAAATTGTAGATAGTTTATGGACGTATCAAGGCACTACACCATGCAAAGCTAATAAACGAGAGGCCTCCACAAATTCCACCTTTCTCGCGGTTAGCAGCAAGACGGAAAGCTATCAAAGCACCCAAGTTATAAGTCCTGTCTCGTTTTAAAGCAGCTGAGATGATTGCTAGATCATATGAGGATAACTTATTAGCAGTTTTCCTAGCGATAACACACTTAGCAATAAAGTAAGCAAAGTAGCGAATAGATGGGAGATGAATGTTACGAATTTTCCCACTCTCCTTGGAGAAACTGCTCCCTTGGCAAATCTCCGCATACAAATCCATGAGTGGTGCAGGTTGCTCTTTAATCCTTCCAAACAATCCCCACTGAGGTACCTTAATAGCTGCACAAAATTCATCAAGGGGAAGGTCGACAACTATATTGTAAATTTTGTAGTGAACCATGGGGTTAGGCAAAGAGCAACTAAATCGAAATCCTGCACTACAGACATAGTTAGTTTCATAAATTGACAAGGTTCATCTTCCACAAAATGCTCCAACCCTGCATTAGCAATTAAAGTACAGAAATCCTGAGAAATTCCTGCAGCCCTCATGAATTTGGAGCATGGATAGATCGAAGGAAAAACTTCCTCCTCTCGGTGAACCTTCATAACCTCAGGCACCCTCAGTTCATGTTAGTTGAGTTGATGTTCATTCATCTTATATTCTGAAATTTAAACATCCATTATACAAGTGATTGCAAAGTGAATACATAATGAAGGGAACTACTTATGGGGACTTGTAAGACGCCTAAACATGCATCAAAACAGAGCAATGAACTGGTGTTTTCTCGGGAGAGAGAGAGCAGTGGGAAGTGAGAGAATGAGTGGAGGGCCAGGGGTGGCCCACACCATGGCCAGGCATGCCCCTGGGCTGGCCGTGCCACCAGGTGGTGTGCCTGCCTGGTGGGCCCCATGGTACTCTCCAGGCACTTCTCTGCCCCTTTTTTCACGTAAAAATTTAATATGAATTTTCGGGAATTTTTCGAGACACTATATGTTTGGCCAATTTTCAGATATAGAAGAATGATTTTCTGACAGAAAAAGGTTTCTGGAAAGATGCAAACGCAAAACAAAGCTAAAACTTCAGAAGTTCTAGGACACTCTAATATGCCAGCAACTAACAACAGAAAAGCAAACTAAACGAAAGCAAAAACTAAAATGGATAAAATAAAAGTAAGCGAAGATAATCATGGTGAAAACATTGTTTTGTTCATTAAAATCCTTTTGTTAACAAGGTTGATCAAGTCTTGTTACCAAAACAATTTTGTATGAAACAAAACTTTGTATTCCACTAATGATTATGTTACCTCAACCTTCATAGCAATGGTCCCCATCATAATAGTTTCATATTTTTCTCGTGGTATGGGACAATATATTTCTCCAACTTGGATGCCCTCAACATGTTCAATTGAATTTAAGCCATAAGTCCTTTCAATATTCTTGGGGAAATAGATAGTATGCTCCTTGTCATTAACATTAAAAGTCACCTTTCCTTGATTACAATTAATAACAGCTCCTGCAGTATTAAAAAAGGTCTCCCAAGAATAATAGACATATTATCATCTTCAGGCATTTCAAGCACAACAAAATCAGTTAATATCAAGAAATTATGAGCCACTTAAACAGGTACATCCTCACATATACAAACATGAATGGTAGTAGATTTATCAGCCATTTGCAAAGATATATCAGTTGGTATTAGTTTTTCCAGTTGAAGTCTCTTATAGAGAGAAAAAGGCATAACACTAACTCCTGCTCCCAAATCACACAAAGAAGTTCTAACATAACTATTTTTAATAGAGCAAGGAATATTTGGAATCCCTGGGTCTCCAAGTTTTTTAGGAACCTTACCATTAAAGGAATAATTAGCAAGCAAAGTAGAGATTTCTTCATTAGGGATCTTCCTTTTATTCGAGACAATATCCTTCATATAATTTGAATAAGGAGGCAATTTAATAGCATCAGTCAAAGGAATTTGGAAGAATAAAGGTTTCATCCACTCACAAAACTTGTTATAGTGTTCATCTTCCTTTGATTTGTGTTTCTTATCAGGGAAAGGCATAGGTTTTTGGACCCAAGGCTCTCTTTCACTACCATGTTTCTTAGCAACAATATCTTCTTTAGTGTATTTGGTATTCTTAGTGTGCCTTTCAAGTTCTTCTTCAACTTTTTCTTTATCAGGAGCATCATTTTCTTCATTACCACTTTCAGTTTCAGCATCAGAGACAGATATACTATTAGGATCTTTAGCAGGTTCAGAAGGTTCTACAATGGTTTTATGTTTCTTTTTTGTTTTCTTAGGAGTAGTACCAATATTTTCAGCTTGTTGGGAATCCTTCTTAATTCTTCTAGGATGCCCCTCAGGATATAGAGGATCCTGGGTAGCAGCACCACTTCTAGTTCTAATTTCATAAGCATGTTTTTCTTTAGCAGCATTAACTAGCAAGTCTTTTTGTACCTTAATAAGCTGATCAATTTGAGTTTGAACCATTTGAAAATGTTTAACAAGCATTTTAACATCATTAGAGGTTCTTTCCACAATATCTTTTAACTCAACAATAGCTCTAGAGTTTTTCATTAAATGATTTTGCACCCTTTTATTAAAATTATCTTGCTTAACAATAAAAATATCAAATTCTTCTAAGCATTGATTAGGAGGTTTAGAGTAAGGGATATCACCTTCATCAAAATGTTGGAGAGAGTATACCTCAATAGTGGATGAGTGGGGAATTGGCTTACATAATTCTTCTATAATAGGTAAATTATTGACGTCAACAGCTTTAATTCCCTTCTCCTTAAGACATTTCTTAGCTTCCTTCATCACTTCATCATTTAGTTCAATAACTCCCCTCTTCTTTGATGTTGGTATAGGCGCAGGAATAGGATGTTCAAGTATAGTTGTCTCAGGTATAGCTAGTTCAGGAGGAGTCCAATCTTCATAATTCTTGCTTATTTTAGCCATTAATTCCTCAGCTTCCTTGGGAGTCCTATTCCTGAAAACACAATCAGCACAACTGTCTAGGTATGTCCTAGATTCTTTAGTTAGTCCATTATAAAATATATCAAGAAGCTCATTCTTAGGTAATGGACATACAGCATGTGCATGAATCAAAGCACAAAACCTTGCCCATGATTCAGGCAATATCTCTTTTTCTCTCTGTTTAAAATCAAAAAGTTCTTGCAAAATAGCATGGCTAGCACTAGGAGGAAAATATTTCTGAAGGAAGGTACTAATCAAGCAATCAGGGCTATCAATGGATCCAGGAGGTAAATTATTAAACCAAGTTCTAGATTCTCCTTTCAGTGAAAAAGGAAAAAATTTAGCAACAAAGTAGGTGCGCATCTTAATATCATCAGAAAATAAGCCACTCATGGTAGAAAGCTCAGTCATATGTGCTACCGCACTTTCATTCTTAGTCCCACGAAAAGGTTCTTTCTCAACAATAGTTATGTAAGATAGATCAAGAGAGAAATCATAATCCTTATCTTTAATGTTTATGGGAGATGCAGCAAACTTAGCATTAAGAGATAATTTGGGTTTTATAGTACGCCTCTCAAGGAGACTCTTAATAGCACTCCTATCATGGGTGTTTTGACATTCTTTAATAAATTCATTGGTCATCTCTATATAACCGTCTTCAATATCATAGCTCTCTCTAGACTCAGGTGAACTGACATGTGTAGTAGTGTCTTCATTAGGAGTTTTAGTATTTCCAGCTATAGTTCTAGCAATTGTAGCATCTAGGGAAGAACCTAATGAACCACTCTTATGAAGAACAGTAGAAGCAACATCATAAGTATCAGAAGTTTCAGATTCAGCAGTAGTAGCAGTGTGTGTAACATGTGTATGTGGTGGTGTAAGGACCTTACTCATAACAGATGGTGAATCAAGAGCAACAGAGGTGTTCAGAACCGTACCTCTCCTTGTAGTGGATGGTAAAATAGGGACCTTGCCATCACGAGACTTACCCATGATGGATGGATGGCAGCGAACAATAGTGATTCCAAGTGAACTTGATAAATAGAACTATGCTCCCTGGCAACAACGCCAGAAAATAGCCTTGATGACCCACAAGTATAGGGGGTGTATCGCAGTATTTTCAACGGACGTGAAACCCAATTTATTGATTCGACACAAGGGGACCCAAAGAATATTTATAAGCCTTAACAACTGAGTTGTCAATTCAGCTGCACCTGGAAACAATCTTGCTCACAGTAGTTTATCAGTAGCAACAGTTTTGTAGTATCAATAGTAAAGTAATAGTAGTAGTAAAGTAAAGACAGTAGTAAAAATTGCGGTAAACAGTAGGATTAAAGTGCAGTAGGCATAGGGATGGATGGATGGGCATTGCATGGACAAGAAAATTCATATGGCAATCAAGACATAGGGCATTTGCAGATAAATAAGATAAAGCATCCAAGTACTAAATAATCATAGGCATGTGTTCCATATATAGTCATACGTTCTTGCAATGAGAACTTGCACAACATCTTTTGTCCTACCAGCCCGTTTGTAGTGGGGCCTCAAGGGAACTACTGGCAATTAAGGTGCTCCTTTTAATAGAGCACCGGAGCAAAGCATTAACACTCTGTGAACACATGTGATCCTCACATCAAAGCCATTCCCTCCAGTTATCCCGATTTCTATCACTTTAGGGCCTTTGGTTTTGGACAACAATATGTGTATACAACTTGCAGGTAAGACCATAAACAATATTATCATAATGAATCAATAACATGTTCAGATCTGAAATCATGGCCACCGGGGCCAGTGATAAGCATTAAGCATAACAAGTTGCAACAAAGTCAAAAAGCACTAATAATAGATACTAGGCACCATGCCCCAACAATCTGATGTCATTACATGAACGATCTCATCCAATCCCTACCATCCCCATAGCCTACAGCGGGGGATTACTCACTCATAGATGGGGGAAACATGGATGGTCAATGGAGAAGCGATGGTGATGATGATGGCGATGATCTACTCCAATTCCCCGTCCCGGCAAGGTGCTAGAATGGAGTTTCTAGTTCTGAATCGCGGAATCTGGTGCTGGCGGCATAGCGGACCTTTTCTGGAAAAACGTCGAACCCCCTTGGTTTTTAGGTCAATAGGCAACTTATAGGCGAAGAGGGAGGCTGAGGGGCAGCCGAGGCTGCCACACAACCCCCAAGCGCGGCCTGGCCTGGCCCGTGTGGCCAGGTGGTGTGGGCCCCTCGTGGCCCTACTCCGTCTTGTCCTCTGGCTCCGTGAGTCTTCTGGTGAAATAGGATTTTTGGCATATTTTCCGGGATTTTTCCTGATAGTTGATTTTCTGCACAAAAACTAGACACCAAGGTAATTCTGCTAAAAATAACGTTAGTCCGTGTTAGTTGTATCCAAATTACACAAGTTTAGCGGAAAAACAATAGTAAAAGTGTTCGTGAAAGTGGATACGTTTTGGACGTATCACTTTATAATCAGGATGGACATCTAATTATGTCCACGTACATAGTACGTTTGTTCACTAGAAGCAAAATGAATGTTTGATGAACTATTTTTCTATTGGTTGTCTATTTTGGTTATTTGTTTCTGGGTGGTTTAGGATGAGCTGCAGTGGAACAACCTGGAGCTAGAGAACTTCGAGGACAAGCTCATGAAGTACCAGTAAAGTATCAAGCTTAACCTAGTGGATGTGAGATGGTACTTGGTGGCTGTGTGACCTTATTGTGTACTTGGTGGCCGTGACTTTATTGTGTACATGGTGGCTATGAACTAGGTGATGGTTGTCGGCTTCGTTTCTCATAATGCTCGAATTACTGTGAATTTGAAGTTCTGTTGATGTATATTTTTTTTTAAATTGGTACTTATTTCAAATGTTCATTCCTGTGTATATTTACATGCAATATTGAGTATGAGCTGATTGAAATAGGACCCTGAAGAGGATGTAGCCCAAAGTAATCTGGTATGCAATGAAAGGCCATGGCCTGAAGTAGTACTGGAATAATTATGCCACCACCCAAACAAAAATGTAAATGAACAATATATGCTAGAAGGAAAAGGCTGATAATTGTAATTAAATGGATTGTCAAAAAAGCTGATGCCTATTATTAAAATGGACCGTGAAAAGAACTGGCCAAAGAGAATTCACCATGTTATTGGGCTCAACCCAAATAAGTACTAAAATGGACCAGGCTAAATTTGTATTATGACGTTCCCATTTCGTCATAGTTTTGCCACGTCGGATTGCCACGTTGGAACTGACCTGGCTAGGCAAGATGGTATGTGACGATATTGAATCGTCATAGAGGTTATGACGATCAAATATCGTCATAGATAGTTATGACAATTTTGGAAAAAAACGTCGTTATATTTCATTAGCGACGACCAGCTTTCGACGATTTCATTTTCGTCATAGGATCATCATAGATGGACTACTGTGACGATTCTGTGACGAAAATGGAGGGTTATAGAAGCCCATATTCCTTGTAGTGACCCTTGTGCACGAGAGAGTGGAAGTAATGGATGGGGCTTCATGTCGGTGGGGATCGTGACGCTGCAGGGAGGGCTCGGGGTGGCATCCCGTGGTAGGGAGTAGGGTCGATGGCCCCAGGGCAGCTACAGGAGGAACCAGAGGCGAGGCCCAAGCGAGAGGGAGCACCGAGGACAAGGGCGCATGGTCGCGCAGGCAGCAGGGACAACCGAGCGGAGGAGGCCTCGCGACCACGGCACTCGTGGTGATGGCGGGAGGTGTGGCATGGGGTATGAAAGGCGGTGTTGGGCGGAGGGGAAGAAAGATTGCGGACCATGGAGGAGAGGGGAGCACGGCAGTGGGATGCTGGCGGCAGCGGGTGCAGAGGGAGGGGGGTGAGGAGCTCGGTGGTGGGGAGCTCTAGGCAAGGAGGAGGCGGCCGCTCAGGGAGCTCGCCCCTGCAGGCAGCGGCGGGGTAGGCAGCACTAGGGGTTGCAAGATCGAGGAAGGAAGACGGGGTTAGTGGCGACGGACGCGGTGGGCCGGAGCTGCGAGGCGGTGGTTGGCGGGAAAGTAGTGGTTCGACGAGGGAGGCAGGCTCTCTAGGGTGGGGGAGGGAATCGCGGGAAGAGGGATATGCGAGCAGAGCGTGCGGTGGTGGGGTCGTGAGGGTGGTGCCGGTCGCGGTGTTAGTGGGCGGTGTGCATTTTGTGTTGGGTGTGGTATGCGTGGTGGGTTTGGTGGAGTGAGTGTGTGTGCGCTTATGGCGGCGGGGATTAGGGTTAGATAGGGTTGGTTCTATCGGGGTGGTAGGCTGCTGCCATCATGGCCCTTTGGGCCTGGCCGGTGGCGGCCTCCCCGATACAAAATAGTTTGTTTGTTTATTTATTTATTTTAATTAAAAAGATTTTTTTAAATAGTTTTTAGACAAATAAAAGATCCAAAAAAGGCCGGGGTTTTGATTTGAAATAAATACGGGGCTAATTAGAAAACAACATAGGGTCTTGGCGAAAATGTTTTTAGACAAAGATATGCATGATGTCATGATGATGCACAAACTAGTAAACAGCAAACGATTTTCTAGTAGTGGTTTTTCCAGGGTGGTACAATTGACACCACTAACAAGGGATCTCGCCCTCGAGATCCGCCTCATGATACATGGAAGAAGCCTCATGATCTATCAAGCGTGTGTGACTTTACTTGATTGCTTTAAATAGTGCTCCAACTCCAACGCCTAGGTCGGTTCTGGGCTCCTGGCCGATGGCTGCTGTACCTACTCACAAACCTTCGTGACGGTGGTGAGATGGCATCAATGCCAAGGTTTTGATTAGATTTAGGAAAACAAATAAGAGAAACATGTAATTATATAGAACCACCATGGGTGGGGATTAGGAAGGGGGAATCAAGCGATGAGATGAAAGCTTTACATCTGATCAAGCCAGCTAATCCCTACTGATCTGCACTACGATTGCTCACGTCCTCCGCCGTTTTGACACCCAAAATCCAGCTAGTCCCGGTGGCATGCAAGCCGCCCGTTGGCCTCAACTTTACCTGCATGGTACGCCTGTATGATTTGGTGGAGGAGAATGCCCCCGGCCGGCCGTGGTAGGGCAGGGAGATGCGGGAGGGAGGAAGGCGGCTATAAGGATGGGGATCTAGTCGTGGAAACATGGGGCATCTGAGATCCTTAGGAGGCTCGTTTGGGTCCTTCGTGGGCATTATTAAGAGGATCCATCGGCTAATATTTGAGAACCTACCAATACCAAATCAACGCACGGATGTTCCTGTTTTTTATGGGATTTTCTAGCTAATTCTCTAATTTTTGGTTAACCCATCATGTACTTTTAGTATGTAATAGAAGATTATTTTTCATCTGGCTTTCTGTCTCGTCCCTTTCAGGAGCCGACAAACCTTTAGCATAGAAACTTTGCCAAACAATGGATCTTAATTGCTAAATGATACCTTCGATCCGGATTCACGGATGTAGTATAATATCTTTTTCCCTAAAAGACCTAGGTTTAATATAACTCGGAAAACACTGCTAAAAGGTAATAAAAAAGGACACGTCTATAAACTTTGTTTGTTTGTTTTACCTTAGTTGACCGGACCAATCTAGTTTACTTTATAACGGGTTTAAATCAATAGATGGAGATATGCCAGGGTTGAAGATCCACATGTAGCTACACATCAAATGGGATAAAAGATAATAATAAGCATAGTCATGTATAATATTTGTATCAAGATAATCTCTTGTGGGAAACACTTCCTAATATTGTATTGCCCCCGTGATGTAGCGGGTATAGAAATAGAATTTTAATCCAACCACGAGTACACCGAAGCCATGGGTTACAAACGATTATTAAGTGCAAAACACGGATCAAAGTTTTAAGTGGTGATGTTGTTGTTGATCCTGAATGGGGCGCTAAGCGAAGACCGTACTACCCTTTCTATCACTGAGGTTCCTATGAGATCCCCGTAGCCAAGTATCTCACCTCAAGCCTTTATCAATATATGGGATCTTGGGTACCTACAAGTCCACAGATCGAGACAAGAGACGAAGAAACAAAAGATACAAATCACATTCCAAAAAAAATACAATTCTCTCATGATCTAGATGCACATAATCGCTGCAAGTTTTATCTTTACCCACAGCCCGTGAGGACTATTCACTCATACCAAATAGATCGGAGATAGAAAACATCATACAAATACTTAGATTGAAATCAAATATTCTTACAATGGTCGCCAAATCACAAGGAGATCTAAAGTATAAAGAAATGGCTATGGCTTGTGGATGGATAGATGGGGAAGTGATGAACACTGGATGAACAATAGTGTGGATCTCCTTTGGTGGTGTTGTGATGCAATGTGAGACTGGAGGCTCTCTGGTCGGCGGCTTGAGCCTCAAAATATATAGGCGTCTTCACGCAAGTTGTAGGGTTTGACGAGACGAAGTCATTGCCACCTCGTACGGGCGGGGGGTACGGGCGGACCACGCCCGTACTAGTGGTCGTTAAGCTTGTAGACGCCCTGGAATGCCTCTCCAATTACATGGCCATGCGTACTTCCACAAAATCCTTCATTATGACTCCTTATTTCGCTTTAAAAGCCATGATTTCCTGCACAACATAAATCAAAGAAGTGATTGGCATATCTTTGCAATTATTAGTCATTAGTGGCAAGAGTTGAGAGTTTCTTGGGCAATTGCTTGACCAAAAACAACGTTTAAACGCAGTGGAAGATGGCAAAAATCAGAGTCATCAACTTCCCCAAAGCACAAACCTTGATCATCCTTGAGCAAGAAGAACCAAAAGAAGTATAAGGAATTCAGCGTTTAAACTTGAAACAACGAGAATAAGAGTTCACTTATAGTTGGTAGTCGTATGTGCTCAACACTTCATTCATTTGAGAAGCTGATCAAAGTTAGAGAGATGACAAGAATACTATACAAGATTCGGTAAGTCAAGATAATCAAAGTAAAGTTTAATATAAGTTTAAGTAACTAAAAGTGTAGCAATCAATCCAATTCTTCTAATTAACTCTCAGCTTGCCAAGAAACACTATGATGTTTAAATAACATAATTGAGTAAGAGAGTTTCATGTCCCAAGTAGTATAACAATGAAGTGTCTTATTTACACCCACATCAATTAATCAAGTCTATCAAAAATACTTATAATCCAATCATTGTCTTTCAAGAAAAATTGTAAAATAGTAATGCGACCATGCCAAGGACTTGTTATGTGGATCCTCATAGTATCTTTTTTCTTTCTTTTATTTTTAAGGATCGCTGATTGTTTTTTTTGCAAGTGTTTGCATAACCTTTGAGAATACCAATACGTTTGCCCATATATTGACATAGATGCCACTCATGTCATCAACTCATAGCCGAAATCCGGGGTTATACCATAGATAGTTCAAAAGCTAGCAGAGATGTGGGCATCCCAAAGGTGTGCATTAGAGACATAGGACAAAGTTGTCTCACTTCTTTCTCTCTTTTTTTTGAGATAGTACCGCGGATTGATCCACTTTGTTTTAATCAAACAACTCCTTTAATGAGTGGCGTTGAGACTATCAAAATATCTATGGGGTTAAGTATCATCAAGGGTATACTCTCAAGACAATCATTCATCAAACAAGTCATAAATTTTGGACTTTTTCTTATTGTACTTATTTGGCATTATTATTTCTAAGGCAAGACTCGGTTAACTAAAAGAACTAGAGCAAGAGCTTCAACAACTAATCATCATACCAATACAAAGCCTTACTCTAACCATATTAAATCACTTCTCACTAGCATGGCTTCTTAGCAAATCAACCAACTAAGATAAACGACTCAAACTCTATAAGTGGGAGACATAGGACATACCTCTCATAAGTGACTTCATGATCCTCTTCCTTATAGGGATGTGTTCCTTCAAAACTCAAACACGATTACTCTCAAAATGATATTAAAGAAAAGAGGCAAAGTATGAATCCACGTTTACGAAAAAAGGATAAACGGAAAAATGTTTTTGTATTTTTGAGGATAGGGATTAAAGAATAGAAAAGAACTTGCGACCAAGCAAGGGTTTTAAGAAAATAAAAACAAACAAAAACAAAAATAAACTAAAACGAAAGCAAATTAAAAAGCAAAGGAAAAAAGCAAAGTGTTGGAACAAGCCAACACGAGTGTTTCAAAGCTCCCAAGGAGCTAGGGTACAACCTCGTTATTACACAAATAAATTTGCCGGGGGAACACATCCCCAAGCTCTGTCTTTTGCAAGCCCTTTTGTTGCTCATTGTGGTGGCGGTGGATAATCTCCCACGTTCCATTGGCTGCTCCAATCATGGAACTGGGTGGTGAGGCTTGCAGTGGCATCTCGAAGGTTGATGGAGAGGTTGTTCATGTTTTGAATATTTCCTTCATGTGCATAGATGTCTTCATAAGTGGTGTGGTAGTTTGGTGGCTTCACATCTTGTTCGGGTCCCTCTTGTTCTACTTCTTGTTGGGGGATAACCCCGGGTAGGGTCACGCTGGGGTATAAAGGTCGTGGTAGCCGAGGTACAACAAGGTCAAAGCATAAGCTGGCCGAGTCACCTCAAGGCAGACCGACTTACGGTAAGACCCGACCCAAAGGATGTTTGTCTAGCGTTACCCCGGCCAGCATAAAACCTATGTCGGCTAGCTCTTTGTAACTTGTTTGCAGGTACCCATAGGGCCAAGTTAACCAGGCCAGATCCGGGTTACCACTTGGATTACAAGGAAAGGAAGGAATCTTCTTGGTCAAAGGTTTTCTCTCTCCACTTTAGCATGATCTCAGAGGATAGAGGGATGGACTAGCGAGTACGGGCCGACAAAGGTGACGTTGCCTATGTCGGATGACGCTGCGCCGTAGAGGGGCTCAGAGAGGCTTACACCATGAGTCTAGATCAGTCTAGACAGAGAAAAGAGGATCACCACTTTGCTATTTTGGGAGAGGCATATTCAGAAAATATGCCTTCCACGTATGCCCTAACTTGTAATCTAGCCCCACTATATAAGGAGGGGCAGGATCTCCATAGAGAAGGTCGGCCATTTCTACTAAGGGAAAATCCTAGAGAGTGATACGGTTAGTAGAGAAGTTAATCCTCTTCCTCCTCAAGAACATCTCAAGGAGCCCTTGTAATCCACCATTGATAAGAGAGAAATACAAACATTTATGTGTGGAATCACCACACTATCCCTCCCTGGATACCTCTAGTGCACATTGGCCCCATCTTTAGCCTATACATGGCATCTACCGTGCCACCACCACGACACTTCTTCATCCTCTCCTCCCACGGGTATTTCTTATTGGGGTAGATTAGCTTCAACCTGCGTGTCATAACGCAAACGTACATCCTCGATAGAGAATAAACCGTTAGGCAAAGGAGCTGGGATCAAGTGATCCGCTCCAACTATATCGAAGAAATATCTACCATGATTTTTAGAAATCATACCACATGCTCTTAGAGTAGAAAGACCGAGACGGTTACCTCCAGTCAACAGTTGGATGTTACCTAGGTTGATGCGAAGTGCGCATGCAAGAATGATCACAACTCCTCCTCCACATATGGGTCCTCGAAATTGAAGAGCCTGATGCTTAAGACAAAACACAAGAAGAGAGCCCAAATTTGGCATTAAGTTACAATTGATAAGGGCAGCTTTTGCGAGGATCAACATGTCCTCCTCATTAACTCTAGTAAACTCACCGTGTGCCTGCAATGTGTTAGTAATCACATAGAATAAATATCAAATAGCAGGATAATCAATTTGGTTCCCCTTGGGTGTGTTTCCACGAATTCTCGTCAAATTAAAATATTGTGAAGGGGAAGGATCTAAAACAAAGGTAGTTGTGCATACATCGGTGGTGTTGTTGGCAAACCCAAAGCATTAAGCCCATTGGCTGAGTGTCAAAGTATACTCACAGTTCATAAGGAGGAATTTAATTCGATAAACTCTGGGCCTTTGTTCCTCGGAACAACCATAAGGATCCATCATGTGTGTCAAGGTGTTGAAGAACTCAAGCGTCAAGCGGCGATATGTCACAACATCCTGCAAGGCAAAATTGTACAACCCAACATTGTTGCAAAGTAAATCAAAATCACCACGAATGCCAAGTTGGTTCAGGATATAAGGACACGCCCACTTGGTGGACTTGATCTCTCGAATCTTGAGATGATCGAAATAGCTCAGATGAAACTCCTTAGTGAACTCGATGCCAAGTGACTCGGGGGTTAACGTATCAATGGGTAGTGCGGAGGATTCCGTAGCCATCTGTCGTGTACGACTCCTCATGTTCATCTAATAAAAAACAAGACAAAGTAAATAAAGTTTGCTAATAATTTTTTTGGTCCAATAGAAACATAGCATACGTGATTATCTACACTAACTACAAAAGAAACTCCTCTAAAAACAATGCTAAGCATACTTAATATCAAGATTGAATCAAGAATAAGACCTATGTCTAGATTGACAATGATGAATGATTGAGTGAAGATTTTACACAAATAAGTTGGGGATAAGAGGAGAATCATACCTTAGATCGACTAAGTGCGAAGAATCGAAGAAAGATTGAGTAAATCTGAATATCCAATGGAGGTGGTTTGAAGTTTGGAGGAAGAAGAAAAAAAATGATTTGGGGATTTTTAGGTTACCTCGGGGCGCTTATGGCGACCTCGTACATGGTACGGGTGGGCGGTACAGCCGGAGCCCGCTCGTACCGGGTGACTTACCTTGGGGGTGATGACTTCTCCCAGGTGGTGCACTCGGTACGGTCGCGCGGTACGGTCGCGTGCACCCGTACTGCTGGTCATTAACGCTGCGGTGACTTTGCTTAAAATCTTATATTTTTTCAGGGGTATGGTACGGCGTGCGATACGGGCGCTTACGATACCAGTGGTCGTTATCGATACTGTTCCTTTTGGCAAACAACAATTTTTTTATCTCCCTTCAGCTCGGTGTGGTACGGGAGCACGGTACGGTTCACTCCGGCCGTACCAGTTGTCGTTAAGAACATTGTAAACTACAAAACTCAAGGAATTTGATTAGTATCTCCATGCGCCTTTGCACATGTTATCAAAGGGCTAGATAACAGCAAAAATACTAAGTAATGATCTAGCAATACTTCTTAGGCCATGTGCTAGTAAAAATAAAATATAGAGGATTACCTTGTTTCTTCTCCTCTCTCCATAGGTCTTCTTGAATACTCTTTATTAAAAACAAAACAAACAAAAACGAAACTAACACAATAAAAATAAAATAGAAAATATAAAGAGAAATTTTATTTCACATGGGTTGCCTACCATGAATTGCTTCTAGTTAAGATCAATTAGCTTGACCTCGATGGAAATCACTTAGGTTTGTGGAGTGGAATGCCCACTCCAAAGTAATTGGCTTTTAAAGTAATTACACCATCATCATCATTAGGCTTCGCCTTATTTTTCCTAGGGAAGTGGACTACAAAAGGATCTCTAGATGGTAGCCCTATTCCCACATTCCCTTCATGTAAATTAATCAAAGCTTTAATAGTTCTTAGGAATGGCCTACCTAGAATTATAGGTGCTATGGGATCTTCAGGCATGCCCACAATAATAAGATCAATAAGAGCGGAGCTACCTTTAATTTCAACAACTATATTTTCTTTTATCCCAATAGTTTGTTTATAAGTTGAATCAGCTAGGTGGAGTCTCAATTTAGTTGTAACAAATTGACCCAAGTTTAATTTATCAAATAAGATTTTGGAAATTGTTGAGATGCTTGCACCAAGATCACAAAGTGCGGATATCTCATTAACTTCCAACTTAATTTTAATAGTGGGATCAAATATATCATCTAGCTTAGCTAGAAGCTTATCAGCTAGGCTTTTATTCTCCATCTCTAAATCATGAACCTTAGATGCTACTTGTTGTATAAATTGTTGGTACATAGCATCATTACCTTGTTCTATAGCTGGATTCTTAACGGTAATCATCTTCAATAGATCTTCCACGGTATATTCTGGCGTTGGCGCATTTCTATAATCTAGATCTTTAGATTTTTCATCATTGGTTACCATCCTCATCATTTTGAGGTCTTCTACCGGATTTGGCTCGGGTTTTCCAGCAAACTTTGCTAGTATGATGCTGGCTCTCGGCTACCTTATGCAGTTGAGCCTCCACGGTCTTTGTTCTTTCCTGTAGAGCCTGCACATCATTTCTAATTGCAATGGGTTGGTTAAATAATCTTCCTATACTACTTTCATGGTTCTCCGTAATCTTAATAAGCATATTATTTTGCTCGGTTTGAGCTTGTATAAATGTTCTAACGGTTTGCTTAAACGGGAGATTGCCATGATTTGCTCCATTAATATTATCATAATTATTATAAGGAGCTCCTGCAGGATTAGCATGATATTCTTTAACATTATAAGCATAATTATTTTTCCATGCAGGATTAAAAGGAGTATGAGCTATAAAATTAAGATCATTAACATCGTTAGTGTAGCATTAACTTGGGTATCTTCCTTACCCTTTACTAAGCTAAGAAACTCATCTACCTTAGATGTAAGCTCTTCATTGTTTACCTCGATAATTGAACTTACTCTCTTCGAGGTTCTTTCCACATGCCATTGTGCATGGTTATTTTGCATATCATCAAGTAACTTCTTTGCAACACTCACATGCTTTTCCATGATCGTCCCTCCTGCTGCAGTATCTAGCATATACTTAGGCATTGGGTTAAGACCATTATAAAACAAATGTAATATAAGCCACTCTTCCATCCCATGATTAGGATAGTTCATTACGGTTTCTTTCATCCTTTCCCACGCAAGCACTAGTGGCTCACGGTCTTCTTGTCTAAAGCTTGTAATGTTGGATCTTAGCTGCATAGTCATAGCTGGGGGGAAAATTTAGTCATAAACAAATTAGTACATTCCTCCCAAGATTTAAGAGTGCCCTTTGGTAGAGCAAGCAACCTATCCTTAGCCTTTCCTCCAAGAGAGAAAGGAAACAATCTTAGCTTGAAAACATTTGGATCTACATCCTTAATACGCATCATGTCACAAATTTCAATAAAATTATTTAAGTGCAATCCTGAATCTTCAGCGGATGAACCCCCAAATTGGTTTTGTTGAACCAAAGTTAAAAGGTTAGGTTTTATCTCATATGTTTCCGCATCAGCTGCGGGCTGAGTGATGGGTGCACGCATAAAATCATCAGTGGGAGTAGCATACTCCCCTAATATCTTTTGAGCCATTGCTCTTATTTTTTTGGTAAAACTTTTTTTAAGTAATGAAAACTAATAACAAGTAACTATTTTTTTGGGTTTTCAAATAGAAAAAAGGAAATAAACTAATAACAATAATTAAACTACAACTAATAATAAAACTAAAAACAAGGTCTCTAATGACGTCACTAGGATAACAAAATTGCTTCCCAGACAACAGTGCCAGAAAAAGGGTTGATACCTTCGATCCAGATTCACGGATGTAGTATAATAGCTTTTTACCTAGAAGACCTAGGTTCAATTGAACCTCGGAAAGCACTGCTAAAAGGTAACAAAAAGGACACGTCTACAACACTTTGTTTGTTCGTTTTACCTTAGTTGACCGGACCAATCTAGTTTACTTTTTGAATCAATGGATGGAGATAGGCCAAGGTTGAAGATCCACCTGCAACTACATATCAAATGGGATAAAAGATAATAATAAGCATAGTCATGTATAATGTTTGTATCGAGATAATATCTTGTGGGCAACACTTCCTAATATTCTAGAGCCCCCGTGATGTAGCAGGCATAGCAATAGACTTTTAATCCAACCGAGACTACACCGAAGCCACGGGTTACAAATGATTATTAAGTGCAAAACATAGATCAAAGCTTTAAGTGGTGATGTTGTTGATCCCGAATGGGGTGCTAAGCAAAGACCGTACTACCCTTTCTATCATTGAGGTTCCTATGCGATCGTCGCTAGACAAGTATCTCACCTCAAGCCTTTATCAATCTATGGGATCTTGGGTACCTACAAGTCCACAGATCGAGACAAGAGACGAAGAATCAAAAGATACAAATCACAATTCCAAACAAAATACAATTCTCCCATGATCTAGATGCACATAATCGCTACGAGGTTTCTCCCCAACCCGCAGCCCACGAGAACTACTCACTCATAACAAATATATCGGAGATAGAAAACATCATACAAATACTTAGATTGAAATCAAATATTCTTACAATGGTCGCCAAATCACAAGGAGATCTAAAGTACAAAGCAATGGCTATAGATAGTGGATGGATGGATGGGGGAAGTGATGAACAATGGTGTGGATCTCCTTTGGTGGTGTTTTGATGCAATCTGAGAATGGCGGCTCTCTGGCCGACGGTTAGAGCCTCAAAATATATAGGCGTCTTCATGAAAGTTGTAGGGTTTGATGAGACGAATCCGTCGCCACCTGGTACGGGCGGGCAGTACAAGTGGACCATGCTCATATCAGTGGTCTTTAAGCTTGCAGACGCCCTGGAATGCCTCTCTAATTAATTGGCCGTGTGTACTTCCTCAAAATCCTTCATTATGACTCCTTATTTTGCTTTAAAAGCCGTGATTTCCTGCACAACATAAATCAAAGAAGGGATTTGCATATCTTTTCAATTATTAGTCATTAGTGGCAAGAGTTGAGAGTTTCTTGGGCAATTTCTTGACCAAAAACAACGTTTAAACGCAGTGGAAGATGGCAAAAATCGGAGCCATCACTAAACCAGTTTAAAATTGGAATCAAAGACGGCCTCTAGTACCAACAATTTACTACTCGGAAAATACCCGGGTCCAGCAATCAGATAAAAACCAAACTGTAAATAGAAAATGAGACTTACACCCGAAGGTAGATTTTATTTGGAATCAGAAATCTAACCAGAACAAACATGAGCATAAAGTACATCAAATATCCTGGGATTTTCGACTATGACATGATCACTTGGAAATAAGATGGTACTTAAAACTTCATGAAAAAAACATTGAGGGTACCAATACTTTATTTCACTTTAAACATGTACATTGATATGATTACAAAGAAAGAAATTTTAAGAATAAAAAGGACGTAGCTGAGCATATTCCAAGGACGGTCTATCTCATCCGGGTCTGTACTGCCTCTAGCTCTCTTCCTCTTCTTAGTAGCTGGTATTTATTTGTCCAACCTCATATCTCTTAGGTAGTATGAACCATTGTGCAATACTCTACTACCCATAAAGGGCCCTTCCCAGATTGGGGAAAGTTTGTGCTTTCTTTTTGGCACTAGTCAGAGAACTAGACCGCCCTTTGTGAAAGACCGATTTTTGACTCTCTATCTATGATACTTGCATAACTTCTGCTAACAGGCTGTAGATCTCTGCTCAACAATGATGCGAATTTCCTTGAGTATATTGAGGTCTTATTTTTGAGAAACTTCGGCATCCTCTTCGATGTATGCAACAACTCGGGGAGAAAGATGGATAAGATCACTCAAAAGAACCGCCTCTGTGTCGTAGACCAATAAGAAAGGTGTAGATCTGGTTAACCTGTTAGGAGTAGTTCGTAAACTCCTACAACATATGGAAATTCATCCACCCAAGCCCCCGCAACACGATGAAGTGGTTCTTAGAGCCTAGGACGGAGGCCTTGAATAATTAAACCATTTTACCTTTCAACTTGTCCATTGGCCTGTGGATGTGCAACTGATGCAATATCGAGCGGGATCCCTTGATCTTCACAAAACTCGGTAAGTTCTTCCATTGAAAAATTGCTCGCATTGTCTATAATAATACTATGCAGATAGCCGAATCATATTATGACATCCTCGACGAATCTATTGGCTGTAGCTCCATCACAACTTCTGACAGGTTTAACCTAAATTCATTTCGTAAATTTATCCACCATCACAAGTAGGTCCACTTGGAGCCCATTTAAATGGTCCTACCATGTCAAACCCCTAGACCATGAAGGACCATGTAATTGGAATTGTTCGTAGCTGATTAGTCAGAAATGAGCTTTTGGCATATTTTTGGCAGCCTTTGCACGTCTTGACCAATTTGTTGGCATCTGCCTTAGTTATAAGCCAGAAAAATCTATGTCAAAAAGCTTTTGACACTAAAGATTTGGTTGCGGCATGATGTCCGCATTCCTTTTTCTAGAGAAAAATGGCGCTGAAAAACTCCAGATACACTCCGCTTATAGAACTCACCACTAATTACTTTGTAGGACTTTGCTCGTCGTATGATCTGTCGGCTCAAAACTTCATCTTCGGTAATTTTCCTTCTACCAAGAATTCGAGGTAGCATTTTGTCAAGCTGGGAATTACAGCTAGAACTGCTATGAGCGGTGAGTCGGAGTTGGTCCGATACTCCTCATCAACTCCTTTGATAGAGGGAACTCTGAGGTGTTCCAAAAAGCACCATCCGGGACCTTTTTCTGTGCAAAGCCTATCATTTATAGTGCATCTGCTTCCTCGTTTTCTCTTCAAGGAATATGTTGAACTTCAAACCCTTCGAACGATTTTGCTAGTTCATTCACGAAAGCTCGATACGCTGCCATGTGCTTATTTGCCCTACAAATATCAGATACTTGCTGAGCAACTAAATCCGAGTCTCTATAGCACATGAGTCAGAGAATGCCGATGTATTTTGCAATTCGAATTCCATGTAGCAGGGCTTCACATTTGGCAATGTTATTTGTCACCATGAAGTGAATCTGCAACACATAATAGTTTGTCTCCTTGTGTAATTTGAGTACCACGCCAGCCCCCGAGGTCTTTCGACCCATCAAAGTGTAAGGTCCAATACTCTGACTCTAGGACATTCATATTTTCTGCCGTATCCGTCCAATCAATGACGAAATCGGCAAGTATTTGGGACTTAATCACTATGCGTGGTTTATACTCAATGTCAAAAGCTGCTAGCTCAATTTCCCACTTAGCAATGCGTCCTTTGGCATCACTATTGTTGATTATGTCTCTCATGGGAGCTATTATCACCATGTTAATCTTATGCTCTTAAAAATAGTGGCGTAGCTTTCTGGATGTGAAGAACACACCATAGGCTAACTTTTCGTAATGAGGATACCGTTGTTTTGATTCTATCAGGACCTCGATGAGGTAGTAAGTCGGATGCTACACCAATTGTTCATGTTTCCCTCTAGCTGTTCCACCATCGCTACGACGTTGACAACTCTGTTTGTCGCAGCAATGTAGAGAAACATAGGTTCCTAATGTTCCGGTGCTGCAAGGATAGGGGCGGATGAAAGTACGGCTTTGAGGTCTTGGAATGCAGCCTCAGCTTTGTCGGTCAAGAAAAAAATTAGTCTTCTTCAAGAGCTTGTATAATGGTGTGGCTCTTTCACTGAGTCGGCTTACAAACCGACTGACGGCAATGATGCAGCCATTAAACAATTGTATGCCCTTCAGGCGAGTCAGCCTGGTGATGTTGAGTCTAGCCTTTATCTTGTCCCGGTTCACCTCTATGCATCTTTGAGACATGATAAAACCTAACAATTTTCTGGCTGGTATTCCGAAGAAACACTTCTTAGGGTTAAGTATTATGCTGTATTTTCGTAAATTTGTGAACGTTTACTCCAAGTCAGAAATTAGGGTTTCCTTCTTTTTGGACATCACAGCTATATCATCCATGTATTCATGTACACTGTGTTCAATTTGATCGTGCAGGCAATGCTGCATAGTGCGCTGGTACGTAGCTCCTGTGTTTTTTAGCCCGAAAGGCATCGTTACGAAGCAGAAGGTTCTGAAGGGGGTGATGAATGAAGTCTTTAATTTGTCTGACTCCTTCATGCGTATTTGGTGATAACCGTAATATACGTCGAGAAAGCAAAGGAGTTCCGAGCCTGTTGTCGAGTCGTTAACTTGGTTGATTCTAGGTAGAGCGATCGGATTTTTGGGACAAGCCTTGTTTAAGGCGGTATAATCGACACACATTCTTAAATTAATGGTGTCCTTTTTAGGGACCATTACAGGATTGGCCAACCACTCAATGTGGATGACCTCTTCGATAAATCTAGCTAATTCTAACCGAGCTAGCTCCTTAGCTATAGCTTTGCGCTTTTCATTGCTGAAATGTCATCAGGACTGTTTAACGGGTTTAGCGTTAGGATACATATTTAAAGAGTGCTCGGCAAGTTCCCTAGGTAATCCGGTCATGTCAGAAGGTTGCCATGCAAAGATACCTTTATTAGCTTTGAGGAACTCGACGAGCGCGCTTTCCTATGCATGGTCTAAGCTTATGCCTATCTGTGTCACCTTGAAGGGGTCATCGTCCTTCAGTGGTGTTGTATTCGTATCTTCCGATGCCTAGAACTCCGGAGTCAGCTTCATCACCTCCTTCTTCGTTGCGGGTATCTCGGATGGGTCAATGTTCTTCTTGATTTCCTGTTACTCCTCGGTGTGTAGTACGACTTCAGCAACGGCGGAAGCTCTGTCCTCTTATTCTCGTGCTTTCTTTGGGTTTCCCCAGATTGTGATGACACCATTGGGACCTAGAATTTTCAGCATATTATAGATATAGCAAGGGCGAGCCATGAATTGCCAGTAGGCCCGGTGCCCGAAGATAGCGTGGTATGTGCTCTTGACCGACACCAATTCAAAAGACAATGGTTCAGTCTGATAATTATCCGGTGATCCAAAAGTAACGTCCAGAGTTCTCCCATAGAGTTCACTTGTCTTCCAGGGACAACTACAAGGAAAATCACTATGCTGTGATTTAGCTATGTTTCCGATATCTTCATATGATGTAGTGTTTCGACATAGATGGTGTTGATGCTACTGCCACTGTGGCGACCTCGGATTCACATCCGAGATTACCAAATTATGCAAACCACCACGATCCCATGATCAGTGCAGCGTGAAGCGTAACCGACATAATATCAAAGTACACACATCCATTACAGTACGAGTACAACAAGTCTTACATAAATAGTTTTACAACTTCCCACCAAGGGCACACATAGATAAAAGCAGCGGAACTACTAAATGCGGGAGACCCGAGTCAAGCCATAGCCCAACAGGTGCCTGACTCGGAGTAACACCCTAGTTCGCGAAGTCGTCGACATACCCTCCATCGTCTCCATCATCCTGCTCAAAGTCTGGCCAAGTAGATAGCCAGGGACATTGCCAGTGAGTACTTTGAATGTACTCACAAACCATCATACAAGAGAATGAACAAAAGAGTATGCAATATGGTTGTGGATAGGATGGCTCCAATGGGCTATTTGTAAGAGTAGTATCTCTGAACGATATAAACTCTACACCTCTAAGACTCTTATTTATCAACCTATAGGGGTAAAATAGTTGGGGAAAACTTGAACTACTAGGATGGGATCACCCATTTCTCTTTTCCCTTGGTCATCCCATGACCAATACTTCCTTTAACTCTGACCATCCCATGGTCCATAAATCATGCCTTCCGACCATCCCATGGCTGGAACCTTTTTGGAAAAACATTTTTGAAAGTCCAAAACCACACCGCTAAGCAGCAACCTTTCCAACTGTCCATGACCGCGGACGCGGCTATTCGAATAGATTTACGCTCTGTAGAGGTTGTACACATTACCCACAAGATCCGATGCATCCGCCACCCTAGTATGCGGGTTTCGGATAATCGAACAAGACCTTCGGGAAAATCCACTCTTAACACAAGCGCCTACCCTATGAGTGTTGTTCCCCTCAAAACCGTGACGTCGAGTACCGAGGACCAACCGGAGCGCATTTTACACTTCACACAGTGGGTGCTTTCAATGAGGGGCTCATAGTAATGCCTGGCTGCCCGCAGACAGTTCGTTCCTTCTCGAGGTCGATGTCCCACATGGACCTTTACGGGAGAAGGCCCAGCCTCTAGGGATCGCGATCCCCTATAGTAGTTGTGAGGCACTTGCATCAGAATGTACCACTTTCAGGTCAAGCCCCTTCCCATATAAGGGTAGTGTGGTTGCAAGGGGTAGTTGTTCTGGCAAAACTACATAGAACCGGGTGCGTTTTCAAAAACTGTTCTTCCTTCCTCTTCTTCCTTGATGCCATCACTTGGAAAAACAAAACCATTCTCTTTTCAAGGTCTCTCGGCAAGTCCCACTTGCCAAGGTTTTCATTTCAAAACCTTTGTAAAAACCTCTCTACCATGGGGTTCCCAACCTAGGGTTTTTGGTACGCTAAACCGGGGTTTCCAAGGGGTTGTGGTATAGTAAACCACCTTAACTACTAGGGGAGAGGTAGGTAATACCAAGGGGGAGTACTTAAACAGTACCATAGGCATAATTTTGGAGGAGCTAAACCAATACCATAATAGATATATATATATATAACAATATAGCGAGTAGAACAATGCATTAGTAAAAGTAAGTAAAAAAAGATGCATAAAAATAAGGATGGGACAAGTCTCATGAACTTGTAGGTGGCTTGCCTTGATTGGCAGCTTGTTCCTGGTCTTCTTCCTCAAAGTCTTCCCAAATAGCTTACTCAAACTCGTCCTCGTTCGTATCTATCATCGCAAAGTGGAAAATAATCAAACCACAACACCAACCATCAACCACAGGACAATTATCACAAACAGTACAGAACAGATGCTCAACTAAACAAACCCAACCATACACATGTAGCTACAGATCCTAACAGCACAAAGCCACTGGAATCAATTAAAAAGGTTAAGCCAAGCAATTTTGGTGATTTAAATGGTGAAGACTAGATTAACACACAACCAGATGACTCGACCAAAACAAGTTGGTGAACAGTGACCACAAATTATATTTCTGGGTAGATACAGAATATATCAAGCCAACCCAAGTGGTTTCATGTTTTTATCTATTAGGGTTGATTTTTAACAATTATTATACTCAAAATAGGACTAGATTTAGCAATAAAATTCCCAGGACAGAACTACTGAACCAAAAATTATGCCCTTCTTGGATTAAGTAGTACCAACAGGGGCCTAACTCTGGGAGTTGGTTTCATCCCAAAATTAGATCTACAATAGCCTCTGGAATTTAAGTAAAAACCTTCTGTCCACATCTTGTGAAATTAAGAACTGAAGCTATACACCTCCAAACTAAATGATTTCAATTTTGTTAGGTAGGTATGTTCATAGGCAAGGCATGGAAATTCGTTTCACAATTTTCCGAATCACAGAATTTGTGTTGTGAATTAAATACCAGTAACAGCATATTTTTACCACTAATAAACTCAGTAAAAGCACAGATGATATATCAGTGATCTACCAGATCTGTGTGTTATACATTTACATAGGCTACCAAACGAAATTTGTTTCAAGCCAAAACATCAAACAGATGAATTTTGGTGGATTTAAAGCTATAGCAGTAAAAATCTAGAAACTAAATAGCCTAAAATAATAAAAAAGAAAAGGGTGCAGAGGCTGGGTCACGGCCTGCTCAGAGACTGGGTCGGCCCGCGTACACGGCGGCCTGCGCGGGAGTTCCAGATTTTCAAAACCCGCGGTAGGGCCTGCATGTCAATGGGGGAGGGGGCCTGAAGGGGTATCGGTCCATATGGGTTGTTGGATTAAAAGAGAGATCGACGTCAGGGGGCTTGTCTTCTTCCTGGAACAAAAGCGCCGACGACCTAACCCTAGCGGGACGGAGCGGAGGTCAGGGCGGCTCACCTAGGGGTGGAGAGGGGTCGGCGACGGCGGTGTTGGATGCGGTTGTCAGTGGGGATTCGAGCGAGGGGCGGCGAGGGTGGCCTTGACTGCTGGCGACGTTGCGGGCGTCCACGGCTCCTCGGCATCCTCGGCGTCCTCGCAGCTCCGGTGCTCCTGGCCAAAGGAGAAAGGGGAGAGTGGGTCAGACGTGGTGCGGAGAACGTGACAGAGCAAGGGCAGAGCGGAGGGGGTTAGCCTCGAGGGAAACCTTCACCGATCCCAGTGCGGTGGCAGTGGAGCCAGTGGCGCAGCTGGCGGCTCGCTACAGGTGGTGGGAGTGGATGGGGAGTTGTGTGGCATGGGGCTCGGGGGCTGGGGTGGTCTGGTGCTTTAAGGCCATAGAGATGGCGCCCACAGTGCACCGGGTGTAGGAGGTGGTGGCGAGAGGGTTCACAAGGAAGCGATTGGTTGCACGGTGGCGAGATCGCGTATCTGCGCGAGAGGGACCGCGGGGCTCGTCTGGTCACAACGTCGGGCCTCGGGAGCGCGCGATGTAGCGAGGGGGTGGTGCACGCGAGGTGCTTGATGTCTACGCACTTCTATTCTTGTAGATAGTTGTTGGTCCTCCAAGTGCAGAGGTTTATAGAACAGCAACAAGTTTTCCCTTAAGTGGATCACCCAAGGTTTATCGAACTTAGGGAGGAAGTGGTCAAAGGTATCCCCTCTCAAGGAACCCTGCAATTAAGATACAAGAAGTCAATTGTGTCCCCAACACACCCAATACACTTGTTAGGTGTATAGGTGCACTAGTTCGGCGAAGAGATAGTGAAATACAAGTGGTATAGATAATTGTAAGTGGCAACGGTGCCAGAAAATAGCTTGCTGGCTTGTGGTTGACGTGGGAAAAGACTAAAGGCAAACTGAAATAAAGAAGGAAGCAAGCAAACAAGTAACAGATCTAATTGCAAATGGTGTATCAATGCTTAGAAACAAGGCCTAGGGATCATACTTTCACTAGTGAACACTCTAATATAAATATCTTCTCTTTATGATACTACTCTTAACTACTCTCCGGTTGGACACTATAATCATTGGTAGAGCTATAACAACACTCCTCAAAGTTCGCTTTACCCATCTAGATAACCCCACACTGTCACCTTGAGCTCTAGATGGATCCAACAAACACCACAATTTCATAAAGACATCTAACTCCAAATATAACTCATAACAAGTATTTGTAATCTCTAGCCTAAGTGCCACCATGGTGTGCACACTGTCAACTTCACACACATGGGGAGAGCAGAGATCTATTAAAGCACTTGAGTAGCAAGGTATATCTACTTGATTACAAAGCTCATGATCCCAATATGATCATGCATAGAGAGAGAGATGAACACATAGCTACCGGTAGAACCCTTAGCCTCGAGAGAAAACTACTCCCTCCTCATCATGGGAATCAACAATGGTGATGGAGATGGCGGTGGAGATCGATGGAGATGGCTCCGAGGCACTTCCCCATCCCGGCAGGGTGCTGGAACAGAGACTTTCTATCCCCCGAATCTCCCCTTTGGTGGTGGCGGCGCTGCGGAACTTTTCGTGGCTGGAGGCTTGACTCTTTAGGGTTTTTGCATCAGGAGGCATCTTATAGGCGGAGAGGCAAGGTCGGTGGGCAGCCAGGGAGCCCACACCCCCCCTTTGTCTCTCCTTCTGGCTCCGTGAATCTTCCGAGGAAATAACAAATTTGCTTTTGTCCGGTCCAATTCCGAGAATATTCATTTTCTAACTTTCTGGAACCAAAACCAGCAGAAAATAGGCAACTGGCATTGTGGCTCTTGTTAATAGGTTAGTCCAAGAAATCATATGAAAAGTACTCCAAAGTGTGGACAAAACATAAGAAATTAGATAAAACCAAGCATGGAACATCAAAAATTATGGATACGTTAGCAACGTATTAGTGCTCGCGTGCTGTCACGCTCGTCAGGGCGCGAGACAGACAGGCTACGGCGCGGCGTTTGCTGCGGGGTGGTTGAGAGGGAGAGGAGAGTTCTCCATCGAGGCAGGGTGCAGCGCCATTTTGCACCACGCGAGTGGGAAACAGCGCGGTGAGCGCGACGCTCTGGGTGACGTGGCCAGCACAGGTTGGGGGTAGCCAGGGTTGTGGGTGAGGGAGGAGAGGGCCTGCGCATGCCTGGGGAATACGCGAGCATGCGGCATGGGTCCAGACGCAGCGGGGCAGTGGAATGCACGCGAGGGGATGGATCGAGCGGGTTCTGCCCGTTGCAGGGGGTCTCTCTCTCTCGGTCGGGTCTGGCTGCATGGGGGTGGCCAGGGGTGGTACAGGGGAGGGTGTAGTCGTGTTGGGTCGTGCTAGGGCTAGAGACTAGGGTGTAGCACGAGTAGGGAAGTGGAGAGAAGGGTTTTGATGATCTAGGGCCAAATAGCTGAGGTGGCCACTTTGGAGGCTTGCCACTTCAAGCTCAGGCCACCAATGGTAGAGGGGGAGACCTAGGGGTGTATAGGGATGCTAGGTGGTGAGGTTTAGTTCCTGGTTGCATCATGGATCAAACCCATGTGTGAGCAAGGATCCTCCAAACATTAGCTAAAATAAGGGAGCCATTCCCTAAGTGGCCTCTAGTGAAGAAAATCCTCACATGCAATGTCTTAGGCTTGTGGTTTAACCAGGGCTAAGGTGGGGTTCTCAAGTGATCATAGCATGGTACCACATGGTGCTCTTGCATGGTAGAATGGGTGAAGGGTTTGCTCAAACCATAGCTCCAAAAATGGAACAAGACTAGATAGATATGACTTAGCCATTTTCCTTAATTTATAGGAAAACCAACAAAGGTGATTTTTGGTGGTTAACTAAGGATTGGTTTTTAAGAACCTAGGCATGTAGACTAGAAAGCAACAACAAGATCACTACTATGGCAATACCTATGATCAAGCATTCAAGTATAAGCAAACTTCATATGCAAACAAATAGGAAAAGTTTTATTTCCCCCTAATTTCTAGCCTCTTACTCCTAAGCAATCATGGATGCAAAAGATGAGATGTTATAGACCTTCCCCCCTTAAAAGAATCTTGTCCCGAGATTCGCCAGTTCTGCTGAGAAGAGATGGGGGAATTCCTTCTTAAGATAGTCCTCTTGTTCCCAGGTGGCTTCCTCTTCTGAGTGGTTGCTCCACTGGACCTTGTAGAAGTTTATGTTCCATCGTCGGGTGAGTCGATTAGCTTTCTCTAGGATCTTGACGGGCACCTCTCGGTAGGTTAGGTCACGGTTGAGATCAATTGCACAATAGTCAACTTCCTTGAATGTTTCTGGCTTGTTGGGTGCTTGAAGACATTTCCGGGGTTGGGACACATGGAAGAGGTTATGGAACTCTGCCAATTCCTTGGGCAACTCTAGTTGATATGACACCTTTCCTCGTTGAGCAAGGATCTTGAAGGGTCCGATGTATCGTGGGGCGAGATTTCCTTTCTCATGAAATCACTGCATTCCCTTGAGAGGAGAGACGCAAAGATACGCAAAATCTCCCTTATTGAAACTCACATAACGACGTTTGGTGTCGGCATAGCTCTTCTGACGAGATTGGGCAACTCTCAGGCGGTCACGTGCTAGTTGAACTTGCTCCTCTAGTGCCTTGATCACAATTGGGCCGAAGATTTGGCTCTCTCCGGTCTTAGTCCAGTTCAGAGGGGTCCTACACTTTCTTCCATAGAGAAACTGAAAGGGTGCCATCTTCATACTAGCTTGATAGCTGTTATTATAGGAGAATTCCGCGAACGGCAGATAGTCCTCCCACTTGGATCCATAAGCTAGAACGCATGAGCGGAGCATATCCTCCAGGACTTGGTTGACTCTCTCAGTCTGTCCTCCGGTCTGAGGGTGATAGGCGGTGCTAAATGATAGAGTGGTACCTAGGGCTTCATGTAGCTTCTTCCATAAATGGGAGGTAAACTGTGGTCCTCGATCAGACACGATCTCCTTGGGGACTCCATGAAGATTGACGATCCTGGAGATATACAATTATGTGACTTGCTGTCCATTGTAGGTAGTTTTCACGGGGAGGAAGTGGGCCACCTTGGATAGGTAATCTATGATGACCCAGATGGAGTCATGTCCCCTGTTGGACTTGGGTAATCCAGTGATAAAGTCCATTCCAACCTTTTCCCATTTCCATTCTGGAATCTTCATTGGTTGCAGCAATCCGGCAGGACGTTGATGTTCGGCTTTGACTCTTTGGCATATATCACATTTGGCTACGAACAAGGCTATCTCATGCTTCATTCCGTGCCACCAAAATTGTTCCTTCAGGTCTTGATACATCTTGGTACTACCGGGATGGATGGAGTAGAAAGTTTCATGGGCTTCCTTCCTAATTATCTGCTTCAAGTCATGGTCACTAGGTACGCAGATACGTCCTTTGTACCATAACACATCATAGTCGTCAACCTTGAATCCGGGAACATTCTCTTTTTCCATTCTTCTTTTAATTCCCTCAATACTTTTGTGTCCTTTCTGAGCTTCCTTGATTTGGTCTAAGAGGGTCGGTTTTAACTCCAGGTGGGCTAGAAATCCATGGCTGACTATCTCGACTCCAAACCTTTCTAGCTCTTGACTCTGATCAGGTTGTTCCTTTTTGATCATAGCGTTCAAGGAACAGGGTTCCCGGCTGAGGGCATCAACTACAACATTAGCCTTGCCCGGATGGTAATGAATGCCAAGATCATATTCGTTGATCAGTTCAATCCATCTCCTTTGCCTCATGTTTAACTCCTTCTGCGTGAAGATATATTTCAAACTTTTATGATCAGTGTAGATCTCACAGCGGTTGCCCATCAGGTAGTGGCGCCATGTCTTGAGTGCGTGAACCACGGTTGCAAGCTCCAAGTCATGGGTGGGGTAGTTCATCTCATGAGGCCTTAGTTGTCGAGATAGATAGGCGATGACCTTGCCTTCCTGCATCAGCACACTTCCGAGTCCTAACTTGGAGGCGTCGCAGAAGACTTCAAAACTTTTGGTGATATCTGGCATGGTCAGGACAGGGGCAGAGACTAATCTCTTCTTGAGTTCCTGAAAACTCTGTTCACACTTTTCGGTCCATTCAAACTTCTTGTCCTTCTTCATAAGTTGTGTCATTGGCTTCGTGATGCTTGGGAAAGCTTCAAAAAACTTACGGTTGTATCCGGCTAAACCTAGAAACCTTTGGATCTCCGAGGGATTGGTGGGGGCTTTCCATTCCAAAACTGACTTGATTTTGGCGGGATCGACTGAGATTCCTCCAGCAGACAGTATGTGGCCAAGCAATCCAACTTCCTTTAACCAGAACTCACACTTGCTAAATTTAGCATACAGTTGATGCTCCCTGAGGGTACCGAGTACTAGTCTCAGATGCTTCTCATGCTTGCCTTCAGTCTTGGAGTATATGAGGATGTCATCAATAAACACCACAACAAACTTGTCCAGGTAGGGCATGAATACATTATTCATGAGATTCATGAAATAGGCAGGGGCATTGGTTAAACCGAAGGACATGACGGTGTATTCATATAGACCATATCGGGTAGTAAAGGCGGTCTTGGGGATGTCTGACTCTCGGATCTTGAGTTGGTGGTATCCGGTGCGGAGATCTATCTTAGAGAAGATACGGGCTCCGTTTAGCTGGTCAAACAGATCTTCGATTTTGGGTAAGGGGTACTTGTTCTTGATAGTGACGTCGTTGAGCTTCCGATAATCCGTCACTAGCCGGGTGGTTCCATTTCTTTTGTCCACAAAAAGAATGGGTGATCCCCAGGGGGAGGCACTGGGTTGGATGTGACCCTTGTGTTCCATGTCATCCAGTTGCTTCTTCAGTTCGACCAACTCCTCGGGGTTCATACGGTACGGCCTCTGAGCTATGGGGGCTATTCTGGGAACTAACTCTATGATGAACTCGATATCCCTATCAGGGGGCATACCGGGCAACTCCTCCGGAAACACATATGGATACTCACAGACCACTGGTACTTGCTATAAGGTAGGTCCGGCTATACCCTTCTAGCAATAGACCCGAGATGAGGGCACTGTTGCCTTGTACTCGATTTGTACACCTTCACTACTTGTCATGGATATGGCTTTCCTTGCAGAATCTATGATTCCATGGTATTTGGCCATCCAATCCATTCCTAATATCACGTCTAGACCTTGGGCTCCCAAAACTATTAGATCGGCCTTGAAGGTTATACCATGGATAACTACGGGGATATCTCGGCAGACGGATTGGGTTTTGGCCGTAGAACCAGGTATTTGCACTAGCATGAACCTGCCCAGTTGGCTAGGTTCCATCCCACTTTTCTCAACGAATGGCTCCATAACAAATGAATGCGAGGCCCTAGAGTCAAATAATACTGTAGTATGGACGGAGTTGACAAGGAATGTACCGAGAACAATGTCAGGAGACTCCTGGGATTCCTGAGCAGTGATATGGTTCAGATGTCCTCTAGTAGCATTGGTGTGCCTCTTTGGGGCAGTGCCCCTGGCTGGGGCTCGCCTGGCCTGTCCTTGATTCAGGCGGGATGCATTAGGGCGTGGCGCATTCTCCTTCTTCCTCTCGGGGCATTCACGGGAGTAGTGTCCCACTTGTCCACAGTTGAACAAACCAGCTACATTGGGGCGGGCATTGGGATTGATAGGGCCTCTAGGGGCATGTCTTGGGTTCCCGCCTCCAGGGCGAGGGTTGTTGTAGTTACGGTTGGGGATGTTGGGGCGTGGAGCATAGGACGGAGTCCTCTTCGATGGGGGTGCAGGCCTTGAGGGAGGCATGCTTCGCGACCTCTGTCCACTGGGTCCTCCTTGTTGCATCATCCGACATTTGCGGTTCTCGATCACTCCCTTGCGCTTGTTTTCCACCAGAATGGCAGCATCAACAAGAGCATCCAGCTCCTAGAACCTCTGGGCTGCTAAGTGACACTAAAGTTCATCTTGGAGCCCATTCATGAAGGTGTCCACCTTCTTATCTTTGGTGTTGGTGTAATCCGGGGCGTACCGAGCTAGGTCAGTGTACTTCTCCAGATATTGCAGCACAGACATTCCTCCTTGCTTCAGGTCACGGAATTGGTCTCTCATCATCTTGATCAAACCTGGAGGGATGTGGCGCTTGCGGAACCTTTCCTTGAAGTCCTCCCAGGTGATGGCTTGTCCCGCGGGGGGAATTTCCTTGACGCTGATCCACCAAGTCCTTGCTTGACCTGCGAGGAAGTGGGTGGCTAGGGTGACTTTCTCATCCTCTCCAACACGGCAACTTCCAGGTTGTTCTCAATAGTGCGGAGCCAGTCATCAGCGTCAAGGGGGTTGGTGCACTTGGTGAACACAGGTGGGTTGGTGTTCTGGAAGTCCTTGAGTCTTGATCTCTGCTCTTCGCCCTTGTTGTCATGGGCATTCCCAGCTGTGGCTTGCACGAGCTGCTGGAGTGCGGCAATGTTGGCTTGGCGCTCCTCGTTAGCGGCTTGGCGGTCTTGCATGAACATGTGCAGGAGCTGCTCCATGGTCGGGGGTCGTGGAGGGTGTCCGCGGGGGTGCACCATCCTGAAGGTATATGGTTAGGATGGGGTTACAAAAGGGGTGGTTCGCAACCGGAACCTCAGGGTGCAGAAATTAACAACACAAAGGGCATACATGCATAGGAGATAACAGGTGCTTAGAAATTTAAGCAACCATAGGATTAACCACAAAATAACCAGGTTCATGTGTCACATCTCGATGCTAGATAGGTAATACCACAAGTTCAATGATACAAGCAAGCAGAACACAAACAAATGGCCACTCAAAAGGGGGCACGATGATATTCTCACTTGCTCTCATAGTCTAGCACGATACCTACTCCGCATCATGACGTGCGGTGGTGTCCTCCTCAATGATGATCTCGGTATCGTCCTCAGACTCAAGGACGCGCTCCTCTGGATCCTCTTCCTCCTCATCTAGCTGATCATCATCCTCGGGGTCACTCTATGGCTCCATGTCGAAATCCTCCTTGTGTGCATCGTCATTATCTGTCTCGTTCATAAGGTCATCATTGTCCTTGTTGAGCTCAGCACATTCCTCCTCCAGCTCCTCTATCTTGGACTCCATGGTCACCAAGAGTTCCTTCTGTTCCTTGGTTGTCTTCAAGAGGCGCCTGTTCCTAGCCACAACAGTCTACTTGTTCAGCTTGGTCTTGGCATGCTCCAACTTCTCCACCCTCAGGTCCTCCTTAAGGGTGAGATACTCCAAGGTCTTGTTGTCCAGGCGCATGCAAACATCATCCATAACATCCTGGGTCTTCCTCAAGAGATACTCCATGTTCTGGATGTGCTCGCCAAAGTCGTAGTGCTGCGCGGTCACGGCGGCGTAACCCTGGGGTTGGTGCCTCCCAAAGTGGTAGAATTTGGTACCCTCCAGTTGCCCGCGATGGTGATAGGCGAGGCGTGCCAGCACCTCCTGAGCCATATGGAGCACACCATCGCCCCAATCCTTCTCCAGTACCTCTACCTTCAGCTCCTCGGAAAACGGAGGCACTAAGCCACCCCTCATGGTGCATACCACCAACCAGTTCTTCTCTCCCTCAACCAGCCTGGGGATGAAAGCACCTTGGATCTCCAGCGTTGGGCGACCCACATGCTTGGCCAAGCGCCTCAGCTCAGCCTCAAACAACTCGAGTGGCAAGTCCAGTCCTACCTGACGGTACATGGTGAAGACAACATCCATCTACAAAATTTTAGGTAGATTTAGGTTAGTGAACAGTGTGCAAAATTTTAAGTATACAAAGCTTAAATTTAATGCAAGTAGTTTTCGAAATAGAGGGGGGAGGCATAAGCATTGTTTTCGCAATTACCAAGCTCCTTCCTTTATAAAGAAAATAGTTTTTGGGTCCGGGTCTAACGTCCAAGCTAACTAGGGGCTCCTAAAGTCAGGATGGCTCTGATACCAAGTCTGTGGCGACCCTGGATTCACATCCGAGATTACCAAATTATGCAAACCACCATGATCCCATGATCAGTGCATCGTGCGCATAACCGACATAATATCAAAGTACACACATCCATTACAGTACGAGTACAATAAGTACAACAAGTCTTACATAAATAGTCTTACAACTTGCCACCAAGGGCACAAATAGATAAAAGTAGCAGAACTACTAAACCAGGAGACCCGAGTCAAGCCATAGCCCAACAGGTGCCCGAGTCGGAGTAACGCCCTAGTTCGCGAAGTCGTCGGCATACCCTCCATCGTCTCCATCATCCTGCGCAAAGTCTGGCCAAGTAGATAGCCAGGGACATTGCCAGTGAGTACTTTGAATGTACTCGCAAACCACCATACAAGAGAATGAACAAAAGAGTATGCAATATGGCTGTGGATAGGATGGGTCCAATGGGCTATTTGTAAGAGTAGTATCTCTTAAGGATATAAACTCTACACCTCTAAGACTCTTATTTATAAACCTTTAGGGGTAAAATAGTTGGGGAAAACTTGAACTACTAGGATGGGATCACCCCTTTCTCTTTTCCCTTGGTCATCCCATAACCAATACTTCCTTTAACTCCGACCATCCCATGGTCCATCAATCATGCCTTTCGACCATACCATGGCCGGAACCTTTTTGGAAAAACATTTTTGAAAGTCCAAAACCACACCGCTAAGAAGCAAAATTTACAACTGTCCATGACTGCGGATGCGGCTATTCGAATAGATTTACGCTCTGCAGAGGTTGTACACTTTACCCACAAGATCCGATACATCCTCGTCATAAACTAGTATGCGGGTTTCGGATAATCGAACAAGACCTTCGGGAAAATCCACTCTTAACACAAGCGCCTACCCTATGAGTGTTGTTCCCCTCAAAACCGGGACGTCGGGTACCGAGGACCAACCAGAGCGCATTTTACACTTCACACAATGGACGCTTTCAATGAGGGGCTCATAGTAATGCCTGGCTGCCGGCAGATAGTTCATTCCTTCTCTAGGTCGATGTCCCACATGGACCTTTACGGGAGAAGGCCCAGCCTCCGGGGATCGTGATCCCCTATAGTAGTTGTGAGGCACTTGCATCCGAATGGACCACTTTCGGGTCAAGCCCCTTCCCATATAGGGGTAGTGTGGTTGCACGGGGTAGTTGTTCTGGCAAAACTACATAGAACCAGGTGCATTTTCGAAAACAGTTTTTCCTTCCTCTTCTTCCCTCATGCCATCACTTGGAAAAACAAAACCATTCTCTTTTCAAGGCCTCTCGGCAAGTCCCACTTGCCAAGGTTTTCATTTCAAAACCTATGTATAAACCTCTCTGCCATCGGGTTCCCAACCTAGGGTTTTTGGTAGGCTAAACCGGGGTGTCCAAGGGGTTGTGGTATAGTAAACCACCTTAACTACTAGGGGAGAGGTAGGTAATACCAAGGGGGAGTACTTAAACAGTACCATAGGCATAAGTTTGGAGGAGCCAAACCAATACCATAATATATATATATATAACAATAGAGCAAGTAGAACAATGCAATACTAAAAGTAAGTAAAAAAAGATGCATAAAAATAAGGATGGAAAAAGTCTCATGAACTTGTAGGTGGCTTGCCTTGATTGGTAGCTTGTTCATGGTCTTCTTCCTCAAAGTCTTCCCAAACACCTTCGTCAAACTCGTCCTCGTTCGTATCTATCATCGCAAAGGGGAAAATAATCAAACCACAAAACCAACCATCAACCAGAGGACAATCATCACAAACAGTACAGAACAGATTCTCAATTGAACAAACCCAACCATACACATGTAGCTACAGATCCTAAAAGCACAAAGCCACTAGAATCAAATAAAAAGATTAAGCCAAGCAATTTTGGTGATTTAAATGGTGAAGACTACATTTACACACAACCAGATGACTCGACCAGAACAAGTTGGTGAACAGTGACCACAAATTATATTTCTGGGTAGATACCGAATATATCAAGCCAACCCAAGTGGTTTCATGTTTTTATCTATTAGGGTTGATTTTTAACAATTATTATACCGAAAACAGGACTAGATTTAGCAATAAAATTCCCAGGGCAGAACTACTGAACCAAAAATTATGCCCTTCTAGGATTAAGTAGTACCAACAGAGGCCTAACTCTGGGAGTTGGTTTCATCCCAAAATTAGATTTACAATAGCCTCTGGAATTTAAGTAAAAACCTTTTGTCCACATCTTGTGAAATTAAGAACAGAACCTCCAAACGGAATGATTTCAATTTTGTTAGGTAGGTATGTTCACAGGCAAGGCATGCAAATTGGTTTCACAATTTTCTGAGTCACAGAAGTTGTGTTGTGGATTAAATACCAGTAACAACATATTTTTACCACTAATAAACTCAGTAAAAGCTACCAGATCTGGGTGTTAGACATTTACATAGGCTACCAAACGAAATTTGTTTCAAGCGAAAACATCAAACAGATGAATTTTTGTGGATTTAAAGCTACAGTAGTAAAAATCTGGAAACTAAATAGCCTAAAATAATTAAAAAGAAAAGGGTGCAGAGGCTGGGTCACGGCTCGCTCAGAGACTGGGCCGGCCCATGTACACGACGGCCTGCGTGGGAGTTCCGGATTTTTTCAAAACCCGCGGTGGGGCCTGCATGTCAGTGGTGGAGGGGGCCTGAAGGGGTATTGGTCCATATGGGCCGTTGGATTAAAAGAGAGATCGACAACCGGGGGCTTGTCTTCTTCCTGGAACAGAAGCACCGGTGACCTAACCCTAGTGGGACTGAGCGGAGGTCGGGGCGGCTCACCTAGGGGCGGAAAGGGGTTGGCGACAGCGGGGTTGGATGCAGTTGTCGGTGGGGATTCGAACGAGGGGCGGCGAGGGTGGCCTTGACTGCTGGCGATGTCGCGGGCGTCCATGGTTCCTCTGCGTCCTCGCAGCTCCGGTGCTCCTGGCCAAGGAGAAAGGAGGGAGTGGGTCAGACGTGGTCCGGAGAACGTGACAGAGCAAGGGCAGAGCGGAGGGGGTTAGCCTCGACGCAACCTTCATCGCGCCCGACGGTCCCACGGCGGAGCGGCGGTGGCGAGAGTAGCAGGGACCGAGCGGGGCTCGGCTCCGCTCTGGGGGTGGGAGTGGATGGGGAGTTGTGTGGCATGGGGCTCGGGAGCTAGGGAGGTATGGTGCTTTAAGGCCACAGAGATGGCACCCATGGTGCACTGGGTGTAGGAGGTGGTGGCGAGAGGGTTCACGGGGCAGCGATTGGTTGCGCGCGGCAGCAAGATCGCGTATCTGCGCGAGAGCAATAGCGGGGCTCGTCTGGTCACAACGTCCAGCCTCAGGAGCACGCGATGCAGCGAGGGGGTGGTGCATGCAAGGTGCTCGCATGCTGTCACGCTCGACAGGGTGCGAGACAGACGGGCTGCGGCGCAGCGTTCGGTGCGTGGTGGTTGAGAGGGAGAGGAGAGGTCTCCATCGAGGCAGGGTGCGGTGCCATTTTGCACCATGCGAGCGGGAAACGGCGCGGAGAGCGCGACGCTCTGGGTGACGTGGCCAGCACGGGTTGGGGGTACCCAGGGCTGCGGGTGAGGGAGGAGATGGCATGCGCGTGCCTAGGGAAGACGCGAGCATGCGACGTGGGTCCAGACGCGGCGGGGCAGTGGCATGCGCACGAGGGGATGGCTCGAGCAGGTTCTGCCTGTTGCAGGGGGTCTCTCTCTCTCGGTCGGGTCTGGCCGCATGGGGGTGGCCAGGGGTGGTACAGGGGAGGGTGTAGTCGTGTTGGGTCATGCCAGGGCCAGATACGAGGGTGTAGCACGAGTAGGGAAGTGGAGAGAAGGGTTTCGATGATCTAGGGCCAAATGGCTGAGGTGGCCACTTTGGAGGCTTGCCACTTCAAGCTCGGGCCACCAATGGCAGAGGGGGAGACCTGGGGGTGTAGAGGTATGCTAGGTGGTGAGGTTTAGGTCCTGGTTGCATCATGTATCAAACCCATGTCTGAGCAAGGATCCTCCAAACATTAGCTAAAATAAGGGAGTCATTCCCTAAGTGGCCTCTAGTGAAGAAAATCCTCACATGCAAATGGCTTAGGCCTATGGTTTAACCAGGGCTAAGGTGGGGTTCTCAAGTGCTCATAGCATGTTACCACATGGTGCTCTTGCATGGTATAATGGGTGAAGGGTTTTCTCAAACCATAGCTCCAAAAATGGAACAAGACTAGATAGATATGACTTAGCCATTTTCCTTAATTTATAGGAAAACCAACAAAGGTGATTTTTGGTGGTTAACTAAGCATTGGTTTTTAATAACCTAGGCATGTATACTAGCAAGCAACAACAAGATCACTACTATGGCAATACCTATGATCAAGCATTCAAGTATAAGCAAACTTCATATGCAAACAAATAGGAAAAGTTTTATTTCCCCCTAATATCTAGCCTCTTACTCCTAAGCAATCATGGATGCAAAAGATGGGATGTTACAGCCACCGTCCATGAGAGTCTTGGAGAACTCATGCAGCCCATCATACGGATGTCCCTACATCTACACCACCAAGTCCCCCAAGTGGATCAATGACTCGCACCCGAGCCAAGTTACTTCATGACAAGGTTAACTTGCTCCTAGCTTTGTGTGATTTCGATACACCTATGAATGGCCTGCTACCTCATGCCCATACACTTTGCATCCTTAGGTACGAAGCCCTGGCATGTCGCCTGCCAAGCCCTAAAGACGAAGCTGCAAGTCACCGTCTGGACCGGAGTGTCTGGCACAGCCGGACTGTCTGACCACATCAACCCAGAGAATTTGGCCTTGATGGCACATGCACCCAGCGTGTCCATTCAGAAGACTGAATCGGTGGCTACCCAGACTCCCTCTGGAATGTCCGACCTGACCGGACTGTCCGGATGACAACACCCAAAATGTCTGGCCTGACCGAAATGTCCGGCCCACTCTTGGTAGAGTGTCCGGCTCAAGTGATGGGCCTACGAGGCACGGCTAGGCCCTTGGCCCATGTACCATTTATTCTATCCAAAACTCTACTTTTTATTCCCAAACTACCCCTTTTTAGTTGTTGGCCTATATATATACCATATCCTCCATCTTGTAACCCTAGAGTAGATATTGGAATTAGAAGACACCCTTGTGGATCTCTCTAGTCCTTGTCTCATGCTCCTTTTCTAGAGGAGCACCAAATATCCCCCACCTTGTTGCAGTTTGCATCATGCCTCCCTCATTGTACAAGGCCTTGGCATTGGATCCCTTTGCCAAAATGTCAAGATCTCACCGAGACCCCCCTCGATGTTCTGGTTCGATAGAGAGATCTTCACCTGACGCTGATCCTAGGGATTGTGCCGGATCGGTCGCCACCAGCATGAGATATTGGCTTGTATCGTGTCTTTGCATGAGTGTGTTCATCGAGTTCTTCGTGCGTGAGTTTGTGGTGTTCATCCCATCTCTCCTTCCCTCGCACTCCCCCCTTGATTTCCACGAGAATTAGTGAAAGATCAGGCACCCCCGAGGTTAGTCCTCAACATATTGGTATCAAGAGCTTCATTTCTCACGAATTTCCCCTCCAATTTTTCTTCTATCCACCATAAATTCAAAAATCCCTAAAAAAGAGCCCCAAATTTGCATTTGGACCGATCTCTTGATTTGGAGTGTTATTTATGGTTTTGATCCGACCAAATCTTGTCTTAGGTGTTGGTCCAGCTTTGTCCTGCATTTTCTCAACCCAATTTGTCCATTTTTTCACGGATTTGAGGCCCAAGGCGTGGATCCCCGCTCAAGAACATGAGCAGATTTTGCGAGGTTCCCGACACCAGACTATCCGGCACGCACCCACCGGAGTGTCTGCCCGACCTGGAGTGTCCGGCGCGCATTCGTCGGACTGTCCACCCAGCCCGGACTATCCATCCTGTAAACATCAGAGTGTCCATCCCTGACGCCTAATTTTGACTCTTTAGCCTCTTCTTTGTTTTGGCTAATTTATTCTTGTTGATTGTGTCATGTGTGTGTCAGCAACTAACAACAGGCTTCTGCATCCACACCATCCACGCTCATCAATATCACGGCACCAAACGTATCCTGCACCACCAACCGCAAGTTTATCATCACTAAGAAGGTATACCTTGTGTCACCTTGTTAACCCTATCTTCCTTTATGTGTAACTATCCCATGAGAGTGGCTCATATTGTGTTTGCTTGAGCATTGTGCATTTGTCCTTGGATAGTGAGAGTGCAAAAGCAATAGCAAGAGTGACTTGGTAGCATCAAGGGAGAGCGAAAAAAATAAAAAATAAAAAGGAGAAAAAGATACATAGAAAAATAAAAATAGTCTTCCATAGCAAAATAGATCCTCAACCTTGTAAGCAAGAGTTTTTGTCTTTGCAAACGAGCCACCGTCTCTCCTTGCATTGGCACAACAACTGAGCTTAGTCTTTGTTAGGACATTTTGTTGCTCATTTTCATAGTCGAGTCAATCCCAATAATCTCCACGTGTGTGTATATAATCGTAGGTTCCCGTCACCATTTTGAGTTGTTGACCTTTACCTTTGACTTGATTTTTGTTGGATTTTACCCACGTTTGACTATCCCTTTTATTTTGATTGGTTCTTTGGTATTACACAAACCTAACCTACCACCAAAAGCTTTTGAGAGTCTTAGTCCTTTCTTTACTGTGAGGTTTCTTTGCGATTTCACTTTGCAAGCTAATAGTTCTCTCTTGTGGTTTCTAGTTCGGGGCAATTCCCAAGGTGAGGTAAAAGGCTAACACCCACCATATTACACTTCCATATACAATACTTGTGTGTTTTGCATGATGGATAGCCACGGTGAGTCGAGCCAACCACCTTTCCAAGAAGAAGAACAAGGCCCATACATGATGCGCGCAAGCCACTACATCATCTGACATGAGTTCCGTGAATGTTGCAATGCTCTTGAGTCGCTTCAAGATGAACAATTCCACGAAACTCAAGCCGAGTTCAAGAGCATTGACAACCGCTTCGATGGCCTACAAAAAAACATGCGCGAAATGCGGCAAGGCTTCTCCAACCATCATCAAGAGATGAGGGTCATGCACATTAACTTCGCCAACCACAACGAAGCACTACAAAGGTCGATAGTCGAGCTAGCGCGCAACACATGACCATGGTCGCGCGCATCAAGATCTTCAATCTTGTCGCATCACCATTCTCCTCTTCATCAAGATCCTCATCCAAGTGCTCCAATACGCAATGATGCCAGCGTGGTTGAAGATGGAAGCTCTTCACACTATGTACCTTCCCCACATCATGCTGCAATGTCAATCTATCATGGTGATTTCTTCTCAAGACCTCAGGCAAGGCGCGAAGGACATCATCATCACACAAGGGCACAACAAGACCAACCACAAGTAGTACCTCGACTACAAACTCAAGTCTAATTCCATCTCCCGTGACACATACTCGACACCACAAGTGATGACTTAAACTTGGAGGATCAAGCTCGTCATCACCGTCATGAACGTCCATATCGAGACCATGGTCATCACGAGGCGCCTCCTCCACCACACCAAGACATGGAGCGTCAAATTGTACATGTTGAGCGACCCACCATGTCATGAGGCTCAATACCATGATCTTCATCGTGAGGCCCAAGTGCCTAACCCGCAACACCAACCAAAAAACGAGCCTTCTCCGCCCCAACAACCGCGTCAAGAGGCTCCACATCCTCAACACCTTCTTGAGGCCCAAGCGCCTCAACCTCGTCATAAACCATGCCAAGAGCAAGAGCAAGCTCCTCAACAATGTCGCGAGAACAGAATTCCACCTCCCTAAAATGAGGCTCCTCAACCGCAAGGTCACACCAAGCTCGTCGCAATGATTGCATGGAAGATGAAGGTCATCATCATCATGGAAACCACCGCCACGGTGCCTGCAATGAGGAAGAAACCTTTGGAAAGCTCAAGTTCATGATGCCCAAGTTCACCGGTTCAAATGATCTAGAAGAATACCTCTCATGGGCACTCAAGGTCGACAAGATCTTCTGTATGCACAACTATAGTGATGAGAAGATGGTTGATGTGGCTTCTCTTGAGTTCGATGATTATGCCAACCTTTGGTGGGAACAAGTTCAAGTTGCTCATGACGCAAGAGAAGATCCCCCAATCACAACTTGGCATGACATGAAGGCTCATATGAGATCCCGCTTTGTTCCTTCACACTAAACGCATGACCTCTTCAACAAGCTACACTCGCTTAGTCAAGGGACAAAGACCGTGGAAGAGTATTTCAAGCAAATGGAGCTCAACATGATCCGCACCAACATTGGCGAGCGTGAAGATCAAACTATGGCATGTTTCCTCATCGGCTTGGACAATCCAATCAAGCGCATCGTCGAGTTTCAAAAGTACAACACTATGGTTGATCTTGTGCACATTGCAACAAAAGCCGACCTTCAAGTACAAGAGGACATCAAGTACAACAAGCCCAATACGTACTTCACCTACAAGGAAGCTTCAACCGCTACACCAACAACCTTCGATGGAAGCTCCTCAAGTACCGCCAAGCCTTCCTTCAAGCCCACACTTCCTCAAGGAAAACCGCCCCCAAGTGGCAAGCATACAAAGGATGACCCGCCATTCGATGGCAAATGCTAAAAGTGTGGAGGCAAAGGACACAAGTCAGCCACTTGTGGAAACAAGAAAGTATTGTTCATCCATGACAATGATGACGAGGAATACTTGAGTAGAGATGAATTCGATTCAAGAGTCAAAGAAGCAATGACAAGGCAACACATGGAGGATGATCAAGAGCTCCTCATGTGTGAACATGATGCAAGTCCATCGCTTGTCGTCACAAGGATCTTGACTACTCAAGCACAAGAGCATGAAGATCAATGATCCAACATCTTCCAAATACGTGCTAGCATAAATGGGAAATCTATCAAAGTGATCATCGCTAGAGGGAGCTGCCATAACCTTGCAAGCACAGAGTTGTGTGAGAAGCTCAACCTCACCCTCCACCCTCACAAGCACCCCTACCATGTCCAATGGCTAAGTGACCAAGGGTCCGTGAAGATCAAGCACACCGTCTCAGTAACATTCTCAATTGGCCCATACAATGATGTGGTGGAGTCTAATGTAGTCCCAATGACGGTTTGCCACATGTTGCTTGGTGGACCATGGAAATTCGACAAAAGGTGCTCTACATGATGGCCGCACAAATGTGTGTACACATTCAAGTGGCTTAACAAGACATGTGTTTTGTAACCGATGACTCCTAGCCAAATAATTGCAGAGAATACAAAGGCTTTAGTTAGGGTGCAAACCACAACACAAACTTGTGAGAAGAGTGGTGAGTGAGAGAACCACCACATAGCGAGTGAGGGCCACAAGCCTAACTCGAATGGAAAAACTAAGAGTGTTTTTCTTGCCACCAAAAGTGAGTTGAGAGATGTGAGGAATAACCGATCCATCTTGCACTATGTCCTCATTTTAAAGGGACTAGCGCAAGGAACTAATGACTTGAGAAATATTCCTCCCTCTTTGATGGATATTTTGCAGGAATTCAAGGATGTGTTTCCTGAAGAGCTCCCTCATGGACTTCCTCCTCTTCATGAAATCGAGCATCGCATTGACCTAATACCCGGTGCACCTCTTCCAAACTGTGTCGCCTACCGCACGAACCTGGAGGAGACAAGGGAGATAGAACGCCAAATCAACCAACTCGTCTCCAAAGGTTTGGTCCAATTACTCACTAGTCCAAGTGTGGTACCTATGATTCTTGTTCCAAAAACGGATGATACATTGCGGTTATGCATGGACTACCATCCAATCAATGCTATCACCGTGCGTTATCGACATCTTATACCTCGCCTCGATGATATGCTTGATGAGTTGTGTGGATCCACTATTTTCTCGAAAATTGATCTCCGTAGTGGTTACCATCAAATACGTATGGCAGAAGGTGATGAGTGGAAAATTGCCTTTAATACCAAACTTGGTCTCTATGAATGGTTGGTCATGCCTTTTGTCTTATCTAATGCCCCATCCAACTTCATGGGCCTTATGAATCATATTTTGCGTTCTCTGATTGGAAAAAAGTGTTGTTGTCTATTTTGATGATATACTTATTTATAGCAAGTCACTTGAGGAGCATGTTACACTTGTCAAGGAGGTCTTGCAAATCCTTCGACATGAAAAGCTATATGCTAATCTTCCCAAGTGCACTTTTGCTAAAGACAAGTTGATTTTCCTTGGTTTTGTTGTTTCTTCCAATGGAATTGAAGTCCATGTTTCTAAAATCAAAGTCATTCGATATTGGCCCATCCCCACAAATGTGAGTGCACTTCGAATATTTCATGGGTTGGCCGGTTTCTATCATCGCTTTGTGAAATACTTCTCTACCATTGCTTGCCCTCTCAACGAGTTGACCGAAAAGAATGTCACCTTCGTGTGGGGCAAAGCATAATAAAAAGCTTTTGATGAACTTAAAAAGAGGCTCACCAAAGCACCTCTTCTCGCATTACCGGATTTCACAAAAACTTTCAAGATAGAGTGTGACGCTAGTGGTATTGGCATTGGAGGAGTCCTTATGCAAAATGGATGTCCAATTGCTTACCATAGCAACAAACTCGATGGTGCTCGCCTTAACTATTCGATTTATGATAAAGAGCTTTTTGCCTTAGTTCGTGTTCTTCAAGTTTGGCAACACTACCTTTGGCCTAAGGAATTTATCATACATTCCAACCATGAGTCGTTGAAATATCTAAAAGGCCAAGACAACTTGAGTAAAATACACGCTACGTGGGTTGAGTTTATGGAGTCTTTTCCTTACATTGTCAAGTATAAGAAGGGCAAAGATATTGCGGACGCTTTCTATCGCAAGAACACAAGCCTTCTTACTAGACTCAAAATAAACGTGTTGGGTCTTGATGAAATCAAAACTTTGTATGCTTCCGACCCATTATTTGGACCAATTTTCACAAAGTGCTCCATTGACAAAGGAATTGATGATTTCTATTTGCATAAGGGCTTTATCTTTAAACAAAACAAGCTTTCCATTCTGAAGTCGTCTCTCCAACTTTTGCTTCTCCAAGAATCACATGGTGGAGGCCTCACGGGTCACTTTGGACGTGACAAGACATTGGACATGCTCTCCACTCATTACTACTAGCCCAAGATGAAGCGAGACATGGAGCGCTACATTAAACGATGCACTACATGTGTTCAAGCTAAGTCCAAGTCTAACCCATTTGGTCTTTTTATGCCATTGCCTATACCTCATGCACCTTGGTCGACATTAGCAGGGATTTTGTGTTAGGATTCCTAGGTCTAAGCATGGTAATGATTCTATATTTTTCGTTGTGGATCGCTTTTCCAAAATGTCACACATCATACTATGCCATAAGACCAACGATGCTTCACATGTTGCAATTTTTTCCAGGGAAATCGTCCATCTTCATAGTGTGCCAAGAACAATCATCTCCGACCGTGAAGTCAAGTTCATGAGCTAATTATGGAAGACTGTGATGGCCAAGCTCGGCGTCAAGCTACTCTTCTCATACGTGTCGCATCCGCAAATCGATAGCCAAACCAGGGTCGTCAACCGAAGCCTAGGCAGTCTTGTTCATGTGTTGAACAAGAGAAACCTAAAGGATTGGATGCATTCCCCACGCCGAGTTAGCCTATAATCGAGCCAAGCACTCTACAACCAAGATGAGTCCCTTCATGATCGTCTATGGTTTCGATCCCCTCACCGCGCTCGACATCCTACTGCTTCCTCTCCATGAGCGCACCAACATGGACGTCGACAAGCGCACCCAAGCTATGAAGAAGCTACACGAAGAGACAAGAGCCACTATCGAGCAACAAGTCCTTTGCCAAGCATCAAGGCTGAACAAGGACAAGAAAAAGATGGTCTTCGAAGAAGGTGACCTCATGTGGATACACTTGAGAAAGGATCGCTTCCCCAAGGAGCATGACTCTAAGCTTAAACCAAGAGGATACGGACCCTTCAAGGTCCTCAAGAGAATTAACAACATCGCCTACATCATTGACATCCCTACCTCCAAGTACCTTGTGAGTAATACGTTCAATGTCAATGACCTTTCACCCTACTATGGAGATGTTCAAGAGGATAACCATGAAGTGTCGAGGATGACTCTTTCCCAAGGGGGGAGCTGATGCAGCCCATCCTACGGACGTCCCTACATCTACACCACCAAGTCCTCCAAGTGGACCAATGAATCGCGCTCGAGCCAAGTTACTTCATGACAAGGTTAACTCGCTACTAGATTTGTGTGATTTTGATACACCTATGAATGGTCTATAACCTCATGTCCATACACTTTGCATCCTTAGGTACGAAGCCCCGACATGTCACCCGCCAAGCCTGGAAGATGAAGCTGCAAGTCACCGTATAGACCAGAGTGTCCGTCGACAAGACAAGACCAGTGTCAGCATAGCCAGGCATTCAGAAGACCGAATCGGAGGCTGCCTAGAATCCTTCCGGAATGTTCGTCCTGACCGGACTATCCGGCCGACAATAGCCGCAATGTCCGTCCTGACCGGAATATCTGTCCCACTCTCACCAGAGTGTCCGGCTCAAGTGATGGGCCTGCGAGCCACAGCTCTTGGCCCATGTACCCCTTTATTCCGTCCAGAACTCTCATTTTTGTGCCCAAACTACCCATGTTTAGTTTTTGGCCTATATATAGACCACATCCTCCATCTTGTAACCCTAGACTAGATATTCGAATTAGAAGACACCCTTGTGGATCTCTCTAGTTCTTGTCTCATGCTCCTTTTCTAGAGGAGCACCAAATATCCCCCACCTTGTTGGAGTTTGCATCGTGCCTCCCTCTTTGTACAAGGCCTTGGCATCGGATCCCTTTGCCAAGAAGTCAAGATCTCACTAAGACTCCCCCTCGCCGTGCCGGTTCGAGAGAGATCTTCGCCCGACGCCAATCATAGGGATTGCGCTGGACCGGTCGCCACTGGCGTGAGCTATTGGCTTGTATCGTATCTTTGTGTGAGTGTGTTCATCGAGTTATTCGTGCATGAGTTCATGGTGTTCATCCTATCTCTCTTTCCCTCGCACTTCCCCCTCAATTTCCACGGGAATTCGTGAAAGATCGGGCACCCCCGAGGTTAGTCCTCAATAAGAACCCATAGCCATCGATCAGTGGAGTGACGACCAGAGCGTAGTTTCCTCGCCTATGTGGTTTAGGCGAATGGTCTCTTTGATCAAAGGTAATTGTTACTTCCGACCAGTCCAGATACTAGGCCGGAACAGTTGCATTGTGTTCGTGCATCACTATCTTTTTGACCTTAGCTGGCTAGGATCTGACGAAGCAGAAAGATGTGTGTTTCTTGGTTGGGTAAGCCTCCTTACCATCCGACTTGGGATTTGAGGCATCAGCCTCCTCCACGTCGTAATCTTCCTTGGACTCCTTCTCTTTGTTAGAAATTTTCTTTTCTTTTTGTCGCTTGCCCCTGTAACTAGCGGATTTGTCTTTCTTGATGTTGTCATTAAAACTACACTCATCATTTGTGTGGGAAGAGCCCCCATTGCCATCTAGGTGATGCATGCATGGATTATTGGTAATGTCAGCCCAAGAGTAGGTTTTACAAGGTTGCTTGTCTCCTCTACTTTGGACCTTGGAAGTTCCGTGACCCCGTCCCTGGCCGCCTCCGTGCCCTCCTCATTCTCTAGATTTGAAAGTTGCATTGACACTTCCAGTTTCTGGATTGGGTTTTTCCTCCAAGGTGTACTTGCGCTTCTAGGCCTGTTGCTGCTTCGGTTGTTTAGCCGACTGTCATATGGCTAGAGCATTGAACAGTACTTTTGAATCATCGTCGGCATCTGCATATTTGCTTATCGTTTCTATCATTTCTCCTAGATCAGTAACTTTGTCGCACTTTAGCCGGTGACGCAGTAAACCGATTGGGAGCCCCGCGATGAAACCTTCAATCGCTGTCTGATTGTTTAGTCCCCCACATGAGTTCTTCGTGTCGATCCATCGTTTGAGGTAGTCTCGGTAGGTTTGTACGGCCTTTTGGGTGCAACGCTGCAGATCTCCGACCGTGTAGTGCCTCCTGTATGTGCCTTCAAATTCCGAAAGAATGCACTTTGCATATCATACCAGATGTGAATTGTGTTTTCCGGGAGTTCATTGATCCATGATCGAGCCATCTTCCGTGTAATTAGTGGGAGATACCGGACTACAACCGAGCTGTTTCCTCCTTTGGCGATGTAGCAGGCCTGGAAGAAATCCTGGAGCCAGGAGACTGGCCAAGCCACACTGTTGTAGGGTTGAATGTTCCTTGAGATAGCAAATCCCACCAGAATTTTTTTATTGGATTCATGGCCCAAAGCACTTTGGACCCACGTATATGCTATCCGACTCGTAGCGCTGCTCCTCTATGTTTGAGTCGATCCGGTGCGTTGCATCACTTGGTGACAGGGAGCACCGTCTTAGATGTTTGTTGTGGCCGCGGTGTCGTGGAGCTGGTTCTCTGCTTCTCCCCCTACCTCCTCTACCCCGGTGCCCTCCCTGGATCCCATGGGAGCCGTTATGAGTGCTACTTAGTGGAGAGGGTGGTGCTGGTGGGTTATTTCTAACTGATCGTTGGCCTCCATCCAAGGCTTTGTTACAAGGCCACCATGCCAGCTTGATCCGACGTGGTTTTAGTCATTCCTTCATCCGTCGTTGCCATCATTATGGTGAGGCTCAGCTTGACAGATAGTGTGTCTAGGAGGTGGCATTCTCTATCAATCCTATTCCCGATGTCATGCTTCATCTTCTTCCCTGCGGTGATCTGACTACCGTCGGGGAGGTTGCTATGGAAACATTGCTACTGTGGCGTCTCGATGTGTGGCTGGGGAACATTGTTCCATCCACGTGTACTTCTATGCCGCTGTCCTGAAGATCCTATTCTTGAATAGGTATCATCCCGAGGGTCGGAGCAGTGACGCCAATCCGGTTCCCGATGGGGCCTTGTGTCATGCTGCTGGGCCACGTCCATGCGGCATTGGTCAGATTTCGAGACCAGTTTCCCGCTGAAATACGTGGCGGCATGTTGTTGCTCTAGGCCCTTATTGAGTAGTGCTACACTCGTCCGGGCCTTCTCTGGAGTTGGATTATTCGCTAGTATCTCTCGGGTTACAACAATATTTTCTATTGGTGTGTTATGTACCTGGTTTCCTTTGCTATCGATCTGAGACTGTCCCACAACTATGTTTGCTTTGTTTCCCTCAAAAAGGGATTTGTGAACTTCCAGATTTTTATTCGCTAGCTCAGGGCCGTTCCGGGTCTTCTGATGCTACAGGGAGTTTTACTGTCCTACATCTGCAATGCGTTGTTTCTCCTCCATGAGATGGGTGGCTTCATCCAAGAGTACATGGCGTTGCGCTTCTAGGGCTAAGGAACCTTCCCCCAACTCGTTTGATGTAAGATATGAGGCGATTGGGATCGATGTTGTAAGTGCTCCTCCGAGAATTTCATGGCCACCTAGGGTAAGAACGTGCCCATACACCGGAGTCTTCTTTGATTATTCGGGGATCAGAGCATCATCTGAATCCTCCTCGTATTCTTCGGCAACCTCCTCTTGATCTGGAAGATCCTTAGCCAGAGTCTTGTTTTTCTTTTTCTTCTTTGCCTTGTTGGCCTTACCAGTCCCTATGGCAAAGATGGCTTTTGGTCCAATTCCTGGAGTCAAGCTTCTATCAGTACTCTCGGACATCTGGATGTCATGATTTTCTCCGAGATCCATATCATCTTCTGGTTCGGGAGATTTTTTGTCATATCTATCATCCATACTGTTGTAGGGACTTAGATCCCAACCTTCTCCTTCTTCCGCAGCCTTGGAGGTGAACTCCTCTTCAATTTCTGCCTCAAACACTCGAAATTTTCCAACAACATGGAATCCCCAGGGGTAGCTGGTGTGTCGGTGTTTGTTTCGATTGTGTACAGGACCGAGTCATTGTCGTCTCTAGCATCGGTAGAGCCAGATCCAGAGCCAACGTATCCAATGAAGTGCGATCCATGTCCTATGAGGTAGTTGAGGCCTTCTTCCTTAGCTTCCTCGAAACGTTTATGGTCGCGAGAACTGTGTCCGTGTTGACTATGGCACTCATCATCATCCGCTTCATGGTGTGCCTCAGAAGCGATTTTCCTCCTCCAGCACCATAGAGCTAGATCCGGAGTTATGGCAGCTTTGATCTTCTGAGATTCGACCTCTTGAGGGAGATCTTTTCTATGATCTTCGCTTCAGGTGCGGGCGGGGTGGGATTATGGTTTTTTGAGATCCGAAACTCTACCGCCTCCATGTACAAAGCAGAACTAGAAGTTTCTTCCGCCTCTATCATCACCGCTGGGGTGGGTTGGGCAGGTTCAGCGAAACCAAGGTAAACATCAATCTCGCCAAAAGACATGATTGTGTAGATGGTCATAGTCTCCCTTGCCGGAATCCAGCTATCATCAAGAAGGACAAGAGGGACGTCACTGGCATAGAGAACCGGACCTACGGTGATTGTTGTGCCAATTCCGATTCACGCAGATTCTGCCTAGAACTCCAAAATTCACTTTCCCCATGGTGGGCGCCAAGTGTCATCGGATTGAAGACAAGTATGCCATGATGGCTTCCTCAGGGCATGGAAAGATGTGGGGTGTGAAACGTATTTTTGTCTGGGATAGTGACAACACAAGCTTACCCAGGTTCAAATCCACCTATGGTGGATGGATCCTACTCCTGCTAGCAATCTAGTAATACGGCAGAGCCGGAAGTATAGATTACAAGAGAGTTTCTCCTGTGTGAGTTGAGGTTCATTGTCAATGCCCTAAAGGATGATCCCTAGGATGACTTATACAGTCATCCGGTCCTAGGGTTACAGGAGTGTCCTATCCGGCTATGATACAAAGTTGGTTACATAGTACATCTTGGACTACAAGTATTCCTATAAGCCTAAGTCGGTAAGTGACATAGGTATGATTACTCGGGTGCTTATGATTTGCTACACTGGCTATATAAAGGCTCACGGCCCCTGAAGATTCAAGGTGACGGTCCAAGAAGCATCTGATGGAAGCCTTAGTTGTATTAGGAAAGGAAATATGAACCGACATTGTATTGGTGTTGTAATCAAACATATGTAACCTATCCGTATACGGCTTTGAGACCCGTCCTATTATATATAGGACAGGAGAAGCCTATGAGGAGGTACAGAAAAACTCCCAAGCGATCTGTAATATTTTTGTTCATCAACAATTAGGTGACTTCGACTCCCTTGTTTGCCTGACATCCGACGAAATCGCCAGCGTTCTCTTTTCCATGAAACCCTAAGTCAAACCATAGGCATTGCCGAGGTTACCCCTCATCAATTGGCATCGTCTGTGGGAAACCTGAACACTGGAGTCATATATTTGGTGGCCCCCCTTTTCTCAAGCAACAATTCAAGAGAAGTGGCACCACGCCCACCCACCCATGTTTTGGTACCCGACGATTTCAAAGGCGGATCCGATCTTATCATTGCAAGTTTTCACTTTCAAGTGGAGGATCCAGAAACACCGCACCTTTCGGCTCTGATTTCATCGGGACCGTCGGTTGAAAAATCTACGCCTACAGCGATAGCTGCATCATCCGTCGGATCATTCGCAGAAGCTATGCTGCAGGCGGAGAAAGCTGAAGAAAGCAATGAAAACATAGCAGATCTAGGGGATCTTGATGGTCGCTATGACGATCGCTCCTGTGGATCAGACCCCCAACAAACCACGCCACACGAATCAAGTCCGATAAATGCGGAACCCGAAGAAAGTGGTGAAAGTATTGACTCCAGAATTAGGATGGTACAAATCTACCCAGAGCAGAAACTGTTGGAATTCGCTGACCCCCCGAACAATGTCTCCCTAGGATCTGACGATGACGTCACCAGTTCATACATAACTCAGCACCAAGTGTGCGTGATCATTAGGGACGCCTCAACTAAACAGGACTCCAACGGTAACCCTATTTTTGACCCGATGATATTTTGTCGAACGATAATGCAGGTGAGGAGGGTTTAACTCATCAATGCCCATTGTTATGGACTTGGGTTTTGGAGAAGGAGGGAGCGCTGGAGACATCTATCGGCTAGCAAACAAGCACACATGGGACAAAGATTTACTCAGGTTCAGGCCTCGTAGAGGTCCCTACTCCTGCTTGTCTGCTCGTGGAATTATTAAAGGAACCGAAGATTACAGTGGTGCGTAGATGCAATCTGGCGAGGGTTGTGGAAACTAGGGTTGCGTGTGTCCTCCTCGCTGCCCCCTCCTAGCCCTTATATAGATAGGCTAGATCTTGGGTAGCAGGTCGAGTCGGTTACAAGTTAGGGTTTTCCTCTTCAAACTTCCTATCTTTAGCTTCTTCTTGATCTTCAAGCAATCGAAAGTCCGTAGGTTACTCGAGTCCTTCATTTGGGCCTTGGCGACACCGTGGGCCTTTACGTATTTGGACCGTATATACCAAACTAGAGTACCTGTAGGGTATACCCATGTCAGTAGCCCCCGAGTGTCCAGTGGAATCGCAGATTCGACTGGGACTTTTGAAGTCTTTCGAGTGCATGAATGAGTATATTTTGACTGCTTTATTTGTGTCATAGGGATTGTTGATGTACGTGTCTGATATATCCTAAGTATCAGTATCAGTTAACCACCTTAGGGTGAAACAACGCAATCTACTCGAACTCGAGTTCCCGGACTCGAATCCGGAAAAGTGCTGGTGTAATTCGACTCAAGCCGCGGAGGTCTTACAGGACTCGAATTCTAGTTATATGGGTGTGAGCACTCGACGCGTCCGTCAAGGCATGTTCTTCGTACCTATAGGCACGTATACATTTCTGGTAGTGCGTAGCTAATGCGTTACCAGGCCTTATTCAGGTGTTACCTTCATGCTGTAAGCGCGGCATCCGAATTTTATCATCGCGGAGACGATTCGGGTGACCCAGGAGACGCAGTCTCTTTGTAGGGAAAAATTATGAGGCGGTGTCGCCATGAGCTTCGAGTGTGGATGTTATCGACACATAGTTTTTTGTATAAATAATCATAGGGTGCGCGACCAGTGCTCCCTATGGGAGTAACCCCCGAGTGCTAGGTGGAGTCGAAGACTCGAGCAAGGACTAAAGTAGTCGAAGTCTTCCGTTGCGTAGCTTTGATGACGTCAGTGCTGACGGTTTCATGACCTCAGTTGCCCGCGTGAGCGAGTTTGACGGGACGTGACGAGCAGTGGGTCCTACTTTCTAACTTTGATTTGACTGGGCGTGCGTAATCTTTATTTTAACTGCGCCTCCTCGATTTCCGCACGTAATGGGAGTAGTGGAGGGACGGTTCGCGCTTCCACTCCTCCACGTGTCGAGCACGATGTTTGCCACGCATCTAGTAGGGTTTTTCTGAGCCGTTGGATTGCATCTTCTAGGGGTTAAGTAGCGGCGCTGTGATGGTAATTTTCTCATCTGCTCTCATTCATCCTTTGCTTCCATCGCCATTGCCGCTGCTCCTCTGCTTTTCTCTGCACCCGTTTCTTTCACGACGCTGGACCAGCTCCGCTCGTTTCCGAGCTACTTCCTTTGCTCGCATCACCGCAGCGCAATGGGAAAAAAGAAAGGAGGCGTTGCGGCTGATTTCGCGGCCACCACTGCTGCGGCAAAGAAGAAAGGCGGCTCCGCCGCTGCGGGCACCAGCACCGCCGCCGCCGAGAAGAAGAAGGCCGCAGGCACCCGCGTCACGAATGGTGCGTGGCGTCCCTCCATCAGCAAGTCATCTGATCTCCGTCTTCTTTGCCAAGATGGAGTACTATCCGCCGCAGTCGCCGACGCGTGCGTCCCCGGCGGTGAGACAATTCCTGCTCCTCCCGCTGGTTTTTGAGCGATGTTTTTAGCATTCATCATTCATGGTCTCTCCTTGCCTCTTCACCCCTTATCCTGAACTCTATCCTCCATATCTCTTGCTTCATCACTCTCTGTGAGTGCTGGCTCGGAATCGAGCCGCTCTTCGGCCTCTTCAATCTCCTCTTCAAATTGAAGCGCCAATCTGCATCTGGCTCTTTAGTCTATGATGTAGGTGGTTGCGGAATCCATGTTGACTCATCCGCCACCTACTTCGACATCAAGCTCACGGCGTTCGTCCAAGGGTGGAGGGACAAATGGTTCTACATCCACGATGAGAAGGCTAACGGTGAGCACTTCAGACTCGCACCCTTCAATCCCACGACGCCGTGCAAGAGGATGCGCTCCTGGAAGAATGTAGTCATGCCTGGCAAGTCTGCAGAGACAGATGTGCTATACTAGCGCGTCTGTGACCTCAAGAGTCGCATAGGGAAAGAGGAGGGAGGCTGCACCCTCATTCGCACTTGGCTGCGCCGTCGCATCCAGCCCCTGCAGGCCAGAGTCCACCCCATGTTTCAGTGGGCTGGCGCTGATGCTGCCACTCGCGTGTCTGTAGATGGCATGTCCGCGAGCGAGGTGGACAAGAGGGTTCGACTGGTCACCAAGTACACCGTTAAGGATGTGCTCCCCAGTGAGCCAGTTGTTCCTCCATTTGATGCTACGAACCCTCCTCCTGAGGTATAGTTGTGCTACGCAGCAGCTAATTTTGTCGATTGCTTCTCTATTGTTTACTCGCTTTTTGCTGAATGTGTTGTCTGTGTGCAGGATTGGGTGGTGTCACCTTGTATGCCCCTCTTCCTAAGGGTATTATCCCTCGCGACGCTTAGGAAGAGGACGAGTCGGAGACGACCGTCCCCTCTGATGTGGAGGAGGAAGCCCCCGAGTCCGGTAGTCCGGATACTCGCAAGCGTTCACGCAGCAAGGATTCTGATGCATCGTATCCTTCGAATCCGGAAGGCACAGGTGTTGGTGCGGAGTCATCGATACCTGCTATTCCTGTGAGCGCTGTGGCACCACCTTCTCGCAAGAAGATGCGATTGCCCAAGGAGTCATCGTTGGAATCGAAGGAGGCCACTTTTGACTTTGACAAGTTTGACTGGTAAGTTTTCTAGTTTACTTGTTCTTCTCTGTTTTGTCCTTGTTGGCTTGTCTCTGGGGTTTGCCCTTTTTTTCTTGATGTGAATTTTGCTTGCAGTCAAGAGGCGTCGTCATCTTCTGGCGACGTCCAATTTTTGAAGGAATCAGGAGTCGCGACCTCAAGGGCCAAGAAAGAGGTCGAGCGCGCTCCTTGCCCTCCATTGGCGGCTCACTCCGGGCACAACTCTTCCAGTTCTCCTCATGCAGGGGAGCATCGAATGGTTGCCCGGATGACGGTACAACAGACATCTTCGGAGTCATTGGAGGACCATGTAAGTGTAGTTTTTCTCCTTTTTAGTGTTGCAGTCGATGTTAATAGCTCCTTGTGAAGGAAGCCGCGCACTTGGCGGAGCAAGTGCTTGCGATGGGCCGCCAGCATGCGATGCTGGAAACGCGTCATCGCGTGGTTGAAAGTGAGTGTCCTGCACTTCTTCTTCTTCTTCTTCTTCATCTCCTTTTGATATGGTCGACTGATAGTCAATCCCTTTCCGTTTGTAGCTGAACATAACACCCTCTTGTGCAATGCTGCCGCCATGGAGAAAACCCTCGCCACGGCTGTGAAGGGTCGCGATGAGGCAATCGCGGCGCGTGACGAGGCGCAAAGGCGCGAAGAGGAGCTGCGTGCCTCCTTTGCAGCCAGGGAGAAGTTGTTCGAGGGACAGCTTTTCTCAATCTCTAAGGCCCTCTCAGGTATTTTTCTTTGGATATCGTTGTCCTTCTCTGCTGGACTTTTTGCCGTTGGCACTGATGTTTTGTCCATGTGTGGATTTATGCGCAGATGCTGGCGACTTGAGTTTCGACCCGCAGGCCCTTCGTCGTGATGATGCTTTAGCGGGTGCACTGTCGGCAGTCGAGGACCATAGCGCCGCCGTCCAGGATACGCTCTCCAAGGCCAAGGGCGCCCTCAGTCGCCTCCTGGAGGAGCTGATGCCCAAGGTGGAGTTAATCGAGAATATAGATGAGCTGGTGGAGTCACTCGCCGGGGGTGTGCCTTCCAGCTACAAGCACTCACTCCGCGCGGCTGGCACGTCCATGTCGCTTGCCATGGTGCAGTCCCACGGAGTCGAGGTTGATCATGCCGCAGTGTCGAAGGCGATGCCTGTTAGCACGGACGGCCAGCAGGTACTCTTCGCTCCTTTCGCGAATGCCTGTGGCAAGTATGGGCCTCAGTTGATAAATACTATTGCAAAGTATTCTGAGGAGCTGCACCGTGCTAACAGGGCGGCAAAAGCGGCGGCAACAGGGGCTGGCAGAAAGTCAGTGGCATCTGACACTGCTACGGACTCGATGAAGCCCCCGAAGCCGTCGAAGTCGAAGAAGCCAGTTGCTCCTTAGTTAGCTTTTGTAATAGTAATTAGTTTATGTCCTTTTTGTTTAAGAACATGCCTGCTAGCGAGTGTATCTGCTGATACTTTTGCTAGTCTTGAATGCATTTGAATCCTTTGTCTTTGTGTTGATTTGGTCGTCTTATTTGCTTCTATCTTGACTTGTGGTAGGGTACATCAAGTGATCCTTTGAGGGAAACTCAGGACTCGCCGACTCTTGATGATACCGTGGTACCGCCGCGCTCCAGGGTAGATGAGCTGTCGCTGCTCTCGCAACTGCGTGACCGCGTGAAGCAGCTGGAGCGTGAGTTGCCCGTGCTCCGCAGTAACGCGGATGTATGGAAGTCGAAGGCGGAGAAAGCTGCCGCCCGAGAGCAGTATCTGCTTGGTGAGGTGACGCAGTTGGGCGACCAATTCAAGTGTTAGTTTGCTTGCTCTCATCTTTTCCTTGTAGTCACTCGCAATGGTATGTTGTACTTATGCTGTTGTTGCTGCTTCGTGTAGTTGTCAGCACACGTCATCCGCAGGAGGAGAAGGATAGAATTGCCATTCGCATGCATGATCTTACCCAGGAGCAACTTCAAGAGAGTGGATACTTCTAGGTAGATCATGATCATGCGACTGCGCTGGCGACCCTGCAGGATCGTGCGTCACGAGTGCTGCACTTTCTGAAGAAGTCGCAGTCATGCTTGAAGAACATTTATCGGGCGATGTTTCCGCTGGATCATACTCCATCAAGCTTGCTGGCCCTCCTTGCCAAGTTTCAAGACCTGACCGCGGTTCGCGAGTGCGTAAGGCAACAATTGGTGGCTGGTGCCAAGGCTGCTCTATCAATGGTGCGACTGCACAAGCCTGATGTAGATGTTGCGGCAATTGCATCTGGGCCGCCTCCACCACCAGCAGGTTCTTCCTGGAATATGGTGCCGCACTACCAGGCGGTGGATCGCCCAACAGAAGAGATCGTCGACTTCTTTGAGGAACAAACCAACGTTCTCCTACTGCAGTAGTAGCCTAGTTTGTATCCTGCACATAAGTGCACTTGTGTTGTAAAGTTCGTATAAATGTTGTGTATAAGTTATTGTATAAAGAGCTTTGTTAGCATGAAGTGTGTTGCACTATGTGAGTCCCTTTCGTTAGCCTGGTCATGCTTTTATCTCAGTCCGTTGTTAACCTATCAGGTGCATTGCAGCTGGGTTGATGTTTGTGTCAAGGGTTTCGATTGATGTGCCAGCTACTCAGGATATCGCGTTTTAGTTCGTAGAACATATGTGTATAGGGTGGCGCAGCCCCCGAGTAGATAAAATTGGAAAAGTAAAGGAAAAACACAGATTTTTTGGGCACTTAGCTTTATTTATTCAAATAATGGTGCGAGGTACAATGTGTGGCTAAGTAGCCTTGGCTGAGTAGCCTTATTTGCAATGTAAAAAGTAAAAAGCGACTAGGGGTAGAAGCGTCGCAGCTGTGCGACGTTCCAGGGGTTGGATCATGCGACTCCTGTCTCTTAGTCTTGAATGCAATAGGCGCCACCTGGGATTACTTCTGTAATCACGTAGAGTCCTTCCCAGGGGGGACTCGAGCTTGAGATGCCCCTGCTGTTTCAGTCGCAGGACCAGGTCGCCTTCGACGAAGTATCTGGGGCGTAGCCTCCTACTGTGGTAGTTGTGCAGGTTCTGCTGGTAGATCGTTGATCTTCCCGCGGAAATTTCTCGTGCCTCGTCAAGGAGGTCGACGGAGTCTTCGAGTGCGAGGGATGACTCTTGTTCGCTGTAAGCGACCACGCGCGGCGCCTTGTACCGTACCTCGGGCGACCTTGCTTGACTCCGTGCACCATAAAGAATGGCGTGTAGCCCGTGGCACTGTTTGGAGTTGTGCGTAGGCTCCAGAGTACGGATTGCAGTTCGTCTGGCCAGCATTCCGTGGCTTGTTCGAGTGGCCGGTGGAGTCGCTTCTTGATGCCGCCACAGACGAGCCCGTTTGCTTTTTCCACCTGACCGTTGGTCTGTGGATGCGCTACCGAGCCATAGATGATGTTGATCCCCAGGTTCTCGCAGAATTCTTGGAACTCCTTGGATGTGAAGTTCGTCCCATTGTCGGTGATGATGCTGTGTGGTACGCTGAAGCGGTAGACGATGGATTCGAAGAACTTGACTGCGCTATGTCTTGATTGGCTGGTCATTGGTATGGCCTCAATCCACTTGGTGAATTTGTCGACTGCGACCAAGAGGTAGACGTAGCCTCCTCGTGAGGACCTTGGGAGTTTTCCAACCATGTCGAGTCCCCATTGCACGAAGGGCCTGGCTAATGGAATTGGCCGGAGTTCTGCGCCCGGTGCGTGCGGCTTGTCCGCGAATCATTGGCAAGCGTTGCATTTTTGGACGATGTCCTTAGCATTACGCATGGCCGTAGGCCAATAGAATACGGCTCGTAGAGCTTTGGCGACGAGGGCACAATTGCCGGCATGGTGCCCGCAGGTCCCCTCATGGATGTCGAGGAGGACAGCTCTTCCATCAGCCGTGGAGACGCATCGCTGGAGTACTCCTGTGATGCTGCGTTTATACAATTCGCCGTTGATAACAGCGAATGCCTTGGATCGCCGTGTGATGTGCCGTGCATCAGTCGGATCGTCCGGGAGCCTTTTGCTGAGGAGGTACATGATGTACGGCTGCGTCCAGGATTGCTCAATCATCATGATGCTCATTGGTCCCTCGAGTCATGTGTCCAACTCCAAGTCATCGAGTGCCATTGACTCATTGGGCGGCGTAGCCCCCAAGTCTGTTGCTGCGCTTGTTTTCTTCTCTAAGGCCTTTGGCTTGATGGAGCGTTCGCAGATGCGCTCGAGAAATACCCCGGCTGGTATGGGAGCGCAGGTAGAGCCTATGTTGGCGAGTGTGTCCGCCTCTTCGTTGCTTTCGGACCTACGTGCCGCAGCTCGCAACCGTCAAAGTCTCCTTCGAGTGTGTCATAGAGGTCGCGGTACGCGATCATGTTGTCATTCAGTGCGTCGCACTCATGCATTGTTTGGTTAACGACCAGCTTGGAGTCGCCGTATATGATGAGCCTCTTGGCGCCGCAGGATTTTGCCATCCTCATCCCGTGCAACAGGGACTCGTATTCAGCCTCGTTGTTGGAGGCTGTGAATTGCATTCGCAGGATATACTTCAACTTGTCCCCTTGAGGTGATGTCGATGACACACCTGCTCTCCTTCCGCTTGGACCCATCGAAGTGCATTGTCCAGAGGTAGGACATATCTGGTTTGTCCGGGAGCTGGTTCTCCATCTAGTGCACGAGGATGTCAGGGAGAACTTGCGACTTGATTGCGTCGCGCTTTTCGTATGTGATGTCTTGTGGAGACAATTCTATTCCCCAAAGCGCGACTCGTCCCATGGCATCGGGGTTATTGAGGATATGTCCCAACGGGGCGTCATTGACTACCACGATTGGGTATTCCTAGAAGTAATGGCGCAGTCGCCGGGCGGTCATGAAGACACCGTACGCCAGCTTCTGGTAGTGCGGGTACTGCTGTTTTGTTGGTGTGAGGACATCGCTGAGGTAGTATACTGGGCGTTGTACCCCGTGGACCTTGTTTCGGCTCGCTCGACGACGAGCACTATGCTGACCACCTGGTTGGTGGCGGAGATATATAGAAATAGTGGTTCCCTTTCCCGTGGGGTCACGAGTACTGGCGAGGTGGATAGAAGGCGCTTGAGGTCTTCGAATGCTTCCTGCGCTTCGTTGGTCCACTCGAATTTTTCGGCTTTGTGGAGGAGTTGGTAGAAGGGCAATGCCTTTTCACCCATCCGACTAATGAATCGACTGAGGGTTGCGATTCGCCCAGCCAGCTGCTGAATGCCCCGTATGTTTTTCGGCTTCTCCATGGCCAGTATGACTTTTATTTTCTTTAGGTTTTCCTCGATTCCCCTCGCGGAGATGAGGTACCCGAGTAATTGCCCAGATGGCACGCCGAAGGCGCATTTGTCTGGATTGAGCTTAATCCGGTAGTGGTCGAGGTTGGCGAAGGTTTCGCGCAGATCGTCGATTAACGAGGCTTCCTCCTTGGTCTTGATTACTATTTCGTCGACATAATCTTAGATATTGTGACCCAGTTGTTCCTTGAGGTAAGCCTGCATGCACCGCTGGTAGGTAGCTCCCGCATTCTTTAGCCCGAAGGGCATTGTGTTGTAGCAGAACACACCAAAGGGCGTTGAAAACGCTGTTTTTTCTTGATCTTCCTCCTTCATTCGAATCTGATTATAGCCTGAGTAGGCGTCGAGGAAGCAGAGGCGCTCGCATCCCGAAGTGGAGTCGATGATCTGGTCGATGCGTGGCAACGGGAAGTGATCCTTTGGGCAATGCTTATTCAGAGAGGTGAAGTCCACGCACATCCGCAGGATATCCGTGTCCTTTTTTGGTACCAGAACTGTGTTGGCGAGCCAAGTGCTTTCCTTGATCTCGCGTATGAATTTGGTGTCGAGGAGTCTGTTGATCTCCATGCCGACTGCCTGCGCTCGTGGCTCAGACAATCGCCGAATTGTTTGCTTTACTGGCTTTGTGTCGGGGTTGACGTTGAGTGCGTGCTCGGCGAATTCCCTGGGAACTCCTGGCATGTCCGCAGGACACTGGTAATTTCCAGTGCTCACGGAGGAATTTGACGAGCACGAGTTCCTATGCGGGACTCAAGTTATTGGCGATGAGGGCCGTCTTGGCGGGATCCGATGGGTGGACCTGTACTTTCTTGGTGTGCAGTGATGAGTCGAAGGATAGATCGGGCGAGCTCGGCCGGCTCAGGGGAGGCATACTATTGTCTGTTGACTCTTTCAGTCTTGCGAGTTCTTCCTACATGCCGAAGGACTGGGAAATTCTGTTGAATTCCCTGTCGCAGCTGTCGGATCTCTCGAAGTTCCCATTGATCGTGATGACGCCATTGGGACTTGGCATTTTCATTTGTAGGTAGGCGTAGTGCGGCACTGCCATGAACCTAGCGAACACGACACGTCCGAGGATGCAGTGGTATTGTGAGGGCTAGTCGACGACCTCAAAGTCGATGCGTTCTTGCCAGAAGTTCTTCGGCGTGCCGAAGATGACGTTGAGGTTGATTTTTCCCAGGGGATACATGCCTTTCCCTGGGACGATGCCGTGGAATGTTGTGTCCGAGGCTTCCAAGCAGGTTAGAGGGATCCTCATTGCTCGCAAGGTACTCGCGAATATGAGGTTGATGCCGCTTCCACCATCCATGAAGGCGCGGCTCATGTCAAAGCCTCCCATTTGCGCCTCGAGTACGAGGGGACAGTGGCCTGGACGGGGTACTTGAGGCGGGTGGTCGCTTTTATCGAAGGTGATGCATGACTCGCTTCCACTGAGGTACTCAGTGGTAGATGGTGGTGAGTGTGTGGGCAAGTTGACTTGGCGAGTGATAGCCTTCTGCACCCGATTGGAGGGACGTCCTTTTTGGATCATCATGGTACCCATGGTTCGCCTCCGTGGTGCTGGTCCGGCGTGGCTGCATTCGGTGGTGGCCCAGGTGGTGGTGGCGGAGCGCCATGTGCCACTGCGCCTGGGGCGGCGTCGTAACCTCTTTTGACTGCAATGCGGTTCATCCGAGCTAATCCCTCATGTAGTTTGAGGAACTTGCGGCAGTCCTTGAGGAGGTGGCTGTACTTCTTCTTCCCATCTTGCTTGTCGATGTAGAAGTGCACCGTGCATGGTCCGGATAGTTTGTCTTCAATGGTTATTGCGGGTGCTTCATCGCGATCACGGCGTTGCCACAATTGTGTGGTCTTCCCGGAGTCGCGATATCCACCGTTATGGTATCTGCTGTTGCGGTTGTTGTAGCATCTGTCGGCGTAGCCGGCTGCGACCATGTTGACGTCGTCGTGGTCATGGTAGATGCGCATATGGCGTTTGCTTTGGCGGCCGCGTCTGCGCTCGAGTTCCGCATCCTCGTCGGAATGGACGCGATTCTTCACCGAATCTTCTCCATCGGTCTACCGATTCGCGATCTCCATCAGGTGGTCGATGGTCTTGGGCTTTGAGTAGCCCAGCTCCTACCTGAGTTCTAGGCGGCGGACGCCGCCGTTGAATGCATCAACCGCGTGATCCTCCGAGATGTTCTCTGCAGAGTTCTTGATGATGGACCACCTTTGGATGTAGGAGCGTAGCGATTCGCCCGATCGTTGCTAGCAGCATCTTAGCTCTTCGATTGATGCAGGCCGCTTGTACGTGCCCTTGAAATTGCGCACGAAGCTGTAAACCAGCTCGTCCCAACTATGAATGGATCCGCGTGGGAGGTTGTTGAGCCATGCTCTGGCGGTGCCCTGCAGCTGTAGCTGCAAGCATTCCATGGCCGTGCTTCGACTGCCCCCGTGGAGCCTGACGGAAGAGATGTGGTCCTCCAGCCAGATTTTTGGGTCCTGTAGACCGTCGAACTTCGGGTTCTCTGACAAGAGTTTGAAACCCTTTGGCATTCGTTTCTGCCTGATGGACCTACTGAAGCATCTGGCGCTGCAGAGCTCCACGTCTTCTTCTTCTTCTGAGTCAGTCGACCGAGCACGTCGTGCCCTTGATTTGTCGATCTTGCGCTGCATGATGTCATCACGCGCGTCGTAGTCATGGTCGTGTCGTCGTGAGCGGCGACATCGAGATAGGTCGTGACTATCATCACTGGATGAGGGCGAGGAGTAGCGCTTTGCCCCTCTTTGGTTCCGGTGTTGGCTCTTTGTCGATGGCGGCCTCGATTAATCCTCATCCCGCGATCGTGGATCGGTGCATGGTGGCTCGGGGATCTCCAGCCGATGGCTGGTTGTTGAGGAGGTACATGGTGTCCGCTGTCACCGCAGCCTGTAGCGTCTTGGGGACCACGTTGCCCCTAGTGTCGACTATCATAGAGACGAAGTCGAGGACCTTTGCGGCTTCTATGCGCTCTTTCTCGGTGAGGTGGGCCATCCGAGATTGCCTCTTCTTGGCGAGGTGCTCATTTCCCTTTGAGGAGGATCCTCCATAGGAGGAGAGCCCAGCACGACGAAGGCTCGACTCGTCTGCCGCCTTTTTGCGCGCCTCGAGTTGCGCGATTGTTTGTACTTGGCGCTTGAATTCTTCCTTCAGGAGCCAATGGTAGCCCATTAGCAGTTCTTGTGGAGATCCGAAGGGTAGAGGAGTGCCTCGTAGGGCCTCGCGGCAGCGAGCCCATTCTTGCTCGTTGAGCCTGATCACAACGCGTTCGCCGGTTTGCTCGTTTACTGTGGTTGGAGGTTCGACTGCTTCTCCGTTGTTGGCATTGGTGCGATCGCCACCGTTGCCGCCATTGCCGCCATTAGGCGGGTCGGTTCCGTTGCCGCGATTGCCACCGTTGTCACGGTTGGCAGAGGTATCGCCTGTGTTGATGACGGCGCACATGAAGTGATTGGGGAAGCTGCTGCTTCCACAACTCTCAGATCCGGAACCGTAGGTCCCATCTTCAGTGGCCAGATCGCTCAGATCGGAGTCGCGACTGCTGTCGCTGACCGTGTTCTCGACTGTTGTCGGGGCGTTGAGCTCACTGAGGGTGCCGATCGATGGAGGGAACCATGATGCTGGGGAAATCGACGGTGCCGTCGGCTGATCAGGCATGCGAAGCGTGCCCATATGACCGACTTGGAAGCGGAAGCTCCCTATCGCTAGGCTGATTCCGTCGCCCACGGACTCGAAGGTCGAGGGAGTGGCCGCCGTGTGGACGGTGAAGTCGAACGCGCCGAAGAGCTGGCGGATCTCCGCGGTTGTGGAGTTGTAGATCGCGGTTGCTGGGGCCGACGAAGCCGCAACATCAGCACTCCCAGTTCCCACAGATGGCGCCAATTGACGAGGGTTTAACGCATCAATGCCCATTTTTATGGACTTGGGTTTTGGAGAAGGAGGAAGCACTGGAGGCATCTATCGGCTAGCAAACAAGCACACAGGGGACAAAGATTTACCCAGGTCCAGGCCTCGTAGAGGTCCCTACTCCTGCTTGTCTGCTCGTGGAATTATTGAAGGAATCGAAGACTACAGTGGTGCGTAGATGCAATCTGGCGAGGGTTGTGGAAACTAGGGTTGCGTGTGTCCTCCTCGCCGCCCCTCCTAGCCCTTATATAGCAGGTCGAGTCGGTTACAAGTTAAGGTTTTCCCCTTCAAACTTTCTATCTTTAGCTTCTTCTTGTTATTCAAGCAATCGAAAGTCCGTAGGTTACTCGAGTCCTTCATTTGGGCCTTGGCGACACTGTGGGCCTTTACGTATTTGGACTGTATATACCAAACTCGAGTACCTATAGGGTATACCCATGTCAGCAGGAGACCATGGAAACAAAGGAAATCACGGAAACAAAGGAGTCCCAACGAATCGCCGTGTAAACCTAGGGGGAGGAGAACCACGTAGAGGTGAGAGGGAAACTCTCTAGGTACTAGCCGAAGCATGGCAAAAAGCAAGAGCAGCAATTTTGGGTGCAGTTCCAATGACAGTAGATGACACGCGCAAACATCTATTGGCATACCAATACCTGCTTCATCACAAAAAGAGAGACTTGCTAAGGATGTAGAGGCAGCTCGACGAAAGGAAAAGACTCGCTGACGAATCTAGCCTTCGGTGGGCCCAGCTAAGCTCTACCCGAGGATCAGGAAGCGTGACCAGAGGAGCGCAACCAAGGAGAGGAGCCTCACGGCTGCAAAATATCCCTAAAGCTGAAAGAAACGAGATGACATGAGATTTTGATTTATCATTCATGTCAATAGATCCAACAGGACACATCAAAGAAAAAACAGCCCAAGCTGCAATTGTAGACGCACAACTGTACCTTCTCACAACCCAACCCGCACCTGACGATCCCCGTGCGACTCTCCATCGCTCCACTCTGATGAACCTCGGCATGGTAGGAGCATCTCTCACATAAGCGGAACAGGGAATCACATGACAACCCGACAGATCCCCACGTCGATGCAGTAGCCCTCGGCAGGTGGGGCACGCCCGACGATCATGATTGCCACATCGGGTCCACTTTTCAGGCTCCGATCCTCGAAACGATGCAAGAGACGATATTACACAGTGCAGGATTGATAGATCTAGAGAAGAGCGTAGCAGCCGAAGATATTACGATGGTGAAAGTGAAGATGAATATGAACTATGTGGAGCTAGCTGCTTTACCTGACGGGTTCGCAAAACTCCATTACCAAAGGACTTCAAACTCCCACATGATAGTCAGAAGTATGACGGTCTCCGAGAACCCGAAGCTTGGCTAGCAGATTATTTAGCAACTGTCAAATTACAGGGTGGCTCCAAGGCCACCACAATGCAGAGCTTGTAGCTGCATCTAACTGGTGCTGCACAATCCTGGCTAAGGCAGCTACCCGAAGATTCCATCAGCATCTGGAACCATCTTGAGGACAAATTCACCTGAAATTTCCACTCCACATTCAAGCGACACGCGTCTTTCGAACAATTGCGAGCATGCAAGCAAAAACTGGGAAAACCAATACGGGCCTTCATCCAGCGGTGGAACATTATAAAAAAACTCGGCTGAGGCTATATACGATTAAAGGGCAATCGATGCCTTTAATGATGGCCTTCGTCGGCAAGAATTCATCAAAGAATTGGGACGAGTCAAACCCAAAATGATCTCACAGCTGATGGACATGGCTAATCGCTGGGCCAATGAAGAAGACGCAGTACACAATACATGAGCCTGTTCACCCGAAGAAGGCAAGGATAGGCGCAATAATGACAAAAGACGCAGAAGCAACGATGGATATAACGGACCAAGCTATGTCACAACTGGTTTCTCTGGAGGGGACAACCGAAGAAGCCTTGATTACAACAATGGGTATTGCAGCAGTAGGGACGACATTGGTTGAATCCAACCACAACAGCGATACCAGCCAAGAAATCGAGACCCACCATTGTCTCCGGGGAAAATGCTAGAAGGACCCTACAATATGCACTTTTAAATTGACTCAATAGGCAAAAGGCGATCCAATCATCTCATGAAGGATTGCCAAACATTTCTAAAGATGCAGGAGTTATGCAATGCAAGAGAAACCAAGGCAACAAACCGAGGTTATGCCACTACACCTGGCTCTTTGGCCATCGGCGCACTACCACCGCCACTGGTGCATCCGCCAGTTGGGCATCCGCAAAACACAATAAACCAAGAAGATGCGTATCCTAGGTAAAAAGGAGCAATGTCGACGATCCAGAAAGGATGGCCCTCTAACAGGACAGATAAGCTGATTACCAAGCAAGTAAATATGGCAATAACATCACCACCTCCTAGACCCAAATATTTCCACCGGCCAGAACAAGAAATTACCTTCATTAGAGCTGATCACCCGCTTTGGGTTGCATGACTGGGTCAGTCGGGCTTAAAAGTGGAAGCACAAATTGGCGGGTTCAACATGAGCAAGGTTTACCTAGATGCAGGGAGTAGCATCAACCTCATCTACACCAAAACCCTACTGGCAATGAATTGGTCCATGACAAATCTAGCGCCTATAGATACAACTTTTCATGGGATAGTTCTAGGCAAAGCCGAAATTCCTCTAGGAAAAGTCCACCTCGACGTACTCTTTGGATCAAGGAACAACTTCAGGCACGAAAAACTAGAATTCGAAGTCATGGACTGGCCATCACAGTACCACGCGATCCTGGGACGACCAGCTTTCGCTAGGTTCATGGCAGTGCCCCACTACGCATATCTGGTGTTAAAAATGTCAGCCCCCAATGCGATCATAAAGATAAGAGGAAGTTTCAGTCGCTCGAACAGCTATGATTGAGAATTCAACAAAATATCAGAATCCTTCGGGATGGAGATAGAATTTGGCCAGCTGAAAATTGCGGAGGCAGAACTACTACACAAGGAACATGTCCCTAATGAGCAGATTTCAGAAAATCAGGCACACCACACACCCGCAAAAACAACCTATCCAGCCTCTAGCATCGGTCCTGCATAGGAAGGCGCTCTCGTCGGCATCCCCGTGAGAATTGGGAACTCTTGGAAATTCTATCAAAACACAAGAAGCCCCCAAGGAACCCGATGATCACCCAACCAAATTAAACACAATAGACAATAAATAGTCCAAGGGACGAATCAAGGCCATTGGACAACAAGTTCCTCGCCTCAAAAACATGGTGCATCACAGAAATAACAAAAGCAACATGGGAAGCTAACCCAATACTCGTCCTGAAAAAAGGCGCTGGCCTCCACGTGTGCATTTATTTACCAACTACAAGCGATACAAAAAACCAACCTCTTTTCTCTCTGGTCCTTCGTACAGAAACTGCGCCTCCAGTCGAAAGGATGAAACGCCCTTAAACCAACACAGAGCGCAACGGAGCACCTCAAGACAAAAGCTGCGGATTTTAGGAAGATTTTTTTACTTTTATGTATTTTATATTCAATAAGGACAACGTGGCCAAGCGAACATGCCAAAATAGTGTACCCTCTAGTATTTGACGATAAATAAAGAAAAGTTCCCAAAACTAGGTTTCAAGATCTCTGTCGTTCTATTCATCAATTTAATAATGGGGATTCGACAATTACGCCAAACGCATTAATAATCGGGTCCTATATAACGTGTAAATAAAGGGTGTCTTACGCAGAAAAAAAATCTCGTATAAATATACGACCTTTTTGACAAATACAATGGTGTCACAAAATATTTCTCTAAAGCACAAAGATACACAATGAAGAAAAATAGTCAGATGGCAAAGTTTATGAAGGAATATTCGTCTGCCTCTAGGCACCTCCGGACAATCTTAATAGGTAGACTACGAGCGGCGGCATAATGAGGCGCCATGTTAACAAGCCCACCACCAGGAGGGGGGCAGCCCCAACGATACAACATCCAAGTCCAGCGTCGGATGGTGTGCGTGTACCCAAGAAAGCGCAAGTTTAGCACCCGCCACAAGTTGGAGCTTCCCAAAGTGATGAATCCTCTCACCCTGCCGAAATTCCGCGAGTAAATCAGCTAGAGTCGGAGGCTGAGGATCCCCGGGAAACATGACATTGTATACAATGGCCAACGACCTGCGACAACACTCGATAAACTGCTCCACCCCTGACACACGGTCTTGAAGCAAAGCCACAACGAAGGCGCGGCGGTGATCAATTCAAAAGTCCATTTTGGAATTTCGGGAAGCAGACACAAGAGCTTGGATTCAATTGCACATACATTGGGTTTCATCCCTCTTGCACAATGAATGCCTATAAAAAAGTGGGTGGAAAAATTAAAACCCTGCAATCAAAAAGGAAGCAACGCAAAATAACATGGAAGACTTACACAACATCTTCTCGCTCGCCCTGGAAATTTACTCCAAGAAGTATGCCTCACGATCCTGGGCCCGACACGTTTTTGATTGAGCAATATCCACCATCGATTGGACAACCCAAAGTTTTTCTTCAAGTTTCTTCACCTGCTCAATTTTTTCTGCATACAACGGCGGGTCTACTGCATGAACAGCAGTAGTCTCAGTTGCACCCAACCCAGATGAAGATGGGATCACATCCGACATATGGGCAGGCACAAAAGGAGTCGCCGAATCACGCAATATCTGGCAGGGCACATGAAAATACAGAGCCTTCGGCATACAAGGGACAATCCACATATATACATACATAAGTTGTCTCTCAGCAAAAGGAGGCGCTTAAACAAGATAAGCCAAGCAAAAGACACTAAAGGCTAAAAAACAAACTATGTAGCAGTCTTTTCTGTAGATAAGGCCGCACTAGCGGATGGAGCAACTGAGGTAACATTCGATGAAGGGGCACCAATCGAATAAGGGGCAGCTGATTTTGCTGGATCAGCGCCTATGCCCAAAATCAGCTGAGAGTACTTTTTGGCCCTCTTAATGAAAGGCTTCAAATCAACTACTTGGCCATTGGAGGTGACTGGGACAGAGGAGCTAACCTTCTTCTAGTCGACCTTCTCGCTGTGCGCCATCGCCAAAGACATCAGTTTTAGCACCACTCTTCAAATGTGTCACGTTGTAGCCAACCGGCAGGTTTGGGTCAGCTCTGAAGACACCGACAAGATCATTCAAATCAGTCGGCACTTCCTTCGTCGGAAAAACTTCGGCATGTAAGCTCTTGAAAGTGCGACGTGAGCGGACAAGGAGGTTGCGCCCATGAACATTGTTAGCCTCCAAAATGCCAACATCATCCGATAAAGGTCAACCCTCTTATCTTCGTCCAACACTAAATTTTGGCCAGCCAGGTCTGCACATATAAAAAAGGGTTGAGAACCAAAAGGAAGAAAAAGGAGCAACACATAAATTTTTCCTCGAAGATAGAAAACTCATGATTCAAGGAAGCATTGAGGGTCTCCAAGAACTTCCAAAGATCTTCATCTAGGGTGGCAACTTGTTTGGCCTTTACTTCGGCGTCAGCACTGGCCTTCTGTTTGGCTTCCTCCAAAGCCTTCTCAGTGACCCGCAGTTTGGCCTCTAAAGCATCGACATGCCTTATCGCCTCATCTCGGATGACCTCGGACTCTTTGGCAGCAGCTAGACAATCGAAAAGTAATGCAAAACTCAAGAAAAAGGAGGGGAAAAATTGTTCAAATTCCTAAATCTGAAAAGAACATACCTTTCAGCTCTTCGGCTTCATTACAGATATTAATAAAGTGAGAAGCCATGTCGACCATCTCACGCATCGAAGGCTGCAAAACTCAAAAAGCAAAACATCAGGAAAAGCAAGCAAAGGAGAAGCTACAGCCAAGTAAAAAACAAAGAAGTACTTAAATCTTGCATATCCACCTCGACAGAGCTCTCTGATATCAGCATGCCTTTGCCAGCCGATTTTCTTCTTTTCTGTGGCAGCAATTTCGGCAAAGTGGCAACATCTTTCTAGATAATCTGATCGTAGGAGACACGTGCAAACCCTTTGGATTCATGGACGGCTATGAAGATTTAACCGAACGAGGTGCAATAGATGTACCAGGAGGATATATGGGAGGATCCTCCCCGTCATCATCACTGCAAAAGCAACACAAAAAATTCAATAACTTGCCCATCCGAAAAATCAATAAAGGGGCAGTGAGTACTTACGAAGAAATGTCCTACGTAATGCGGAACAGATTCATCTGGGGAGGAGCCGACAAAACTAGGGCAGCACGCAGAGGCTTCGAGCCAGTGGAGTCATACGAGTCTCCAATCGTCTCTGCTGCGTCAAACCATTTTCTTTTTCACCAACGGGCACCACGCAAAAATCTTCAGAGCGAGCCGACAGAAGAGACTAAGTACTCGATGAATATTCAGCGATAGACGCCTCCATCTCCTCATTGGCAGCAGTCCCGACCATAGGAAGATCGTCGGATACAGAAGGATTGGTTGGGATCTCACCGCTTTCAGGGAGAGGAGGAAGCAAAGATAGATGATCATAATCCTATATGACAAAATACCAACAATCAAAAGGGAGAATAATCGTAAAGAATAAAAGCACATTCGCACAAAAAGTAAGGGGAAAAGGAAGCCAATGGAAATTTACCTCTAGAAGGCGTTTCTTCTTGCCGAATAGCTCTACGCGGCAATCAAAGGGTACCAAGCTTTTCTTGGTTAGCGTGATGAAGTTCCGAACCCTTTTTCATAGACCATGAGGGTAAGATCATCCGGTGAAATCCTCATCGGGTCTTTCTTGCTAGTGTATGCCCACATACCAGAAAGCCTCGTTTGAAGAGGCTACACACGTATCCATAGAAAATACGCCAGGATTTGAAGTCCTGACAGTTCCTTGCCAACCTCGTGACGTAGTTTGTAAATGCAGGCAAGAAGGGTTCAATCTCCGTCATTTATTCAGGAGTGGGACGCTGATCCCAAAAATTGAGTTTTCGACAAGTTTTCTTGGGGTCAAAAGGGGCTAAGCCAAAAGATTGACCCTCGACTTTTTGATCCTTGATGTAAAATCATTTGGTTTTCCACCCTTGAACAGAATCAGTAATCTTGAAGTCAAAATAATCAACCTCGGAGTGAATAGACAAAATGGCGCCACCAACTTCATGAACAATGGTGTCAGTGGCATTCCGGCGAACATAGAAGAAATACTTCCATAGGCCCCAATAGGGATGGATCCTAAGGAACCATTCGCGAAGGGTAACAATGCTAGCAACATGAAGGATAGAGATGGGCGTGAGCTGATATAGCTGCACTCCATAGACAAAGAGGAGACCTTGAATAAATTCATGGACAGGGAGAGAAAGGACGTAGAATAAAAAGGAGAGAAACATTACCCTCTAGCCAGATTTAGGGATGGGAGCGACTTCATCCCCTAGAAGCTTGAAAGTACCTTACCCAAGATGACCGAAGTTTCGTGCCTCACGCAAATCTCGCGTGGAGCACTTCAACGGGCGCATCCGATAGCCCTTTTCCTTGTGGCCTTGGTGGCCATAGAGGAGTTCCCACCCTGCTCTTGCCCATGGTGATTGAGGAGAAGCACTAGCACGCGGAGGAAAAGGGGAGTAAATTAGAGAGGCAAAGATAGGCAGGGCACAAGGAAGAAGATGAAGCCAGTGAAGAGGAGGTAAAAGCAGTAAAACAAGTCTCCCTTCATTTATAAAGAAACAAAGCACGTAGCTCAGCCATTCGATGTAAAATCGAACCATCGGAAACACATAAGATGGTGACGCATGTCAAAAGATTACGAAAGGAAAAATCCTGAGTAGTTAATACTGCGGTAAAAAAGGAGAAACCCCGCACGATGCCTCGATCTTCACGCGCAAAAGGAGACGTGTAGTAAAAAACTCCGCTAAAGACGCCATCCATGCGTCATCATTACTGCCGCACGGTCCCACAATCAAAACGTCCCATTAAGACGTGTCTCTGAGAAACCATGGTGCGATTTCGTCATCAGTGAAGTCATACTATGCAAGTCACAAAATACTTCAACTCTATAAAAAAGGACAAGGACTCGAAGAAAAGCATTAAAAAAATTGAGTCGAAGTAAATTCCTCAGCAAGAGAGACATTGAGCCTACAATCGAATACAAATATCTCGACTGTAGCCTCGGGGGCTACTCCAATCGGGAGCTCTGGCCGCGCACCCGACAAAACACAAGGTTATATTGTCATAATAGTTACAACATAAGTTTTCGAGCCTATGTCCCGATGAAAACATCTGAATATAGCCTCGGGGGCTGATGTCTATGCACGCTTCTATTTTTGTAGACATTGTTGGGCCTCCAAGTGCAAAGATTTGTACAACAACAGCAAGTTTCCCTTAAGTGGATCACCCAAGGTTTATCGAACTCAGGGAGGAAGTGGTTAAAGGTATCCCTCTCAAGCAACCCTGCAATCAAGATACAAGAAGTCTCTTGTATCCCCAACACACCCAATACACGTGTCAGGTGTATAGGTGCACTAGTTCGGCGAAGAGATAGTGAAATACAAGTAATATGGATGATTATAAGTGGTAATTGCAATCTGAAATAAGAGTGGCAACAAGCAAACATGTAACATAACTGATTGTAAATGGTGTTTCAATGCTTAGAAACAAGGCCTAGGGATCATACTTTCACTAGTGGACACTCTCATATAAATATCTTCTCTTCATGATGCTACCCTAAACTACTCTCCGGTTGGACGATGTAGGGCTATAACAGCACACCTTAAAGTTTGTATTCCCCATCTAGATAACCCCTCACTATCACCTTGAGAGCTAGATGGTTCCCACAAACACCACAATCTCATAGAGACATCCAACTCAAATTATACTCATGATAAGTATTTATGTAACCTTAGCCAAAGTGCCACACGGTGTGCACACTGTCAGCTTCACACACGTGGGGATAAGCAGAGATTAATTAAAGCACTTGAGTAGCAGAATAGATCCTAGATTATAAAGCTCATGATCTCAATAAGATCACGCATAGAGAGAGAGATGAACACATAGCTACTTATAGAGCCCTTAGCCTCGAGAGAGAACTACTCCCTCCTCATCATGGGAGTCAGCAACGGCGATGGAGATGGCGGTGGAGTCGATGGAGATGGATCCGGGGGCACTTCCCCATCCCGGCAGGGTGCCGGAACAGAGACTTCTGTCCCCCAAATCTCCTCTTCGGTGGCGGCGGCGCTGCAGAACTTTTCATGCGATTCTGATCTGGTACTTAGGGTTTTCATCTCGGGAGGCTTTTATAGGCGGAAGGGAAAGGTCGGTGGAGCACTGATACGTCCATTTTGCATCACTATTCTATGTCTTTCACTATTATTCATTGATATATTTCATATTGAGGGGTGATACTTATGCTATTTCATCTGTTTTTGCATGGTTGATGATTTTTGGAGCATGTACCGCTGCAGTCAGGATTCTGATGGAAAAGGTGCTGTTTGGAGGCAAAATTCGCGAATATCAGAAAATCTGGAAAAATATACGGAAAATCCTATTTTTCCAGAAGACTAAGGATGCCAGAAGATGGAGTGGAGATGGGCCCCAGGGGGCCCACACCTGGAGGTGGCAGCCCTAGGCCGCGCCTGGAGGTGGTGTGGTCGACCTGGCCCACTCCAGACTCTCCCCTCTGGCGTATATCATCCTCCCGAAACCCTAAGACTCGGGAACGGACCACATAAAGATTCTGCCGCCTCTCCGGGGTGGAAAACACCGAGAGAGAAAGATCTCTCCGGCAGACAGATTTCTGCAGGGGGAATTCCTTCCCGGAGGGGCAAGATCGTCGCCATCAACACCACCATCAAGCTGGACTTCATCGGGATCATCATCATCATCATCACCACCATCATCACCATCAACACCCTCATTACCATCTCCATATTGCTGTAATAATTGAGTTGAATCTTGCATGGTTCATAGGGGAAACTTTCCCGGTGTTGATTACTCTTTGTAGTTGATGCTATTGAGTGAACCATTGAATTGTTGTCTATGTTCAGATTGTTATACATCATTATTCCATCTCTGATCATGATCCATATGATGTCTTGTGAGTAGTTCGTTTTGTTCTTGAGGACATGGGAGAAGTCTTGTTGTTAGTAGTGGAGTTGCGTTGAGAAAGATTCAATAGATTATTATTTAAGTTGTGGTGTACTTCTTCTAGTGATGTCATGTGAACATCAACTACATGACACTTCACCTATATGGGCCTAGGGGAATGCATTGTGTATTTGGCTACTAATCGTAGGGGTTGCCGGATTGACAGAAACCTGAACCCCTGTTAGGAAACCATTGCACAAGGGACGTAAGGGTCTTAGAGTTTAAAGCTATGGTTAGGTTTATACCTTAACTACTTTCTTGTACTTACGGATGTTTGCAAGGGGTATAATCACAAGTATGTATTAGTCTTGGATGGGGCGGTACATTAGCACAGGTTCACCCACACAACACTTAGCAAGCTAAAGAAGATTAATCAACTATATGAAGCGGAAGCACTTGACAGTCTTCCTATGTGTCCTCGAGAACGTTTGGTCATCTTAAGTAATACAACCTGCTTGTCCTTTGCTGCATAAAGGATTGGGCCACTTGCTGCATTTATTCCTACTGTCTTTTATTTACTCGTACTTTGTTTACTTGCTTTATCGAAAACCCCTAAAAATCCGTTTGCTAAGTATTTGCAGAGAATTTCTGATCCATACCACTAGCCAGCACCTTCTGCTGCACGTTGGGTTCGACACTCTTACTTATTGAAAATACTGCGATACACACCCTATACTTCTGGGTCATCAAGACTATTTTCTGGCGCTGTTGCCGGGGAGTGAAGCGCTATTGGAGAGTGGAACTGGTAAAGGAAACTTCTACTGTGAGTATTGTTTACTTCTGCTAGTTGCTTTATTTTCGTTATGGATAATTTGCTGAGTTTCTTATTTGGTAATGCTACTACCACTACTAAGGTAGTAGATAAGCCACCACCTGCTAAGAATGATGTTTTCAAAATACCTACAAGAATTATTGATCGTGTTATGGATAACTACTATGTTGGGGATGGAACTATCCATCCCGGTGATCATTTACTCTTTATACACGAATTATGCGGGTTATTCGAGTGTGCAGGTATTACTACAGATCAAGTTAAGAAGAAGTTATTCTCATGTCGCTTAAAGGAAGAGCTGAGGAATGGTATAAGCTGCTGAAGAATGGTCAAGCTCTGGAATGGGAGGAAATAGTGCCTCTCTTTTATTCAAAGTTTTATCCTCCTAGTGAGATTCATAAAGATCGGAATCAAATTTACAACTTTTGGCCTCTTGATGGAGAGAGTACAACTCAAGCTTGGGGGATTTTGAAGTTACTGATGCTCAAATGTCTCATTCATGAGCTCCCCAACAATATTATTATCAACAACTTTTATTAGCATGAGGATCGGTACTCATAAGTAAGGGGCATGAGATTTCAACTTATAACTTGTCAAGCATATCCACTTAGTTGTGTCACTTTAACCTTAATCACCTAAAGATGCCTATGATAGGCGCAATGAGAGCTGAAAGCTAGTAAGTATCATAATTTTTGGGAGCTCTTTATGAGACTTGCAATCCCTGCTTCCCTCTGCGAAGGGCCTTTCTTTTACTTTGTAGTTGAGTCAGTAAACCTACTCCCTTCTATCTCAGCAAGTATTTTGAGCTGTTGTGTTTCATTCATTCATATGATGATTTATTCACTCATGTTTCTTATGTTCATTGTTTTGCACATTGCTCTTATCTTGATGTTTACTACTTTGAAAGCTATCATTGAAAAATCAGCTATTTGTGAACTCCAGCAAATTATCAACTATTCTTCGACCAAGATCTAAGTTTGTCATTACCAATTATGATTCACTTTATGTATCTTCATTGTGTTTCCTTTACTTATTACAAGTTGAGTTATATAATAGTGAGTTGTCTTCAATTATGATCTATGTATTTGATGAATGTGATGCTTCTTGTCCGTATTCTTTTATCGACTCTTCACTCCATAAATCTGAGGCCATGTTTATTGAGCTCAGTTTCGCTTGGGGACCCCCTATACTTGTGGGTCATCAAGCACCAGGGTGGCCACACCACCTGGTGGCGCGGCGAGGGTGATCCGCACCACCCTAGGGTGTGCCTACCCCCTAGCTCCCCTCCGTCTCCCCTTTGGACTCCGTGTCGTGTCGGGAAAAATAGGAACTTCATCTTTTGTTTCGTCCAATTCCGAGAATATTTTTTTCTTGCTTTTCTAAAACCAAAAATAGCAGAAAACAGGCAATTGGCACTATGGCATCTTGTTAATAGGTTAGTTCCAGAAAATGTATAAAAATACCTCAAAGTTTGGACTAAACATAAGAAAGTAGATACTAAACAAGCATGGAACATCAAAAATTATAGATACGTTTACAATGTATCAACATCCCCAAGCTTAACTCCTGCTCGTCCTCGAGTAGGTAAGTGATAAAAGGAAAATTTTTTGAGGTGACATGCACCATCACAATCTTGATCAAGGTATTTGTAAAACATTGATAGCTAGGATCATAGTACTTTAACATAGCATGAAAGATATAGTTCTCACAATAAGTCATAGAAACTATGTTGTAACATGAAAAGGTACAAACAAAAGATTCATGAATAACAATGCTTTGAAAGACGTTTGTTTGTTTCACATATAGAAAACATAATGAGAATGGTATTCAGCTTGTCCCTCATGGTATAGCAAAACATAAATGCATAGGACACCTTCAAAGTTCATAAGGGTGACTAGATACAAATAATTTAAGAACAAGCAATATCAAAGTTATGAATCAATCAACAAGTTTTGGGACAATGCACATTAAACTAAGAATGACCACTATGCTCTCTTAATAGGTGCATAAAGATAAAAGATGGAGACTCAACATAAAAGTAAAAGAAATGCCCTTCATAGAAGGAAGCATGGATTCAAGTCTCATAAAGAGCTTCCAAAAATTATGGTACTTATTAGTTTTCAGCTCTCATTGCCCCTATCATAAGCATATTTAGGTGATTAAGGTTAAAGTGAACAAATATGAGGATATGCCTGACAAGTTATAAGTTGAAAATCTCATGCCCCTTGCTTACGAGTACCGAACCTCATGCTACTCAACTTTAGTCACGAGTAAGTTCTTGTCATTGTAAGTGCATGTGTATCATAGAGAACCGACAATGGGGTACCCCTTGCCCCATGATATAGGAGCTTTCCCATATAAAAATGACAAGGCAACAGACAATGAGCATCTCAGCGATCTTTTTATTTGCTATTTGCATAGGCTTTTTTATTGAGGATGCTTCACATATTGCTCACTATGGTTATGCTGCAAGTTTCCACCATGATTAGGCATGGCTTAGGCTAGCTGAGCAGGCGTTTCTCTAACACATATACAAACTCCATGAGCTTACAAGCTCCCCTTTTATTTCACATCGTCGGGATCCATAAGCAAAGGAACATGATATCAACTAAATAAAGTGTGTTGAAAGCGTTCCCCATGGTAACATGGTTCTACTAATTCACAACTTACAAAGTGCAAGCATATACGCAACATAGATGGGCACAATGGTTCAAGTTTATTAAGTGAAAGAAAGTAAAGTGTGCCATCAAGTTTGTGAGAGCTTTAATCACTAATTTTCACATAACAAGTTTAATTCGGAAGGTAGATAAAAACATGAATATACTTGGAATAGCAATAATGCTAATAGGTAGGTATGGTGGACTCTTTGGAATAACTTGGTTTTATTTGGAGTTGGATGCATGAGTGGAACTCATACTTGGTACATGCGGAGGCTAGCAAAAGACTGGGAGCGAACAACTAAGAGAGCAATAATGGCCATAATCATGCAAAGTGACAAAATGTTATTAATTAAAGCATCAAGTGATATTTCAAGTCGAAAACTAAATGATCATAGAGGCTATGGTGACTGCTATAGTCTTAACATGGCGTGAGCATGCGCCAAGTCAACCCAAATAAAGCATCAAAGGAGAATACCACAATATTATGCTTTTGTATGCTAATACAACGCATGATTCTTTAAAGGAACATTAAGCAATCTCAATTATTTGGAAAAAGTCATGCTACAGAAATAATCACTAAGCATAAATTCAAAGCAATATCAAACATGACAGGATAAAGTCTAGGTCACGGTCAAAACAAGACTCCTTTTGTACCACTTATAAGCATGAACTTTCCTACTCTTTTCCAATCCAAATCAACTTATTTGAAGCTACGTATGAATGCGGGGTTCCAACCAATTTATTTAAGCAAACTAAGCAAAATAAAACTAAAATCAAAATGAAGACGCTCCAAGAACAACACAATTGTGCATGAACAATAAAAATTAATTGTTTGGAAGAAAACCTGAGATTTTTATTCCTGAAGAAGGGGATGCCTTGGGCATCCCCAAGATTTGAAGCTTGTACTTATTGAATGTTTCTTGGGGTTACACGGGTGGAATCCCCAAGCTTGAGCTTTTGTCCATACTTTATCTTATCACATTATTCTTTCCTACACTTGAAAATTTCCTTCATACAAAACTTAACACAATCTTCATTAGCAACATTAGTGTACTCAAGATAATAAGTCCTTGGATTTAGTTTCAACACAAGTAAAACTTCAATTAAAACACAAGCTACTGTATCAATTCCTTTTAAAAGTTCAAGTGATCAAAGAGAACTCAAATAGAAAGAGATTAAGAAGCAAATGCAAATAATGGTAGAAATCTGTCAAAACAGACCAGCAGGTACAAACCGATTTTTTGGAAGACCTTATGTTGCTCAAATCGAAAGGTGCTAAACTAACAAAAGTTAGATAAAAACCTGGGGCATAAGCACAAAAAATTATAGCTCAATCTGACATACAGGGTGTTTCACGATTTTTTACAGTGAAGCACAAAAATCTATTTCGGGACAACAACTTTCCCAAGTCTTACTTCTCTCTCATTAGAGGTTATTATTGGCACAAAAACCACACAAAAAGGATAAGGAGAGGTTATTATTGAGGCAATAACTTCCAAGACTCAACAAAACAAAAATAAACTGAAAGTAAAAATATAATGGGTTGTCTCCCAAAAGCTCTTTCTTTATAGCCATTAAGATTGGCATGATAATTTCGATGATGCTCACATAATAAATATGAGTTGAAGTAAAAGAGAGCATCAAGAAGAAAATAAGGAACAAATTTAAGTCTAATCCACTTCCTATGATAAATAATCTTGTAAAGAAACAAGTCATGAAAGAACAAAGCAACAAGCATAGGAAAGCAAAACAAGTGCAACTTCAGAAAATTTAACATAAAGAGGGGAAACTTAATATTGTTGAGACACATAAAACAATGTTTCCCTCTCTCATAATAACTTTCATTAGCATCATGAATAAAATTAACAATATAACTATCATATAAAATATTCTTATCATGAGCCACATGCATAAAAGAATTAATACTCCCCACATAAACACAGTCATTCTTATTAATTGTAGTGGGAGCAAATTCAACAAAATAGCTATCATTATTATTCTCATCACCATAATCATCAAATATAGGAGGCATATTGTAATCATAACTAATTTTCTCCTCAATAGTAGGTGGACTGAAAATATCATATTCATTATTGTAATCATCATATATTGGAGGTATAGTATCATCATAAGCAATAGAATAGTTATATTCCAAAGTGTGTTCATTTGTAAACATATTATCATTGGAAGGAACATGGATAGTACTAATAGTGCAGCAATTATTAACATCACCATTTTCAGAATTGGTACCGAAGAGATTTTCAATATCAAAAGTAGTGTGCTTTTCCCAATCATGATCACTACTATAGGTAATAGGCATAGGAACATCATCGATTTCAGACTCATCAAAAACCATAATAGGAGCAACATGCTTAGGGGAAAATACCATTTCCTCCCTCCTTTTACTACTCCTCTTCTTCTTTTTATTTTTCTCTTTAGGAGGGAGAGGCTTGAAAGGAAGCTTCTCCATATACCCTGGTTTATTGTTAGAGACAATAGAATAAACTTTGGAGGATTCCTCCTTTTCATTAATACGAACAAAACACATATTAGTCCTGTCATATTTTGGTAAAATCTCATTTTTTATAATATTTTGTATGTAAGTATTTGTGTGGAAATTATCAACACAATAAAGGTGACAACCATGCAGGATAATATTCATATCAAAAGCACTCATATATACCAAAGAGGTTTTTCTTGATAACTCTTCACACCCCAAAAATAATGTAAGTTCATCATGCTGATTAGGAGTGATCAAGTTATCACAATACAAACTTGCAGTACTCATTGGATTAGAAGGGATATTATTATGGCCCGAGCATTGAAAATTGAAATGACCCACTTCAAAGCAAAGTTCACAAATAAAAGGATAGAGGCACAGACTATTTTACCAAGATCATTTAGAGCCCTATACCACGTTCTAGTTTTTTCATTCCTGTGGGTGATACAATATTCTTCTTCAATTTGATTCTTCTCACAAGGTCTATGTATTCCACAAAAATTAACATGCTTATTAGAAATAGTACTTTGAGAGGTTTGAGCATGTTTATTGCTATCATTAATAACAATTTCATTTTCCATGCAAGTGTCTTTAAAACGATCATGATACATGTCCCATTTTTCTTTAGGAGCATTAATATGAGAAGCAAAGGCTCTAAAACAATCAACAATAATTTGTGGATCAAGACCATATTTAGCACTAAGCTCTTGAAAATTAGCAGTTTTAGCGAAAGACTTAATGCAATCATACTCATAGTTTATACCTAGTTCTTTACCTTTGTCGTTATCCCAATCTTCGGTATTGCTTTGAATTGTTTCAAGAAGATCCCACTTTTCTTTGACCTCCTTACTTGTGAAGGATCCCTCTGAATAGGTATCTAGATAGTCCTTGTAATGTCCTGAAAGCCTTGCATAAAGATTATTAATAACAATATTACTGGGGAGCTCATGAATGGGACATTTGAGCATTAGTGACTTCAATCTCCCCCGTGCTTGGGCAATACTTTCTCCATCATGAGGATGTAAATTATAAATATAATTCCTATCTTTATGAATTTCATGAGGAGGATAAAACTTAGAGTAAAAGAGAGATTCAAGTTCCTTCCACTTCGAATGATGAGGATCGTCTAGTAGCTCATACCACTCCCTTGATTTGCCCTTAAGTGATAAAGAGAATAGCTTCCTCTTAACTTGGTTCATTGAAATACCTGCACACTTGAACAACTCGCATAATTCATGTATAAAGAGTAAATGATCACAAGGATGGACAATTCCATCTCCAAAATAACAGTTATTCATAACACGTTCAATAATTTCCATGGGTATTTTAAAAGGGACGCCTTTAGTATGTGGATTTAAAATATCACAAGTATCATTAGAATTACCACATGTAGGAGATAAAGTATCATTAGAGCAAATTTTCTTGTTTAAAGCTGGGGAACTAAAAAGATCATTTTCATAAAAACTAACTTCCCCAAGCTTAGACATTTCCATAGCATTAGTAACAAAGGTGTTCAAAAAATTCATACAAATAACATTGCTATTAGCATGCAAAGAAAGTTCCATGGGTTTTTTAATTTTCTTTTTAGACCATTCATGTTCTACCTTAGGAAAAATACTAAAAAGCTCTCTAATTTTGTTGTTGTTTTCCATTAGGCCTAACTAGTGAAAATAAAAACAAGAAACAAAAAGATATAATTGCAGAATCTAAAGGAAATTACTTCGAGCACTCACACACCAGCAATAGTACTAGAAGATAGCTTACTAGCCAGAAAATGTGAGTACCTTTTACCTTACCTCCCCGGCAACAGCGCCCAAAAATAGCTTGATGTCTACGCACACTTCTATTCTTATAGACAGTGTTGGGCCTCCAAGTGCAGAGGTTTGTAGAACAACAGCAAGTTTCCCTTAAGTGGATCACCCAAGGTTTATCGAACTCAGGGAAGAAGTGGTCAAAGGTATCCCTCTCAATCAACCCTGCAATCAAGATACAAGAAGTCTCTTGTGTCCCCAACACGCCCAATAGACTTGTCAGGTGTATAGGTGCACTAGTTCGGCAAAGAGATAGTGAAATACAAGTAATATTGATGATTATAAGTGGTAATTGCAATCTGAAATAAGAGTGGCAGCAAGCAAACATATAACAAAACTGATTGTAAATGGTATTTAAATGCTTAGAAACAAGGCCTAGGAATCATACTTTCACTAGTGGACACTCTCATATAAATATCTTCTCTTCATGATGCTACCCTGAACTACTCTATGGTTGGACGATGTAGGGCTATAACAGCACACCTAAAGTTCGTATTCGCCATCTAGATAACCCCTCACTATCACCTTGAGCGCTAGATGGTTCCAACAAACACCACAATCTCATAGAGACATCCAACTCAAATTATACTCCTGATAAGTATTTATGTAACCTTAGCCAAAGTGCCACACGGTGTGCACACTAATAACTTCACACACGTGGGGATAAGCAAAGATTAATTAAACCACTTGAGTAGCAGAATAGATCCTAGATTACAAAGCTCGTGATCTCAATACGATCACGCATAGAGAGAGAGAGAGATATGAACACATAGCTACTTGTAGAGCCCTTAGCCTCGAGAGAGAACTACTCCCTCCTCATCATGGGAGTCAGCAACAATGATGGAGATGGCGGTGGAGTCGATAGAGATGGATCTGAGGGCACTTCCCCGTCCCGGTAGGGTGCCAGAACAGAGACTTTTGTCCCCCGAATCTCCTCTTCGGTGGCGGCAGCGCTGCGGAACTTTTCGTGGGATTCTGATCTGGTACTTAGGGTTTTCGTCCCGGGAGGCTTTTATAGGCGGAAGGGCAAGGTCAGTGGAGTACCAAGGGTGGCCACACCACCTGGTGGCGCGGCCAAGGGTGACCCGCGCCACCCTAGGGTGTGCCTGCCCCCTGGCTCCCCTCCGTATCCCCTTTGGACTCCGTGTCGTGTCGGAAAAAATAGGAACTTCAGCTTTTGTTTCGTCCAATTCCAAGAATATTTCTTTTCAGGATTTTCTGAAACCAAAAACAGTAGAAAACAGGCAACTGGCACTATGGCATCTTGTTAATAGGTTACTTCTAGAAAATGTATAAAAATACCTGAAAGTGTGGACTAAACATAAGAAAGTAGATACTAAACAAGCATGGAACATCAAAAATTATAGATACGTTTACGACGTATCAGGGGCTACTCCTATCAGGAGCACTGCCACGCACCTAACGAAGAAAGTTCATTTGTTCCAAGACAATACCCGAAGATAAAATTATCCTCGTGTGTTGAGATCAATAAGTATTTTTATCCTCAAATAGTTACTCCTATCGGGGGCAACTATAGAAACCGGTAAACTTCAGCAATTCCAACAGCCAAACAAGGCAGTCTATGAAATATATACAAAAAACTCGAATTGCGCCCGACACAACAAAAACTCCGAATGTCGTGTCCATGACATGAAGGTAAGACCCCAGGATTCATCCTGTGTGGACTGGTAATCGCACAAGAATGCGCTCTGCCAGTAAAATATCTGTATCAATGATACGATGAAAAATCCCGATGGACACGTTGGGTACCCGATAAAATAGAACTAGAATTCAGTATTCGCTAAGACCACAACGTCCCAAACTGAATTACGCCAGTTATAATTCCGAGTTCAGGCCTAGGGACCTGAATTTGATGTAGGTCTATAGTGTTTTTGCCTAGGAGCAATTAACTAATTACCGATCCATCAGATGCATCAAGCCTGTTGTACCAAATCCCTATAAAATTAGAAAACTAAAAACAATTCTTAGAAATCAGAAAAACTAAAAATATCTTTGAGAATCAACCAGAATCTACAATTCAGGTAAATTCTTGGGGGCTAATGACATAGTTATGATTACTCGGGTGCTTATGCTTTGCTACCCTGGCTGTATAAAGGCTCATGGCCCATGAAGATTCAAGGTGACGGCCCAAGAAGCATCCGATGAAAGCCTTAGTTGTATTAGGAAAGGAAATATGAACCGACATTGTGTTGGTGTTGTAATCAAACATATGTAACCTATCCATATACGTCTTTGAGACCTGGCCTATTATATATAGGAAGGGAGAAGCCTACGAGGAGGTACGGAAAAACTCCTAAGTGATCTTTAATAGTTTTGTTCATCAATAATAAGGCGACTTTGACTCCCTTATTTGCGTGACATCCGACGAAATCCCCAACGTACTCTTTTCCACGAAACCCTAAGTCCATAACCATGGGCATTGCCTTCAGGACTAAAGGGAGGAAGAAACCCTTTAGACGTGTTTTGGAAGCGTACCCGAAATGCCCTGTGATAGATTGGCGTCAGCTTGTAACCTACACGGTCAAAGGGGAATTAAAGAGGGACTCCCTAAGCTAATTACGATATCCATGGGGAAACCATTAATTGAGGTGGTCTATATGGGTTATTGCTCTCAGACATCGCAGTGGTTATTTAGAGGTGACCTCACACTTGGCTCAACAAAGTGGGTTCCTACAAGCCTTGTTGTGAACATCTTATTATGGGGCTCTCTCCACACATATCATAACATAAGAAGTATGTTATATTGATTACATATAACAATAATACTATGCTAGTGGCGTATCCTACATCCCCGAGAACATTTTAGCCCTGTTGAGTTCAACCATGCTTTCATACAATCTTGTTACTTGTTTCCTTTTTACTTGTTTTAATTACTTTTCTACAAACAACCATAAACCATTCAAACATCCTTTACTTGAGATCAAAGACATCTTACAAGTATTCTTTGATAGATAGTAACGAGGGGCATAAAGACCTTCACCAATAGCTCTTTGTGGGTTTGATATCTTTACTTTGAAACTAGCCACAATTTGTCTATACACTTGCAGTTATCAAGCTATTTTCTAGCACTGTTGTCTGGGAGCTAAGCGCTTTTGGTCTTTTTTCTTAGTTACTTATTGTACTCATTGTTCTACTAAAGTTGTTTACTAGTTTCAGGTAAACACCATGGCTGCACTCAGACTGATCAATCAGATCGATGCTACTAAATACCTCGGGAAATTAAATAGAGGATTAGTTAAAGAATTCCTGAGTGGGAGCGAACCAGAGTACGAGGTTAACCATTGTTTTATCGCTATTATTAACGAGAAAACTTTTGTAGGAGATGATCCTGATGAGGATCCTTATAATCATTTAATGCACTTTACCGAGCTATGTTGTACTCTAAAATTGAGAGGCTATTCTAATGATGAATTGGAACTTAAACTGTTTAGCCAATCTCTAACCAACACTACTTTGGCTTGGTATATAATTTTCCCTACAGAGAAAATTCATACCTGGGAAAAACTTAAAATAGAATTTGTGTCTCAATTCTTTCCCAAGGTAAAGACTGCTAAAGTAAGAAGGGTGATTAAAAAGTTGAAGAACCGCCCGGGTGAAGGTTTGGTAAGAGCATACAAAAGGTATAAGTCTCTACTTCACAAATGTCCCCATCATGATTTACCAGAATGGTATGTATTGCATTTTTTATGGAGAACTTAATCAATAAATTAAACATGAGCTTTGACACGAATTCAGGAGGTTATTTCATGGAGTTAACTATAATAAAAGCTTGGGAACTTTCAGAACAAATTCGCCATAATAGAGAAACATGAGGCGAAGGAGGTATAGAAATTGAATATGATCGTCTTAATGCTTATAAAGACTCCGGTAAGGTAAAAGAAACTGCTAATGAACTGCAACTTGATGATGATATTACCTTGCAAATCCTTTAGTCTTTTACAGAACATATTGAAGCTCCAAAGAAGGATTGGCTTCATTATACTTTGACACATGAGCTAGTTGTTTAAGAAGATCCAATAATTATGGCCCCTGTCGAGCCAATGAGGGAGGTACCGCCGTATGTTGAACCCTTTCCTTTTCCAAGGACAGTAAGAAGACACATGATGGCCCAGCAACTTGAGGATCAATGCGAAGAGGAAGAATTATTTCTCAAGGAGCTAGAAGAGGAAACACAAATAAGGAAAACTGAAGAAGAGCATGAACAAGAGGCAGAGGTATCAATAAAAGAAGATATTTAAACATGTTTGCACATTGCAATGTGATTGAGCTAGATTCCAAAGCATCAAAATTTTGTTGGAGGAAAGGTAAAATCTAAAGAAGTGGGTAAGCCTGTCCTTCCATGCACTCTCGGAGGAACTTCCTATTATGGTATTTGCGATATCGGTATAGCTGTTAATGTTATCCCTTTTAACTTTTATTTAAAAATTCAAAAATAATTAGCCCTAGCTGAATTGGAAGATACGGATATGACTATAATGCTTGTAGATAAAACTCTAAGAGTCCCTATGGGAATAATTAGGGACATACCAATATGTATTGGATCCCACAAATATCCTATTGATTTTGTGCTTATTGATATGCCCACTGACGTTTATTGTCCAATCATCTTTGTAAGAACTTTTCTAAATACCGCAGGAGCAAACATAGACTGCAAGAAGCAAACTGTGTCTCTCAAGTTTGGTGAACAGAAAATGGATTTTCATTTCTCCAAATTTGACCATAAACCGGCTATTGAAGAATTAGATGATGATGAGTACGAACGTGAGGAAGAAGGTAATATCATAAACTTAGCCTCAATAATCATTGAGACTCAAGATGATGATCTAGAAAGAAGTTTAGTCAACAATAATAACATTCTTGAAGACATATAAAAAATTGAAATAGATAACTATCTCAACTCCACTCCGGAGGTGGACATCGAGATTAATCAAAAATATGAAGAACCTATAAGGAAAGGAGATGAGGCTCTTCCTCCTCGAACCCTTAAAACTATACCAAAGGAACTAAAATATAGGTTTCTCGATGACACAAATAATTTCCTTCTTATTGTAAGTGCTAACCTCACAGAAAAAGAGGAGGAAAATTTAATGAAGGTTCTCCGCATGCATCAAAATGCTCTTGGGTATTCGATAGTGACTTGAAGGGGATTTGTCCTTCAATAGCCACCCATAGAATATTTATGGAAGAAGGAGCTCAGCTGGTGGCGACGTTCAGCGACGTCTTAAACCTCACATGAAAGAGGAGGTAAGAAAAAATATAATATGTTTGTTGGATGCATGCGCCATCTTTCATGTGGAGGAGAGTGAATGGGTAAGTCGCATTCATTGTGTTCCAAAGAAAGATGGGTTCACGGTTGTAGAAAATGAACATAATGAAATGGTACCAACTAGAATTGTTGTTGGCCATAGGATTTGCATTGACTATAAAACTTAACAAGGAAACTAGGAAGGATCATTACCCTTTAACGTTTATAGATCAAAGTTTAGAAATGCTTGCCATGCATTATCATTTTTTGCTACTTAGATGGTTATTCTGGGTTTTCCCAAATTGCTGTACACCCTGATGATCAACTAAAAACTACTTTCATTTGTCCTTATGGCCTTTATTCCTATCATCGTATGCCTTTTGGTCTTTGCAATGCTCCTGCCACTTTTCAAAAGATGCATGACTGCTATTTTTACTGATTATGTTGAAAGTATTATGGACGTGTTCATGGACGATTTCTCTGTTTATGGAACCTCCTTTAATCATTGTCTCCATAATCTTCATAAAGTTTTGTAGAGATGCAAAGACACTAACTTAGTCTTGAACTGGGAGAAATGTCATTTCATGGTCCAAGAAGGCATAGTACTCGGTCACAAAGTCTCAGGTAAGGGCATAGAAGTCGATCAGGCAAACAGTGAAGCAATAGAAAGATTACCCCTCATCGAGATATAAAAGGTATAAGAAGCTTTTTAGGTCATGTAGGGTTTTATAGAAGATTCATTAAGAATTTTTTGAAAACTGCTAGACCATTAATTAACCTTCTTCAAAAGGATGTTCGTTTTAATTTTGCTAAAAAATGTCTTACTTTTAACTTATTAAAACAAGCCCTTCTTGAAGCTCCGGTTATTAAACCACCTAATTGGAAGAAACCTTTTGAGCTATTTTGTGAAGCTAGCCATGGAGCTGTAGGAGCAATTTTTGCCAGTATGATCGTGATGATCTTAATATCATTCATCATGCTAGTCGCACCTTAAACGGGGCCCAAAAGAACTATCCTATGGCTAAAAAGGAATTCTTCATTGTAGTCTTCTCTTGTGATAAATTTAGATCTTATATCACGAACTCCAAAGTGAGGGTACATACCGATCGTGTTGGCTTGAAAGAAATCCTGGAAATGACTGATGTTAAGCCAAGAATGATCCGTTGGACTCTACTTCTGCAAGAATTTGATTTAAAGATCTTACAAAGGAAGGAAGAGGTGGAGGAAGTGTTCGTGGATACTCAAGGAGTTCTTCATCCTATAGAGGTACCATCCGTGTGTATACCTATGGGAACCCCACAACCAAGAAGGAAGTTCCCTATTTCCTATTACAATGGTTTTGGCGATTTTCTACGACCAGTTTTATTCGAAGAGAGGAAGAAAAGGAACTCAAATGAGACCACATTCCCTTGATGATCATGACTTATGAAATCCTAAACACACCTTTGTTCTGGATGATATTTTGCTATTTATTTTTGCATATTTTAATTCCTTACGTTTTTCTGAGTCCATTGACGGTCTTACAAGATCGATACGAGTGGACAGTATAGCCGGATCCACCCGTAGCGATGGTTGTTAAGCACATTGATGCCTCGTTGAGTTTCTCACGGAAGTAATACGACCGCGCGATACGAGCGCACTCTCCCGTACCGCTGGTCGTTATCGGTTCGGTGACTTCCTTCTTCTATTTCTCGTTTGCACTTTTGTTTCAAAAAAAATTATAAGATAAGTTACAAAGTCGATACGGACAGGTAGTACAGGCAGAACCTGCCCATACCACTCAGTCAGTTGACCTTTTACCGACTTCATCCCGTGGTGTTTTTGGAAACGACCCGGTATAGGCGCACCGTACGGGCGTCACCCGTACCAAATTGATCGATACGACCCGAATTTCCTTCTTTTGCACTTATTTGTTTCCTTATTTGTTAGGATTCTTTTCTTGGGTGACCCTTTTCCTCTCAATACAAATTTTACCCTGCCTCTAACCCTTTACAAGTCTCTTTAGAGATCCACCTCTCTCCTATATCAACAAATCTAATCTACTTGATGCGCTACTCGATTCAAGGCAAAGGAAAGCCTCTAAACCTCATGGCTCATTCGTGGTATAGTTTCCAGACTTCCTCCATCAAAGATGATGATCGTGAAGCTCAAGGCCTAAGCCCAAAGAACAAGCGATATGCTTACGATTCTGATGATGATGATTCTGAAGACGAGGAGTTCCAGATCATCATGGAGCAATCAAAGAGGGGATGGAAGCAACCGGACTACTTGGCAATGGTGAAGCCTGAAGATGTGGAAGAAGACAAGAAAACCCATGGGAAGGGATGCACAGAGTCGCTCAAGCTCATATCTGTCAACTACTCGTCACTAAAGCCTAAGAAGTCTAACAACTCCACTGTAGGAACCTATAAGGAGACTATGGCTCATACATCAACAACAAAGAAGATCACCATGAACGCGCGCATGAGCGTGAAGACGCAAGAGGACTGGGGGTTCAATCTTCTAGACGTACCAGTTGGTATGCACGTCCCCGACAATGAACACCATCTTAACAAAATAAAGAAGTACCAGAAAGAAGAACTCGTCCACAGGGAGATCGTGCGCAAGCGCCTCTTGGATCTTGAAGGCAAGAAGGAACTCAATGAAATGATGAGCAATGTTGTTGATGGTATGTCTCTCTTGCGCTCGGATCTGCAGAAGTGTATCCAATGCATATCTTCCATGGAAAGTACAGACAAGAAGCTTCGAACGGCACTCTCCAACATAGCCTCTTCAGCATGAAGAATGCCACGGTATCAAATAATCGCAAGGGATTATTTGATCCACCCGGCTTGACTCCAAGCTTGGGGGATCTGTGAGAACCTTGTAATCTATCTTACAGTTTTAGCATGTTTACTTTTCTGCACGCATGCTTAGGTTTAAATTTTTGAATTTGCATTAGTTTCATCAACTTCGAGTTCCCGTTCTTCAAGAGAAGAATTATATCCGTTGAGTTATGAGACTTTATGATAATTGAAGTTGTGTTTGATTCATGATTATTATATTAGATGATTGAACTAGGTTGAGTGTTATGATACTTGTACAACTGTCATAATTTTAGGGACTTCCACACCTACAGAAGTATTGTTTATGTTATGAGAATAAGAATTCTGGTAGCATATTATGATTAAGAGTTTTCAAAAGCCATTGAAGTAGTGATCATCATCAAATAGCTTGCTGAAAAGAAAAAGAGAAAAGAGGGAGCAAGGAAAAATATAGATATGCAAGTATCAAAAGAGAAAAATAAAGAAGCTATCAAAAGAATCAAACATATAAAAAAGAGAAAGAAGAAAAGAGAAAATGATCATGAATCTTCACTATTAAACTTAGTTCTACATATATCTAAACTCTGTGATTATATGATATGTTGAATCATTAGTAACTTCTTATAATTTCATTGATACTAGAAAAAGGTGTGGAAGCCTCTAAGTTATGTAATGTGTAAGGGTATGGTAATACCCCCCAACGTATCTCTACATCTGATGTTGTACTCCTGTTTCAATTTCTGCCTCATTTATTATAATGTCTCATGTCTCATGAAGATGATGATATTGTCCATAAGCCACCAGCTTGCCTGGGAATGAGCAAGAGCCTAGTTTGGGGGAGTTGATGCGTCTTGAAGCATATTTACCTTTTGTTTTTGCATAAATAGAGTAGGGATTTTTGTATTTCACTGCACCTTTGTGTGCTATTTTGTTCTTGTTTCAACAGGATCCCAAATCAGGGAGTCATATATGAACATATCAATTAGAGCTATCATATTAAGTAATTATATGATATTTCTAAGGGATAAAAGTCATTTTATGAATTTACCTTCGCACCTGGAAGAATAATAAACAAGGAGGAGGCACCAAGATTATCGACCCATCTGCACGGCGTAGCCTCGCCTGTACCGCCCACTGCATTCAGCGTCATCATGACTGGCTCGTCAAATAGTTTCTCCTGGCAAAGTCGAGGGGGATATCTTACATTCACAGCCACCAGAAACCACGAAACACCACGTTTGAGAGGGATCTAAAGGAGGAAATTGGCTGGAGTAAAATCCTAGCTGCTTCACGGATCATTGGTGGACAACGCATCATCCCCTTCATCATCAACCACTGCATCTTCATCACCACCATCACTCCCATCTTTTCATCTATTAGATCTCTTTGTAATTCTAGATCCAATTGTGGTTTGTATTAGATCTACCATCATACTTTTATCCATCCATTTCATTATGATGATGTTGTTGATTGTTTCCATGAGTGCGTAGTTCCTTTGTTCTTGGGGATATGGAGAAACCCTAGAACCACTATGAACTTGTAATAAAGATGATCTATTCTTGTGTCCATATGACATGCTTGTCTATGATATAATTATGACTTGTGTTTGATTTCTCTCTCTAGATGATATGTGAAGTTGGCCACATATCATTTGCCTTCGGGACGGGAGGAAGAAACCCTTTGGACGTGTTTTGGAAGCGTACCCGGAATGCCCTGTGACAGATTGGCGTCGGCTCGTAACCTACACGATCAAAGGGCGATTAAAGACGAACTCCCTAAGCTAATTACGATATCCATGGGGAAACCCTTAATTGGGGTGGTCTGTATGGGTGATTTCTCTCAGACATCGTAGTGGTTATTTAGAGGTGACCTCACACTTGGCTCAACAAAGTGGCTTCCTACAAGCCTTGTCATGAACATCTTATATGGGGCTCTCTTCACACATATCATGACATCAGAAGTATGTTTCCTGATCATGGACATTGGATGTTGTTAATAACGAGGTCACAACATTGGTGGAATGATGTGCTAAACATTCATCTAAAGTATAGCATTACGATCAAAGTCATTATGTTTATATTGCTATAACATCATATGAAGTAATTCTAGTCCTTATACCATGAGATCATGTTAATCACTAACATTAGAAGAGTATCTTGATAACATCAAACGTCACATCATAACAAGGTGACTATAAAGGTGGGTTCAGTGCTACGAAAGTGTTATGTAGAGGCTGATGGATCAAGAGTGGGATTTGTCCATACCGATGACGGATAGATATAGTCAGGGCCCTCTCGGTGATATCACATTGAAATAGATTCCAAGCAAGTGATGTGATCACTAGCATGTTATATCACCGGAACGAGAAAAGAGTGCATGTCGGTAACGAGATCAAACTAGGTATTTGGATGCCAATGTTCGAATCTCAGACATGTAATATATCGTGAGACGAAGGGATTTAGTTACGACGTTAAAGGTTCACACCATCACAAGAGTCGTCGTTGAATATGTGGGAGTCAGTACGGATCTCCAGGTCCCGCTGCTAATTATTGATCGGAGAGGGGTCTCGATCATGTCTGCATTATTCGTGAACCGTAGGGTGACACACTTAAGGGATACCGACACCATTTTCAGCAAATATATTTCAGATAAAGATTTAAGAAAGCGCTAGAATCATTTCGATGGAAACCGGAATTGTTTCGGGTGAAATTGCAGAAACTGGTTCTGCATGTGATATTGAAATGTTGCAGGGGGTGTTATGTGAATGTTTGTTAATTAAAGTAATTAACAAAAAATTGAATAAAATAAATAAATTAGTTTTATTTAATTAGAGCTTGCATTAAATTTGGTGGAAATTTAATGGAGGTGAGTGGAATTTTGAGTGGGAGGCTAATTATGTGAGTGGGAGCTCCACCCACATGAATGTGGAAGAGGTGGGGGCACCTCCTTTGGCCGCCGGCCATGGTGAGGGGCTGCTCCCCCTCTCCCTATAAAAGGCTCCCCACTCCCTCATCTCATCACACACCTCCTCGTGAAGGATCTCTCTCACCCTCTAGTTATTCCCCATGGGCTCGGATTAGCGAGATACATGTTCTCAGTGGCTTTATCTGGAAAGGAGTTGTTGCTTCTGCTGCTTTGCTGGAGCGAGGGATAGAGGTTGTCGGGGTACCGGAAGTGTGTGCGATCACTGATGAACCACTCCTTTGCGGTGCTTGACTTGGTGGTGCTGGACTTGCTGGAGCTGGATCTGATGGGCGTGTTAGAGCCGGACCTGCTGGACTTGCTGGACTTCATCACGATCTTGAGATCAGCAAGTGTACGACTACATCATCCACGAGTTCCATCTTGTTAACAAAGCTTTGTTGTCTATGAGGGTAAGTTCTCTATGGATGTATATCCACCCGTTGCTTGTATCTAATAGATGGATCTTGGCATATAGTTCCCATCGTAGGAAATTTTTTGTTTTCTATGCGACGAACCCAACAGTGGTATCAGAGCCTGATCAATGCGTAGGTGCTTTGCACGGGTAGTACACATATGTTTATATGTGGGTGATGATGATCATGTTATTTCATCTTCTATGTATTTTGGATGTTGGTGGCATAGTGGGATGAAGCGGCCTGGTCCAACCTTACATGTCATCGCACATGAGACCGGTTCCACGACTGACATGCATCTAGTTTTGCATAAGTGGTTGACGAGTGTCTGTCTCTCCTACTATAGTCAATATCTGATTTACAATGAGTTGCTAATAACTTAGTTATCATCGTTGTGGTTCCATGTTCATAGGTAAGACCTGTTCTATCTCTGAAAGCCCTAAGCCACGTAAAACTTGCAATGGATAAATTAGAGGCGTCTAGTTTAGATTGTTGTTGGGCTAGTGTCATGATATGGTAATGTTGTAAGTTGATGTATGGTAGATACCCTTATAACACACCTAACATGTAAGTTCATAGACCTTGGCCTTACACACAAAGGAATGATAGAGATCATACCACGATGCACATGATAGTGATCAAATGCATGGACCATATCATTCCACTTTACACATATGATGTTTGCATCTTATATTGCTTGTTTGGCGTTTTTAGTAGCATTATAAGATGATACCTCATTTTAATATCAATATAAAAATGTGTTCTTCCTTAAGATGCACCATTTATGTTTCGCCGCTTCAAGACATCACATGATGATCGGGTGTACTTGAATCCACGATCATATTTCGGGTGTAAGATAGTTTTACACATGCAAGTACTAAGGTTCTTACTTGGCGAGCCTAGCATGTATAGACATGGCCTCAGAACACAGACCGAAAGGTTAAGCATGAGTCATATAGTTGATATGATGCCCATATATATGCCCGCCTTTGAAGCTACACCGACTCACGTGATGATCGGACTTGGTGTAGTGGATTTGGTTCAAGTAATCACCAAAAAGACATGAGGGATGTCGTTTTTGAGTGGGAGTTTATTTCTAATTTGGATTAGTCGAACTCAATTTGTCATAAACTAAATCGAAGTGAATTTGCACAATTTGTTGTAGTTATTGGCATCTGTTTACTACCTTATGCTTAGTTTTAATTGAGATAATAGAACTATAGAATTCTGGATATTTACTTTACGAACTGGTATCATATTGTTTTGAATGTCAATTTTAGAAGTCCTATTGCAAACTTTTAGCAAACTCTATTTGCTACATGAAGTTTAATAGTTAATATTAAATCGAGAGTAAGAATTCCAATGTTACTATCTAAAGTATCATGTTTGCCTCCATGATTCTTGATATTCGAAAGTTAATTTTAATATCAGGTTTATCTAGGATCTGAAAGAATTGTTTTAGAAGCCATCATGCGTGGCAGATATTTCGATATTTAAAACAATGTTTATGGTTGCAATATGATAGAGTATAATTTGGAAAAATACATGTTCTCACACTGTTTGAGAATTTGGGAATGTTGAAGACACTAGACGTCCTAATCTCCCAAACATCTTTTGGGAAGTGACATTATACTCACGATTCATCCGTATAAGCCATAGTAGCTTGATAATGAAAGTTGTCATGATAAGCATGAATAGAAGATGTAAGTAAAATATTTACTACACTAAAAGATTACAAAAGTATGGATTTTTTGAAAGAACACCAAACATTTGATGATGGTGATCTACTTCAAAGTGCAAGTCCAAAGGTATTAGTATTTTACTATACATGCTTTGGACTATGTGTCATATGTATGGCGCCACTGTTGATGTTGATAGATTCTTTTAAAAGGAAAAGGAAATGTTGAAAGAGAATCTATAAAATATTTGGCAGAAAATAAAAGACTAGTAATGTCTAGCTAAGGTATATAGATGATGTAAATGTTATGGTTATATTCTTTGCTTGTTAAACAATGTGGTTCTTGGGTATTAGATACCGAATTGGTTGGTATGAAATATCATATAGAATGACACAATTCATGAACTATAATGGCCTAAGTAACTAACAAAAGAATATGTGATGATGTTCGTCGAAAACAAGTAAAGTGTTATTGTATTTCTCATTGACATCAGAGCTTGCCTTCAAGATTTGTTTAATTAATTATTATTTTGTTTCGGTATAATGAGAACAATAGTTGTTCAAATAATTACCGTATTCCATAAGATATGGATGAACTTTTACAAGTCTAGTTGGAGAAATCACGTCCATAAAACTGATGCTAAAAAGTCGCAAGACAAATGATTGAAAGATCACTTACAAAGTGACATCGTTGTTCAAATTATATTGGAAAGAAAACATGAAGAAACTCCATTTTGGTGGATTTTTTGAAGTCTTTTGATTTTGATCTATTGACGCTTGTGAAACTTTTCTCGAGATAATTGAAACTCTGTTCATAGGCTAAAGAGGAACGAATGAGTAACTTATTGGAAATTCTGCATGTGATGTGCATAGTCCATTATGTGTAGCCATGTGCGGTGCATCTTTCGACTTCATATGCTTTCTACAGAAATTTGAGTGAATATATCTATATATTCATTTAATAAGGAAGAAGTATGAAACTTTTGAAAATTGTTCAAAGACTTTCAAGATGAAGTGGAAAATCATTGTAACAAGAAAATAAAGAGTTTATTATTTGATCATAAAGGAAGATATTTGAGTGACAGGTTAAGCAAAACACCTAAGATTTCAGGAATTGTTCCATGAAATTTGCATTTCCTGATAAACCATAGGAGTATGGTATATTCGAGAGATCAAATCAAACCTTGTTTGACATGGTAAGACCAAAGGTCTCATTTATAAAACTGCCATTATGTTTTAAAGATTAAATCTTTAGAGACTACCGCTTCTACACCAAAAAGAGCACCATCGTGATCCGTTGAAATGACACCACATGAATTATGGTTTGGGATAAAACCTGAATTGTCTTTTCTTAAATTTGGTATGCTATGCATAAGTAAATGTTTACAACCAAAGTCGGATAAGCACGTCTTTGTAGGTTATCCCAAAGAATTTGTTGGGTATTCCTCCATAACACAGAGAACAAAAGAGTTTGTCGCTTGGAACGTTAAGTTTCTTGAGGAAGAATTTTCGTGAAAAGTTAATTGGGAGGACAATAGAACTTTCATAAGGTTATTGAACCTTAGCTATATGTGATAAGTAGAGCAGTGTCAGAAAGTGTTCCGGTCGCGGCCACAATGCTCATGGCTCCCGTTATTACAAAGGTTGTGATCTTGGAGATTAGAGTTCCTATTTGAACCATATGCATCGGGTAACAATCAAATAATGATATTTGATAAACAAGTCGTTATTGTTTTGACAATAATGAACCGACTGTATGCAAAGAAGCGATGATGGGCCTTGACTCCATAGAATTACTAGAAGTCATAAAATCCGTGATAGTTTCCATACACAAGAAATCAAGCTTTTGAACTTGGAAGACCCTCTGAAAAGGCATGAAGCCTTGATACATTGCAAATGTATCTATAATTTTTGATGTTCCATGCTTGGTTTTATCTACTTTCTTGTGTTTTGTCCACACTTTGGAGTACTTTTCATATGATTTCTTGGACTAACCTATTAACAAGAGATACAGTGCCAGCTGCCTATTTTTTTGCTGTTTTTGGTTCTAGGAAGTCAGAAAATGAATATTCTCAGAATTGGACGGGACAAAAGCCAAAGTCACTATTTTACCGGAAGACATTTGGAGCCAGAATACGAGATGGAGAGGGCTAGGACCCACCACACCACTGTCACGCTGGCCGGGCCAGGCCTGGCCGACCCCATAACCCCCTCGGCCTCTCCTTCCGCCTATATATTGCCTCTGATACAGAAACCCTAAGTACCTGATCAAAATTCCATGAAAGAGTATGTAGCCACCGTCATCTCCATCCCTAGATCAGGAGGGATCTGAAGCTCTTCCCGGCGCCCTGCTGGAGAGGGGAATTCACCCTGGAGGCCTTATTCATCATCATGCAAGCCTCCGGTGTGATGCGTGAGTAGTTAATCTCTGGACTACGGGTCCATGTAGTAGCTAGATGGCTGGTTCTCCTCCTTTGTGCTTTCATGTCTAAATCTTGTGAGATCCGTTCATGATCAAGATCATCTATTTGTAATTCTACATGTTGTGTTTGTGGGGATCCGATGATATTGAGATGCTATTTTAGATTGATTATTGATTCTATCATGTCTTTGTTATTTGTGATCTTGCATGCTTTCCGTTGTTAGTACCTATCTTGGGCAAGTAGATGCTAGCAACTCCAAGAGTTAGTATTTATGCTCGATAGTGGGTTCATGCCTCTAGTAATCTGGGGAAGTGACAGAAATCTCTAAGGTACTAGACGTGCTATTGCTACTAGGGATAAAACAACAACCCTTTGTTCATAGAACAATCGTATTGTTTACTTTACATGCAATTCGTAAAACAATTATCTGTTTCTTACAACTTAATATTAGAGGGGGTTCTGATGATAACCTGAAGGTGGATTATTAGTCATAGATGCAGTTGGATGGTGGTCTATGTATAATGTTGTAATGCCCAATCAAGTCTCAAAGGAGTCAAGATGATTAGTATATGGTTGTATGCTTTCTCGATGTTTGTCAATTGCCCCGCTGTAATTTGTTCACCCAGCATGTTATCTATCTTAAGGAGAGCCACCTCTAGTGAACTATGGACCCCGGTCCTTTCTTTTACATACAATCTACAAATTGTTTACTACTTTGTGTTTAATTTCTGCAAACTATTACTTCCTTCCATTCGATACATTTAATCCTTTGTTTTCAGCAAAACCGGTGAGATTGACAACCTCATCGCAAGTTGGGGACAGAGTTCTGTGGTTGTGTTGTGCAGGTCTCCATGTTGTTGCTGGCACCGGTAGTGCGCCCTGCCAACGTTTAGCTAGCTACACATTTGGGGTGTTTCGTTGCTCCTACTAGATTGATAACCTTGGTTTCGTACTGAGGGAAAACTTACTGCTGTGCTCATCATACCTTCCTCTTGGGGTTCCCCAACAAGCTCGTTAATACACGAGTCAGCAAGTACTTTTTCTGGCACCGTTGCCGGGGAGTCAAGGACATCTTCACAAGGGGAGTCCCTCATAACCGATCTCTTTACTTTGTTATTTTTGTTTTGCTTAGTTTACTTGTGTTTTGTTTGCTTGTTTCTTTATCAAAAACACACAAAAAATAGTTTTACAAGTTTGCTTTCTTTATCAAAAACACAAAAAATGACTACTCTTGAAAACACTAAGTTGTGTGACTTCACTAGCACCAACAACAATGATTTTATGAGCACACCTATTGCTCCACCTGTTCCTGAAGCTACTTTCTTGGAGATTAAACCTGCTTTACTCAATCTTGTTATGAGAGAACAATTTTCTGGTATTGGTAATGAAGATGCTGCTGCCCATCTAAATAAATTTGTTGAACTTTGTGAGATACAAAAGCATAGGGATATAGATGGTGATATTATTAAGCTGAAATTGTTTCCTTTCTCTTTGAGAGGAAAAGCTAAAGAATGGTTGAATTCCTTAACTAGGAATAGTATTGATTCTTGGACTAAGTGCAAAGATGCTTTCATTGGAAAATACTACCCTCCTGCTAAGATTATATCGATGATAACTGAAATAATGAAGTTTAAACAATCTGATAATGAACATGTTGCTCAAGCTTGGGAAAGAATGAAATCTTTGGTAAATAATTGTCCCACTCATGGACTAACTGCTTGGATGATCATCCAAACTTTTTATGCAGGATTAAACTATTCTTCAAGGAACCTATTGGATTCAGCTCCTGGAGGTACCTTTATGACCATTACTTTGGGTGCTGCAACAAAGCTTCTGGATAATATGATGGTTAACTATTTTGAATGGCTTACTAAGAGATCTCCACAAGGTAAGAAGGTAAATTATGTTGAGGAAACCTCCTCCTTGAGTGATAAGATTGATATTATTATGTCTATGCTTGTGAATGGGAAAGCCCATATTTGTCCAAATAATGTTCCTTTAGCCTCTTTGGTTGCTCAAGAAGAGCAAGTTGATGTGAACTTCATAAGAAATAACAATTTTGGCAATAATGCTTATAGGAATAATTTTGGTAACAACAATTATAAGTCATGTCCTCCCAACAATCGTAATGCTTATGGAAATTCCTACAACAATAATAGGAGTGCTCCCTCTGAACTTGAAGTTATGCTTAAAGACTTTGTTAGTAAACAAACTGCTTTCAATAAAACTATTGAGGAAAAACTCTCTAATGCTTAAAGAAATATAGCATCTTTAGCTGAAGCCCAATCTTCTTTGAATAAAATGGCTGCTAAACCTGAAACTAATGATAATCCCTTTGCAACTACTAATGCCATACAAGTAAGAATTGATGAAAATGTTAGACTATTAGCTGAGTTACATGCTAAGTGGGAAAGAGAAGATGAAATTGCTAGAAACATTAGTGTTTCTACTATTACCACCACTAGTGTTGAGGCTAGCAATAGTTCTACTACTTTAGATGATAAATTTGATTTTGATCTTGATGGTTGCAACATCTCTGAAGTTATTAAGTTCCTACAAAAGCTTGCTAAAAGTCCTAATGCTAGTGCTATGAACATGGCCTTTACAAAACACATTACTGATGCTCTCATAAAGATTAAAGAAAAAAAGATGAAACATAAAGCTTCTATTCCTATAAAACAAGAAGATGGTTGGGAACCCATCATTAATATGAAAGTGAATGATTTTGATTTAAAAGCTTTATGTGATCTTGATAGTAGTGTTTCTATTATGCCTAGAAGGATTTATGATATGCTTGATTTGCCTCCACTTGAAGATTGTTATTTGAATGTCCCACTTGATGATAATGCTAAAGAGAAACTCATGGGGAGTCTTAATGATGTTCTTATTATGGTTAACAATCCCTATGTCCCTGTTGATTTCTATGTTTTGGATGTTGAATGCAATGCTTCTTGTCCTATTACTTTGGGAAGACCTTTTCTTAGAACTATTGGTACCATTATTGATATGAAAGAAGGCACCATTAAATATAAACTCCCACTCAAGAAAGGTATAGAACAGTTCCCTAAGAAGAGAGAGAAGATTTCTTTTGCCTCTCCTATAAAAACAAAATTTTCTCTTAATGCTTCTTCATTTGAGAACACTTGATTCTTTTTCTTGCTTCTTATGCCTAACTTAAAGGCGTTAAAGAAAAGTACTTATTGGGAGATAACCAGAAATATTTAGATGATCTTGTAAGTTATTACTTCAGTAATAACCGCTCCTTATCCTTTTTATATGCTTTTTGTGCCAAGAGTAACCTCTAATGAGAGAGAAGTAATGATTGGGAAAGTTGCTATCCCGAAACAGATTTCTGTGCTTCATTGTAACAATTCGTGTAAAATCTCTATACGTCCTTTTGAGGCGTGAATTTTTGTGCTTCTGACCCAGGTTGTTATCTAACTTTTGTTAGTTCAACACTTTTTGATTTGAGCAACAGAAGGTCTTCCAAAAAATTCGTCTTTACCTGCTGGTCTATTTTGATAGATTTCTGCCATTTTCTGCATTTGCTTCTTGTTGGTTCCTTTTTGAGTTCTTTTGGGGAATTGAGCTTTTTGAGGGAAGTGCTACAGTAGATAGTGTTTTAATGGAAGTTTTATTGGTGTTATAACTGACCCTAAATACTTATTATCTTGAGTGCACTAATGTTGCTAATAAAGATTGTGTGAAGTTTTGTATGAAGGAAAATTTTCAGGTGTATGGAAGGAATGAGTAATAAGATGAAGGATGGACTAAAGCTCAAGTTTGGGTATGCCACGCATGTCACCCCAAGAAATATCCAAAAATTACAAGCGTCAAAGCTTGGGGATGCTCAAGGCATCCCCCTCTTCATCAATAAAAATCCCAGGTTTCTTCCAAACGCTTCATTTTTATTGTTTCATGCACAGTTGTGTTGTTCTTGGAGCGTCTACTTTTTCGTTTTCGTTTGCTTTGTTTGCTTAGTTTTCTGAATAAATTGGTTGGACCCCCTCTTTCATACATTGGTTTTCAAATAGTTTGGTTTGGTTTGGAAAAGAGTAGGAAAGTTCATGCTTAAGTGGGAAAGAGAGCTTGTTTTTGACTGTGGCCTATGCTTTGTCATGCCATGCTTGATATTGTTTTGGCTTTATGCTTAGTATTCTTTGTTGTAGCATGACTTGTTATAAACAATTGAGATTGCTTAATGTGCCTTGGATGAATCATCCGTTGTTTTAGCACATTAAAGCATATTATAGTGGTATTCTCCTTTGATGCTTTATTTGGGTTGACTTGGCGCATGCTCACACCATGTTATGACTATCCAAAGTCACCATAGCCTTTATGATCCTTTAGTTTTGAACTTGTAGTATCACTTTATGCTTTGATCAATGATGTTTTGTTGCTCTGCATGATTATGGCCATTATTGCTCTCTTAGTTTGTTGCTCCCAGTCTTTTGCTAGCCTCCGCAACCAAGTATGAGTTCCATTGATGCATCCAACTCCCTAAACCAAGTTATTCCAAAGAGTCCACCATACCTACCTACTAGCATATGCTATTCCAAGTATATTCATGTTTTTGTTTACCTTCCGAATTAAACTTGTTATGAGAAAACTAGTGATTAAAGCTCTCATGAACTTGATGGCACACTTGAACCATTGTGTCGTCTATGTTGTATATGCTTGCACTTATTTGTTGGGGATTAGCAGAGCCATGCTGTCATGGGGAACGCTTTCAACATTGCATGGGTACTTTGTACCTAGTTGATATCATTCTCTTTTGTCTATGGATGTCGTTGGTGTGAAATGAAAGGGGAGCTTGTAAGTCCATGGAGTTATGTATATGTGTTAGCGAAATGCCTGGGCCGCTGGTCTAATCCATGCTGACATGGTGGAAACCTGCAGCGTAACCATAATGAGCTGTCTATGAAGCACTCTTCTTACAAAAAGGAGTCCTATATTGAGAAAAAAGAGAAAAATAAAAAAAGAGATTATGAAAAGAGGAAAGAGAGAAAAAAGCACCATATTCCCATGGTAAATAAGAAGATTACTGAGATGCTTGTTGTCTGCTTGCCTTGTCATTTTGATATGGAGATTCTTCCGTATCATCGAGCAAGGGGTACCCCGTTGGCGGTTCTCTATGATACACATGTACTTACGATGACAAGAACTTACCGGTGACTAAACTTGAGTAGCATGAGGAGCGGCCCTCGTATTCAAGGGACATGAGATTTCTAACTTATACTTCGTCAAGCATGTACACCATAGTTTGTTCACTTTAACCTTAATCACTTCAAGATGCTTATGATAGGGGCAATGAGAGCTGAAAGCTATTAAGTACCATAATTTTTGGAACTCTTTATGAAACTTGAATCTCTGCTTCCTTCTATGAAGGCCTTTCTTCCACTTATATATTGAGTCTCCATCTTCTACCTTTATGCACCTACTCTGAGAGCATAGTGGCCATTCTTAGTTCTATGTGCATTGTCCCAAGACTTGTTGATTGATGCATACCTTGATATTGCTTGTTTTAAAACTATTTGTATCTAGTCACTCTTATGAACTTTGAAGGTGTCCTATGCATTTATATTTGCTATTCTATGAGGGACAAGCTGAATACTATTATGTTATGTTTTCTTTATGTGAAACAAACAAACGTCTTGCGAAGCATTGTTATTCATGAATCTTTTGTTTGTGCCTTTTCATGTTGCATCATAGTTTCTTTATCTTATTGCTAGAACTTTGTCTTTCTTGTTATGATTGAAGTACTCTGATCCCATGGATTAAATGTTTTACAAATACTTTGATCAAGTTTATGATGGTGCATGTCACCTCAAAAATCATTCTTTCTTTTTATCACTTACCTACTCGAGGACGAGAAGGAGTTAAGCTTGGGGATGTTGATACATTGCAAATGTATCTATAATTTTTGATGTTCCATGCTTGGTTTTATCTACTTTCTTGTGTTTTGTCCACACTTTGGAGTACTTTTCATATGATTTCTTGGACTAACCTATTAACAAGAGCCATAGTGCCAGCTGCCTGTTTTTTGCTGTTTTTGGTTCCAGGAAGTCAGAAAATGAATATTCTCGGAATTGGACGGGACAAAAGCCAAAGTCACTATTTTACTAGAAGACAGCTGGAGCCAGAATACGAGACGGAGAGGGGCTGGGGCCTGGCCACACCACCTGGCCTCGCGGCCAGGCCTAGCCCATGCCAGGGGGTGGTCTGGCCGACCCCAGCACCCCTCGGCCTCTCCTTCCTCCTATATATTGCCTCTGATATGGAAACCCTAAGTACGCGATCAAAATTCCATGAAAGAGTCCGTAGCCGCCGTCATCTCCATCCCTCAATCGGGATGGATCTGAAGCTCTTCCTGGCACCCTGCCGGAGAGGGGAATTCACCCTGGAGGCCTTCTTCATCATCAGGCAAGCCTCCGGTGTGATGCGTGAGTAGTTAATATCTGGACTACGGGTCCATGTAGTAGCTAGATGGCTGGTTCTCCTCCTTTGTGCTTTCATTTCTAGATCTTGTGAGCTCCGTTCATGATCAAGATCATCTATTTGTAATTCACGTTGTGTTTATGGGATCCGATGGATATTGAGATGCTATTTCAGATTGATTATTGATTCTATCATGTCTTTCTTTTTGTGATCTTGCATGCTTTCCGTTGTTAGTAGCTATCTTGGCCAAGTAGATGCTAGCAACTCCAAGAGTTAGTATTTATGCTTGATAGTGGGTTCATGCTTCTAGTAATCTGGGGAAGTGACAAAAATCTCTAAGGTACTAGATGTGTTGTTGCTACTAGGGAGAAAACAACAATCCTTTGTTCATAGAACAATCGTATTGTTTACTTTACACGCAATTCGTAAAGTAATAATATGTTGCTTGCAACTTAATACTGGAGGGGGTTCGGATGATAACCTGAAGGTGGATTATTAGTCATAGATGTAGTTGGATGGCGGTCTATGTATAATGTTGTAATGCCCAATCAAGTCTCAAAGGAGTCAAGATGATTAGTATATGCTTGTATGCTTTCTCGATGTTTGTCAATTGCCCCACTGTAATTTGTTCACCCAACAAGTTATCTATCTTAAGGAGAGCCACCTCTAGTGAACTATGGACCCCGATCCTTTCTTTTACATACAATCTAAAAATTGTTTACTGCTTTGTGTTTACTTTCTGCAAACTATTACTTCCTTCCATTCGATACGTTTAATCCTTTGTTTTCAGCAAAACCGGTGAGATTGACAACCTCATCGCAAGTTGGGGACAGAGTTCTATGGTTGTGTTGTGGAGGTATCCACGTTGCTACTGGCACCGGTAGTGCGCCCTGGCAATGTTCAGCTAGCTACACCTTTGGGGTGTTTCCTTGCTCCTACTGGATTGATAACCTTGGTTTCGTACTAAGGGAAAACTTACTGATGTGCTCATCATACCTTCCTCTTGGGGTTTCCCAACGAGCTCGTTAATACGCGAGTCAGCAAGCCTATTGGTCGTGTTTGGATCTATAAAGAAATAGACATGGATGTTTGACATCTATGAAATAATCGACATGTCAGAAAGGAATTTACGACCATGTTCAAGGAGTTGACTATGACAAGGTTTGATCTTTTGTAGTGATATTTAGTCTTGACGGATTAATCTAGCAACCACTACATATAATTTGGTATATGGTAGTTGAACAAACAAAACAATGTTCTTCGAATAGAATGGTTACCTATGATGTGTACGAGACACGGTCCGAAGGGTTTTGTTAATGCAAAGGGTGCTAAAAGGGCATGCAAACTTCAATAGTTGAAGTTGAAGGGAATAAGCCCTTAGAGGCAATAATAAAGTTGTTATTATACATATTCCATGTATATGATAGATGTTTATTTTACATGCTATAATTGTATTAATTTGGAAACGTTAATACATGTGTGTTTAATAAACAAAAGGAAAGTTCCTCGTTATGCCTCTCTTATAAACTAGCTCATTGATTAACAAGATGATCAAGGTTTCCTGATCATGAACATTGGATGTTGTTAATAACGAGGTCACAACATTAGTGGAATAATGTGATGAACATTCATCCGAAGTATAGCATTACGATCAAAATCATTGTGTTTATATTTCTATTACATCTAACAAAGTAATCCTAGTCCTTAGACCATGAGATCATGTTAATCACTAACACCGGAAGAGTATCTTGATAACATCAAACGTCACACCGTGAAAGGTTGATTATAAAGGTGGGTTCAGTGCTACGAAAGTGTTATGTAGAAGCTCATGGATCAAGAGTGGGATTTGTCCATCCCGATGACGGATAGATATACTCTGGGCCCTCTCGGTGATATGACATTGGTTAGCTTGTAAGCAAGTGATAAGATCACTAGAATGTTATATCACGGAAACAAGAAAAGAGTACATGTCGGTAACGAGATCAAACTAGGTATGGAGATACCGATGACCGAATCTCGGACATGTAATATATCGCGAGACAAAGGGATTTAGTTACTAACGTTAAAGGTTCTCACGATCACAGAAGTCATCGTAGAATGTGTAGGAGTTGTATGGATCTCTAGGCCCCGCTTCTGATTATTGATCTGAGAGGGGTCTCGATCATGTATGCATTATTCACGAACCGTAGGGTGACACACTTAAGGGACACCAACACCATTTGGATCAAATGTGTTTTAGACGAATGAATTGCAAAGCGCTGGAATTATTTCAATAGACACCGAAACTATTTTGGGTGAAATTGATGAAATTGGTTCTGCATGTAATATTGAAATGTTGCAGGGGGTTTTATGTGAATGTTTTTTAATTAAAGTAATTAACAAAATTATGAATAAATTTAATAAAATAGTTTTATTAAATGAGAGAGCATTAAATTTGGAGAAATTAAATACATTTAAAGTAAAGACTTTAAAGAGGAAAGTTAAGGGACTCTTTTATGTGGAGGGGGTTACCACCACATGAATGGGGGAGGTGAGGGGTCACCTCCATGGGGCGCCAGCCATGGGAGGGGTACCCCCTCCTCCTATAAAAGGCCACCCCTCTCACCCTTCTTCCACACACCTCCTCGTGAAGGATCTCTCTCCCCCTCTAGAATTATTCCCCCATGGTCTCGGATTAGCGAGATACATGTTCCCGGTGGCATTTCGTCTAGACGGAGTTGCTGCTTCCGCTGCATCGTTGGAGCGAGGAGGCGGAGGTTGTTCGGTGGTCTGAATGTGTGTGCGAGTGCGGATGCGCTGCTGGTTTGCGGCGCTAGGACTTCCACACGATCTTGAGATCGTCAAGCGTACAACTACATCATCCATAAGTTTCTACTCATTAACAAAACTTTGTTGTCTTCGAGGGTAAGTTCTCCATGGATGTATATCCACCCATTGCTTGTATCTAGTAGATAGATCTTGGCTTACAGTTCTCATCGTAGGAAATTTTTTGTTTTCAACTATTGCGAACCCTTTAGTGGTATCAGAGCCTGATCTATGCATAGGTGCTTTGCACGGGTAGACCATATAAGAGTATGTGGGCGGTGATGATCATGTTATTGCTTCTTATATGTACTTTGGATATTGGTGGCATAGTGGGATGAAGCGGCCTGGACCAACCTTACATGTCATCAGACATGAGACCGGTTCCACGACTGACATGCAACTAGTTTTGCATAAGAGGTTAACGAGTGTCTGTCTCTCCTACTATAGTCAATATCTGATTTACAACGAGTTGCTAATAATTTGGTTATCATCGTTGTGGTTCCATGTTCGTAGGTAAGAACGGTTCTATCTTCAAAAGCCCTAAGCCACGTAAAACTTACAATTGATAAATTATAGGCGTCTAGTTTAGATCGTTGATGGGCTTGTGTCTTGATATGGTATTGTTGTGAGTTGATGTATAGTTGATACACTTACAACACACTTAACGTGTAAGTTCCATAGACCTTGGCCTTACACATAAAGGAATGATAGAGATCATACCACGATGCATATGATAGTCATCAAATGCAAGAACCATATCATTTCACTTTACACATATGATGTCCGCATCTTATATTGCAAGTTTAGCGTTTTAGTAGCGTTATAAGATGATCCCTCATTTAAATATCAAGATAAAAATGTGTTCTTCCTTAAGTATGCACCGTTTATGTTTCGCCGCTTCAAGACATCACGTGATGATCGGGTGTACTTGAATCCACGATCATATTTCGGGTGTAAGACAGTTTTACACACGCGAGTACTAAGGTTCTTACTTGGCAAGCCTAGCATGTACAAACATGGCCTCGGAACACGGACCGAAAGGTTAAGCATGAGTCATATAGTTGATATGTTGCCCATATAGATGCTCGCCTTTGAAGCTACACCAACTCACGTGATGATCGGACTTGGTGTAGTGGATTTGGTTCATGTAATCACCAAAAATACACGAGGGATGTTGTTTTTGAGTGGGAGTTTAGTTGAACTCAATCTATCATAAACTTAGTCTAAATAAACTTTACAAATTCTTTTGTAGATGGCACCACCTGCTTTTAATTTCAATGTGTTCATGGAGAAAGAGAAACTTGCTGCGAATGGTAGCAACTTCACCAACTGGGCTATGAATTTGAGGATTCTCCTCTCTGCTGCACAAAAGCAATATGTGCTCGAAGCACTGCTAGGCCCCCCACCAGCTCCTGACGCCTCTGACGAGGAAAATAATGTCAATGTGACTCGTCAGGAGGACCACAACTTAGTTCATTGCGGCATACTGTATGGGCTCGAGCCAGAACTTCGAAAGTGTTTCAAAAATGGCAATGCCTTTGATACCATAGGTGAATTGAAAATGATTTTCGATACCCATGCTGCCGTAGAGAGTCATAATGCTTCAGAAAAGTTCTTTAGCTGCATGATGGAAGAGAACAACTCTGTAAGTGAGCACGTACTCAAAATGTCTGGGTACGCCGATAAGCTTCTGTCCTTGGGAATAACGATTCCCATTGATTTAGGCATACATCATGTTCTCCAATCTCTGCCACCTAGCTACAAGAGCTTCGTGATGAACTATAACATGCAGGGCATGAAGAAGACTCTCCCCGAGCTTCTATCAATGCTTAAGACTGCAAAAGTGGAGATTAGGAAAGAATATCAAGTGTTGATGGTCAATAGGACCACCGGTTTCAATAAAGACAAGAAGGGTAAACAGAAGAGAAAGAAGGGTGGCAAATCTGTTGCTACGCCTAAAAAGAAATGTCGGGCTGGCCCTAAGTCTGATACCAAGTGCTACTATTGTAAAGGGACTGGCCATTGGAAGCGCAACTGCCCCAAGTTTTTGGCGCACAAGAAAGCCGGCAAGGCAAACAAAGGTATATATATGATATACATGTTATTGATGTGTACTTGACTAGTACTCGCAGTAGCACCTGGGTATTTGATACCGGATCGGTTGCTAACATATGTAACTCGAATCAGGGGCTCCGGAACAAGCGACCGCTAGCAAGGGGTGAGGTCAAGATGCGTGTCAGCAATGGATCAAGAGTTGATGTGATCGTTGTCGGAACACTGCCTCTCCACCTACCATCGAGATTAGTTATAAACCTAAATAATTGTTATTTGGTGCCTGCACTGAGCATGAACATTATATCTGGATCTTGTTTGATGCGATGTGGTTATTCGTTTAAATCCGAAAACAATGGTTGTTCGATTTATATGGATAATATCTTTTATGGTCATGCACCCATGATGAATGGTTTATTTCTGTTGAATCTCGATAGTACTCATACGCACATCCATAATGTTGATGCTAAAAGAATTAAACTTAATAATGATATATCTGCATATATGTGGCACTGCCGTCTAGGTCATATTGGTGTTAAACGCATGAAGAAACTCCTTTCTGATGGACTTTTGGAATCATTTGATTTTGAATCATTTGATACATGTGAGCCATGCCTTATGGGCAAGATGACTAGAACGTCGTTTTCCAGTTCAATGGAACGGGCGACAGATTTATTGGAAATCATACATATTGATGTATGCGGTCCAATGAGTGTGTCGGCACGAGGTGGATATCGTTATTTTGTTACTTTCACGGATGATTTGAGTAGATACGGGTATATCTATTTGATGAAACATAAGTCTGAAACCTTTAAAAAGTTCAAGGAATTTCAGAATGAAGTGGAAAATCATCGTAATAGAAAGATCAAATTTCTGCGGTCTGGCCGTGGAGGTGAGTATCTAAGTTACGAGTTTAGCACACACATGAAAGAGTGTGGAATAGTTTCACAACTCACGCCTACCGGAACACCACAACGTAATGTTGTATCAGAACGTCATAATCGTACTCTATTGGATATGGTTCGATCTATGATGTCTCTAACTGACTTGCCACTATCATTTTGGGGTTATGCACTGGAAACCGCTGCATTCACTTTAAATCGGGCACCGTCTAAATCCATTGAAACGACACCGTATGAATTATGGTTTGGAAACAAACCTAAGCTATCATTTCTTAAAGTTTGGGGATGCGATGTTTATGTGAAGAAACTTCAACCAGATAAACTCGATCCCAAAGCAGAAGAATGTGTCTTCATAGGATACCCTAAAGAAACAATTGGGTATTCCTTCTATCACAGATCCGAGGGCAAGGTTTTCGTTGCCAAGAATGGATCCTTTCTAGAGAAATAGTTTCTCGCGAAAGGTGTGAGTAGTCAAAAGGTAGAACTCGAAGAGGTAATTGAACCTTCTCTTCATGAAATGGCAAGTGGCGCAACACCGGAAGTCATTCCGGAGTAGACTTCACCAAATGAAGAAGGAACTAATGATAATGATCATGAAACTCCTAAAGTGGACACTACTGAACCTCGCAGGTCAAGCAGGACACGTGCAGCTCCTGAACTGTACGGGAATCCTGTTGTAAATTTCATGGTTGATGAAATAGATGACCCTGCGACGTATGAAGAAGCGATGATGAGCCCGGATTCCAACAAATGTCTAGAAGCCATGAAATCCGAGATGGAATCCATGTACAAAAACCAGGTTTGGACCTTGGTGGACTTACCTCATGACCGAAAGGCCGTTGAGAATAAATGGATTTTCAAAAGAAAAACTGATGCTGATGGTAATGTAACCGTCTATAAAGCTTGACTTGTTGCAAAAGTGTTTCAACAAATTGAAGGAGTTGACTACGATGAGACATTCTCTCTCATAGAGATGCTAAAATCAGTTAGGATTATGTTAGCAATCGCTGCATATTTCGATTATGAAATATGGCAGATGGATGTCAAAACTTCGTTCCTCAATGGTAACATTGAAGAAGAGTTGTATATAATACAACCAAAGGGTTTTGTCGATCCTAAGGATGCTAACGAGGTGTGCAAGCTTCAGCGATCCATCTATGGACTGAAGCAAGCATCACGGAGTTGGAATCTCCACTTTGATGAGGTGATCAAAGAGTTTGGATTTGTCCAAACTTATGGAGAGGCTTGTATTTACAAGAAAGTGAGTGGGAGCAATGTGGCATTTCTGATATTATATGTGGATGACATATTATTGATTGGAAATGATATAGATTTTTTAAACAGTGTTAAAAGTTATCTAAACAGCAAATTTTCTATGAAAGACCTTGGTGAAGCGTCATATATATTAGGCATAAAGATCTATAGAGATAGATCAAGAGGCCTAATAGGGCTATCGTAAAGTACATACCTTGATAAGATTTTAAAGAAGTTTAAAATGGACGAAAGTAAGAAGGGGTTCTTACCTATGTTGCAAGGCAAGACATGTAAGACTTAGAGTCCGGCTACGACGGAAGAAAGAGAGATAATGGATAAGATCCCCTATGCTTCAACCATAGGCTCTATAATGTACGCCACGCTATGTACAAGACCGGATGTGGCACATGCTATTAGTTTGACTAGTAGGTACCAATATGATCCATGTTTGGAACACTGGATAGTGGTCAAGAATATCCTTAAGTACTTGAGAAGAACTAAGGAAATGTTTCTTGTATACGGAGGTGAAGAAGAGTTGGTTGCTAATTGTTATGTCAACGCTAGCTTTGACACTGATCCGGACGACTCTAAGTCTCAATCCGGATACGTATTTCTCATGAACGGAGCAGCAGTTAGTTGGAGGAGCTCCAAACAACCCGTGGTAACAAGGTCAACAATGGAGGTGGAATATATTGCTGCTTCAGAAGCAGCACAGGAAGCGGTTTGGATGAAGGAGTTCATTACTGAACTGGGTGTGGTTCCTAGTGCGTTGGATCCAATGGTGATCTATTGTGACAACAATGGAGCCATAGCCAACGCAAAGGAACCAAGTTCTCACAAGAATTCCAAACATATTAAGAGCCAGTTTCACTCCATCCGTGAGCATCTCAAGGATGGAGATATAAAGATTTGTAAACTACATACAGATCTCGAAGTAGCAGATCCGTTGACTGAAAGTCTCCCTAGAGCAAGACATGATCAACACCAGAACTCCATGGGTGTTAGATTTATCACCATGTAACTAGATTATTGTCTCTAGTGCAAGAGACTGAAGGGAATATGCCTTGAGAGGCAATAATAAAGTTGTTATTATACATATTCCAAGTATATGATAGATGTTTATTTTGCATGCTATAATTGTATTAATTTGGAAACGTTAATACATGTGTGTTTAATAAACAAAAGGAAAGTTCCTAGTTATGCCTCTCTTATAAACTAGCTCGTTGATTAACAAGATGATCAAGGTTTCCTGATCATGGACATTGGATGTTGTTAATAACAAGGTCACAACATTAGTGGAATGATGTGATAAACATTCATCCGAAGTATGGCATTACGATCAAAGTCATTGTGTTTATATTGGTATAACATCTAACAAAGTAATCCTAGTCCTTAGACCATGAGATCATGTTAATCACTAACACTGGAAGAGTAACTTGATAACATCAAACGTCACACCGTGAAAGGGTGATTATAAAGGTGGGTTCAGTGGTAAGAAGGTGTTATGTAGAGGCTCATGGATCAAGAGTGGGATTTGTCCATCCCGATGATGGATAGATATATTCTGGGCCCTCTCAGTGATATCAGATTGGTTAGCTTGCAAGCAAGTGATAAGATCACTAGAATGTTATATCACAGGAACGAGAAAAGAGTACATGTCGGTAACGAGATCAAACTAGGTATGGAGATACCGATGATCGAATCTCAGACATGTAATATATCGCGAGACAAAGGGATTTAGTTACTAGCGTTAAAGGTTCTCACGATCACAGAAGTCATCGTAGAATGTGTAGGAGTCAATATGGATCTCCAGGTCCCGCTTTTGATTATTGACTTGAGAGGGGTCTCGATCATGTCTGCATTATGCACGAACTGTAGGGTGACACACTTAAGGGATACCAACACCACTTGGAGCAAATGTGTTTCAGACGAATGAATTGCAAAGCGCTGGAATTATTTCAATAGACACCGAAATTGTTTTGGGTGAAATTGCTGAAATTGGTTCTGCATGTAATATTGAAATGTTGCAGGGGTTTTATGTGAATGTTTGTTAATTAAAGTAATTAAAAAAATTATGAATAAATTGAATAAAAGAGTTTTATTAAATGAGAGAGCATTAAATTTAGAGAAATTTAATGCATTTAAAGTAAAGACTTTAAAGAGGAATGTTAAGGGACACATTTATGTGGAGGGGTTTACCACCACATGAATGGGGAGGTGAGGGGTCACCTCCATGGGGCGCCGGCCATGGGAGGGGTACCCCCCTCCTCCTATAAAAGGCCACCCCTCTCACCCTTCTTCCACACACCTCCTCGTGAATGATCTCTCTCCCCCTTTTGAATTATTCCCCCATGGTCTCGGATTAGCGAGATACATGTTCCTGGTGGCATTTCGTGTGGAAGGAGTTGCTGCTTCAGCTCCATCATTGGAGCGAGGAGGCAGAGGTTGTTCGGTGGTTTGAACGTGTGTGCGAGTGCGGATGCACTGCTGGTTTGCGGCGCTAGGACTTCCACATGATCTTGAGATTGGAAGGCATATGACTACATCATCCACGAGTTCCTACTCGTTAACAAAACTTTGTTGTCTAGAAGGGTAAGTTCTCCATGGATGTATATCCACCTGTTGCCTGTATCTAGTAGATAGATCTTGGCGTATAGTTCGCATCGTAGGAAATTTTTTGTTTTCTATGCTGCGAACCCTTCAGAAGTGAGCATAGCGGAGTTGGAATCTTCACCGTGATGAAATGTTAAAGCAGTTTAATTTCATCAGAGACGATGAAGATGCTTGCATTTGGAAGAAATTAAGTGGGAGTTC